>CM076569.1:518315338-518983890 GCA_034641835.2 Pinus albicaulis
CTTTTATGAGATTATTTTTAGTGATAGTGTTCCTCTCCATTTTTCTTACGCATCTAATGATCAAGTTGTTCAAGCAGCCATCTACTTTCTTCCTATGCTTTATCTTTTAAGTTTTGAAACAAAAATCATTCTTTATGCTCTATTTTTGTTTAAGATAAGCATTTAAATGTTTCATCCTTCTGGATAAGTGAATTCATTATCCTCACTTAATTTCTATATGTTTTCCTCCTTACCACACTATAATGACAAACCAATTTTGTCACTTATCTCACCTACCTTGCATCATACTATGTCTGTAGCTGATCTTTTTGGGATATCTTGCATAGTTTCCAAACCTGGTGCTTCTCTGTTCAACAAACCCTAATAAAACCTAAAGAAAAAAACCCTATTGAGCTTACAACTAGCCTAAAAACTTAATAAACTCTAGTAATTTCCATTGGTTGTGAGGCTGATTTTGAGAGAGCCCTCTCTGATTTGGTAGGGCTAGATACTAAGTCAAAAGTTGGTCTGTGGTTACCTCTTTGGTTTCCTTTCTCAGAGTTGGGAAACTAAGGAGCCATAACAAGGAGAATCTAATTTCATCAACTTCAAATAAGCATGGGTTCTTGCATTTCATACTATCATCACTACAAACTCAATCATCAAATGGGTAGTTATTTTGTCCCATGTCTTGAATAGATGAATTGAAAGAGCTTAAAATACTAAAACATTTTTCACATTTTACATGGCATCTTGTTTATTGGACATTATCTGTGCAAGAAACCATTTTCGAGGGTTGAATTGGAGTTGGAATATAGTAGGCAATCTATAGGGTTGAATTGGAGTTGAAATATATTAGGCATTCCATTTTATATTTATTGTTAAGCTATGTGGGGAAAAAAATACAAAAAGAACTATGCACAACACTGTGATTTCTTCCTTACTCCCCTTTATAAGTCGATATCTTGTAAAGAGTGTCCCAAGTAAGGTACAAAGGTAATGAAGCTATTAAGAAGTATTAGAAATGGGTACCTTCAAGAAGATTATATACATAAATATTTATGGAGTCACTACTACCCCTCACTAGTGACAAAGTATGTAGTCAATAGATTAGTATTTGCAAAAATTTCTGAACAAACAATTCTTCAAAGTTTAATACTTCATTAGCCAAAATTTTGATTTTTGCATGATTTCCAAAACTGACAATTACTTCCAATGGTTTCTTCATTGATTTATCATGTTTCACATTCATCATTAAGCAATTATACATGGAAAATATTCAACAATAAAATAACGATGAAAATAGGATCATGAAGAGACAACCAAGCATAAGAGACAAAATTTTACCCTGGGAAAACCTTAACTAGGGAAAAACTCAATAACATTTTCATAGATAAATTGTACAATTCAACAAAATGTGCAATATGAGATTTATAGAACAACCTGGAAATTCCTAGGGTTTAACCAACCCTTCATCCATGAACAACATAAACTCAAGGTTATAAGTTCTCCTTCTAAGGCTTCTACCCTCCCACAAAAACATAGTATTTCATTCTTCAAATTTTGTCACAGAAGAATCATAAACGCGTCCTTCATTCTACCTCAGAAATAAACTTTGTCCTTCATTTTGTCTCAGACATAAACTCATCCATAATTTTGCCTCTAATGGTCCTTCTCTTTCCCACATGTGAACAAAACTATAGAAGATAAAGATGATATGAAATTTGGTCACAAGTGAGGAGGTCAAGTTCTCTTTATACAGTGATCTAAGGTTCTCCAAGGGGCATGTCTCAGGTGTTTCTAGCCGACTTAATCAAATTTCAGTTGACCTATACTTTAGAGGAAAAATAATTTAAATTTGAATTTCAAATTCTTCCTTTTTAGGGTCGACTTGTATTTTAGAGTCAAATTCAATTTTCTTCTTTCAATATCGTATGAAACTACAATAAAATCAACACTCCTTTTTAGCTAGGGAGGTATTCACTTTGGCTTCTTTAGAGGTATATTTTATTGAAACAATTTTTTTATCCCAAGAAAAGATTGAATGAGCTAAGCTATGTTGTGAATCCATCCACCTCATATTCTATTCAAGAACCATGTGGAAATCATCCTACATCAACATCATTCAAAGGAATCTAATCACCCACTAGAAATATCCCCTTTGAATATGGATCTAGTCACCCACAAGCCAATTACCCATTGGCTGTCCAGGTACCCTCTAACACAATACTAGTCCTTGTTTCACCAATCACTAAGTTTCCACTTGGAATAAAGCACCCCTTGACACATGGTGAAACCCTAGGCCCATTTACCATTCCCACATGTCGTCACATGCTATTGAATGGAAAATCACTTTCCCAATGCTACAGGTACTCACTCAACCTACTAGCCAAATAACTATTGGAAATATGGTCAGGTAACCCTTGATTGGTGGAGCACTCCAAGCCTTGATGATTACTAGGCAAATATCCCTAGCCACATTACATGGCCCTCAGTCATTACCCATAACCTATCAATATCCTGACCTAGGGAGAATCTTCTCCTCTTGATTCTACAACATCAACACTCCCTTTAACTAAGGGAAGCATTCTCAAACACTCTAAGATTGTCCCTAAAGTATCCAAACTTCATCCCAAGATAAAGGCTTTGTGAGAATGTCAACAATCCTACTCATTTGTTGAGATGATTTGGATCCCCACTCCTCTCGTTTGTACCATATTTGGGTACTTGATCTTAATGTGCTTCCACCTATCATCACGACCATGTCCAACATCTGATCAAACAATACTATGAATAGCTTTCGAAGCCACACTACTTCACAACTCACCAAACTAGCTGCAATATACTTGGCCTATATACTGCTAAGTGCAACAAATGTATGCTTCTTGCCCAAGCTGAATCCAAACCGAATCATCTTGATGTGCTCTTCCTATCTTCATCACTATCTACCCAATCTAAATTTGTATATCCCAGTAGTTGTACTTTATCATATGAAACATATCTCAATCAACTATACCAAGCCAGTACCTTAACATACGATGTACCATAACTACTTTCCAATCACCCTGGAAATCGTGGTATCTCCCTCTACCACTCAACTTATTTAGATTGGTAACCATAGGAATCACCATGGACTGGTTGTCCACCATCCAAAATCCCTGAAGGATATGCTTCCTTTGACCAAGGAATATCTCACCCGACTTCTACCACACTACTAGTCCCAAGAAGCAATGTATCCAACCAATATCCTTCATCTCGAACTCATAGTTCTACTCCCTCTAACATTGAATCAAGGCTTATTGTGGTAATCTTGAAAGCTCCCTCTATCACGAAAGAAAATCCTTTTGCGACTATCGCTTCCTTTTTCACATGAGTCCTTTTTCTCTCACCAGAAACAAGTCATATTATAACAAGATAAACCAAGACTCATCAGATATCCATGATTCCAAGAATACCATGCCCGAGGTCCATACAAAGCCTTATTTAGTCTGCAAGTATGAGATTGCCTCTCATGTTCCTCAAAGCCCTGAGGTAGCTCTATGTACCATTCTTCTTCCTTAATTATTCCATTGAGGAAAGAAGTTTCCACATCCACCTTGATGTAATTTCAAGGCCATAATAGAAGCAACATAAATAACAGTTTTAACAGAAGCATACCTGACAACTGGAGCAAATTCCTCCACGTAATCCTCTCCCTCTTTCTAGGAGAATCCTCACGAATCTTGCTTTATACTTCTCTATTTCCATCTACTACATACTTCATCTGGTAGATCCACTTGGAAGTCACCAATGACTTCTCTCCAACACAATTTCCCATATTAGGGCATCCAAACTTGTTGGCTTGCTTACTCCCTTTGAACTAGGATTGCTTTCAGTCATTAGGCATGATGTTAGTACAAATTTTCCCCCTGAAACACAAATCATTGATCCTAGGTGAATCCTCTTGCCACAAATTTTTTTTTGTTCTTCCAATGCTTACATCTACTACAAGAGCCTTGGAAACCTTCATAATGTACCCACAACCCTCATTAGGAGGTCATGGAAGAAACAATTATAACCCAACAAAATAAACTAAGACAAGAGACTAACTAATAGTAAAACAATAATAATCAAGGAAGAGAGAGATATAGAGCACTTACCTTTTGTGGATTGTAGGAAATTTGTCAACTCCCTCTTGATATTTTCCTTCTTGCATAATTCATCCATCTGCAAACTCATCATCCTTGTTATCATTATCAACATGGTTCTTTCCTTACATGAGCTAGGGTTTATTCTTTCAGCGAAAACATCTATCTACGTCTAGATCTAGGGTTTTATCCACAAACCCTAGGGATTTATTATCCAAGCCTTCTAGTCTATTAGGGTTTACAAACCCTAAGACTTCAAAATAACATTTGCAACAAAATTTTTCATGTGATAATTGGAATTTTTTGCTTTATAGGTGAAGAACCCTTTCTCCTCTAGTTCAATCTGTAACATCAAGGACCAGGCAATAGCACCCTAGCACCAACAACATATCTCAGCCAAAACAATCATAACCTCAACAGTACAATGCTAGAAACATATGCAAGTCATCTTTTGCATACTTGACAAGGGTCTCCACAATAGTCATATTCATCCACAAATGAACACATATTTTTGTCAGCATTCATATTGTTGTTCATAACAACAGCTGCAAGTTCTTAAACCATAGTGACATCTGACAAATATTTTATGCCACACTCCAATATTGAAAACTTATAAACTTGACATAAATTCAATAATACAACATGGTCAAGTGAATAATAAGGCTTTTGGCCACTAATTTCATCATGAAATAAGGTCATATTGATGGCCCTGCATACTTCTTCCTTGCAACTAAGTCAATAGGTATTTTTATAGGTAGTCACAAGCCCCTTAATCAAGTCTTGTTATTCAAGTCTTCTAGGATTTTACAAAACCATAAGTTTATCATCTCTTTCAAGAATGAGAGAGCCTTTCATCACAACGCCCTCTAGCTCTTTCAAATAGTGCATACAAGACATTCTTGTCAAGAACAACATTTCCACAATCATAAAATTCTTATTTTAGGTCTTATCTTGCCTTATACAAGATTCAACATAGTGCTTTGAAGCTACCCAAACAAGTCCAAATGTGAGTTCTCATTTGAGCTTCAACATACCCTTGAACTTCGAATTCTAGAGTTTTGTTTACCCTTATGTTAAAAGTCACTCAAGTAATGTTTCATATCAATTAAGCTATCAATATTTATAGAAGCAAATATAGCTTATATTCTTATTCTTTAGCACTATAAAGAAACAACACTTTCCAGCATCTACAAAATATCGAGTGCAAATTTTGGCTCAACAATACACAAAAGTTTCAACCATACTCAACAACTTCTTATTTTACTATGCAAACATAGCATTGCAATCATGCAACATCAGCAAAATTTTGTCTTACACTACCTTAATTCTATTATTGAATCGACCTTAGATCTATCTGAAACTGTTCATAGAAATGCCCAACAAATAACCCACCAAATAAAAAACTCAAAGAAGATTTACATATATCAAGTAATCTCAAGGATAGAAAAGTTAATATATGATCTCAATCTAATATGAATATTCACCAGCTCCAAATTTCTTTCTTTTTGATCTAGCTTCCTCATATTCCATAGAGAAATATTCAAATTATTGAATGACTTCGTTCTTGGGGCTCCTAGTGCTAGACCAATGTTTAGTCCTTCCTTCTAGCCTTGTCCTGCATTATGGTTCCTTCATGAGATAAGATCTTGAGTGGTCTTCATAGGATTGTGCTTACTTCTACTCACAAAACAGAGTCTATCATCCTCTTCTAGCCATGCGGCCTCCTTCACCAATTTTTTCCACAACACAGGGCTAATGTGGTCCTCATTTCTCTTCTGATCTAAGGCATTTTCGTAGTCCTACAGCTATGGTTGAAGCCATTCGTTCTATGAAAAGGGCTGAGGCTATTTGGCCCTAATATAGGGAATTCAATCTCAAAAAGGATTTCATGATAAGGGCTAATGAGAGAACAAGCCCTAGTGGAATAGCTTGAAACAAGTTGGCTTTTTCAAGGCCGCTCTTCCACCATAGCTCTGATACCATGTTGATTTTTAAAAGATTTCCTAATATAACAATTACTTCCAATGATTTCTTCATTAATTTATCCTGTGTCAAATTCATCATTAAGCAGGTTCATGAAAATATTCAACAGTAAAATAATAATGAGAGCAATATCATGAAGAGATAGCCAAGCATACGAGACATAAAATTTTAGGCTGGAAAAACCCTTACTAGGGAAAAACCCGACAACCTTTTCTTAGAGAAATTGTGTAATTCAACAAAATGTACAATCTAAGATTTATAGAACCACTTGGAAATTCCAAGGGTTTAACCAACCCTTCTTAAATGAAAAGGAGATACTCAAGGTTATAAGTTATCCTTCTAAGGCTTCGACCCTTCCACAAAAAAAGAGTATTCCGTTCTTCAAATTCTGTCACATAACAATCATATAATCATCCTTCATTTTGCCTCATAAATAAACTTCGTCCTTCATTCTGTCTCAGACATAAACTCGTCCATCATTTTTCCTTTGATAGTCCTCTTTCCCACATTTGAATAGAAACCATAGAAGATGAATATGATCCAAAATCTAGTCATAAGAGAGGAGGTCAAGTGCTCCTTATATAGTGATCTAAGGTGTTCCAAGGAGCACATCTCAAGTGTTGGGCTGACTTAAGAAAATCTCAGTCAACTTGCACTTTGGAGGAAAAATAATTTAGATTTTAATTTCAAATTCTTCCTTTTTTATTTTATTTTTCTAGGGTCGACTTATATTTTAGAGTCAAATTCAATTTTATTCTTTGAGCACCAACCAAAGCTAAAATAAAATAAACACAAAATACTTTAGTAAAATAACATTAATCACATATAACATGTATATTGGACATTGCTACCCCTCATTTCAATTTCTAGCAGCACCATTGTAGGCCCAAAGAATGGAATTCAAAATCCTTGTAGGCCATGTGGACGCTATGTATTATGATATTCTAGGCCTATTATGGATGACTATGGCCAGTCCCTTTGGGCCAAGTTCCTATTCATTTTATCGCAAATAGGATTCAATGGCTTTGCATGGATCTCATTTGAACTCATGGTTTAGAGCAAGCGTTTTGTAGGGGTGATCACATATCATAGGGTAAGTCCAACCCATGTCTAGTATGCACCTATGTATTCCCCGCATGGTTGTATTATTGAGTCTATATGCATTTTTTGGCCATGGTGTATTCATCAGAAAGTTCTCAACATAGCAATTTCAATTTTGTGAAAATTTCATCTATCACACCATTTGGAAATTATTTTCCTAATTGTTAATTTATTTGCAGTTTGTTACGAAAAATACCAAATAATTCACACTGTGATTTTCACAAACAAATATTGTGGAAGAAAAATAACCTTGGAAACTCAGAAAATATAGCACACACACACATAAAAATGACACCGTTAGTTTTGGACAAATGTCCTCAGAAAAAACCCAACTTTGGAAAACCTGTGCAACAGTTGAGGATTTTATTATTATGCAGTAGTGAAATTGATCCAGGTGGATATCAGTGGCCACCCACCTATTCCATTTGGACCCGCACCATCAATTCTTGCAACTTTTCACTTTCAGCACAACTTACTTATTTTAGCAGGTTTTCAGGTCCTACACTCCCAGAGTCGTTTTGGAGCCCTAATGATCTAGGTGGATATTGGTGTTCGCCCACCTATTCTATTTGAAACACCACCATTAGTTATTTCAGTGTTTTAATTTCAGCACAACTTACTATTTGTAGAATTTTTTCGGGTCCTGAACTCCTGCAGCCGTTATTTGGGAAAACCGGGAGAAACATGGGTCCATGGACTGATGTTGTTCACACCGAAAGTTGTATTCCTCCTATAGATCTTTCTAACGAGGTATGATGCGCATATACCAGAGATCGTATGCCAAAGTTACGTCCCCGGGAAGTTGAAACACCAATTTACCCAAACGGGGCCCATAGTTTTCGCGCTTCATCTCTTACGGTTAGGTTTTTAGACGTTTAGAGTTTTCTGTTGTTACTCAATAATAAATAGGCCCTCGAGCCTCATTGTAAAACATTTCAGAGGCATGTAGCTGCCACATCTCTTCTCAGAGATAATCTACCAGCGCCCTAGCTATTTTATTTCCATTATGTCTGTACGCATATTTCTATTATTTGTTATTAACGAAATGAAACATTATTTCCACTGCATCTTTGTGTTTGTCTATTTCTGTATTTTATTGCGTTCCTGCATAAATCCAGATCAATGGTATCAGAGCGGTTTTCTCTTTCTCTGTTTTTCGTTGCATGTCCATAACGCGGTCAGGGTATAAGGACTTAGGGCTCGATCTAGTTGAACCCTTAAAAGGTTAGCCTCACAAACCCCGATGACCTCCCATGGTGAAAGAAAAGAAAGACGAGGGAGCAAGAGATCTTATTAAAATATTGCTCGAGGAGGCCCTGAAGAAACAAAGGAACGTGATGATGCATAAATTTTCTCAATTCCTTCAACGGTTGCCCACCTACGGCGCATCTGCATCCAACAGCGACTCTGGATGCACCACTCCTTTCAAGGAATAGGTAAACTTTGACATTCCTGTATTTGAAGGTCAGATAAATGCAAATGTCGTCGATAGATGGTTGAATTTTCTAGAAGGGTATTTCTCAGTCCATGATTTCTCCGACCAAGAAAAGATTATTTTTGCACTCCTCAAAGCCGCCCCCCATGTCAAGAACTGGTGGGAAACGTACTATAAGAAAAAGGACAAGGGGGAACCCTCTTTGTTCTCAGTCGTACCCACTTGGAATTCATTTCGAGACGACATCAAGGAACAATATTACCCTATGGGGAGCTATGAGGACAAGTACATCCAATGGACCACGCTGTGGCAGCAAAGGGATCAAGATGTGCACCAATTGACGAATTTGTTCCATACCCTACGCACAAATTTGGGTATTAAAGATTCAGAGACATTTGGTGCTCAAGTACCGCAGTTGTCTACACAGACACATGCAGGAGGAAATGGAGTTACTCAACATTACATCGCTTGGCATGACATATCGCTATGTCACCAATATCGAGCAGAAATTTAAGCAGAAGAAGAGAGACTTTGGATCCGCGAATCCGAAGCTAGGGAAAGGTGCCCCTGAACCACTGAACAAGGGGCAAGGCTAAAGCGGGGCGACTCATAACAACACCACAAATCCAAAGAAGGACACGAGGAAGTGGTGTGAATTTCATAACAGGCCCACTCACAGCACAAACGAGTGTCGGGCCAAACAGTCGTTGGTGGCCAAACTAAAGGCACCCAAATCAGATGCAAAGTTTTGATCCTGAGTCAAAACTAGACAAAGGAAATGACAAAGGGAAGCAGATCATTGATGCAGATCCCAGTTCCATTATTGCCACCACCAAGATCCAGAGAGAGGATCCTGAGGATCCAGAGGAGGGGGAGTGCCTCTTCCATTCGCAGATGTGGGTTAAGGGTTCTCCACTACAATTCCTTGTCGATAGCGAAAGCCAAGAGAACCTCATTTTAGAAATATGTCGTGAAGCGGCTTGACCTACCAACCATAGCACATCCGCAACCGTATACAATCGGGTGGCTTCACACAAGGGAGAGATCTTCGCGTCCGCCAGCAGTGTCGCCTTCTGTACAGTATCAAGCCATTCACGGATGAGGTATTGTGTGATGTTGCTCCTCTTGATGTAGTTGATGTATTATTGGGCCAACCATACTTGTGTAGGTGACATGCTGTGTATGATTATAGGCCTTGTGTTGTTATTATTACTTTGGGAAATAACTTGTACAAGATACCGGAGGTAGTATCTCCTCCTATCATCTCTTTGAATACTACAAAACAACGTAGTAAGATTGTTTCCCAAACCAGGAATTTTATTTTCCTTACAACTCGCTCACGGGGAAAGAAGAATATTGTGGCCACAACCTCGAAACATGGCTCCCTTACATGACTGCAGCATATGGAAAAAGTCATGGAGGAATACGAGGACATTTTCTCCTCCCTCACAGAGGTTCCTATACACTGTCAGGAAAAGCACTCCAATGATCTGACCCCGCCTCCTGATGTTGCCATACCTCATGTGACTACATAGACAAAATCCACACATGTACTGTATAAGGCTGATAAAGAAATCAAGTTTACTAAATGCATCCATCTTGTCCGCTCGCCAGTCCATGACATCTTATACAAATCTCATACCCAGTTCAACAGAATTTGCCTCATCTCATGAAGGATCTCAACGCAATGGGGACCATTGCTTCCTAAGGAGGGAGGAATGATCTAGGTGGATATCGATGGCCACCCACCTATTCCATTTGAAACGCCACCATCAATTCTTTCAGTATTTTAGTTTCAGCATCAAACAGAGATTGTATGCCAAAGTTACGTCCCTGGGAAGTTGAAACACCAATTTACCCAAACGGGGCCCATAGTTTTGGTGCTTCATCTCCTAGGGTTAGGTTTTTGGATGTTTAGAGTTTTCCATTTTTTCTCAATAATAAATAGGCCCCCGAGCCTCATTGTAACGCAGTTCAGAGGCATGTAGCCGCCATATCTCTTCTCAGAGATAAGCTACCAACGCCCTAGCTATTTTATTTCCATTATGTCTGTAAGCATATTTTTGTTATTTGATATTAATGAAATGAAGCGTTATTTCTGCTGCATCTCTGTGTTTATGTCTATTTCTATATTTTATTGCATTCTTTCATAAATCCGGATTAGAAATCTGAGTAAAATCTATGGATTCCCAACTGGCAATCTAATCCTTATGCTGCCTCTCACACGTGTGGCTCGAATTTGCCTCTAAGCAAGCCATCTAGCCTATCTCTACTGCTGGAAGTGACTCTACTGCCCTTTGGAAAAAATTCCCGGCCTCTAGAAGCTAAATCGACTTCCTCCCCAGCTAAATGGAACTGCTCTGCTTCAACTATTGCAAAATCCTTACATTGCTTCTACATGGATAACTTTTGTCACTTGCTACTACCTCTCCGGATCTGGAAACCTTCCCCCAGATCATTGTCCCTGCTCATCATTGTATCTACTTATTCACTGACGTTCGGAACTCTCCGACAACTAACTGTTGCTACTCTCGAAAATCAAATTCTTCGAGTGTGTCTGGCATGTTATCTAAGTGTTCATCGACTTATTCTTATAATCCTTTGTTGGAGCACCAACGACTAAGCTATAACCAAGGGATAGGATCGTCTTGAAGTCGACCTGTGTTAGTTTCTAGGCTATTCTCACCTTGACTTGAGTAATTTTGAAATTTTTAAAAAACGGGTAATAGTTTATGTAAGCAATCTCTAGGTGGAATTTCGAGAAACGATTTTTGGGTTTTGGAGATCTCATGTATTCTAGCCTTCCACCAAATTTCATGACTAGAACACATCCAATGCTACAAAAACTAACACTCCCTCTTCGCGAGGATTGAGTTCAAGTGTTGCACATCCTACCACATCACTTTGTCTCTATAAAATCCTCTGTCATGCTGCTGACGTCTGGCCATACTGCCCACCAACCACTGCGAAACTCTGATGATGCATCTGTTTTGCTGCTAACACTTCCATACTGTTTCCAACACTGCATCTACACTGTGACTTCCTCTCATATGTAAAGTTGTGGCTAAGGATTGTATTTCTCAACAACAACTCTACATTTGATAACCCAACATTATTTTATTTTATATTTTAATTAAACATTTACTAGCTTGTAATTTCCAAGTTTTATCTTAAGACTAGCTAGTAACCCTTGTGGCTTTTGAGCATAAATATAGTATCTATCCAAGTGATCAATATACCTATGTTTTGAGCTTTAAAACACACATTTCTTCATGGGTATATTGAGTTTCTTTTGCAGATCTGTTTTATTACAGCCACATAGATTCCATATTTTGGAGAAATAGACATACAACGACACAATACAAGTAAATATTCATCTCATAAGCTCTTGAAATAGTTACCATGTCTATTTCTCATTTTTATATCTTCAATTTAGTACTATCATTAAACTATTCCAGTACTTAAAACTCTTATTCATAGGTTGGAATATTTTTTAGGGTTGTTACTTAGTGGGATTTGATCCCCAAACCCTCGCAACAAAATTTCCAGCTTTCTAAAAATTAATTTTTTTGTAGGTTGGAAGCTTAGAAAGGGTCTAATGTAACTTGCATTTGTTGTCCTAGATTCCCCACCCCTAAATTATTAATCTAGAGTGTCTAGAAACTCTAGGGTGGCCCTGTAAAGGAGAATTTGTTGTTATTTTATGCATTTTTCTGTAAATTTTCAAATCTACAACCATAAGACAACAAGAAAATTTACATAGAAATCTCTCTTACCAGAGGTTTTAATCAAGAAACATTTATAGATTTGGTAATCATATAAAATTTTCACTATGTTGGGCTCTTTACCTGTTGATATCTTAATTTTTAGTGGATTGTATTGCTGTTCTACATTTAGTTACTACACAAATCACATTTCCATAATAGTTTTATCAATCATAATTAAATCCTCCCTTTACCCAAGACCCCATTCAAGGCACTAGTCTTGTAATTTTGGGTTGAACCACTTGTTTAAAGGAATGCTCCCATAGCCATTCTATTAGAAGTTGATCTTAAAGAGTGGGAACTCATACCAAGTTGATATTGGGCTCTTGTCTTGTGTGTGTCATCTTAGCAGGTTGCATGGACTTTGGAAACCCTACTAGTTTGGGTGGTAAAAAGCACCATGGTGCACATGGATTCCAAACAAACTAGATAGAATGGAAATTATAGATAGGAAGTCAATGTCATGCTAGAATATAGATTCCCTCAAAGGCAGTTTAAAATGTATGACCCTCAAGTTTTAACAAAATGTATCATTTTTTTTTCTATCACATGGCCTTGTGACCACGAGCATTGGAATTTTTAAAGAATGCATCAACATGGGAGGATGTGATTTGGAGATTAAAATTGAAAGATCCAAACTCTACACATGACATGACTTCTAATGAACAGATGAAATAATTAAACAAAAATTGCTTAAGCGAAAAGATCAAAGGAGAAAAAAGAAGAATATAGAGTTGAAGTTGAAGAGGAAAAGGCAAGAGAAGAAGATGAGCTAAAGATCAAAGAACACAGAGAAATCAATGCAAAGGGAGAGGAAATACTCAAGAGGAGGCTGGAAAAATGATATTGGAGATAGAGGAGATAGAGAGGTTAGTAGCAATCCAACTAGAGAAGAAATTAGAGGAAGAGAAAGCTAAAAAGAAGATAAGATAGTTATATTAATGTCCACAAAAACAGGTCAATAGGATTGTTAAGTGTAATTATGTTGATACAAAGCAGGAGCATCAAAATATCTCTTGTAATAAGAACAAGATATAGAAGGTAAAGCTTGAGATCTATGGTAAAGCATGAAAAACCTTTGTCTTCGAGTATGGGAAATGTTACCCCTCTTTCAACATGGGTACTCCAGAACTTTTTGGCCGCACCAAATATCCCCAAAGAATGTGCCTTATAACCATGTAAAGCCATGTGGGTTGCGTTATCTTGTGAAAGTGACTCTTATATCCCCACGAGTGTGGACATCCATGGCTACTCTTGGTCGTGTCTATTTCATGATAAGTCTACCTTTGTGGCTTTGTTGAATTCCCCCTAGCAGGCAATAACTCCCTGCCTCGAAGGGTATTCTTATACCTTGGGATGGTGTACGGGTATAATGGATTAGGCATTACCAGGACTCTCCTTTGTCCTTGGCATTGCATCCTGATAGTCTCACAATTCTCAATGCATTTGCATCTCTTGATGTATCATGGTACGTCTTTTGAGGCAAGGACAGTTTCCATTCGATTCTATATGCCAAGATGGAACACTTATCTTTCAAAGCAATCAACATGCCCTCGTAGATCTCCAGTTATAATAGTGGACCCACTTTTGGGAGAAGAGGGGTTTCCATGTGGCATTGCAAGCAACAAATTTTGAAGGCAAGTGATGAAGGGGTCAAGGAAGATATGACAAGAAGTGTCATCTATATAGGCCAAATCAACTCAACGCCCAAGCAAAGTGACATCAAGCCAAGAATTTCAAGCACCTATTTCACATTTGGTCATGATGTAATCCTCCTTGGGGCTATTGGATGGAGTAAAAATGAAAGTTAAGGACAAATGATGGACCATTTAAGATTAAAGCCCCCAAGGGTTAATTATTCAAGAATACAAGGTACTTGTTGGAAGGAAGCATTAAGAGAAAATAAAGGAGGTTGAGTCCTCTTGGGCAAGATTAAGCCCTTCTCAAGAAAATATAATAAAACTTATGGATGAATGAGAGCCCCCAAGGAAAATTTCAAGCATTCCAATGTCAAATTCAAGCCTAATTTCAAGTATTGAGCACTTGAACAACTAGTCATTTGAAAGAAAGGGAGGTTGAGCCCTCATTTTGTGTGCAAGAAGGTCAAAGATGCTAGACATTGCAAGGAAACAGACATATATAAGTTAAGTGTGAGGTGCGAAGCAAAAAAAAGTTGCATTTGAAGCAAAATCAATCCAAATTCAAAGTAATAAAGACTAGTCCAAGGAATTCGTCCACATTATCCTAGCGGCCAACCCTGGCCCAAGCATTCAAAGATCAAATGAGGGTAAAATAAGCCTAGTGGCCAGCCCTAGCCTAAGCGTTTGAGGATCAAATAAAGTCACTGCACAATCAATGGAGAGCTAATTTTACAAGTAAGCTATCCATGAAGTGACAAGTGGAACACTTGGTCATTTAAAATCAAAATGACCCTTCTTCGCCTATTTCATGTAACATGTTGCCTATTTTGGGGTCTACTCAATGTAAAATTTGAAAAATTGAATTGTTAAATTAGCCTCAAAGCATTTTGTGGATGGGAAGTTACTTATTTTGTGGGAGACCAAGGATGAAATTTTAAAGAGCCTCATTTATAAATGTAAGCCTTCTCCTCCTTGGAAAATCATTGTGAACTTGTTAAGCTATCTGATACAATGTGAATTTTTTCATGAGACAAAGGGTTTACATGTGAATTATTTTCTCTTATTTGAATGATCAAATTTATTTCAAAGGCAATTTTTTTAAGAACAATGCAAAGCTACTATAAGGCTAAGCAAATCGATCCAAGAGGACTTGGAAGTGGAGGTCTAGGTTTTATCTCACACTTTCTCTTAATGCCTCCAAGGTACTGTTGTTCTCTTTTAGGACATGATTCACTCTCCCCTCTAGAGGTAAATAACCTTATCTTCTATGATTGTTGGTTTCTTGGTTGGATGATGCGCCCCTTGGGAGGCCCTACTATTAAAATGTTGGTTCTATTACTTGTCTTGTTTTGATACTAATGTCGTATCCATGGTGTTCCACTTAGCAATCAAAACCTCAAGCATTGAGATACCAAATCAAAAAGTGTACATAATTCCCTATCCTTGACTCTTGTTGAAGAAGGAGCATATCCTTGTTACGACAATTTACAATCGATTTCTCTACAAAAATTATTCCTCAAAATTTATTTTATTTTTATATTTGTCGTTAGAATTAAATATAAAAAATCTAAAATTTTATATTTCAAAAAACTGAAATTACATATTATAAAAAATCCAAAAAAGATTTCAATAGTGAATTTCTTATCTAAAGTATAGCTTAAGTTGCATTTATTGACTATTTTATTGGATAAATCACCACAAAAATTTCATTTTAGGGAATCCGTAAAGCCCAAAGGTCATATGGTCCCCTTTATTTTGCTCTAAATTGTTGTTATAACATTGTTTCCAAGTGTTTTATGTGAAAATTCCAACACTGGAATCTTATTGCAACAACTGGTATTATTTATCCTAATTGTTAATTAAATTTAACAATTTATTTGCTACAACAAATATCGAAATAAACACACTGCAACCTTCACAAATAAAATTATGTGGAAAAAATAAAACGTTGGAAGCTAAGAAATACTAGCACACATGCATAAAATCAACACAATTGTTTTTGGACAAAAGTCCTCCAAAAAACTCAATGCAGGAAAACCGGTGCAACAATTGAGGGTTTTATTATTATGCAACAGTGAGAAATTCTGAGTACAACTAGATGTGAAAATTTCTGAATTTACAAAACAGAAACCCTACTGTTAAATTCTTGATTTACTTCTCCTACTTACATAAGTTATTAATCTGAAAACTTCAACATTAACATCGAAGTAAGTACACTAACAGCCTACACATGCAGATCTAAACTAAATAACATGCTCAATGACAAAGTGACACACAAGGATTTGTTGGATAAATGTCCTCGGAAAAACCCAATGCGGGAAAACAGGTGCTGCTAGCTTCTGGAGGGTTTTTATTATTATGCAGATTCTAAGTACAACAAATCTGGGCACCAAAATGGTTAACCCGACAGAGAAATATAAACTGCAACAATACCTCTATCCCAGAGACAGAAAATTGACTGATTCACACCCTCAAACAGGATTTACAAAACACAGCCCTTTTCCGACCTCTGGAAACCCCAACGTTGCTCTGAATCCCTCTGTGTCAGCCTTCCTGGCCTACGTCAGCCTCTGCGTTACTCAGGAAGGTCTTGTGTCAGCCCTCTCGGCCTCCTATTGCCTCTGCGCTACCCCTGTTGGGCTCTCGACTGCTTTGCGTAGTTGCTGCCTCTGTGCTGCCCTGGTATGCTCCTTCTCTACCCTCGTTGTACTCTTGGATTGGGATTAGACCATCCCCCTCGCAAATATTTCCCTTGTTGTCGTTGAAACACTTATGAAATTCTTATCAAACCATGCCCTAGAATCTTAGCTTAGCTTCAGTGCTCTGCCAGTGTGTGTGTTCTCCAACTGACCCCAACCCCTCTTCTTATACTTTTCTCATTGAAACATCAAAGATCGTGATCTAATCTTGAATCGATGGCTAAGATTAGAAGATGCTTGATCTGCATCACTTAAGTCATTCTCATCGCATGTTTAATTTAATTACCTTTAATCTTTTAATTTCCCCAAGTTAGACTTAGGGCCATTAATTAAAAATATTAATTAATTAAATATCTCTTAAACTTGATGGAATTTCTTAAAACGCTTTCTGGGTCTTGGAGATCTTATTTACTCTAGTCTCTCCACAAATTTTGGGAGATAGAGCACATCTGATGCTACCCCAACACCCCAAAATCTCAACACTGGATGCTGAAATCTAGCAATCCTACAGAGGAAAATATTGACAAAAATCTAGTGAGGAATTTCCACACCCCACAAGCAAACCCTAACACAGCCTGCCTTCAGAAAACTCAGCCCTCTAATCCTTTGCATCAGCCTCTGTGTACTTTTCTTGATGTCAAGCCTCTAACTGGTATTTGATGAAGTCGTTATGCCTTCTGTTGGCTGGGAAAATACTTCTCCGACACTCTAGGACTCCTTCCCGACCTTTGGAATTGAAGACGTATTTCCCTCTCAGCAAATCGAACTTGCCTCTATGTGGCACTTTTGCCTCACTGCAAATGCACTCATTGGATCTAGAATACTTCCTCTAGCCTCACTGTCTCTGCTCCTCACTCACTGCTTTGATCTCTGGCTCTCTCCACCAACTGACTATTTCTACTCTGGAAATCTATCTACCAAGAAATCAAACTTCTGGTGCTCTTAGATGTGTTCTCCATCACCACATAAATCTCCTCTTATAATCCTTTGTTGGAGCACCAATGACCAAGATTAAAACATTATCGATGGCTAAGATCATTTCTAGATCGACTTGTGTGAGTTTCTAGATGATTCTCGCCTTGAATTAATTAATACTGATTAATTAACTTGCTTTCCTAATTTTAAACTTAGGAAACATTAAAAATTTGATTAATAATTTAATTAATTCACTTCTAGGTGGAATTTCCAAAAACAAATTTTCAGTTCTGGAGTCTGATGTATTTTAGCCTCTCCACAAACTTTCGTGGATAGAACACATTCGATGCTACAAAAACTAACACTTGCTCCATGACATTGACGTGGATAGAACACATTCTATCACGCTGTTGATGTCTCGCTGTTGTTGCTCACCAACTACTACACAACTCTGATATACACTGCATCAGTGTTGCTACTGAATCTGCTGAATTCCTGCCAACACTGCATCTGCACTGTAACTGAAAAACATCCAAAATACTGAATCAACTGTGTTCAGTATGATACATCTGTAACCCGAAACTCTAACTAATGCTAGCCTCTGCTCTGTCTCTGAAGTATCTGCATTGATGCTGACTCTGCACTGTGCCACCTACACTACTGCCAATCTCTGCACTGCGCTCCCCAGCATCTAACTGCTACTAGCCATTGCATATGTCGCTTTGGTATCTGACTACATCTACTGCCACTAATTCATCCTGCTACTACATACTTTGGGCCCCCATAGCTAGGTATTGATTCAAGAGATGGACTCCTCAAGGATCCTGCCAATCTATAGCTCTCTCGGGCTACAAAACCAAGTCACCCACCTCACTCCTAGAGGCATATCAACGAACATAGCATAGTCTTCCTCCATCCCGGAAGAAAGCCTATGGATATCTGCAGAAGCTGTTTGTTGGTCCTTCTTCTCCTCCTTGTCCTTCTTCCTAAGAGGACACTAGGTATTATAGTGACCGAGCTCACCACATCTAAAGCATTTGACCTTTGAAAAGTCCTTCTTCTTCTTCTGCTCCCCATGTCCCTGACTGGGATGCTTAGATGAAAGGGCCACATTCTCCTCCTCCTTTACCGTCTTTGATCCACTGTTGTTATTGCCACTGATAGAACTCTTTAGAAGAGCTCACCTCAATTCCTCTTTTTGCAAGTCATCCCACATCCTGTTCCACTTTGGTAGCTTGTATTTGCCCAATATTCTCTATAAAAAATGCCAGCTAGTGCTCTGAGACACTATTGAGTGCCAATCTCACAAGCTCCATGGGTTGAGGCACTTCCACGAAAACCGACAACAATTCCCGGACCTCCTGAATCCTGGTAAGGTAGGGGTCTATGCCTTCCCCATTTTGCATCTGGATGAGTCTCAACGTTTCCTATAGGTACATCTCCTGCTACTTGGAAGTACCTTGGTATAATGTGGAGAGAGCATCCAACATCTGTTTGGCAGTATATTTTCCAGATATATGTGAGACTATATGGTCCCGAACTCCATCCAGGATCAACTGCTTCGCTTGCGCCATTTCATTCTTATATTATTTCAGTTGATCTGCATCCTGAGGAACTGCTACTACATTGTCATTGGTCAATGTAGGCTTTCAAGCCAAATTCATCTAGAAGGAAGGGCATCCTTTCCTTCCAGATGACGTAGTTGGAAGCTCCTTCCAACTTGTCTTAATCACGAATCCTAGCAGTGGCCATCTCAACGAACTGTCAAAAACTTCCTCTTTCTTTATGCTCGGCTACTACTCTACTACTCGCACTCCCTTATGGAGTGAGAAGATTTGCTCACAACTACTATCGACTTGCAAGGAAAATCGAACTTCTTGAGACTAGAGTTTCCTTGAGGAAAATTTTCCCTCTGTGTGTGCTCTTCTCTCTTCCATCCCAATGTTGGTTCTGCTTCAGCGTACTGCTACAGAACCATCTGCTTACAACTAGAGATATGCCCAATGAAATGATTGAGGTGCTCCCTCTGCCTATGGAATCACTTGATCTAGAAGGATCGAATTTTTTTCCCCTCTCTCAGAAAAAATCGAACTTCCTCAAGCAATTCAGCCTCCTGGCAAAAAGATTACTCTACCCCCGGGAATTTCGTCTTGTTGCCTACACTGAGCAACAAAATTTCTTCTTTTTTCCTCTAAGCTCTCCGATTGATAAACCGTTCTCTGATACCATGTGAAAATTCTAACACTGCAATCCTATTGCAACAACTGTTATTATTTCTCCTAATTCTTAATTAAATTTAAGAATTTATCTGCTACGAGATATATCGAAATAAACGCATTGAAACCTTCAAAAATAAAATTCTGTGGAAAAAATAAAACATTGGAAGCTGACAAATGTTAGCATACACATATAAAAATAACACAATTGTTTTTGGACAAAAGTCCCCGGAAAAACCCAATGTGGGAAAATCGGTGCAGAGGCTGAGGGTTTTATTATTATGCAGTAGTGAGAAATTTTGAGTATAACTAGATGTCGAAATATGGCAATCCTACAAATAAAAATACTAGAAAAATCTAGTGAGGAATTTCCTCAACCCACAAGCAAACCCAACACAACCTACCTTCAGAAAACTCAACCCTCTGACCCTCTACATCAACCTTTTCACTGCACTGCGCAGTCTGCTTGACGTCAAGCCTCTAACTGGTCACTGATGAGGTTGTTTTGTCTTCTGTTGGCTAGGAAAATACTTCTCCAGCACTCTGGGACTCCCTCCCGACCTCTAGAACTAAAGACCTCTTTCCCTCTAAGCAAATCGAACTTGCCTCTAGAAGCTACTACATAGTCCCTGCGTCAGATTCCCTGTGGCACTTCTACCTCTCTGCAAATGCACTCACTGGATCTGGAATATTTCCTCCAGCCTCAATGTCTCTTCCCCTCACTCACTGCTTTTATCTCTAGCTCTCTTCGGAAACTGACTGTTGCTATTTTGGAAATCGAACTTCTGGTGCTCTAAGATGTGTTCTCCATTACCACATTGATCTCCTCTTATAATCCTTTGTTGTAGCACCAACAACCAAGATTAAAACATAATTAATGGCTAGGATCATTTTTGGATTAGTCTGTGTGAGTTTCTAGATGATTCTCATATTGACTTAATTAATACTGACTAATTAACCTATTTTCCTAAGTATAAACTTAGGAAACATTAAAAATTTGGTTAATAGTCTAATTAAGTCACTTTTAGGCGAAATTTCCAAAAATTATTTATGGGTTCTAGAGATCTCATGTATTCTATTCTCTCCACAAAGTTTCGTGGCTAGAACACATCCGATGCTACAAAAACTAACATTTTAAGGTTGAATAGAAGTTCTGGAAATAATATACAACAATTAGAAGTGATTGGAGGCAAACCCTTACCTTGGGATACATGAAATCCAAGATAAAATCTCTAATATCAATTACAATTGATCTAAAGAGTTTTTCCATTGATTATTCATTACTTTTAGATCATATATTGTCTATCCAAAATGATTTGTAGGTCTCGTCATCTTTTTGGACTTTTATCCCTCGCAGTTGTGGGCTATTTGGTAGCCAATTGATTTGGAAATTTAATATATCCCTAACTACATATCCAAATTTGGTGTTGTTAAGCTCATCGTAAAGGTATTTTATAGTGATAATAATTCCAATCAAATACCTTGAGTTTCAGCTCCACCAAAAGCCAATTCCAAGTCTCTAAAGTGGCCTTCTGCTTGTTCTCCTGGTGCAATATTTAGAGTTACAAAAGTTATAGTTTTGAACAACAAGTTTATCTCCTTCTTATAGCCACATAGAATAGGTATAACATTTCCAATTTATTTCCTATTTTGGTTGATTTTTTTGTATCTTGGGAGGTACTCCAAGCCCTAGGTTCGAGGGATGGAGGTCAAAGCACCACAAGAAGGCTTGTGGGCTTGAAACCCGAGCTTGGGGGTTTTGCACCTAACGATGTTTGGGCAAAAACCATGATGAGTTTTAAACATGTGATGGATGAGGATGATAGTGCTCGTCGAGATGATTCTAACGCAATGAGAATCATCAGATTTTGAGTTGTCATTGAGGAGAAATGAATTTTTGAAGTTAACAAGTAATTATTGGTTTTCAAGTCATGTAGGCTTGATGTAAAATTTGGCCAATATATGTGTCTCTTCATATATTCATGGAAGCCCCTCTTTTGGCTATAAAATGATGGTGAATTTATGTGTTTTGAGTCATCAATTAGTGCAACACATTCTTCCTAGAGGAGAGCTCGTTGTATAGGTTATCTCTGTGCCCTAGCCGCAACAAAGAAAGGATGGACACCAATAAACGCAAGGGTCTGTGTCAAGGGTTTTTGCAGGTGACCAAGAGCTAGATGGAAGCCAAGTCTTGCTAGAGGAAGGGCCAAGTCCCTGTGCTAGTAGGCCACACCAAAAGACTAGACAGCGCAGTGAAAAGAGGGTTGTTTCAAGGCTAGTTTTGGAGGTCGAGATTGTAGGAAGCGAGATGAGGACAAAGGTAAGGTTTGTTGTTTGAGGGTTGTGTTGAGGGATGGAACCTCTATTTTAAGGGCTGAGGAGGATAGCAGCTAGGCCAAGCTCCTTGTGAGCAAAGATGTTATTGTTTAAGGAGTGTTTGGGCAATGTTTTGGAGTTTGCTGCTTTAGGAGGGTTGTTGTGCTACCATAGTACACAGTTGGGCTACGTAGGAGTTGCCTTGAGGCTTGGCATCTATACTTAGTGGAAATGTGAGTGAGGAGGAGGTTTCTTAAGGTGTGTCTCAACCCTTTAAGGGCCTATTTGGTGACTGTGGGTAGGATCTAAGGCTGCAGCAAGTGCCCTAACCAGGTGTCACAAACAACAAGGTACAAACACATGTGCAACAATGTTTTTGTAGGAAGGATGAGTCAAAGAGTTTGAGCAGAGCATGGATCAGTTGGTGGGTAGTTTGAGAAGACCTTAGGAGTTGTTTGGAGGAGCCCACGTGAACTGTTGGGAAGCCTACCAAGCATTCAAGATGATAGCAGGCACATCAGATTAGAAGGCAAGAGGACATCAACAAGGAGAGATGCAGATGTTCCCTTGGTTAATGATTTGATGGTGTCGTAGGTAAGGACATTTTGATGTGCCCAAATTTGTGCAATAGCTCCTTTATTGCAGAAGCAAAGGGAAGATTGGTGGATTCTGTGGGCAGAAGGAGAGTTGCAGATGTTCCCTTGGTTGATGAATTGATGGTGTCCTAGGTAAGGAAATTTTTATGTGCCCAGATTTTTGCAATATCTCCTTTATTGCAGAAGCAAAGGGTAGATTGGTGGAGTCTGTGGGCAGTCATGTGTAAGGGTCTCCTAGAAGTGGAGATGCCCTAACTAGGTGTAGATGCTACAACGTGGACTTGGTCTCTTGTGGACTGTTGGAGGGTAGCGTGAGAGAGGACCAAGTGCTGACGAGATTGGACACTTATGGTCTATTGGAGGACAATGTGATAGTGTCCAAGTTAGAGCCAAAGTGCAACACCTTGATGGACAAATGTAATTGCTAGCTTGAAAGTTGTTGAGCTCAAGGGTCTGATCACCTGGGAGCAGGTTTGTGGAGCTTTGGACTTGTGTGTGGAGGACTTCTATAGGAGATGATGGGCAGTCCTCATAGCCTATGTTCATTGTGGGAGATGGACATCTTGCAGTGATAGGTGGCAGCCCTTCGTGCCCTTGTTGGTATTCATCGGAGTATCGTAGGAAGACCATAGTGGGATGATGTCACCAGGTAGCTGAGGAGCAGCAGTGAGAAGATTGAGATTTGTTCACAAGTGGAGTTGTGAACAACTCGACAAGAGTCTCGATGTGTTGTGCCCTTTATGGACTAAGGCGTAACAAGTGAGCAGATTGACAACTGAGATTTAGTGGCCAGATGAACTTGGAGCATTGATAGAGGCAGGTGTTGCAGATCGGGAGACGACGGAGCGGGTAGGTACAAGGTACGACCGAGAGAGGGTAAGATATTGCACTAAAGCCAGATGGTCAGAGTATCTAGTTTGTATCTTGTGCTAGTGGATGTATGAAGGTCATTATCCCTGGTATAGGAGCCCTAGTCTATTGTATTATATGTTGTTAATATAATGAAGTTGGGTTGAAAAATTAAAAACTTTTCTATATTATGTGCATATGTGCTTTACTGCTTTATATTTCCATTGTGTAAAGTAATTCTTGGTTAATATTCTTGATTTGGTAGCGTCAGTGATTTTAAGACTCTAACCTAGATCCAAGATCATGGAAATTCAACATTGTATCAGAGCTTATCTGAGCTACTTTGAGGGACAGTGAATCAGAGTGTGCACAATGAGGCAACTCAGAGGGAGTTGTCGGTGTCTAGATCATGGAGTAGAGGGCTCAGCTAAAGACATGAAGATGTGGTCCTGATAGGTTACATGGCGAGATGGGCTGGGAGTTTTGGTGGATTGGTCGTGAGTCTGGTGAACAACAGTTTGTTGTAGGGAATATTGTTGATTGTTAACTTCTGTTGATTTTTCATGGATGGTCGAGACAGCTCGAGGGTTTCTTTGGATTGGACGAGATTAGGTTGATCGAGATGGCTTCATGTGATGGACTATAGGTTGGCATGCTAGAAATTTTATCGGATTGTGATGTTACATATACGAGATTGGAGGGATTTGCATGAGTGGTATTTGATCTAGGAGGATGAGTGCTTGTAGGACTGAGCTAGGGTAGATTTTGTAGGCTTAGAGGGAATATAGCCTCAGAGGGAGCAGCCCTATGGAGGTTTGATATCTTCATGTTCAAATGTGGCGAGGAAGAGGGAATACGGAGATAGTCGGATTCATCTACAGAGTATGTTGCAGTGATGAGTGCCAGATGCGTTAGTGTCATCACCGGAGTTGATGATGGTTACTCCCTAGTCTTGGAAGTACCTCCCTTGCTAAGAGGGAGTGTTGACTTTTGTGTATCTTGGGAGGTACTCCAAGCCCTAGGTTCGATGGATGGAGGTCAAGGCACCACAATAAGGCTTGTGGGCTTGAAACCCAATCTTGGGGGTTTTTCACCCATCGATGTTTGTGCCAAAACCATGATGAGTTTTCTACATGTAATGGATGAGGATGATAGCGCTCGTTGAGATGATTCTAATGCAATGAGAATCATCCGATTTCGAGTTTTCTTTGAGGAGAAATGAATTTTTGAAGTTGACTAGTAATTATTGGTCGGCGGGTAGGTACAAGGTACGACTGAGAGAGGGTAAGATATTGCACTAAAGCCAAATGGTCAGAGTATCTAGTTTGTATCTTGTACTAGTGGATGTATGAAGGTCATTATCCCTGGTACAAGAGCCCTAGTCTATTGTATTATATGTTGTTAATATAATGAAGTTGGGTTGAAAAATTAAAAACTTTTCTATATTCTATGCATATGTGATTTACTGCTTTATATTTTCATTGTGTAAAGTAATGCTTGGTTAATATTCTTGATTTGGTAGCGTCAGTGATTTTAAGACTCTAACCTAGATCCAAGATCATGGAAATTCAACATGGTATCAGAGCGTATCTGAGCTACTTTGAGGGACAGTGAATCAGAGTGTGCACAGTGAGGCAACTCAGAGGGAGTTGTCGGTGTCTAGATCATGGAGTAGAGGGCTCAGATGAAGACATGAAGATGTGGTTCTGATAGGTTACATGGCGAGATGGGCTGGGAGTTTTTGTGGATTGGTGGCGAGTCTGGTGAACAACAGTTTGTTGTAGGGAATATTGTTGATCGTTAACTTCTGTTGATTTTTCATGGATGGTCGAGACAGCTCGAGGGTTTCTTTGGCTTGGACGAGATTAGGTTGATCAAGATGGCTTCATGTGATGGACTATAGGTTGGCATGCTAGAATTTTTATCGGATTGTGATGTTACATATCCGAGATTGGAGGGATTTGCATGAGTGGTATTTGATCTAGGAGGATGAGTGCTTGTAGGACTGAGATAGGGTAGATTGTGTAGGCTTAGAGGGAATCTAGCCTCAGAGGGAGCAGCCCTATGGGTTTTTGATATCTTCATATTCAAATGTGGCGAGGAAGGGGGACTACGGAGATAGTCGGATTCATCTACAGAGTATGTTGCAAGTGATGAGTGCCAGATGCGTTAGTGTCATCACCGGAGTTGATGATGGTTACTCCCTAGTCTTGTAAGTACCTCCCTTGCTAAGAGGGAGTGTTGAATTTTGTGTAGCTTGGGAGGTACTCCAAGCCCTAGGTTCAATGGATGGAGGTCAAGGCACCACAATAAGGCTTGTGGGCTTGAAACCCAATCTTGGGGGTTTTGCACCCATCGATGTTTGTGCCAAAACCATGATGATTTTTCAACATGTGATGGATGAGGATAATAGCGCTCATTGAGACGATTCTAACGCAATGAGAATCATCCGATTTTGAGTTTTCTTTGAGGAGAAATGAATTTTTGAAGTTGACAAGTAATTATTGGTTTTCAAGTCATGTAGGCTTGATGTAAAATTTGGCAAATAGATGTGTCTCTTCATCTATTCGTGGAAGCCCCTCATTTGGCTATAAAAGGAGGGTGAATTGATGTGTTTTGAATCATCAATTAGTGCAACATTATTCTTGGGGGAGGGCTCGTTGGAGAGGTTATCTTTGTGCCCTAGCCACAGCAAAGAAAGGGTGGACACCAGCAAAGGTAAGGGTTTGTGTCAAGGGTTTTTGCAGGTGACCGGGAGTTGGTTGGAAGCCAAGTCTTGCTAGAAGAAGGGCCAAGGCCTTGTGCTAGTATGCCACACCAAAAGACTGGACAACGAGGTGAAAAGAGGGCTGTTTTAGGGCTCGTTTTGGAGGTCGAGATTGCAGGAAGGTAGTCGAGGACAAAGATAAGGTATTTTGTTGTTTGAGGCTTGTGTTGACGGTTTGAACCTTTGTTTTGAGGGTTGAGGAGAATAGCAGCTAGGACGATTTCCTTGTGAGAAAAGACATTGTTGTGTGAGGAGTGTTTGGGCAGTGTTTTGGAGGTTGTTGCTTAAGTAGGGTTGTTGTGCTAGGCCACAGGCCATAACACACAATTGGGCTACGTAGGAGGTTCTTTAAGGCTTGGCATCTATCCTTAGGGGCAACATGGGTGAGGAGGAGGCTTCTTGAGGTGTGTCGCATCCCTTTAAGTGCATGTTTGGTGACTGTGGGTAGGATCTAGGGCTGCAACAATTACCCTAACCAGGTGTCACGAACAATCTGCCCATTGTTGCTCCTCAACTACTGAGAGACTTCAGCCCACTATTGTCTTCCTGCGCTGCTCCAATGAAGACCAACATAGGGCACAAAGGGCTGCCACCTATCACTGCAAGATGTCCATATCACACAATGAACACGGGCTAGGAGGACTGCACATCATCTACTGTAGAAGTCCTTCTCCACACACAAGTCTCGAGCTCCAAAAACCTCCTCCTGGATGATCAGACCCTTGAGCTCAACAACTGCCAGGCCAGCGGTCACATTTGTCCATAAAGGTGTTTCACTGTGGCTCCAACTTGGACACTATCACACTTAAAAGACCATAAGTGTCCAATCTCGTCCACACTTGATCCTCTCTGACGCTGCACTCCAACAGTCCACGAGATACCAAGTCTACGATGTAGCATCTGCACCTAGTTAGGGCATCTCCACTCCTAGGAGACTAAGGCACAACTAGGGAGCAAATTGACAACCAAGATTCAGTGGCCAGATGGAATTGGAGCCTTGATATATGCAGGAGCTACAGATTGAGAGCCGAAGGACTGGGCAGGTACAAGGTATTACTAAGAGAGGTTAAGAGATTGCACTACATCTAGATCGTCAGAGTATCTTGTTTGTATCTTGTAATAGTGCATGTATGTGGGCCATTATCCCTAGTACGGGAGCCCTAGACTGTTGTATTATATATGTTGTTAATATAATGAAGTAGGGTTGACAAATTAAAAAAGTTGTTTATATTCTGTGCATATGTGATTTATAGCTTTATATTTCCGATGTGAAAAGTATTTCATGGTTGAGATTCTTGGTTTGGTAGCGTCAATGATTTTAAGACTCTAACCGAGATCCAAGGTCGTGGAAATTCAACAGTGGTAAGATGTTTCTATACTTAGTTTGTGGTACTTTCCAACTTATCTCCTTGATCTATTAATTATTTTCTTTGTTGGAATGCAATATAGTTATGTTGTTCTATCTTTTATCAGATCATCTTTTTTTCTCAAATTAACTCCTACCTCTTCCATATACTTTTACTTAGGCATTGGTCTACTTATATGTTGGTTGAGTGTGTGTTTGTATGGATACCGCCCTTGGTGTTTCGTAGGAGTTAGCCTAAAGCAAGAGGAATTTGCTAAAGTGAAAGTGGGTGTATTCCTAATAGTGCTTACTGTTGGTGGGCTTGGTTGAACTTTTCCAACCCTGCTAGTTTGAGCGATAATAGGTGGCCACACTAAGAGGGAGATGTATAAAAATAAAGGATCCAAGAATTGAAAATACATAGGTAAAATATCATAGTCCATTAGATCTCTCTCCTAATGCTTGAGGCCAAATGAAGAAAAATTAAGACATAATGACATTTTGAGGAAGAGTAAAGGATAGATCTAGACCGTGTTGAATTTTCTACAAGATGAACTGTAGAAAACCAAATTTCTAAACTTGATAATTATTACCTAATGATTCCTCAACCAAATTATCTTATGCCACTGATATCGTTGATCAAATATACACAAAAAATCTCAATAACCCAGTGAAAATAATAAGATCGTAAAGAAACATCCATGCACAATAAAGACTAAAAATTTACCTTGGGATACACAAACGTGGGAGAAAACCCAACAACTTATCTTCTAGGATAGATTATTATTCATAGAAGTTTAAATTTTTCTAGAAATCTATGCCAAAATCCAAGTCTAAACACAAGTCAAACGTAGTCAAAATTCTAGCCAGTCAACGCTAGTCAAACCACCCAAATAGTCAAATATGATCAAACTTCCAACCTAGTAAACTTAGCTCTTTTGGTTAAATTCATACCTATGGTTGAATCTTGCGGTCAACTTGTCCTCTTTTTCAATCAAACTTGGCATGTTCGGCAGTCAAACTCAACTAGATAGCTTAATCAAATAGCAGGTTAATGGTCAACTTTGATGAAACTTCAAACTTAGTCAAATCTCAGTACTAAGACTTGGTCAATATGATGGTGTCACATTGTCTATATATACTTGTCAAAATGGGTGAATTTTGATCAAGGGACACTCTCTTTCAGAGCCAACTTAACCATTTTGAGCCCACATGATGCACAAAATATAATTTTTTATTTTAATTTCCATAATTTTTCTAGGCCAATTTAGGAGGCCTCTTGGCATGTGGGATTACCTCTCAATGCTACATAAAAAATCAACTCCCTCTTAATGAGGGAGGTATTCTCCTTGGCTGCAGTGGATTTTTCCTTAACCTAAATTTCCCTTTCATAAGAAAATTTCATGAACTTGCCACATCGATGCCTGTCTAAAGATAAATCCATCCTAGAGTGTGTGATGTAACTCCTCACATGAACGTCTATAGATCACTCCATCTTGGAGTAGGCAATGTGAGTATCATGGGCCTTTACCTTTGGCCAAATCCTTTTATGACTTCTTCGGTAAATGTACTAATCTCTTATAGCCAAAGTCCTTTATGACCCATCCAAGTCCTTATATCTTCTCACGAGAGAATCTACCCTTAGACCATTCCCCAGTGGCCAACTAGCCCAACCATAGTCCTTTATGGATTCTCAAGTGAATTACATTTATCTCCTCTTGGTCAAAGTCCTTTATGACCCAACCAAGTCCGTCTAGCTTCTTAGTAGAAGATTTTTCCAATCTTGTAATTTCCTTGGGCTATTCACCTATGGTCAAAGTCCTTTATGACCCAGCCAAGTACTTTTGGCCTCTCAGGTGAATGTATCCATCTCTCTTGGTCAAATCTATATGACCCAACCAAATTCCTTTATGGCTTCAGGAGATGGTCTTCCCCAATCCTGTAAAGACATCATCACTCCATCTCAACGAGCGAAACATTTTGCATCGCACCAAGCTTGTCTCTGAGGTATACAAACTTTTCTCTAGATAGAGGCTTCGTGAGAATGCCAACAATATGTGGATATGTATTGGATATCCACTGCTCCTTTCTGCACCATGTCTTGGATGAGGTGACCTAATAAAAGAGTTTTATAAGAAGCTTCTGAAGTAACACTAGCTATGATATACTCTTCTTCTATTGTCCTGAGTATGACATAAATTTATTTCTTGCTAAACCAAGATATCATTGTTCATCAAAGCAAAAGAAGCACCATTGAGGTGCTTTTTCTGTTCTTTCAACTCCTTGCTCAATCTAAATCCATATATCCATGTAGCCTCACTTCACCTCCTGATACATATTTCAAACTGTATCCAACTGTACCACACATGTATTACAACATATGATTCGTTGCTACCCAATTCACATGCCTCAACTTAACCATAAACTGGCTCAGAGTGCTCACTGCAAAGAAAAAATCAAACATGGTGTTAACCAGGTACATCAAGGATCTGATCAACTACCTATACCTCTGAATATGAGGAAAAATCACTTAGATTCATCAGATTGGTCACCATATATGTAGCCATGGACTTGTAGTCCATCATACCAAATCTCCTCAAATTATGGACAATGTACTTCCCTTGAGGAAGATCTCATCAGGTCTCGGCTACACCTATAATCCTAAGAAATAGTGTATCTCAATGAGATCCTTTATTTCAAACTCCAAGACAAAATCTTGTAGTAGTCCTAGTTGCTCCCTTTGTGACATAAGCAAGTCCTTATGTTTTCTAACATGGTCCCTTCTTAGTAACCTCTTGTCTCTAAGAATCTTGACAATCTCAATCCATCACATCCTCTTGGAAGGTTTCTCCTTCCATTCTGTCTTTTCTTCCCTCAAAATTGGAAGCTCTTTTTGGTCATCAGGCACAAATATGGATGTATGTGCAATTTCTCCCTTTTGAATATAAATCACTCTTCTTGAGACCTTAAGCCTATTCATCGAAGACAAGAGCAAAAACATCCTTGTACCCCACTCTCTCTTATTGGGAAATCCCTCTTTCCCTAGCCTTTCCTTGTACTTCAAAATGCTACTATCTACCATTTGAATCATTGTAGTCACAATCTTCACAATGGACCTATTCTTCCCTTCCATATACATGATTCAAGAGTCCATGGAAAAGGAAAATTCATAATAGAAGTAACAAGAAAATATCAAGGCCATAAAAGGACAGGAGGCTTACTAAATAAAAATAATAATACTGATCAAGGAAGAAAAAATACGAAATATTTATGTTTTAATTTAGGAAGAAACAACTAATAATTGAAGGGAATTGTCAATTCCTTTTCTAACAAATCTAAATGAAAAAATCCTTTGAGTTTTTCTAAGGTGGTTTCTCATCATCATCATTATCAACATTGGTTGTTGATGCATTTTTTTTTTCATTCCTTTTATTTTCAGGACATTGGGATGCATAGTGTCCAAAATTATGAAAAATGAAGCACTCAACCTTTGACATATCCTTCTTCTTACGATCTTGAACAGGAGCGAGCCTTCTACCCGAATTCTTCTTGTCAAAATTTCTGAAGTTCTTCTTGTCAAATTTTACAAAGTTCCTTCTTTCTTTTGCTTTCTTTGTATGAATTGCAAGGGATTGAGATTCTTCAACCTATGGATTTTGTAAATTATTTATGGACAATAATCTAGCTTCCTCTTGGATACAATCAATCCATAGATTATCAAATGTGGGTAAGTTTGATTGTGCACAAATCCCCTAAATAAATGGCTCCCATGAGGGAGGAAATCTATTAAGAGTAATTGTAATAAGCTTTGTATCATTAATGTTGTCTATAATGGCTACAAGCTCATCTCTGATCTGGGAAAATTTCATTAGGTATGAGCCAACAGAATCTAATTTTGTTGTCATGACATTACAGAGACAATTTCTCAAGGCTAACTTCCTGTTATTATTGTTTCTCGCATAAAATTTTACAATTTTAGTATTATTGAACTCTTGTATCTAGGTCGATTTCAATGGTTGTTCTTTCAACAAAGATCTGAAACCATGTTGAATTTATAATAGTAGCAACCAATTTTCTGATCTTGATAATTAATACTTAATGATTCTTCAACCAGTTTATCTTATGCCATTGATATCATTGACAAATTATACACAGAAAATCTCAACAGTAATAAAGTGAAAACAATAAGATCCTAAAGAGACAAACATGCACAATAGAGACAACAAATATACCCTCAGAAACCCAAACTTGGGAGAAAACCAAACAAATTTTCTTCTAGGATAAATGATTCTTCAGCAAAGTTTACAATTCCAAATTTTGTGTAGAAATATGCACCAAAATCCAAGTCTAAACACTAGTCAAACCTGGTCAGAATTCCAGCCAATCAACATTGGTCAAACCACCCAAATAGTCAAATCTAGTCAAACTTTCAGCCTGGCCAACTTAGCTCTTGCGGTCAATTTCAAACTCATGGTTGACTCTTACGGTAAACTTGTCCTCTTCTATGGTAAAATTCAACATGTTCTACTATAAATCTCAACTATATAGCTCCATCAAACTCAGCCAAATAGCTCAATCAAACAATAGGTCAATGATCAACTTTGGTCGAACTTCAAACTCAGTCAAATCTCAGTGAATTCAACCTCTATCTTCTCCCACATGCGGCTGCTAGAGAAGATATGATGTGATGATCATTGGTCAAAATGAAGATGTCACATTGTGTATATATACTTGTCAAAATGGATGAACTTTGATCAAGGGACTCTCACTTTCATGGTGGGGTCGACTTGACCATTTTGAACCTATATGATGCCCAAAAAATAAATTTTTTATTTTAATTTCCATAATTCTTGTTATTCGAATTAGGAGGCCTCTTGGCATGTGGGAATACCTCTCGATACTACAAAAAAAATCAACAATCCCTCTTAGCGAGAGAGGTATTCTCCTTGGCTGCAACAAATTCCCCCTTAGCTGAAATTTGTCCTTCCATAAGAAAATTTCATGAGCTTTCCATGTTGATGCATGTCTACAGATAACTCAATCCTGGAGTGGGAAATGTAACTCCTTACATGCACTTGTATAGATCACTCCATCATGGAGTAGGAAATGTGAGTATCCAAATCCTTTTACGTCTAGCTAAAATCTTTTATGGCTCCTTAGGTAAATGTATCAATCTTTTCGGTCAAGGTCCTTTATGACCCAGCCAAGTCCTTTTGGCTTCTCAGGAGAGAATCTGCTCTTGAACCATTCACCCATGGCCAATCGACCTAACAATTGTTATGAAACCAGCTCCAAAAATAGAAGAAAAGAGAGATCAACGCCTTAGAAATAAGCCACTTCAAGGGGGAAACGTCCTTTACATTACATAAATGAACAATTATTGGATGATAAAAATGACAAAACCTCCTTCTATATATAGGAGTCCATGGGGTCACAATATAATCTTAGCTGACCTAGCAATAATAATGTAAGGGCACAATAATAACAAAATTTTGGTTACAGGGGTACAACAATAACAATAAGGGGGCTACACTAACAACAATAAGGGACTACGCTATTAAGATAGGGACCTAACAACCATGTTCCTTTATGGCTTTCAGGTGAATTACAACTATCTTCTCTGGTCAAAGTCATTTATGACCTAGCCAAGTCCTTTTGGCTTCTCAAGAGAATATTTTTCCAATCTCATCATTGCCTTAGGCCATTCACCTCTGCTCAACTTCCTTTATGACCTAGCCAAGTCCTTCCGGCCTCTTAGGTGAATGTATCCATCTTTCCTGGTCAAATCCATATGATCTATCCAAAGGCCTTTATGGCTTCAAGAGATGCTCTGCAAGACATCACCACTCCCTCTCAACAAGGGAAACATTACGCATCACTCCAAGCTTCTCTGGAGTATACAAGCTTCACTCTAGATAGAGGCTTGGTGAGAATGACAACAATTCACTTGTCTATGGATATGTACTAGAGCTCCAATGCTCCTTGTTGCACCATGTATAAGATGAGATGACTTGATCAAAGAGTTTTGTAAGAAGATTTTGAAGCCACACTGCTTCGCGGCTTATGACACTGGTTGCAATATACTTCGCTTTTTCTTCCTTGAGTGCGACAGAAATCTATTTCCTGCTAAACCAAGGTATCATGGTCGATCAAAGTTGAACCAACACCCTCGATGTTCTATTTCTATCCTCTACACTCCCTATCAAATTTGTATATCCCTGCAGCCTCACTTCAGCTCCTGAGACATATCTCAAACCATATCCAACTATACCACACAAGTATTACAACACATGCTTCATTGTAGCCCAATGTACATGCCTCATTCTAACCATAAACTAGCTCAGGGTGCTCCTTGCAAAGCAAAAATCGAGCCTAGCGCTAACCACGTACATCAAGGATATGATCAACTACCTGTACCTTTGAATACAAAGTGAAACCACCCAACTTCTTCCAATTGGTCACCATATATGTAGCCATGGATTTTCAGTTCATCATACCGAATCTCCTCAAAATTTGGACAATGAACTTCCCTCGAGGAAGATCTCATCATGTCATTTCTACACATCTAATCCCGAGAAAAAGTGTATCTAGCCAAGATTTTCTATTTAAAACTTTGAGGACAACTTCGTCTGACACTAAAGCAAATCCTCCTTTGGTAGTCCTGGTTGTGCCCTTTGTCATGGAAGAAAAATCTTATTCCATTGTTGCTTCCTCTATCATGTAAGCAAGTCCTTCTGTCATTGTTGCTCCCTAGACACATAAGCAAGTCCTTCTATTGTATAACGTGGTCCCTTCAAAGAAATCATACTTTTCTTAGTGACCTTTTGTCTCTGATCATCTTGACAATCTCACTCCATGACATCCTCTTGGAAGGTTGTTCCTTCCATTCTGCCTTTTCTTCCCTCGAAAATGGAAGCTCTTTCTAGTCATCTGGCATGGTCCTGAATGTTCCAAAAATCTGTACAATCCTCCCTATCCAACATCAATCACTCTTGTTGATTCTATGCTCGAGCTCTTAAAGCCATGTAAGAACCTAACCATCTAGCGACTGGAGAAAAAATCTCCTCATAGTTCACTCCCTCTTTCTTGGAGAAACCTCTTGCCATAAACTTTTCTTTGTAATTCTCGATGTTCCCATCTATTGCATGAATCATTGCATTGGCAGTATTCACAATTATTTCTTTATGTAATAATCCACTCAAGAGGCCATGGAAGAAAAAATTATAACCAAGAAAAATACAAGGACAAGAGGCTAACCAAAAATTAAAAATAATAATAATAATCAAGAAAAAATATGTACTTATCTCTCGATAAAGGAAGAAAAACTAAGGATTTCCAACTCCCTCTCTAACAAATATGTAAGAGAAACCCGGAAACCTATCATGTGCCTAGAGGCACAACTATCCACAAACATTACTAGTAGTAGATCTTAAAGGAATAATTCCTTTGACTTCTTCTAAGGTGCATGCTCATGATCATCATTGTCAACAGTGGTTGCTGATGCATGTTGCTTTTTCCTTTTAGGACACTGAGATGCATAGTGTCCAAAATTATGACAAATGAAGCATTTGACCTTTGACATATCCTTCTTCTGATTTTGAAGAAGAGTGGGCCTTTTAACCAAATTTTCCAAAGTCCCTTATTTATTTTATTTTCCTTGTATGAGTTGCATGGCTTGAGATTATTCATAATGTGGATTTTGTAAATTATTTTTGAACAATAATTTTTCTTCCTCTTGGATGCAACCAATCCATAGATTATGAAATGTGGTTAAGTTTGATCATCCACAAATACCTTGAATAAATGGTTCCCATGAGGGAGGAAATCCATTTAGAGTAATTGTAACAAGCTCTCTATTATCATTGGTGTCTCCAATGGCTACAAGCTCATCTATAATCTGGGACACTTTCATAAGATACAAGATAGCAGAATATGATTTCATGACATTATGGAGACGATCTATCTTGGCTAACTTCCTAATAGTATTGTTTCTTGCATACAATTTTACTAGAGCATCAAATATTGCCTTGGCAGTCTTTAATCCAACAAAGTGAGGGATCAAGTGATCCTTTACGGAATCCATAAAAATTCTCTTCGCCTTAACCTCATTCTTCTTATGCTTGGCTTTCTCCACATCTCCCTCTATCTCTGGAATGACTTTTTGCACATGATCCTGAAGCTCATTCTCTTCCAAGAGAAGAAGTATGTTGGTATTCTAATATCTGAAGTTGATGGCACCATCCAACCTATCTTCAATTCTGAGACTTGGAGCCATTTTTTGCAAGAGACCCAAAAAACAATTAAGATGTTGAACTTGTGTCTCTAGGCTGACTTTAATGGTTGTTATTTCAAAGCTACGATACCATGTTAAATTTTTTACAAGTAGAAACCAATTTTATAATCTTGATAATTACTACCTAATGATTCTTCAACCAGTTTATCTTATGCCACTGATATCATTTAGAAATTATATATAAAAAATCTCAACAAAATGCAGTGAAAAAATTAAGATCATAAAGAGAAATACATGCATAATAAAGACAACAAATTTACCCTAGGAAACCCAAACTTGGGAGAAAATCCAACAACTCTTCTTCTAGGAGAAATTATTCTTCAAAAAAGTTTACAATTCCAAATTTGTCTAGAAATGTGTGCCAAAATCGAAATCGAAGTCTACACACCAATCAAACCTAGTCAGAATTCAAGCTAGCCAATGCTGGGCTAACCGCCCAAATATTCGAATCTCGTCAAAATTTCATCCTCGTCAACTTAGCTCTTGCAGTCAACTTTGGACCTGTGCTTGACTCCTGCGGTTAACTCAGACCTTAATCAAGTCCTGCAGTCAAATCAAACCCATGGTCAACTCCTACAGTGAAACCCGTGGTCAACTCATGCTCTTATGTTGTCAAACTTAGCCTACTCTGCGGTCAAACTCAACCAGATAGATTAGTCAATAGCAAGTCAATAGTCAACACTGGTTAAACTTCAAACTCAGTCAAATATCAGGAAATTAAGCTTTGTTTGCTTCCACGTGCAACTGCATTGTTATGGGTGAATTTTGATCAAGGGGCACTCCCTTTCATGGTGGGGTAGACTTGACCATTTTGAGCCTACATTATGCCTAGATAATAAAAAATTAATTTTAATTTCCATAATTCCTCGAGGTCGACTTAGGAGACCTCTTGGCATGTGGGAATACCTCCCAATGCTACACAAAAAATCAACAGGTTTTCTTTAATCCAGTGACAAGAGGGATCAAGGGGTACTTTATGGAATCTATCAAAATTCTCTTTTCCTTGGCCTCATTCTTCTTATGATTGTCTTTCTCCTCATCTCCCTTTGGCTCTGGGATGACTTTCTCCACATGATCCTAAAGCTCATTCTCTTCCAAGATAAGGAGTATCATGGTATTCCAAGATATGAAGTTGATGGAACCATCCAACATATCTTCAACTCTAAGACTTAGAGCCATTTTTGGCAAGAGACCCAAAAACCAATTAGTACATTGAACTCTTGTCTCTAGGGCTAACTTAAATGGTTTTTCTTTCAATAAATATCTGATACCATGTTGATATTTCTATAAGATGAACAATAGAAACCAATTTTCTGATCTTGATAATTACTACCTAATGATTCTTCAACCAGTTTATCTTATGCCATTGACATCATTAAGAAATTATACACAGAAAATCTCAATGGTAATGCAGTGAAAGCAATAATATCATAAAGAGATAGCCATGCACGATAGAGAAAACAAATTTACCCTTGGAAACCCAAAATTTAGAGAAACCCAACAACTTTTATGCTGGGATAAATTATTCTTCAGCAAAGTTTATGATTCCATAATCTGTTTAGAAATTTGTGCCAAAATCCAAGTCTAAACACCAATCACACCTGGTCAGAATTCTAGCTAGCCAACGCTGATCAAACCACCCAAATAATCAAATCTAGTCAAACTTTTAGCCCCGTCAACTTGCCTTCTGCAATCAACTTTGGACCTGTGGTTGACTCCTGTGGTCAGCTCTTGTGGTTGACCACTTAGGCATGTGGTCAAACCCGCAATCAAACCTGCAGTCAACTTATCCCCTTCTGAGGTGAAACTTGGCCTGTTCTATTGTCAAACTCAACCAAATAGCTCATTAAACTTAACCAAATAGCTTGGTCAAGCAGTAGGTCAACAATAAACTTTGGTCAAAATTTAAACTCAGTCAAATCTCAATAAATTTGTCCTTTATCTACTTCCACGTGTGGCTATTAGAGAAGATATGATGTGATGACTAGTGGTCAAAGTGAAGATGTCACATTGTGTATATATACTTGTCAAAATCGGTGAATTTTTTTAAGGGACACTCCCTTTCATGGTGGGGCTGACTTGACCATTTTGAGCCTACATGATGCCTAGAAAATAAAAAAATTATTTTAATTTCCATAATTCTTCTGAGCTGACTTAGGAGGCCTCCTGGAACATGGGAATACCTCCTAATGCTACACAAAAAATAAACAGATTGCCCACTATGATACTTTCTAAAAGAGGTAACCTATCATTGATGCCTAAGTGATATTGGCCACCTGGTAGTAAGGGACCTGGTCTAATAATGTCATTGAGATTTGTATAGGGGGAGAGTGGTCCCTTGGTTCCACATTGATCTAGAGTTTAGAGGAATGCTACCATCAATTTGTCTCTTGGTGCCACTATATGATGGGAGCATCGTAAAGAAAGAAGTAATCCTCTAGGTGAAATCTAGTATAGGATGAGGCTAGAGAATGTGGAAACAAGGCTTGTAGGCCTCTTACATCTATAAGGCTAGACATCTCTAGTCTAGGTACATGATGAAATTTGCTAGGGTATGGGTCCCCTTAAATAGCCAATGGAACCTCCCATCTATCTCATAATAAATGGGGTAGTGGAACATGAAGTGTTCTTCTATCTCAACCTCACAAAGATCACATAGCTAGAAAATCCTATCTACTCATATAGTCCGGTGAATTCTCTTGAATTCAAAATCTATGTGAGCCCACCCAAAACTAGCCCATGGAGATATGATGAGAGTACGCCTAGTGACAAAATTATATGGGTTTTGGATAATGAGTCCATCCCTCACCTTTATGAAGTGCTCAGTATAGGAGGCCATATTCAAATGTAACCTACCTTAGGGTTTGTTTAAGTGACTTACATAAACTTATTGTAAATATCATCCTAGATGATCCTATTAAGCTCCTGCCTAGTAGGTAGGAAGTGGCCAAGTGTATCGAGAGGGTATATAAACAAGGGAAGTTGATCCATCAAAATACCAACAAAATCCAAAAGGTATGAGACTACTTCAAACAAACTCTCGGTATGGCCAAGAGGGATAGATAAGGAAATGGACGCCAATGAACAAGAGGCCAAATACAAGCATTGACCAAACCCTTCAACAAGTCAATGAAACATCGACTCTCGGTATGGCCAAGAGGGATAGATAAGGAAATGGACGCCAATGAACAAGAGGCCAAATACAAGCATTGACTGAACCCTTCAACAAGTCAATGAAACATCGAATGTGATGCAGAAGTAAAATGAAGAAGAAAGTAGTTTTAAGATGTAAGCGTTGAGCATTGAACTCTATACAGATGATGTGTTGGTGGATATTTTGATAAAGATAGACAGAAGTAGTAAAAAACAATGTAAATTTATTTGGAGATATGGTTATACCTCTAACTTAAACCCACATAAGTCTGACAAAATCATCTATGACTACCATTGAAACTTTTCTCCGAAGGGAGTCCCTGGTTAAACAAGCTACTCCACCTAAAGCTCCAACACCGCTTGAGCACCTATTCATCTTCAAACAAGCTAAAAACCAAGGGTAAAATATAACGTCCCAGAAATGTTGAATAGGGCCTTGGAAGGGGCTCGATGACGAAGAGGATGTATGATGACCTAAGAGTATCATAAATTAAGCATGATAATAACCAAAATGATCAATTTCTATTCCAATGGCTAAAATATATGCCTACAAACTATTATCTCTCTTGTTGCGCCTATCATTTGTAAGTTTCCAAATTGAGGTTTTGAAGCAAGTGGGAAGGAGTCTCGAATAAAAACTATGAGGTTCCTAATGACTACCCATTTCCCTACTAGTTGTATTACCATAACTAGATCCTTGTGGAATTTGAGCTCCACAAACCAAGATCTAGTGAGATCTTCATATAGGAAGATCTTGTTGGGAAGACAGGACAATCAAATATCAATTTCTATTCCAACAGCTAATAGATATTCCTACACCTTGTTATCTATCTTATTGGGCCTATCATTTGGAAGCTTCCAAATCAAGGTTCCCAACCAAGTGGGAAAGAGTCTCAAATGACAACTATGAGGTTCCTAATGACTACCCATTTCCTTGTTAGTTGTAGTATCGTAACTAGATCCTTTGAGAATTTGAGCTCTGCAACCCAAGATCTAGTAATATATTCATCTAGGATGACCTTAATTGGAAGATAGAACAACTTCTACCTAGCTTTAAGGGCTTATACCAATCATCTGCAATCTTAAGCCAAAGGAAAAGGGTGGAGTCAGAACCAAGCCAAATCTTGTTGAGTGTCACTCCAACAAGGTCTAGGGTATCACCAAGAAACATTGCCCCAACCTCCACGAGGTTCAGAGATGGATGAGTTAAAGGGAAACCCCTAACTTTAAAATTTAGCTCCATTTCCCACCCATTTCACTCTTTAATGAGCTTAGTTGTACGCATTTTCAAACACTACAAAGGGGGTGCTATGTCTTTCCATCGAACCCCCTATTCCCATGAATTGATGTCTGCCTCAATTTATTGTTTAAGTATGGTGTATTGGATTCTAATCTCTTCTTGTTTGCCTCAATTTATTGTTTAAGTATGGTGTACTGGATTCTAATCTCTTCTTGTTTGTTCTTGAGGTAAAGAATTTTTGTGTGTAATTCATCATTGGGGGTTGAAGATATTTGTGCACTTTTATTTCATTTAGTAATTTCTTAAGAGATTGATTCTCTAACTCCACTTCTGATTCTCTAACAAGCACGTTCTATTGTCACTATTCCAGTAATGAGGAAAAACTACAAATTTGGGTAGCTAATAAAACTAGGTCTATTGAGAGGATTACCATGTTTTCAAAGTTAATAACATTTCATGTTTTTTGTTGTTCTGTTGTTCATTTTTTTGTCGGTGTTTCTTCCATCAATTTGGAAGAGATACCTGTCGGATTTGAATAAGGACCCTCCACTTGCCTTGTGTTTATCTAACATTCTGTTATTAGTGAGATATATTTGTCTCACTCCACTAGTTTGTGGAAGAGACCTACATAACCCACAACGTTTGTTTGAGAAGTATCAAGATTGTATGGGGTCAAGGGTGTAGGGGGAATGGGAAAATAAGGATGGTGGCTATATTGGATGGATGGTTTGCATTACTCTCCTACAACCTCACTTAATCATATATGCATAAGCCCCCCTCCCAATATAGCCATCCAAATATAGCCACCAAATGAGTGTATGAGATTTCCTTGTTTGTGGGATAAGGGACTCCCCTCCATGTAGCTATTTGAATATTGTCTATGAAGGTGTACATTCTTTGTCTCCCTCTGGATTTGAATTTGTGACCTCTTACAAGGAAACACACTTAACCATTATGGCCACTCAAGTTGCACTTGAACTTTGGTTGCCATATCTCTAGCCATCATAATAATAATAATAATAATAATAATAATTATTATTATTATTATTATTATTATTATGAGGTTGAGTCACATAGAGCGTAGAGTCAAGCAGTGGATCACAAGCCAAAGTGACAAGATCTAGGCATAAGGTGACGAGCTCCACAAGCTGGCAATAAAGGTCACAAGATAGAGGGATCATGTGAGCTCTTTCAAAGGGGAAATACAAAAACTCTTCTCTTAGTCACATCTCATCGCAAGAGTGAATACAAGTGAGTGAATGAGAAAAAATAAAAGATGGAAAAGATTAAGAAATATTGCAAAAGTAAAAGAAGATAATAGAGAACATCAATAACAACCTACATTAATACAACATCAATAACAACCTACATTAATACAAATAATACAAATGAGCCAATCGAGCAACCTACTCAACGACAATCACAAACTTTCCCACCTCCAAGTAGTTTCATTAATTTTACAATGTAAGGTTTAATTATTCCTAAACAAGGCACATTTAAAGGAAACAAAATAAAAATCATTGAAATGGAACAAGTAGCTACACTCAGTAACTTGGAGAATACTTTATCCTGGGGTGAACAGAATATACCAATTCTTATTTAGGAAGTGCTATATCTAGATATAATAGCTTATAATAAAAGAAAGCAAACCATAGTCAAGAAAATACAGAGAAGAAGGAAAATTAATTTAACTAACACTTTATCTGCACAATAAAGGAATCTGTTAGACACAAAAGAAATCTATTTTGACCAGGCTACTATCTATTGGTTGGCTGTAACCCATGCCACTCTTGATAAAGAAAAACCAGAAGCAACTAATGTGCAAAACCTATAGAAGAAGGCTGCTTTATTGGAAAACCAAGTTAAACATTATAAATCTGCATAGGGTTTGGTTTCAACTATTGTGAAACATATTAGAAGAAGATCAAATTAATATGCAAATTAAAAGGGATTTTTACACTATAGCTTTTCAAAGATCTCTATTTTAAGAAAAGAGAATTTGATTTATAAAGAAACCAAGGTAAAACACAATATCAACTTGAATGTATTAAACAGATCCAAAAGCAGAGAGGAAAAAAATTTCACAATATTAACTTGTTAAATAAAAATGAAATTTATGGGATTGAATAGGAATTAGGTTACTAGAATAAGGAAGCACATGAGGCATAGAAACAAATTGAAGAAGAGTGGATGGCTTGTATAAAAACATGGAGCTTCAAAAAAGACACCACCACTCAATGTCAAAATCCCTCATTTGGTGAACCAAAAATTTTCTACCCGAGAAACCAAGTGTTGCAAAAGAAGTTTGAGCATATGGTTCAAATTCATAAAGCTTAAATATGAAGTATTTCATCTATTAAGAACATGCAGCATAGAAACAAATTGAAGAAGAGTGGATGGCTTGTATAAAAACATGGAGCTTCAAAAAAGACACCACCACTCAATGTCAACATCTCTCATTTGGTGAAACAAAAAGTTTCTACCCGAGAAACCAAGTGTTGCAAAAGAAGTTTGAGCATATGGTTCAAATTCATAAAGCTTAAATATGAAGTATGTCATCTATTAAGAAACCAAGTGTTGCAAAAGAAGTTTGAGTATATGGTTCAAATTCATAAAGCTTAAATATGAAGTATGTCATCTATTAAGAAAGGATGTCATTTTCTGAAATTGAGAAATATATTACAAGATTTAGTAGGGAATTGGCAATTTTGAAGGCTCACCATAAGTAACATACTTTTCCAGTTGAGTTCATTTTTTTTTACCAATGGGAAAAGTAGGATAAAGAAGCAATTAAGGAGGAGAACCTCGACTCACTTGATAGTTGAGTTATAATTGGATATCATAACAAAATTTTGTTATTTGTATATATAGTAAAACTTAAGAAGTTATAGAATTTTTATGCTACAAATTTGGAACAATTGTTGCAAAATAAGTATTTCATATACTTTTATTAATGAAGAAGCCAATCATTGGCCAAATTGTTTTGACCAAAGAGAATAGTTTATGCAAATCAAATGTTGTGAGCTATTCTACAACTCAATATTTGTAAGAATGTTTTGCAAGGAATTTATTATGATGTATCAAGCTATGTTAAAGCAAAAATAAAGGTTTTTCTCATTTATTTTCTTCAGCCAACTTTTAATTATTTATTATGTGTGAAGTTTAAAAAAAAAAAAAAAAAAAAACCTTGAAAATATTACTATGTAATCTAATAATTCCTATAGAACTACTTCTCAAACCTGAAAAGATTAATTGTTTTCTTTCCTCTATTAAGAGCTAACTCTCAAAACAATATTTTTCTATCATTTCAATATTCATTGGATAATATGTGCTTCTTAGAAATTTGAAAAAGAGATACCATGACACATTTAAAGGTTGTTCCAAAGGGTTCTTCCATATTTTCTTCCTTGTTGATCAACACTCAGAAAACTCAAAAAGAGGTATCACGACACATTTAAATCTCATAGAAAACTTGTCTAGACAATCTCATAGAAAAGTTGTCTAGACATTACATTCCAGAGGATTCTTCCATACCAAACAGGGTAGAGTATAATTGGGCCTCTTCACTAGGATTAACCCCTATTGTTGGCATCTATGTATTTCACCCTGTCAACACATACTAAAAGGAGCAATGAGTTGTTGAGATCTACTTTCTTCTCCATGAAAAATTAATAAAATGTGCATCCCTATCATCAAGGAAAAAAATATATTACAATAATGTTATCATGTACCAACTCCATGACACAAGTAAAAAATGATATAACAATGAAGTTGGTTCAAAAACACCCTCCAAGGATAGTGAAATACAATGGGACTCGCATCCTCTGAGTGTTATACCATGTAAAAACCTCCAAGAAGTTATAAATAAATGCCTTTACATGTGTGCCCTTAAAGAATGATATCCCATGTGTGAAAAAATGTTCCAATCATGGGTGAAATAGCCAACAAACCATCAAGATGATCAAAGAAAAAGGATGTGAATCTAGATTATTAGAAGTAAAATCACCATTAATATGAGTGAGGGCTCTACAAGATGGGAGTAAAAGGTCCATGAGGAAGAATAAAATTACAATACAAAATAAAACATAGCAGATGAGTATGGCCTCCAAAATGGAAGTAAAACATCTATGAAGAAGCATAAAAATACTCCAAAATGGAAGTAAAACGTCTATGAAGAAGCATAAAAATACAAAACAAAATCAAACATAGAAGATGAGTGTGGCATCCAAAATGTGAGTAAAAGGTCTATGAATTAGCATAAAAATACAAGAAAAAATCAAACAAGAGTGCCCATAAAGGTTTGAAGTGAGGAAAAACAATCATAAACTAAAATAAGCATACAAAATTTATATAAAAATGTAAAGTGAAGTGTGCAATCATGTTAGAGACTTAACAAAACATATAACTTTACTCACATTTCACTTTTGGTGATTGTGCAAGACTTTGTTCTAGTTGATGATTGACATATTTTGCGATGAACCTTTTGGGTAATTATAATACGTTAGGATAAGTTTTAGGAGAAAGTATAAGGTTTATTAAGTGATGGATCCAATGGAGCGGTGGTTGATGATCATAAAAGGTTATTTAAAAAATATATATATCTTAGGCTCTATGTTATGGTGACTGAGGATGTATTTTGTATTCTCCCTTATGAATATAAAGTATGTTGTTTTCACTGGAAAAAAATGTGCAAACATTCAAATTCATCATATCTTTGCATAAAAAATTCTATTTAAAGGGTGGTGCGATGGGTTTCGAAGTAAGAATGTGCAAACATCTCTCTATTGTACATAAAACTATGAAATTGTTGATGAACACTCTTGGTTATCTCTTCCAAGTGCCATTTGATACTGGTCCATGGTTAAAGTAGTAGTGGAACTACTATTATTTTAATGTGAAAGCCCAGTATAGAAAATTAAAGAGAAAAAGGGTTGAATATAGAAAAAGAAATGGGAAAGTAGGAATGAACCACCATGTAAGGATGAAGCACTTCCAAAAAATCATCATGGTGTTGAATAACATGAAAGATCAATTTTTCCATGCTACATTTTGTCCCTCGCATTGGAAAATGCATTCCCCATATAGTGAAAGTATGGTTAATGACTTGCTACCACTAATGAAACGAATTATCCAGCTCTTCACCTTCATTTTGTTCATACAATGTGGAAATTTCGACAATTTTTGGCGCGATTACAAGAAATGATGAAGGATGATCCTCCCTTTTTACAAGCTAGGAAAATAGGCCTATGGTAAAACATCATGAGGATCCCAACAATAATCTTATTAGGTGAAAGAGGAAGGATAGACATGACAAGAGATAAGCTAGGCCAAAAGGCCATGAAGTTTTTTGGGAGGTTGAAAAGGAGAACTAAGAGACTAAAAGGAGGTTGAGAGGCCAAAGTGGGGCAAGAACCAAAAAGGAAGGTTACGATGCCAAGAAGGATAATAATGAGGAAAAAAGGGTGATGGTTGCACTGAAAGGAAGTCCAAGACATGAAATGGTGGAGGCGAAGCCTAAAGGAGAGTGAAGAGGTTGAGATATAGGTCAAGAGGCCAAAATGAGTAGGGGGAGCATCATATCCCCAAGTATTTGTAGGCAAACATTTGAGAAAAAACCCTTATGGATTAGTCACTAAAAAATTAGAATAGCAGGTGGAGGTGTCTACATGAATCATTAAGATAACTCAAATGAAAGGAAGCTAAATTAAGGAAGCTTATGCTCAAAGAATTAAGGGCAGGAATGTCAAGGTAACACAAAACAAAGGAGAAGAGTAAAGTAGCGATTAACACACATAGACCACAAACAAACTATCTAATGCAAAGGGGAATGAATCATGGACAAGGAAAAACACACTCCATTTCCAAAAATATGTGTAGGATAAGAAAAAGAGAAAAAAAGGAGAAAAATATCGTAAGGGATTCCTCTATAAAAGTGAAAAGGTGCAAAGGGAACAAATTGAGGACCAAAAGAACCTTTCATTAGCGCAAGGCCAAGTGGGAAGAAAAGGAAATTCTTTATACAATGGAAACATTGATTAAAGGAGAGGAATGCCAGTAGAAATGTGGTGCACCAAGGTAGGTGGAGGGGGAGACATGGTCCCAAAATGATATAAAACAAGGTGGTTTCTTGCCTAAGCGTCTCCAATACAAATGCAAGGCATAAAAATCAAAAGAAAATGAAAGAAAGAAAATCTTGCATTTATCTAACTCTTTTCATGTGAGGATGATTAGCATGATAAGACTTCTAAGTAAAACTAAAGTGTGAGGAGAGGAAGATGTATTCCATTTGGTTCTTTAGGCCATTGTCACTAATGAGATTAATGAACATATTATTTCTGGAAAGGTAACTAATTTAAGTTGGTAAAATGAGTGCAAGAAAGAGTGATTTTTACAAGTTTGATGAAAATCCAATTTATTGCTACAACACATAATCCAAATAGCAAGTTCAAGTAATCAAAGATTAGTTCAAATGAGTTAAACTTCATGCAGAAAAGACAAAGCAATACACATAACTTGCACCCATCTCGAATTGTTTTTGCTTGTGTTTTATATTAAATTCTATGAGGAAGCAATATAGATGATTGGAAAAACCAAAAAATATAGCACCAAGATTTAGGAACAAATAGTTTTGTGTAGAAATTAGTGAGGGAACAAATACATTGTGTGCGGGAAAAAATAGTTTGAATGATGCGTGGTCCTATGATCGAAAGTTTTATTTGAAGTGTTATTAATGAACTCTAGTTTGAACATAAAAAAACCCACAAAATTAAATGTAATTACTTTGAAAGAAACATGTATATAACACCAGCTTTTACTTATTTCAATAAATCTCATATACATAGTACAGAGTGTTGTTTTTCTTCCCATACAAAGAGACTCATAGCTTTTGGGTCTTAAACAACTTGATTGAGAGGATCAAGAGTGATAAATTTAATCAAAAAAGAAAAGAATACCACTAAAATCATCAAGCTAAAATGCAAAGCACAATTAATTGAGTTAATAAAAGCTACACTATGGTAGATGAACTAGACTCCAGATGGTTTACTTTGAGATCCAAAGAAGATAATTTATCAAATGTATCACAAATCATCCTCCTTCATAGACAATCTAGAAATCAGATGATGGAAGGAATCATACTCAAGATTGTCTTGGGTACCTTCTTGAAAAACAAACTAATAATGCACCCTTTCAATGTATTAGAGAATAAGGTTGGCCTTGATATTTTTTGCTTCTCAGTAGGAATATTCCATGTTTTGGCTAGTGATAAGATTCCAAGAAGCACTTATGCTAAGATTTGAGATTACATCACAATGGAAGATGTAAGGAGGATTTCATCAAAATATTTGATTCTCAAAGGAACTACTATATGTTTTGGCTATTCACAAGATTTCAAGTAACACCTTTGCGATGATTTGCAATTACCTTGTACTAGAAGCTATAAATTTTAATTCTCTTCTTGTTGCAAGAAACTTTCACCACCACCTCCAGTTGCATTGTGTTGATCACCACGCAGAATATGCAAGACTCAAATAAAATTTGTGGACTAAATTTATAGGGTTTTGAAAACTTCTTTATAGGGTTTTAAAATATTCTTCTAGTGCAATGAAATATGGCTAGAACACAGTCTCTATGCTTGATTTATAGTGAAAATGTTTCAAATATGGATTCTAAATTCACATAAGCTTTTCCATAGATATACAAAATCAAAATATAATATAAATATGGTTTCCCAAAATTCATATATGCCTTCCTATCAATTACATAATTAAAATATGAGATGAGAATGATTTTGGGTAGCATTTCCACATTTGGTGTCCATATATCAAAAAACGAGAAGAAAATGCTTTCGAGTAACATTTCTAATTTGGTTTTCATAGTCAATCTCTCTAAATTTTAGGATTGGATAAACAACGTAGAAATGGTAAAGACTCCAAAATAGACAATTAGTAATAACATTATCCCTTTTTTTAGAATATATAAATTTGCAGGGCCAATATCTTTGGGGACTTGGTATGGTGTCTTTTCACACTAATAATCTAAGTTCACACATAGAGAAATGCCAAGTGACATTATTTCAATCCACATTTGTGGCAACAATGTTTTTGCTAGTGTGGAATTTCACATAGAGCAATGATAAGTGACATTATTTCAATCGACACATGCGGGAACAATGTTTTTGTCAGTGTGAAATGAAAAGAGATAGGGGGTTAGGAAGGCGCACATATCAATCCCAAAACATCCATGCATAGGAGTAAGAAAGAACCAATGTTGTCATGCACAAGAAACCCACCCACACTATCTTGTGGCATGACTAGAAAATATGAGTTGCTAAGGTATCATGGATATTGAGGAGGAAACTATGAGGGAAAAATCCCTCAAAGATGAAGAAACAAAATAAGTTGTATCATACATAATACCTAACCAACATAATCATCTATGCCTTTCATGTAAGCAAGAACAAAATGAAAAGTATACACAATAGTTAGGCAACATGATCATTAAGTTCTCACACAAAGAAATGCTAACTACCATTATCCCAATCATGACTACGTGATGGACACAATGTTTTTGTGACTATGGATTATAAATAGCAAAGGCTGAAAGGGAACCATCTATCATTGTTAATGATGTGTATCAATCCCCAAACATTTGTGCATAGGCATAAGCATGAACCAAAGTTATCTTGCACAAGAAACCTACCCACACTGCTTTGTGGCGTGAGGAGGGAATATGGGATACTAAGGGATTATGGATACAAAGGAGGAAACATTTATGACAAAAATCCCACAAAGTTGAGGAAATAGAATGAAATGTAGCACGCATAATGGCTAGCCAACATAATCATCTATGACCTCTAAGGTAACCTTGCATCTAGAGTCATCTAGTTAGGTTACTGAAATTCGAGTAGAACTAATTTCTAAATAACAATTTTAAGAACCAACTAGTTTAATAAAAAAATGATAAAAATTAAAATAACCATATAACATACAAAGTTAATTGTTTTATGTAGAATAATCATTTAATACAAAATAGAAAGAATGTGTATTTAACTAATTTATATTGAACTTACCTAATTTATATTGAACTTACTGTTCCTCTACTCTCCTTCTCCAACATATCATTTTGATCTTCATAACATATTGTTCCTCTACTCTCCTTCTCTAACATATCATTGTGATCTTCATAATAACTGCAAACAAAGATTGAAAAAGAATCATCCTTATGACCATTTCTAGCTATATATAAATAATATAAACAATCCAAACAAACAATCTTAGCAAAAAATAAAGAAATTATTTAATCAAAATTTAATCTCTTTGTTTTAGTGATATTTTTTTTCTTTAATATATCATAAATCAAAATTAATTTAAATTAATGATAAAAACTGATAACAAAAAAAACCCTGAAATAACTCATGGATGGAATTCCCTTTCAGTTTGTAATCAAAATAATAGTGAAACACTTACTCTCCATTCCAAAATCGAAAGAAAATAAACAAAAGACGTGATAAGAGAAAAATACAAGCACATAGGGGCATAAATGTAAATGCATATATGGAAATAATAAAAAGAAAGTTTAACATATAACCACTATGTCTCTATGCAGAGTCAATAGTCTTATCAGATCTCCACTCTCTTTGGATTTCCCTATACCACTCTCTTTGAATTTCTTTATACCCATCCATATTTGGTTAAAAAACCCCTGGAATATTGGAAGCAAAATTAAAAACGTAAACCATCTAACAGCTCAAACACTTAAGAAGATTCCAGTGAAGGTTAACCCTTTTAAGATGAAATGACAATTAAAAAACATTGGAAAAACTACAATGAAGTAAACATGGGAAAAACTACAATGAAGTAAGGCTAACCCTTGAACATGAAATGAGAAAACCAAAACTACTCAAACTGTGGTTCAAAAATGATCTTCAGAATTGTATTTAGTGAATTTTACTAAAGCAGATCTCTAAATAATTATTTTATGCCCTAACCTTTTTAGTCGAATACCTTTCTTCTACAGAATGAAGAGTTTTATCTAAGCAGAGCATGGGAGAATGACGTGGAAGGCTGTCATAACCACCTACCCTGCGTTCACACAAACTAAATAAGAAATAAGAAAAAGCGCTCTCCAACGCCACCATGATGATGCCATCTCATACCCTCTCGACAATAATTTCACTGACCAAAAAAGTGAGAAAATACATCATGTCCGCTTCTTCCTCCAGGACACCAAAATAAGTGCATCATTCGTCCTCTGTGCTACAAAATATTTATGACAGGGAAAGACGACCTTAAAGACAGATATAGAATCATCCCTCCTGCAAAACATTTACAAGATGGAAACACAACTTTTAAGACAGATATTGAAATCACCGCTCAAATAAACCAAAACAAACCCAAATTCCTAACCCTCTCTTGTCATTTAAGTTGTCCCTGCAGAACTACATTTTCCCTTGTTGATTACGGTGTCAAAACCAATAAGCAGAACAAATTCGAAAGAAATTCAACGGTTCAACAATATGTATCTACATTCAGACTTACTGTAATCTGCCTCATCTCTCCTTCTCAGCCACGACGGCAAACAAAAGATTTCAATAGATTCAGGCTCTGCCCCTACTATAAATCATAGAAGCAACCCAAACAAACAAACCAATCGACCTATGGAAGAAAGCATGCAGCACTCAAGTTGAAACACCTGTTAAACCTGTTGCAAGACACAGTTATAATAAAACATGAGCCAGGTCAACACTAATAACCAGGAACTGCAGTGAAATTAAGAGCAAACGAACCTTACCTGGAAAGATCATCTCTGTGTATTGAAATGCCTTAAGCTTGAAATCCAAATAACAATAAACCCCTTCGAAACATTAGTAAAACCTTTAAGATTTTCTATAGATTCAGACTCAAATCCAATCAATAATGAAAAGGCTAATGTTTCACCCCATCTAAATCTTCTATTGCAAAATCGGCGGACAGATGTCTAAAAGGGTTAGCGAATTGGTTGGACAGATGTCTAAAAGGGTTAGCGGTTGGCGAATTGGTTGGGTTAGTGATTTCCCACGTAGAGAATGATCAAATGACAGAGTCGATATATATATATATATGCCATTAATGCTTAAGGAGAGTCGGTAATATATTCTATTTGATGTACATGTTTAACAGAATAAAATGAACCCTAGCAAAAATATGAACCCTCTTACAAATCATGCAGGCACACAGCAAAAATATAAAACCCTCGAACACGAAATAACACATTTCAGAACTACGCTAATCTTCTATAAAACTTCCAGTTAACATTTGGCTTCGGGATTCCTCTTAGTGAAATTTGATTGGATAGATCTCTAAATTAATTTTTTATCTTCTAGGGGGTTAGCGGTTCACCCAAACGGAGAATAATGAGTATGAATGCGGCAGGCTGTACCAACCACTCTTTCCTGACATTGAACGTACCGACTTCTCTAAAAAGTAAAAAAGACATCATCATGTACGCAAAAATAAATATCATTCCTCCTCTTTCCCGTAATTTCACTACACATTAAATTGCACATAATGCAGATTGGCTTCAATAACCTTAGGCAGGACTGCGTAGTGCTTTCAAATAAAGTCAAATTATGAGGGAGAGGTATAGAAATCACAGCTCAAATAAACCAAACAAACCTGAGTTCTGCGGCTTCTCCTGTCATCTTCTTCATCGAGGTCGACGAACCCTTTTACCTGTTTCAATTCATCAAGCAGGTCAAAAGCAATTACCAAAGAAACTAAAAAAAAATCAACAAACACAACGAAACAACATTAAGCATGGTCATTACATACAGGAGGCAACCATTTTGTACATAATTATTTAGAAAAACTATTTGAATATATACACATTAATATATTCCTCTTCCGCAATAACTTCACGGAATCCAAAAGTCACCGAACATTCTGCCACAAAAATAAAACAATACAAACAGACAGTCGGGGTTAGCCATCTACCTAAAGCAAGCACGAAACAGAGGTGGCCGATTCGATTCAAGGCGAAAAATGAGGCAGAAAGACTACTAAATAAAAAAGAACTTTCCATGTTCTTAGTCTTGGGTCACTGCAAACCAAATTCTCATCTCGCCAGATTCACTGCAAATCAAACCATTTATGAAACTGCCTCTGAATTATAGAGTGACAGATGTTGAAGTAAACCAAGCAAAACAAGCGAATCTTCTCATCAATGGAAAACCCTCTCTGTACCTGTTGCACATTAGAGTTCATCTCAAATTATGTCAAAACAAGCGTTCAGCAAATGACTATCTCTATCTCTATGGTTAAAACAATTGCCAAAACTCCGTTACTTAGCTATCATTTACCGGGCATCTTCCCATTAAAAACATACCTGCTAGTAAATTCATTGAAGTCAAACACAACGGCTTTCATCTTTATCCATCTATCTTTTCCTTTGCATCCTTCAATTAAATAAAACTCCAGGCAAACAATGCAAACCAGAAGGGAAAAAAAATGTTAAATAAAAGAAAATTCAACAAAAGGCACCCTCGTTACAAATCCAAGAAATGGAAAATACATGAAAGAAAATGGACTGCAAAGAACTACATGCATGGCCATGCTACCTAACAAAAAAGTATGGACAAGAAACCAACCAAGCCAATGAAATTCAAAGAAGAAGGTGAAACAAAAGTGAGAGCATGTTGTGTGTGGCAGAATGTTAATATAACCTCTCCCTCCTTTCAAACGGTCACAAGCTCCCTGAACTGGTAGCTTTTTGTTAAGAGAGTGAGCATCCTCTATGCAAAATTTGAATTTGAATTCGATGACAAGGAAGCGGTTGTTCCGAGCCTGAATTTTACTTGCGAAGATATCTCGCTGTTAAAAAAGCTTCAGTAAAACTTTTTGAAATGGTACATCCTTTTAATTCGTAAAATTTAGCTAAAATCTTTGTTTCCATTAAATTCAACCCGGTAAAACTTTGTGACGTGGTGCATCTCTTCACAAATTAGGTAAAATTACTTATTGTGTTACCATTCAATTTAACCAGTTTTTTTTTAAACATTATATTTTTTTAATAGGAAAAATACTCTGGTTTTTATATATATTGTCTTTTATTTTTTATTTTTTATTTTTTATTTTTTATTTTTAATTGTTTAAAAAACATTTTTTATTTTAATTGTTAATTGTTAAAAATTTAATGGTTATCTTCATAAATGGTGGGTGGTTTGTTTTCCTTGAATAATAATAATGAGTTAACTTTCCATTCTCAATAACAATTATTTATCTAATTTAACAGCTAAATTATAATAAATTTTCTCACTATTTAAAAAATAACATAATATATATAAACAAGCATTTTTAAATATTAATAAAAAATCCAATTCATCATTTCAATTTTGAGAATCATTTCAACTTTACGTTTAAATTATTATAGAAAATCATTTCAACTTTGCTTTTGAATTATTATAGAAAGGTTTTTATTCCATATTCCATATTATAATGTTAATAAATTTAAACAGTTTGTTTTTAGGATATTTAAGTTTGTTTTTATGATATTTAGATAAAATCATTTCAACTTTTCCTTTGAATTATTATAGAGAGATTTTTATTCCATATTATAATGTTAATTATTTTATAATACAATTTGTTTTTATGATATTTAAGTATTTTATGTATTTGTGTCTATTATAAGTAAATAATTTTGAAGTTTGTATATGAAGTTTGTGTATTATATTTATTTTTCATTTTCAATTCAAGTAAATTTAATTCTTTCTCATATTTTAAGATTTAATATATTAAATAATTAAATAATTTTTGATTTAATATTATAAAATTAAGTTAATTTTTTTAATTATATTTTTAAAGATTTTTAATATTTTTTAATTAAAATAAATTAATATCAATAAATCTTAAAATTTTTATAAATCATAAAGAGATTTTTTATATTATATGTAGGATAACATGACTAATATAATCAAAATAGAACTTATTACTCCAAATTTTATCACAATCATTTTATTTATTATATTATTAAAAAAATATCAATTTCTATAAATATAAATAAATAATTATAATCTGTTTTCCCAAAAAAAATCATATATTTCATTTTAAAATAAAAAATTAATTTATTATTAATAAATAATTTGATTTTTTAAATAATAAATTGATAAATAAATCAAATTCATATAAAACTTGAATAATTATAATAAGTTCGAAAAACATTTATAACTTTTTATAGAGTAATCATATAATTAAAATAATAATAAAAAATTAAATAATTATAATAAAATTTCAAAAATATGTACAAACAAACTATCTATGCAGCCCACTTATCACAAGATCACAAGATGTTTGTATTTGTATCGACTGACCTAAAGCTTATTTCTTTGGCTATCTGCCATTTAATGCGGTGTGGCATATATTGTCTATCGTTAGATTTAAATGAAATTAAATCTAACGGTGGGAAGTATATGCCACACCGCATTAAATGGCGGATAACCCAGGAAATAAGGCTTGCCCTCCAAACATACGAGGCGATAATTGACGCTTTGGGGCAATAACCTATAGTTTGAGGCAATATCCTTGTTTTATTTTATTTTTTTCAGAAGAAAAAAAACCACTATCTATTAATGAAGGAAATAGCAGTACATATTCTTAAACATCTTAAACATAGAAATATGGAGGTGAGAAGAGAAGTCCAAAAGGATTTCCTTCCCCCAGCAATATCACAACATGACATTATGAACCTATACATGATTAAGTTCCATGATTTAGAAATATGATAGCCTCATAGGGTCCCAAAAGGCCACTATGATCATCATGCAACAAATAGATTGCTTGAGTATTTTCTCATCATTTCTCAGTGAAGGAACACAGAAAACCATAAATCTCAGTATCCCATATTTCAGCCGAGTCCAGATATTTTAACTTATGTCTGTTTCAAGTCACTCCCAAAGGCTAGGAAAAATACAGCAGATTGAGAAACCAATTCTACTGTGTGTACATTCAAAAAAATAGATTTCAAGCAGCAGAGGACATTTTTATATAGTCATCATATATCAGTCTAGGACTGATGAATATGCCCTCGCATGTGTTCTTCAGCTGGCAGGAGGTGGCACACTCGCTTGTAGTCGCCCGTCAATAGATAAACCTGAACCCGCTCGCTTGTAAACTGCATAGTGATATAGAGTGCACGCTCGCCTGTTGTCGCCCAAAGAGGAAAATATAGGATAACACGCTCGCTTGATAAAAAGACAGAAAAAGCAAAAGGAAATAAAAAAAGAAACGAGACCCATTTACCATCCCATAATGACATATGGCCAGATTATGGAATAGGGATGTTAGTGTGCCATATCTGAATTCCACCCTTGTAATGCGCCACCTTCATAATGCCGAAAGCCATAGAAAGGCCTTTTTTGGACAGACCATCCGCCCTGGTATTCAATTCTCTGTAAATATGAGTAATAGGAGGATATTTCATTAAAGCCCATAGTCGTTTTGTCCGCAACATCCATCCTTGTACAACAAGGGTGGCGATGGAGAAGGACCCACATATCGTACTAATAACGACCTTAGAATCTCCATAAAAAATTTCATTTTGTAGCCCCAAGTTAAATCCAGCCAGCATCCCACTCCATAGAGCCAAGAGCTTTGCCAATATGTTAGTGCCGTTACCAGCATTCCAACATAACTGTATGCGTTCATCATTGGGCATTTTGATCCACACCCCACATCCCATCTTTCCCTCCTGGCGTGCTCTGTCAAATAAAATAGCAGGCAAATCAATGGCATGGGGCCTAAGCCTAGTAGAGAAATCCCTGATAGGATCGATAGCCTTCATCTGATGGCAAGTCCACTTCATAATAGCATTGTATATTGCCTGAATAGGAAAAACATCCTTCTCAAAAATAATCCTGGGCCATCCAAATTTCCCATGTTATGTAGAAAGGTAAAGATTGGAACCTGCCTCTCCTTTTGTCCCATCTTTTTACAGCTTCCATGAAATCATATGGGCACCATGTGGGGATTGTATGAGGAGGTTTAAATAAGTTCCAAATTTGTACAGCACGTGGGCATAAGAAGAAGAGGTGTCTAACAGACTCCGAATCCTGCTTACAAAGTACACATCGGCCCGGTCCCTGATAACCTCTGCGTGTAATCGAATCTCAAGTAAGAATTCAGTTCTTCCATAGTAACCAACCAAATAGTAAAATCTTGGTGGGGATGGTTCTCTGCCAGAACGGCCAGAAATCATCTATATCATTTGATAGTGTAGAATCCTTCTCTCTCGTGATAATGAAGGTGTAAATTTCCTTTACCATTACAGCCCCATCCTTTTGAATGTCTCCCCAACATATTTTATCACCCTCCATATTATATACAAGCCCCGCTGCTTTGATATTTTGTACATATGCATCCCAGGAAACTGCATCCTCATCATGTAGACCCACTTGTGTAGCATCTTTAAGGATAGGGGCCTCCAAGGACCAGTAATGGATGACCTGATTGAGATAGAATATACCATGTTGTGCCAGTTTATGAATCACCCGCTCGTTGAGTTGAAAATTTGGGCCCATTCCGCAAATCCTATCTTTCCCAATAATGATGTTTCGTCCATTGCCAAATTGCCAAGTAAGCTTATCAGCAAAGGGGTGCATTATTTTGTTGAAGCTCAACCATATACTCGAAAGGCACCGAGGCAGAATAAGACATCTATTATAAATGAGCATAAGTGATTGTTTGTTTAAGTATTTAACATATACTATGTCATTCCAAATCCGTGTCCCAGAGATAGCTCGCCACAGTGACTTGGTCAATAGAGCCGAATTGAACGCCCGGGTGTTGAGGATACCCCATCCTCCCATCTTTTTTGGTCTACATAGGGCTTCAAATTTCATCAGATGGATACGAGTCTTCTTATCAATACCCCCCCAGAGAAAGCAAGCCAAAATTTGATTGATATTGAAAATAACATGTTCCGACAGATTAAAAAGATGACCCCAATAAACCATGTATTGGGCCAGCACCGATTGGATCATGACTAACCTACCGCCCAATGAAAGCCATCTCTGAGCCCATTTAAAAATTCTAGGCTTGATTCTTTCAACTAACCATCCCCAATCCTTAATGCTATATCCACATGATTTAATACGAAAGCCTAAATATGTTAGGCCTTCTGATCCCTGTTTAACTTGAAAACCCATAAAATTTGCAATAAACAAGACTTCCTGAGCATCCCCATGTTCATATATAATGAAAGATTTCTGCTTATTAATGCATAGGCCCGTTGCCTTACCAAAATGAATCAGCATATAATGTATGTAAAAGCAGTGATTCCTTACAATTTGACAAAAGATAAGGAGGTCATCGACGAAGAGTGAGTGTGTGATGCATACCTTTTTGGAGAAGGAGAATCCCAATATATAGTGTGAATTGTGTGCCATCTGCATCAAACGGCTAAAACCATCCATTATGAGGATAAAGACGAGAGGGGAGAGGGCGTAGCCCTGTCTTAAACCCCGATGGGCCTTAAAGAAACTGGTTGGATAACCATTAATAATGACTACAAAGGACACAGTAGATATGCATGCCATGATCCACCGAATAGATGGGATCGGTAATCCAATCTTACATAGGACCATCCTAATGTAGGACCAAACGACTGTGTCATATGCTTTGTATAAATCTATTTTCATAAGCGCCACTTCCTTCTTTCCAGTATGCATAGAATGCACCACCTCTTGAGCAATGGCCACCGCATCATGTATGGAGCGTCTTTTGAGAAATCCATATTGTTCCCTACATATATGACCTGATAATGTGTCCTTTATCCTATTTGCAATGATCTTTGACGTGATCTTGTATAAAAGATTGCATAATGCAATCGGTCTGAAATCTGTAAAATTCTTAGGATCAGAAGTCTTTGGGATCAGAGTCGAGAAGGAGGAGTTCATATTCGCTGGTATATGACCCATGGTCCTCCCATACTCCACCACCTTTGTAATATCATCAGCCATAATGTCTATGAAATGCAGAAAAAAATCTACAGGCCAATTGTCCGACCCCGAACATTTATCAAGGGCAAAAGATTTTAGAGTGCGAATTACCTCCTCCTTTGTTACTTCTGCATTTAAAGCCTGTATAGCAGAATTATCAAACATCTATGGAATGAATTGAAGGATCCATTCTTGACTGGACGCCGATATGGTTGGGTCCTCTTGATAGAAAGTAGAGAAATAGTGGTGTGCCTCCCTCATAATGTCTTCTCTGGAGAAAACAAAGTTACCGTCATCCTTCTGAATGGACCAGATTGCATTTTTATTTCTTCTCCCATTTGTAGTTTTATGGAAAAACTTTGTGTTCATGTCCCCTTCTTTTAACCAGGTAATGCGGCTTTTTAGTTTCCACGTGATCTTTTCTATATTCAGTATTTCTTTCTGCCGCTTATGTAACATCTCCATTTCCATGAAGGATTGATTATCTAGAACCCCGTTTTGGAACTTGGAATATAAGATATTAAGGGCATTGGTAATTTTATGGTATTCTGCTTGGAGCATCTGTTTCTTTCTGATCTCCCAAGCTTTGGTGATCTGTTTGATATGTTGAAGCTTCTTATGTAGAAGTTGCCACCCCTCTAATTTCTCTACATTTGGGTAGTTGCTCCATTTCTCCTTGATGATATTATTGTATTCTTTGTCCATCAGCCAAACTTGATTGAATTTGAAGGGGATCCCCTTCCTGACCTCCTGCCTTTTCCAAGTCAATACAATTGCCATATGATCTGAAATGTCTGAAACATAAATATGTGAGTTGATATCTCCCAGAATATCCCTAAGCCGATGCTTCACCATCGCTCTATCAATCCTTTTGCCGATGAAATTCTCCCCCCCTCGTTTATTGGTCCATGTGGGCAGAATCGGGACCGGTCGGACATCACCCATCCAAGCCAATTCAAAAATGTGTCCAATGAACGCAGCCAATGGGTCACGCCTATTTCTTATACCCTAGGATTCATCCGATAGGAGCGTTGCATTGTAGTCTCCAATTACTATCAAATTCTGCAGAGCAAGTATACCAGATCTTCTAACCCTATCCCAGAAAAAAAAATGATCGTGACAGGGTGCATATAAATTTATAATGTTTATCTTCTCCTATACTCCACGTATGTGCCTTGATAACTGAATGCCCCTAAAAAAACAATAAGCAGAAAATTTAAATAGATACTGGTCCCAACATGCCACAACACCTCCTCTGTGGCCGACCGCATCAATCGCCATAGCGAGGCATCCAGGACGGATAGCAAGAACATTTTTTATAGCTTTAATCCTATCACATAAGGATTCCTGTATGAGAATGATGTTTGGCTGTACAGAATTTAGAATATCCTTAAGGAGAAATTGTTTATGGGAATCGCCCATTCCCAAGAGATTGATCGAGAGGATTGAGTTCATTTGGAATCTGGCTGGGGATTGCTTACTCTAAGCACCCCGGTATCCTCATATGAAGAGATGGGTACATCAGTCAAATCCAATAATTCATTATTGAACAAGGATCTAGTCTTGGCCTTACCTCTGAAGTTCCTTGACCCAGATTTTGGTTTTTTACGAATAGTGACATTCAATCCAGATTGAGGGGAGATGATAATGTCCTTCTGCTTTGGAACCCTATCAAATACAGTCAGTGCCGCAAAGTCCAGATTAGGGTTATCCAACAAAGACTCAATATCACTACCTATTGAATTTTTAGGGGAGTCTGATATGTCCAGAGCCTTATCAGGCGCAGGTGGGGAGGGAGATGCCCATTCCAGCGGGGCATAGATGGAGACACATATAATTTCCCATCTGGTTGGCATGGAGGACGCTGGTGTTCAGGTGAAGATAGTTGCGAAGGGATATCATGAGCTTTCCTAACATCATTGGTTCCAGTCCCAACGTAATTTGAATCCCTATCCAAATCAATATTGTTCCCACCTGACAACTTATCACCCATAACATCCAGACAAACATGTGAAGGAGGAATAGAGGATCCTTCTAGTGAATTATCATAAGCAGTCTGAATTGAGGCCAGGGCATAGAAACGACTGCCCCCCCAGATGGCCCAGCATGAGAGATGGAGGACGGCAGAAAACATTTACTATGCCCGCTAGGGGTGACAGATGATGAAGGAAAGCTTTTAGTCAAAAGGGTAGCTCCCCCCCTATCCCATGAGAATGAGGCAGACAGAGGATCATCCAGAGGAATCTCATTCAATAAGGAAGTCCCCTTGTTATCCTGGGAAACAAAAATAGACATATTATCAGTAAGAGACACATTGAAAGGAGTGGCATCATCAGGGGGTTCCTGTGTTCCATCATTATCATTAGAAGAGATATATTCATCGTCACCCGATGAGGGTAAAAAGGACTCACCAGCCATGTGGAGATCTGACCCATCCGCATTGGCCTCGACCCCATGAGCCTCCAACCTAGCATCAATACCCTCTCTGTGATTCTGCCCCCGTACATGGCGCAAAGGACAATTTCTCTTTAGATGTCCAGTTCGATGACATATCAAACATCGAAAAGGAACGCCCTAGTAATCAATCCGCTGCCTATGTCTCCATTGTCCCCATATAAGGTCCACATCACCTGGCAAGCCACCCGTAAAATTAACTTCAACCAACAACCAGACAATTCGTTTGTCTGTTTCCCCTATGACTCGTGGGTCTATATATTTGGTGCAACCAATGGAATTGCTGATGGCTCTCAGTGCTTTCAATGTCCAAAAATCCAATGGAAATCCTGGCAATTTAACCCAAATTACCCTGCTCTTAGGAGCCTCCATGACAGGGTTAAAACCCAAATACTACTGTACCAACTGGATGAAGCTTTTCCCATGAACCCAAGTGCGCCGGATGATTTTAGCGATATCTTCCTCCTTCATAAAATGCACGCTCAACCATTTGTTTAAAAGCATGCTTACCTTTGGCATGTATCCTAGGATTGGGTTCCAGTGGATCTTAACCCATTCAACCATGTCTAAATCCTTGCCATCGTTAAACATCCACCGCCCAATGAGGGCACGTTTTTGTAAACTAGCCACCCTTCCCTAGAGGTCGTCGTATTCCATAATGACCTCCCTCACCGCCATCACCAGTTTAAAATAGTGCTCCTTCTGTTTGTTCCTTCTACGAAAACCCACAACCCTATCCTATTGCGTCACCCCGAGCCGCTCATTTCCATTTCCATCCACCTGTGATGGTCTAGAAAGACATTCATGATGTCCTTGTTCCTGAGCAAAAAAGACCGACTTCGCGATGATCTTTGTGTCGATCTCAAAAGTCTCTTCGTGCTCTCGCTTAGCTGCAATTGTGGCGGAAATGAGAGCCTTGTGAGATGAAATGTCTGAAGATAGCATATCCCCGTCGTGCGTCATCGTGTGGCGCCAAGGAAGTCCACCCCCAGCGTTTTAGGTTGATTACAACACGACAACACCAAAAAATGCAACTTCTAAAACACCACATATATGTCTCCACCACCACAAAACACGTCGTAGTTAATGATATTACTGAGCAGATCCCATACGAATCCACGCCACCCCCATGGTCGGTGGGAAAGGTTAAAATAATCCCCAGGAGATAGGCGATGCTCCTCAAGCAATAAAGACCCCAACTTAGCAATTTAGCATTCCAAAATGAGAAACTGTCGTCATCCACATTGCACAAGGAGAAAAACGGCTTATTTTATATCTTATCAGCAGAAGAATGTCAGATGATGGACGATAGGTGCCTAGAAAGTACCTTTATATGCCCAAATATGGCATCGGGCACTGGCATGGAATAAAACCGTGATGAGGAGATCTAAATATCACTTGAATGCTATCTGACAGATCAGACCCATTACAGATATATGGGCGGCTGTTCATAAACTTCACATTAATGCCACCAACCTCATCGATTCTAGAAATATTCTCCGATGAAAGATAGCTCTGATTCCGGTACCGGGAAAACCAGAGATGGTAGGAGAAATCAACAACTACTGTCCACACCCCCGCAGTAGCAACAGCACCCCGGGCAAATCCACCACCTGGAGAACAGTCTAAAGTCGAAATCCTTACAGGGTCATGATATTACAAAAGAATCCACCTAGCTCTGCTAAAAAGCTGTCCACCCGTTCTTTAATAGACTAAGACGAGATTTAGAGTCAGAGGATGACACCCCCAAGTGCATAAATTCATACAGTTTATGCATTGGGATGGAAGACGAGGTCAATGGTTCTACGTAAAATGATAATGGCCAACACCCAATAGAGTAAAATCAGAGATATTTCCTCACCATCTGATAGCATCCTAACCTAAATCAAAAGTGGCATGAAAGATTGTCTGCGAATGCACATAAAAACCGTAGGGAAAAGAACGGACCCAATAGCTTCATTCCCCCGTCCCATAAACCTACATAGTGCGTCTACAAACGCGACATATACCCGTATCCATTATCACTGAGGTAGAGCTAGTCTCATGAAAACATACCCACCCAAGATGCGAAAGAGAAGTAGACGTTGTTCCTTTACCTGCCACTAGAAGGGATGCTTACACAGTATCTAGAACCTCTGTACCTACTCTGCATCTGCCCTATCTCCTACGATGGCGAAGGCGCCAGGCATGAGTGGCATGATCTCACAAGCTCTCAAGAGACCAGGGACCTCCCTTAACAAAAATGTCTATTTCCATATTAAAAATTTGATTTTGAATTCACGATGGGGTTAAAATGTGGTTCAATACGAAATGAAATAATATGATATTTTGATATTTTAATGTCCACGAGATTATAAATAGTTTATGAGATCAAAAAAATTGGATCATTTTTGGATTTGTGCCTGTCTATGTATTGTTCCAATTTTATGGGATGTCTCCTAAGATATACATCTCTCTTAATGATTTTGGGGTAGGAAAAGACACCTCATTATTGAATTGTGTGTCCATTATTGAATATGATCAAAGAAGGAAAAGACCACGTGGACATTTTTAGCAATTGAGCAAATGGGAGGAGGTAGATGGCTAATGTTATCTTCAAGGAAGGCATGAGTGAAAGAAAGAAAACATGGATGAGACAAAACTACACATGGATGAAAAAAATGGAATATCTACCTCAATTCTTGTCCCACAAATAAAAAGGAGCTAAATAATTTTGTTATGGAGAAGTTTCTTAAACAGATATGGGGAGAAGAGTTGGGTAGAAAGAAAAAGTACTACTTTGAAGAATTCAACCCTACGTATGATCGTATGATCTCCAACAAAAAGAGTACATTGGAGCTAACATTTTGTGGAGGACATAGGTTCTTATTGCTCAATGAAGAACCAACTCGCATCATCTTCGGTGTGAAACAGGACGGTGGAAAAGGCCTAAAGAAGCTTGGGAAGAACGAGTGTGTACATTTTGGAAGAACGAGTGTGTACATTTTGCAAGTATGGGGCACTGGAATCGAAAAACATTTCATTTTGGAATGTGATGCGTTCAAAGACATTAGAGAAAGTTATGGGAATCTGTTAGCATCTGTTTCTTGGCATTGTCTTTGAGCGATGGGATTGTTGGAAGGTTGGGCCAGCTCATCATCAATTTGAATAAAAAAAGGACTGAAATGCAAAAAGCGAAAAACAGGGAACTCATAGTCCCATAGACTATTTTTAGTCTAGTGGACTTTAAAATTTCTTTTAATTTCATATTGAATACACTTTTTGAATTTTGTTTTCATGTTTTCACTCTATATTGTAAACATGTAATCAGTGCAAAATAAGAATTGAACCAATCATATTCAAAATAAATAAATTAAAATATTTTTAACTAGCAATTGCACCATCACTAGATGTTGCAAAGGAAACGCCCTAAGATTCTTAAAGAGATCCATAGCATTGTTTGGAGTGGATGTGAATCTAAGATTCTCAAAAAGATCCATGGCATTGTTTGGAGTGGATGTGAATCTACAGTTTATTTCCAGATGTTGGAAAATGAAGATGGATGAATATTATAATTGATTTTCCTTAACATGATAATTTTCCAGATGTTGGAAAATGAAGATGGATGAATATTATAGTTGATTTTCCTTAACATGATAATTAATTGTGAACTATGTTGAATTTTTATTAAGTTATTTTTCTAGGACAAAGGTAGGTGTTATGTAGAATTGGTTTCCTAATAAAAATATTTGCAGTCATTTGTCCTCCATTTTATCATCCCCTTGTCTTCAAGTTTAAATCTAGACTAATGTTTTAGGAAATTTATTGGTCTACAGAGTGAAATGGTTGTGAAATAAACAAAAAATTTCCATCACTTTGAGGCACCAATCCTATGCTTCCAGTGTGCATGTGAGAGCTAGAAACTGTGGGGTCCACAAAATTTTCCATCACTTTAAGGCACGAATCTTGTGCTTCAAGTGTGCATGTCCGAGCTCAAAACTTTGGAGTCCCACACTGGTCTTCAAAATGTACAAGGGAAAATCACTATTAAATTGCTTATGGACAAATTATTAAAAAATATATAATTTTGAAATATAACATTAATATTTTCATATATATAAAAATAAAATTAAATATTGTGTAAATAAATGAATTATATTTAAAAAGAAATCTAAATGGTTTATGTATATATTATAATTTAATTAATATTATAAATAAAAAAATATGTTATTATTTATTTCATATTAAATTAATTATCTAATTATAAATTTCAAAAATAAAAACTGTTAAATTAAAAATTTTCTAATTTAATATATGAATGACTATATTTAATTCTTTTTACATTTTTATTAGTAAAACTATATAGTAAAAATAAATATTAAAAAAGTTAGATTTAAAAATAAATTACTATAAATGTTTTTGGAAAATAAACATGTTCTTTTTAATGAGTAATATGAAATAAAAAACAAGTGTAATATGTATCGATATTGTTTAATATTATGTTCTTATATAAAATATAATTGATAGTTAAATTAGATCAATTTAAATGTTTAAAGTTTGTGAAAAAATCTTCATCATCATCATGTTTAAAGTTAGAAATCTCCAAAACCATATAATTGATATCTACTTTAAATTAATTTAAATATTTATAAAATTAAAAACCTAAAAACCACACACATATAAAGTATGCTACATAATAATCATAAACCTCAATTTAAAATATTCTTACATATAATATCATATTTATATTTCTTAAAATTAAATTATTATTATTATTATTTAAAAACTTAAATTAAAAATTAAAAATATATAATTTTGAAATATAAGATTAATAATTTCACATATATATATAAAATATTAATTAGATATTGTGTAAATAAATAAATTATATTTAAAATAAAATTTAAATGATTTATATATATATATTATAATTTAATGAATATTATTAAAAAAAATATATATTATTATTTATTTCCTATCAAATTCATATCCAATTATTAATTAAAAAAATAAAAACTGTTAAATTAAAAATATTCTCATCTAATATATGAATGTTTTTAGAAGATGCCTTGTAAATTTTACAACAAAACCTGCAACCTGTAATTCCTTGTACTATGTAATAATTACACACCAAACTACTAACTCCACCTCGAAACTTTTTTCCAAGTCTCCGCGAGTCACAACTGGTAACGACCGTCATGCGTTCTTCCGTCATACCTGAGTTCCGTTCTGTATCAATGGCGTAAGAATCTTGATAACGGTAACGGAAGCCACACCCACCATAAGAGAGGGCCAGTGATTGCTGCCATGTGCTGTTATAAATAAAATATTATTCTGACTGTTAACTATTACAGCGCATAACAGAGATCAAAGATTAAAAACCCCAAGAAAATTACAGCAATGGAGTAGGATAACAGGCCAATTTATTTGGATAATTAAAGTTTGCAGTTTTTCAATTGTCAGATTCTATAAACAAATAACAAAAATAAAATAATTAGCCTGTTATCCTGCTCCTGGCAGTAACACATACCTTATACCGTAACAGGACCACAATTGATATTGTGCACACGGATGCCTGAACAGCCAGTTTGTATGGAAACACAGTCATCACCTTTAACGACGCGGTGTGGTGTGCAGATCTCAGTTATAGTTCCTTGCTGAATTTGTTCTTCGCATTCATCTCTGTGTGAGGAAAATAGGACTACTCGAGACTGGAATTGAGTTTGTTGCTGCCATCCATCTTGCAAGCGTAGGTCTAAACGCACAAGAAACTTGTTTTCAAATAGTGACACCTTACGGGGTAAAATAATAAATTTCAATTTGTAATGTTAAACAATGAAAAAGATGTAAATTTTATTGGTAAACACAATCTAATAACTAGTTAAATTAAAAATTGATTATGTTATACAGTGTTATGGTAGATATAATAATATAATTAAATCAAAGTATATTACTCTTATTTTTATCACAATTATGGATTTATAGGTTTTATCTATAATATTTGCTTGGAAGATGTTACATTATAATAGTCATTTAATTATAAAAGTTATTTAAACAGTAAAAAGAGTGTAAAAAAGTTCCATAGTTTTGGAATTTCTAAACAACACTGTCATTTTTCTAGGAGATTCATACATACCTCATGATTTTCCAAAGTGTACACAAAGATAAAACTCTCAAACACTCCCAAATACTAGTCAAGGAATCCCATATCACCAATTTGGAATCAACCAATAAAATCATTTGTTAGTGAAAATGTCACTCGAGGATTTTTTCTAGTTGAGAATGTACCTAATCCAATAAAAGCTTGCAAAGGAGAATTCCCACAATATGTGCTTCATTGATTCTAACCCAAGCAAAAGGGGCAAAGGGCATTAGAAATACCACTTTTGGTCAGTGGGCCTTTGAAGGGGAGACCTTGGTAGATCATTAACCAAGCAAAAATCCAAATTGATAATGGGACCTGAATCATGTTATTGATGCATAACATATTATAATTCACGGGAATCATACTGGGTCAAAAGACATCCAAACTCCTCTCCCAATCTCACCAAAAGGGGCAAGTGATATCAATATTCATCTTAAAAGGGAATGAGCCCAATGATCTCCATAAAGGTGGGTTGATTCATAAATGAAAATGAAAACTACCTAATCACTAAATGTGAATTATTCCAAGAATGAGACTTGGAATCCCAAATATCTCTCTAGAAGAACATGTTATTTCGGTTGAGCCTTCCCTAAAAACAAGGGAGATCAAATAAGAAATTACTATCCTGCTTCCGACTCTAAATTAGCCTCCTATCTAGATTCCAACCCAAATGATTACTTATATATCACCAACAAACTAGACCTTCCACCCTCCTCAAAGTTGTTCAAGTACTCTTGAAGATGAAGGACCCTAAAATCTAGAAATTATGAAGAACATAAATGATATCACATAAATTAAATTATCTCCTTACCTTGCCAATATTTTGAATTGAAATCAATCTACCACATCAACACCTACAAAGAAGATGAACCCTCTAGACATATAACCACTCATTTAGCAGCCAAAATATTACCTTGGCCACTAGATGAACCCCATAAGAATTCAAAGAAATTTAATTATATACTATTAAACACGAGTTGAAGCGACAATGATGTACACAACGAAAATAACAACTTAAGTGCAATTTGTTGGTTTTTTATCATATACATATTTTGTTTGTATCTTTTATGTATGTCTCCTCTTTTATAAGTGTATTTGAAAATAGAAATGCCATGACTTGTCTCTCTTTAACTAATTAATTAATAATTAAACACACCCACAGAATGTTAATTATAATAAAAAACAAACTGAACTTATACAACTTTATCTAGACAACTACATTAAATTCCTTACAAATTTTGGAACCATGGAGTGTAATGAAGAAAAACTTATTCAAATAAAATGGAACCAAAATTAATGCAAGGATCCCACTAAATTCAACGTGTAGTTTAATAAATGGTCAAACCAAAAGATAGGAAAATCATTTCGTTATAGAACACAAATGGAGTTTTAACTAAAATTAAATGCCACTTCTTTTATAATAAGAACCTATGGCTCTCCTTAGGTGTCCTCTTTAGTTTGGTAGTATTCAATAGTGCCATCAATAGTGCTAGATGGCATCTCAATGAGAGGGAGATCTTAAATTTCGAAAAATAAGTAATTATAATATTTAATAGTATATAGATCCTTAAATTTCGATAAATGGTGGATTTTTTTTTTGTCATTCTTTAAGTGAAAGGGTTTACTTGACAACATCTGTGTAAAAGGAATCCTTACTCTTGGTGACTACATATAATTTGGAGTCTACCTATTCCCTCCATCCCTCCGTATTTTCAATTGCCTTGTTTTGTTTCAATTTCAATGCTCCTATGTCCACAATGTTATGCTTTACACTTATTTTGACTTCCTCTAAATCCCATAAGGACATTAAGCATCATGCACACCTCTCCATGAACTCCCAACTTTCCCAATGACCTAAGATAAAAACTTGGGCATGCCATATTAAGGAGGAATGACAAAGGAACACTCATTTTTTCATACTACTATCAACAAGTACAATTAACCATATGCATAATTATCTTGAGAAATATCATTTCGAAATGTAAATAACCTATGTAAAATTTAATACAAGTGGAGAAGATCATGTGGAGAAATTTCTCCCAAGTATGAAGAATATGCTTCATAGATAAAACCATCAATGAAGAATATGCTTAATTGAATTCAGTCATATAATAAAGTCATTTTTCTGAAAGTTAAAATAAACTTACATAAAACTACTTGGTGACGTATTTAAAGTTTATTTTGGTTTTTTTAATGTGTGCTTAAAGATAAAATAAAACTATTCAGTAATGTATTTTATTTTGGTTTTTTAATATGTTTTCTTTGTTTTCTTTTAACTAACTCAATCTATGATATCTTCAAAGAAATGATATCTTCAAAGAAATAATAATATAGTAGTTATTTAGTTGAATTTGCCAGATATAATAAAGGCATTTGGGTTAAAGATAAGACAAATTGTTTGGTGATGTTTTTAAAGTTTATTTTTGTTTTTGATATGTTTTTTCTATTTCAACTAGTTCAATTTTGGATTTGTATTTTATTTTTTGAAAATTAGTTTAGTATGTAGAAATTAAAGATTTTTGTTTTTATTTTTTTATATAAATGTATACCATTTTTAAGTTTTAGTTTTATTTGGTATTTTCCTCAAGCATAATTTGTATTATTAATAAATATTTTAAGTTGAAAACATAAATTTGATAAATATAATTTTAGCTTACTTAAGTAATGCTAAAATTAAGTTTGGCATTGCTTGGCAATATAAAATATTTAAGTCAAAATCATAGTTTATAATCTATATTTGTTAAATAATCTAATTTTTCATTGTCCAATGGTTGTTGGTTGTTGTTCCTGGTCCACCTACAACTTGCTAATAACTTTACTACTTCAGGATTGGAAACATAGCCTCACCCCTTCAAGATTGGATAAACACCCTCACCACTTCAAGCTTGAGTGCCTTAGGAGTCAATGATTCATTAGTTTAGAGTTATGATAGAAAGACTAGATAGAGGAAGCACATGTGCATATTGATGGTTGATGGTGGGTGCATGGGTGAGAAGAGGGGAAGCAGCTTTTCTTCCATGTGAATTGAGTCAACTACTTTTGCAAGTGAATCTTCTCACTTATCATTTCTTTGTGAGATAAATTCTTCTATTGTTCGAAGTTTTTCCTCTCACATCTTTGCTATTAGTGTTGTTCCACATCTAAATTATTTTTGTTAATTTAGCTACTAGAACATCCAACATTTATTGATAGGAATTATGAGGTGTTAATTTTGGTACTGGAACATCTAACATTAATTGATAAGAGTTATAAATCATCACTACAATTCTCAATGAATCTGTAATATGCTATCCACTTGTAAATTATTATTATTAACTTGTTTTAACTTAACAATCAATAATTCGAAGATGTGTAACTATAACTTGCATGGTAAACTAGTGATATTGTATCAATGCATGAATAATTCTCATATTAAAATTTTCATTTAATTACTAATTTTTTTGTGATATTAAAATAGATGACTACCATTTTATGGTTTTTTCTTTTTAGAAAATTAAAGTGATGTAAAAATTCAAAAAAACAAATCAAGGTTGTCATATCTCCTCACTCATGTCTCATTATTATAACTAATGAGTAAATCCTAATTAAATATAGATTAGATACTTATTGATTTTTAAAATTATAATTTATTATTATCATTTAAAAATTTTAATATTTTAATAAAATATTAAAATGATATAAATTTTACATTTTTAATTAGTAATTTCATACTGGCCTAAAAAACAAACTGCTCTTAAAAAAAAAACAATAATTTATTAGAAATGACACCGTCCATTTCATTTAAAAAAACAAAAATTACATTACCAAAATTATAATCCATCAAAAGTTGCATCACCAAACTCTGAACAAAAAGGGCAGAGAACGATTAGAATTCGGTCTTTAATTTATTTTTATATTATATATAAAAAAAAAAAAAAAAAAAAAACCTAAAAGACAGAGAGTTGTTAGACTTCGGCGTTCAATTATTTTTGTATAATATAAAAATAATTAAAAGACAGAGAACTCAGAACGGTTAGCCTTCACGATTTTTTTAAAATATAAATGCAAAGTTAGCTGTAAAATGGTCATCACCTTTAAATATATTTTGAATAAATTAATATAAATTTAATTTAATTTATATATTAATTGATTTTTTGGCAATAACTTTTTAGTTAATTTTAATCAAATTATTTTTGCAATTTTTTTAAAAAATTTGAATTTAAATGATTTAATCTGTAAAATTTCAGAATACAAAATACTTTTTAAACCAACAAAAAAATCACAAATTAAATTGTCTTAACAAAAACCATTTATGTATAAATTAAACTACACCCCATAAATATATACCTTATTCATGATAAGGGTACACATTCACATGCAAGACAATCATCCATAGTGTCCTCCCATATAGCCATAGCTTAGTAGTGACATCATCCACACTCAAAACCGGCAATGAGTTTATGTCAATTGCTGATTTCGTAATTAAGCGGACATGGGCGTGGTATATTATTTGACAGGGCAGTGTTCATATAATTGCAAAATATTCAGAAAATCAAAACTAGATATAAAGATGCCCCAACATAAAAATGCCCAAAACTGGAAGTATCCGCCGGCAGGATCAAGTTGTGAGAATGGGAGGAAGCACGTCCGATTTGTTGCCATTCACAGGAGCTTTTGTACCAGGAAACAACATATCCTCCTCGTCCAATGACCCATCCGTCAGAACCCGAAGAGGGAATGGCATAAGATGCCCCCGCAGATCCTCCACACTCTCCTCTTCGACAAAAGCCTCCCAAGTTTTATCGCAAATCTTGCGTACGATCCTCACGCATTCAACACTCTCTGGATGAAGATATTCACTCCGCAGGCCTCCATTCTTTTGTGCAAAATGCTCGTACCACAGAGACATTCGATATCCGAATATTTGCCCTCGACCTCGGCGCCCCTGCTCGTTGATGTGCTGTGGCTGGTAACATCCTTGGGCTATTTCGGTGTCCCTGCCTCCGTCCATGGATCGCTGGTTTAGATTGGCCGATCCTATCATAATGTATTCATCATCCACTGCATAACAAAAAAAACCAAGCATGAAAACATTTTACAGCACAGTGAGCGGTTGGGAAATGAGAACATCCTCATTTTTATGGAAGCAAAGTAAATCTCCATCCTATTTTAAGCTGCAATCAATTTAGGAAATTAAGCTGGCATATCTGCTTATCCTCCGTGATTCAATGCAAATATACAAATGCGAACATACAAACCCGTCTTTCACAGTAGAGAAAATGAAAGTGTATGCAGGCCTGGAGTTTGATGTTGTACGGATTTTTTTTTTTTCTTTATTTCAATTGCATATCAAAATTTAGTTGTTTTTAATGAGATTTTTTGAAATTTTTATGGTGAATTTTTCTGGTTTAATTTCTTTAAAATTTCAAAAGAATTTATTGAAATCACAAATTTGATAAATAACTAGGCACAATAAAAGTACCCTAAATTTTTTTTAAAATGTTAAAACCATATATATATAATAAAAAAAATCAATTTAAATAATACAAAATAAAATTTTACCTCAAATTTCTTACTAAAAAAACCCTATCAAAACTAATTAGTAAAAATAATTCGCCATTCAATTAATCACTTAGCAATGAATCCTAGTATAAGCCTTCTCTAATTTAGTTTGAAATAAGATTCTTAGAAATGAAATTCTTATAAACAAGATTTATCTAATTCTTATAAACAAGATTTGAATAAAGGCATTTTCTAGTTCAACTAAAAATAAAATTCTTATAAACACAAAAGAAAATATATATATAAATCAGAGTAAAGGCATTCTTTAATTAACATTTTTGACATACATTTCATAAATAATTTTTCAGTGTTATGGTAGTTATTGTAATTGTACTAGACTAGTAAGTTATTCTGCTGTTCTTAACTTTTCTTCAGAGAATAAGTGCCTGGAAGACTACCTCAAGTTCACTAAAGCCCCCAAAAATGAGCATCATCAAATTTCGGAGTAAGAAGCCAGATAGATTTGAAATTCCAGAGCTGAGTGTCTGTACCTATCATGAACTTGGCATGGACATATATCATGGTTCTCCTGTGTATCTGGGCGTTCCAGTAATCGCTCCCCTCTTCCGGCCTTTGAGGTGCTTCATACTCGCCCGGTAGCTTCACCTCCCTGTTCCCCAGGCAGAAGAAATTCAAATAATCAGTCGGGTGGAACTCCTGGTCCAGTCCCTCTTCCCTGAGCGCCTCTCCGATCATCTTATACATCATGCGTGCGGTGTTCCTGAACCAGTGCAGGATGGCTTGCACAGTACCGCCCTCGGGTATCCCTTCCGGCCACATCGGTGTCACTACATACACCGCGAATCGCTCCCGGGCCCTGATCTTGTTTACCACTTTCAGCGCAATTTCAATCGGAATGAGATGCAGGCATCCAGAATCCTGGTCTCGGTCCCACGAAGCGCAGCTGCCGAAGAAATACTGGTTTTCTATGTATATGAAGTCCCTTGCTCGGCGGATGGCTTCGATATAGGCGCACTGGATGCTCTTATCTCTAATCTGGTCTTTCACGGTCACCAGCCCCAGCTCGGACGCTTTGGAGGGATTTGCAGGGAATCCGACCACGGAAGAATCGTCTATGGACCTGAAGATTTGAACATTCCAGGCCTCCGGGCCTTCAAAATTTGCACCGGGCGACTGGAGACATGATAAATCCCCAAGATTTAGGAGGAGGGTCGGATCGGCCTGCTTCATCCACCGCTGAGAGAAATTGGTGATGACATCGTAGGCAGCCGGGCCCTGAATCTTAGAATGGGCATCGTGCCATGGCTCCCTGGGACCTCCATGCCCAAGATCCGCGTCCTTGTAATTGTTCTGATGAAAATCATCCCTGTACACAGTATTCAGAGATCTAAACAGGGGATGTATCTCATTGTCATACCTTCCATCGCTGAGATCAATTCCTCCCACGAAGCTCACGACCTGGCGATTCTCAGAGCCTTGGATTTGGGCATCCAAGCTCACAGTCTTCTGGTGGTGGGTAAACTCCACTGCGAACTCCATACTCTGGACTGCACTCAACGACCGATCTGCAAGTCTGGGACACAGAAAGCAGTAGACGTTGGTCCCTTTGAAATATTCGAAAGTCTCGTAGCAGTGGGTCTTCATGAGTCCCTGGTCTCTGAGAATTTCCACGGCCGTCCTATCCTCCCAGATGAGGATCAAGACTCTAACTCCCTGGTCCGCTTTCTTCTTTAAAAGCTCACCCAACATCACGCCTTCTGCACCAGGGATCATTCTTTCATCATCCCTCACAAGCCTAATCTTGGTATTTACAGACCATCCAGCAATGTATATAAAGTGCTCTGCTCCATCAATGTACTGGTACAATTCCTCCCACAGTCTCGGAGGCCTGTATAAGGCTCTTTCTTCCCCATGTCCCAATTCGATCCTGGGACTATATTGCTCTGATAAGTGCGAGTTTTGATACAGATTGACTCTGCATCCATTCCTCTGCTTGAAATACACATGCTGAACTCCAGGAAAGTCTCGATTTCGAATCCCGGTACCCCAATATGGATCCTCTGAGACGCGTGTGAACTGGAGGCGGACATGGATCTGAGACTTTTTCAGCTTCTCAGAGAAATCTTGATTATACAAGTCAAACCACCCCTCGATGACTTTGCCGCTAAGGATTTCTAAGATTGGGATTTTGGCTCTTCCCGCCACTTCAGCGGAGACTCCCAATTCTTTCTCAATGCTGAACACCAGAGAAGGCGATGTATATGCGCAGTGTATGTGAAAAGTCTCGTTCCAAATTGCGTTCACAGGAGGCAGAACTCTGGTCCTTGCAATTCTAGCAACACCAATATCTATGGTGGCATATAGTCCGCTGTGCCCTTCTGGATGGAGAAGGTCCTCAACGTTGTCGCCCACCTACTCAAGAAAAGATCATTAACCCTTTGAATTCATCCCAAAAAATCAAACAGGGGCTCGGTAGGGCATCCAACAGGTTCAAATACAAGATGAATACTGAAAGGAGGTTCATATTATTACCTTTCCCAGTAACGTAGATAAACCTCCAAGATGCAGGAATCTCGCTTGAAATATAGTAGATACCAGGCTACCATGGACTACATGGGACGCCATTAGTGAATGTTTGAAATATGTGAATTAGATAATGCAAGGATGGTCGAGAGGTTCAATCATCATAACAGCACGGGAAATTTGAAAACAGAGTAACTAAGAACACATGGAATTCGAGAAAATAATTCTTCCTAAAAAAAAATATTAGGTTCATTTTCGAGTTGTTTTAAATGGGATTTTTTTAATATTTTTTGGTTTATCTTTTATCTAAAATTTAGTTAAAATAAAAGTTTGATGGATGAATTTTGTAGGATCAAAGTGTTTTGATTTTGTGTTTCAGAGCGCTGAATTTAAACAACACAAATCAAAATTTTACCACAATTTTTTCCACTAAATTTAAGCAAAAAGTCCACCAAAAGTTCCAAAAATACAACACTGAAAAACAACCCTATTTATTTTCCTATTCAATCATCATATTTCACTCATACGATTTTATTTTTATTTTCTTATTCAATTAACATATTTCACTCAAAGCATTTCCACTTTTACCAAATGTGAAACACTTTCTAATTATTAAATATATTATTATTATTATTATAATATCCAATAATTATTTATTTCCTTAATAAAAATTTAATAATAAAAAATCATTTTAAAATCTCAAAATTATCACCAGGAATCGATACATCCAACCTATAGAATTATCCATTTCGTAATAGCGGGAGATTGGCCAATGGTAACAAACATTTAAAGAAAAGTTGATAATAAAATGTGACTTTTCTTTCTTTTGCTTTTTTTTTAAAGTTGTTTACTCAGGAGTTTGAGATAATGCCTCATTTATGATGCATACTAAGGATTAGGGATTGGTTTGGTTTGTTGGAGGATGTTGAGAGATTCTCTCAACCTCTTTCTCTAAGAATGGAATAAGTTGGATCTCACTCCAACTATATATATTTGATGTATCTCTGTTTATTGTAATATAGAAACTAATTTTTTGTGTATATCTCCGCTCTCATGATTTCTAATTTGGTATCAGAGCATAGATGGGCTTAATCCCTCACAGGAGTGCCCAGGATAATGTGGAGCCAAATCCCACGCGCCGTGCGGGAAGGAAGCAGACCACCTTCTATACAAATATTTCTGCAATTCGTTCCCATTTGATCTGAACTTGCTCAATTCAAGTTATTATAGCACTACCTATGGTGAAAACGCACGCAGTGATCGATCCAGGTCTGGAGCTGCTGCAAGGGAATTTTTGTTGCGTTGGTGCTGTGTTTTGGATTTGCAGCATCGAGCAATGTTTGGAACTTGTGTTGGTGTAGCGATCGAGGATCTGCTGTTCGTGGATCTCCCTGAGCTCATTGATCAGCAACGTGGTGCCGTCCCTGGTGATCTGAAGTATCTCCGCGTACTCTGGATCATGTTGCCTAACTTTGTTAGTGAACAATACAGTATTTGGAAGATACGGTTGCATGAAGGAGGTGAGGGGCTCACCGCCTAGAACACACAAGTTTGTTGAATTTTACGATACGCGTGATGCAGAGAAAGCAATGGTAGCGTTAGGTGGTAAGAAATATATGGTCAGCGTGCAAAAATAGAATTATGTTGGGCTCAGAGTGGCCGCTTCAATTCTATTCAAAATTCAGAGTGGTCGCTTCACTCGAAGGGTTTGCCATCTTTGTACGAAGGATCTAATGGCAAGATTTTACATTCGTTAGAGTTTTTCCAACGTGTCAAGCTCTGGGTGGCCATTAGAACGCCCATAAATGAGAGCAGCACCAGGAAATGACGAGGCTCTGGGCATAGCCCTCTATAAGTTTAGACAATTTGGGAAAGCGGTACATGTATAATAATAATAGTCTTGATCTCTTTTCTCGGAAGAGATTTTCTCTTTTTTCATCTTACCGCCGCATAAGGGATCATACTGTTGATACTAATTTAATACCTAAGTCGTGTTGTACTGATGTTCGGAGTTTAAATTCAAACAGCCATGGCTGGCAAAGTTGTAGGAGCAATTTTCCATGGACGAAACGAGACGATCGCATCAAATCATTGGGAGGAAGGTGCTATAGAGCCACCTGCAGCATGCCTATACTGACGGAGAAATTAAAGCTGTCTGTGCATTTGTTAGATATATATTATGTCAAATTTGTTATTTTTTATTGTTTAAGTTGTAAAGAAGAACCAATTATTGAATAGATTTACACAATTTAAAATAATGTTTCTCGACGTTTTTCGGTGCCGAGAGGAAGTATCGCTAATTTGATTGTGAAAATCTATTATATGTTGTAGACTCTTGTTGTACTTTGGTGCTCCAAGATCGACAATTACAAGTTATTTTTTGTGAGTTTGTAAGTGTGTAAAGGTCACTTTGTAGGATTGATCGCTGATCATATTCTGTACCTAGAATATTTTCCTATAGACTGTTGAAATTTATTCTTCGGGGTTATTTCATAGATGGAAATATTTCCATAGGGTAGTTCAGTGTCGAGACTCTTCTTCGGGGGTGTCAAGATTTTTTAATATTACAAATTCAACATTGTTGGTCAGAAGCGGGTGTACTTTAAATGAGTTGGAAGGTAAGCTCGAAGATGTGGAGAAAGAAAGAGCGGAATCCAAAAAACTGCAGAGTGGGTAGATTTGTTGATGAAGACCAGATCAGACAAAGAGACGAAAGTTCAAAGTGTTGTAATTGTGATTTCAGTATTGTAAGTTTTCTGTAATGTAGGCATTAAGGGGGGGTGTTTGAGATAATGCCTCATTTATGATGCATTCTAAGGATTAGGGATTGGTTTGGTTTGTTGGAGGATGTTGAGAGATTCCCTCAACCTCTTTCTCTAAGAATGGAATAAGTTGGATCTCACTCCAACTATATATATTTGATGTATCTCTGTTTATTGTAATATAGAAACTAATTTTTTGTGTATATCTCTGCTCTCATGATTTCTAATTAGTGGAATAGTTTTGATGGTAGTTTTTTGGGAATCTGGTCAACTAAAATTCAAAAAATCAAATAATTGAAGTGTTTGGAATCTATTTTTGATAATGAAAATAAATTCAGCACTATCAAAAATCTTTAAGGCACTCAAAATACTAAAATTTAACCACTATAAACCAAATTCTGATAAAATCTTTGCCAAATTCTAAACCAAAATACTGCTTTTTAAAACTACACGGTTCTCTTTACGTTGTTTGTTTAAATTGTTCCCATATTAATAAAGTTGTAATAATTTATATCGATTCAGGGTCATCTCTCATTTCTTTATAGTGCAGCCAAATATATACCACTTATTGCTTTGATTATCCTTGAAACATTATTCTTTACGTGGAAAAAATAATTTAAATGCCTACTTGTTCCGTGTGAGTTTTGTTTCGTCTATTTAATATTGATATTTTAATCAACACATTGTATATATATTAACAATTGTATCAAGGGTGCAAGGAAATGCCTGTTGTGCTGCATGTAAGGGTATATAATGAATGTGAACTTATGGGGTGCAAAATCTGACATTGAAAAGGAAAACATATGAAATGGACATGTTATTGGTTTCATGGATTGTTGGCTTTTAGAGTATGAAACATAATTATTTGTGCTATCTCTAGTTAGCCAATCTGAAGTTCTTATGCCATGAATACAAGTCTTAGTTGATATTAACTTGTTTTGGATCGAAGCACTGCCATTTGGGAAACTTTTAGGTCCCACAATAGGTGAGCGGTGAGAAAAGGTGGGAGGTCATATCACTAAACCTTTCTTTGAAGGAAATATTTAGATCATATTTGAAATATTAGTGTTAGGGTTAATGGCAATTAGTGTTGTTAGAGGACATTTGACCTTATTAACACAAATATGATCTGTGTGAAATTGTATTTGCAAAATTAAGATTTATGTGAAATTGAATTTTATATTGCATTATGATTGGGCAAATGCAAATCTTCTCTAAAAAATCCTGAAATGTTCTGTAAAAAACACAATAAACATGGATGTGGATATGCATATGTTTGGAATCAAAATGCATGAACTGAAAATGTAAAAATGAGATCGCATTGAGAATTGCTATGAAAAAAAATTAACTTTATTATTATTGATTTGAATCGTCATGTAGAAGAGAGCATTTTTTTTTGCACTTCCCCTTGGATCTTGAACTGCAATATATATAAGTTTTTTGATTTACATGGTAGTTGTGTTATATATTTATGCTCTTTTGTTGTTTGCGAGTTATTAAACTTAAACTATTTTTGACACAATTGTGGAGGAAGCATTGAATACTTATCACAACCATTTTTGACAGAAATGTGGATGAAGTATTCAATACTTATCAAAGCCTTTTTTGAGACAATTGTGGATGAAATATTCAATAGGTATCACAATGTTTACACTGTTTTTAGAAATTTTTCATATCAGTGTGGGTGCAATTTTCTTGCTTAGATGGGTCTAGCTTAAATATACTTATAGCCTAAAAGTTATTGTTGGATGGATCCAGCATTGGTATTAAAGAAGGGGATATTTTCATTAAATTTTACCGAAGAAAGTAAAATTTTAAAAGTCATCGTAAGGCATTAGGCAAATTTTAAAAGCATAAAATGTAGGGTCTGATGTGTAGAAACTTCACATTTAAATTATAATATCCCGATGTCTTAGAATAGAAAAATCCGGTAACCATTTGTACTCCGAGTTATCAACACTTATTATACCTATCCTCATAAAAGTGGGGCCCCATAACTCATAGAACATACTACAAGAAAATGGGTTTATTACAAATACTTCATGCTTTGTTCCTCTTGAAATACAGGTTTGAAGGAATACGCATGTAGTTCCAAACTACTAAATTAAAAAACCAATTTCATGTTTTTCTGTAATCTTGTTTTATGCCCTGTTGCATAGAAAGGGTGGAGTAGTCCTTTACAAGATATGAAGAGCACAATCAGGTTGCCCAATGTGAGCAATATGTTGACTCCCTGCATAACCCATTGTTACAAAAATAGGTTGTGCTAGATTTCTTTGGAGATAAATCTAGGAATTAGAATTGCACTATTGGTGTGACATACTACCATATGCTTTGCAGGATAAATCTAGGAATTAGGCTTGAACTATTGGTGTGCCATAGTACCATCTGCTTTGGAGATAAATCTAGGAATTGCATTTGCAGTATTGGCGTACCATCTGGATTTTGGTAAAGTGATTGCAAATTTCCACACATGTTTCCCTTTATGTTTCAATCGTCAACTAAACTCTATGAAAAAAAAAAAATGTTGCAATCACAAGGACTTCAACTTATCTCTAAAAATAAGCGCTTGAACTTCCAACAGGTTGTAATATCTTGGACTTTGGTATCCCTATATTTTATACAATTTTGTACTAATGCAAGATGATTGAATATGAGGAATAGGCCTGGAATTTGATATTCTAAAGGATGGTGTTTTCAATTTTAAATGTATTCCACAGTTGTGGAAAATTTTCAAACATGGAATGTGACATGTCAGAAATTCTACACTGTAACTTTGACATATACATATTTACCTTACCCGTCATAAACTTTAACGAGTGGTGATTAAAATAAATTCAAATGAGTGGTGGTTTCCATAGAAGTTAAGTTAGAAAATATGTTTAGTTGCAGCGCCTATTTCTTGTCACCATTTGTTGGTTGAGAATCTTATAGATATAAAAAAGAATACAGAGAAAGATTTGATAGTGGAATTCTAGTTAGACACAGTTGGCCTACATTTTATAAACAAATTTTTGGTATTAGAGAGCTGGACTGGTAAGCTACAGGCATGAGAAACAAAGGACTGTCATAAAATTTCCATATAACAGGCAAGATAAATTTGAAATTCTAGGCCTGATGAGGAAGTCATCAGAAAAGGTCTTTTAGATTTGATAGTGAAAAGGATATAATCTGACTCTTTTTGACAGATTCATGGACAATATGTGATGTATATATTCATTTTTTTCTTTGAAAAGAAAATGATAGCAGATTTCTAGAAGTTACAATGTACCCCTAACGATCTTAAATAGACAACTAGAAGAAACACCTTATTGAAGCAAGAGTTGGGGAAGCATTGGAACACCCGAGATTTTGTTGCTGCAGGAAATATGTGCAAAAGGAATACGAAGACCATGCATTCAACATATTAAACTTTCTTTGACCTCACTGTCAAGTCTGTCACAAAAGACTTGGGGAGGCTACATAAAGGAATTTCCCTCTGGTCAGGCTTCTGATGACATGCAGCATTGTTGAGGTGGGGACCTGTCAAGATGCATTGTTGAGGTGGGGACCGGTCAAGATGAGCCAATGAAGGCTAGTTAGAACCTACTATGTTCCTCTTGTTGTCCAGGCAACTATGGCATGTTCCCATTCTGAACATGTCATATCTAAATGTTATATCTAGAAACTGAGTCATTTATATTAAGGAGATTCATCCAAAAACTAATAACAGAGATCCATGCACTTGAGCTTTCTCCAAATCTTCCTATAAATCAATGGGAGTGGCCATATGACATTCATAATATGGAAGCTCGTGACCAATTAACTGGCGTAGCATTCCCAGAATAGCTAATTAACTGAATTATCATATGAATCTTCCTAGACCAGTGACACATTTGCGACGTCACGTAGACTTGTATGTGGCCTCTTTAATGCATGTTAGTGGTTGGTGTATTTCAGATTTTGAAGAGGATCTGGAGGAAACGCCCTACAACTTAGATCATTGTTTTTGATAGTATGGTGCGTGTTTGTCCAAATTCTTGTTTTGAAAAGTCTTGAGACTAAATCTAAGGTGGGTGTTAAAATCATGGTCAAGATATTAGTGCAATAAGAAAAAATGTTAGTGAAATGTACAGTGGCATATGCATTGAAGAAAGGGTTTATTGATAATAGTATCATTATCGTCTCAGAACAGTGACCAAATTACATATCAGAAGTACAATGACACATAACTTTGTAGCAATGAAAAGACTCTCCACCACTGTAACGCTTGCATATAAACCTGGTATAAAGAAAAGGTAATGGGTAATTCCTGGATGTAGCCCAACCTTGTAGTAACAAATTTTTCCTGATATAACTGAAATGGGAAGCAAGTATGGCATTTCTGAAAGTGTGTTGCCCACTACAAAGGCTACTACACCATAATGTCCATTGAGCCTTTCTCGCTGGAAAACCTATAACCAATAAATAATAAAGGAGCCTCCATTCAATTCTTTGCAACACATGAAGACTAAAGATATTGAAACTGCTGAGGGGTGGAATAAATCACCTTCATATCTTCAACAAACAAGGGGAAGCCTCCAATGGACATAAAGGTAACGAAGCCAAAAACAAAGGAAGCACAAGCTCCTCTTGCCTAGCATAATTCATACATAAGTTGAATGAATAATAAGCTAAAAAATATACCAAAAAATAAGAGTTTTTGCTGATCCAACATGATGAGAAATGAGTATAAATAAATCTCTTACCAATATTGAATCATAGCTGGTACCAATTCTAAAGTAAATAGTTCCAATGTAAATGGTGAGAAGAATATAAATGACAAGCCTAAGAGAGTAATAACCAACATCTCTTGACATGTTGATGAAAGACCTTAGCTTATTTTTTTATGCTTCCCAAACAATCCCCTTCATCCCTTGGCAGCTGCAACCGACTCATATCAACAAAACAATTGTTGAAATCTACATGTTACAATGATTGTCAGATATTTGTGAAACTGTGTTCACTACATGCACCTAAAAATCTCTGTTCACTCTCTTTAATTCATCAAAGTTTATAATGCTTTTTACTGTTTTGTAAAGCACATTTTTTTAGATCCTTCCCATAGGCCATATTCATCCCCTAAAATCAAAATATGGAATTCATTTTATCTCTGTCTATATCATCATACGATGAAAAGGAAATGGAATTTTATTAATATCCAACAACAAATGACCGAAAGGACTTTTGGATAGAACTCTGAAAATCATGCTAAAGTAACGTCTTCTAAGGTTGAAGGAAAAACACTCTGAACCGACCACTGGCAGTTACGCTAAATCGAAGAAGTAATACAAGGTTAAAGGAAAGATCCTCTAGATAAAACTGAGGCAACTATGATAATGTGCAGCCAGAGATTTGGGGGTCTGGTCCATCATCTCTAAACCGGCCTTAAGATATCAGTCGATCTGAAGCACCTGTATTCATGACCTATTAAATTAACATAATAGAAGACAAGAACAAGATCAAACAAAAGCAATCTAAACAATCACCGTATTAACATAAATCAAACTTAACTTTAACCTTCACCTCGACCTTACCTCTATCCCTGTTAATTTCGGATCTATTAAATACATTTTTTTGATTCAACGTATTGTTTGGTAGAGGAATTACCAAGATGGGCAAATGACGTTGCCACAGCTGCTTCTATTCGAGGAGTCAGCATTCTCAAATCGATGTAACCAAATTCGAGGGTATTATTTTCGTCAGGGCCATGGGAAAGATGGTTATCAACTGTCTTAAACGATATAAACCATCGTGGCTCATACGGAAATAACACGCTCGCTTCCTCTTCCATATCAACCGGCAGAGCAATAAATAATAGCAGTCATCTTGTTGTAAAAGTTGTTTCTATTTGAGGTGTCAAGTTTCCCGAAATAGATGTAACCAAAGGCGAGGGTATTTTTCTCGTCTGGGTCACGGTGGTTCTGATCATCCTAAATGATCATTAACCACTGTGGCCCTGAGGACAACAACACGCTTGCTTCCTCCTCCATATCACGCAGCGCAATAAGTGAAAGTGTAAAATGCTTGTCCCAAATAGGATGACATGAGGAGGGCCTCATCTACCCATCATTTTGAATCGGCACATATGATATAAACACTACCCACGCACATGCGCAGAGTCTTTCCATCTGAAATAATTCAACATTTCCCCCCATGCCATTCCGACTGGTCCGGAAAGCTAGGCAATCCATGTAAATGAAAATAAAGGTGCTCTTCTCACCTAGGGCAGGGCAGATGGTTTTTGGGTAAACAAACCATCGCCGACCAGACGTTAGGAGCACCTACGCTTCCTCTTCCTCTTCCTCTTCCTCAAACCACAACCACCACATCCAGCGATGGGAACACTAACTACCTCCTGAATCCAAAATTGTTCCTCTCTGCAAACAAAGATAGAAATTATCAGATTTCTATAGTAAAAACAGTTTTAGACAAGTTTGAAATTACCAGATTTATATAGCAATAACAACTTTAAACAGAGCAAGAAATAAATATGGCAAATTCCTGAAAATTCAAACTCTAAATTAAATTAATCGACTTGCCAAACTGCTAGCATATTTTGCAAGTTCGGGGTTATTAATCTCAGTTTACAAGTTGGTTGGTTGAAAAATATTCCATGCTCAAAATCCCCCCAAGATTTATCAATACTCGGCCTCATAAACACAGTAACATGCCACATCTTGGAAAAGGGGTTAACATTTTTGAAGGAACTTACAAATTGAGATATTTCCTACACTCTTGCTTGCGCAGCCTGGTTATACTCAGATGATCGATAATTGTCCAAAAGAATTTGAATGGCTTGAGCTGTAGTGATTTTCTCCAATGGGTCATCTGATTTAACCATCTATTCACAATCACATAAAATTTGAACTTTAGGATGGGTATAACTGAGATTTACAATGCTATACAAAATGCAGCAGTACTGGTTCAAATCACAGGGCTATAATTACCCGCAATTTCATTGAGCCCTTCAGAGTGGCCTTTACTTTGTCAAAATCAGAGTTGATGCACCTGAGGAAGTGATCAGATGGATTTCGAAGGGAAGCCTGCTCGTTGGAAAAACTGGAAAACAAACACAAGTAATTACAGTTTACAACGTTGTGCATAGTTCCAATTAAGAACAATATCAAAATTTGAAAATTAGAGATGTGAATCTAACAAGAAAACAAATTTCATCTAACACATCCATTTGTTTTCCACACACCACCACATCACCGTTTTTGAGAATATCATTCGGCACAAGAAAAGTGGCTACTGGTGCTCTTTTGATTTGCGAAGATGTGCTTCAACGATAATGCCTTTTGCATTTCAATCTGGATTGGCCTTCAACTCACAACTCTGCAACCAGCATGACAGTCTCTAGCAGTTCATTCACATTTTGGCCAGTAAGAGCACATGACATGGCATCCTCCTTTTCAACCTTGAATCATAGGTGCATTACATTCACCAGCCATCCCTCTAGCATTAATCCAAGAGCAGAGAGTTCTTGCATGACTCGTTCTGGGCTTGCTCCCTCCTTATCTATCTGCAGAAGAAAGAAAAATTCACCTTGATATGATCATGATCCCTTGGACCACAATCTTTTGGCTTGAGACTCCAAACATATCAATTCTAACAGATCTTGCAATACCTTTATCTAACAAAATACAAACATTCGTGAGTTTCCCCTCCCTTGAATTTGCAAGGGGGCGTTGTCAGTAGCTTCGAAGTGCAATGAAAGCTTCCCCTCCCCTGAATTTTCATTTATTTTTTAAAAACGAGGACAAGAAAAGACTCCGCTCAACTCATGCTATATGATATGGCAAGACAAAGCCAAAGCCACGACCGTCAATTAGCCACTGAATGGAGGAAATTATTTTCTTAACACTTGCCCTGCATTTAGAAAATTAACCATGGCATCAATTCATTACTGATGTGGTGCTATTGAACCCAAATAGAATGGAAAACTTGGGACTTGCATGTTCTCGGCAAACTAGACAATTATGCGTTGTCTGGAACCATTGTTGAAGACAATGTTTACAAAATAAATGACCACATTTTGTTATGAGGGCCTGTGGTGCAGTGCTTTCTAAACATATACTGGAGGCAGGAGGAGAATCTTCTTCGTCGCTACTGCTGCTATAAATAGGAAAAATCATCTTATGACAAATATGGAAATGACATACTGGACACTCCCGAGTAGAGTGAACCAAGGTGTTCACACAGGATTGGCAAAAGAGATGGCGACATCCTGTGACTAGCAATGCCATGGCCAGACATTCATTACATTTTAATGCCAAATGTTGCTCAAGTTATTCTTGGGTTGCATCTACCATTTCCACATCTTCGTCTGCCATTCTCTCCTTTTCTTATTTTCTAGGTCCCAATAAAATGTAAAGGGAAAATAAATAGGCTATGTATAGTGTGAAAATATGCACTGAAATAGCAGAGAATTATAGAAATTATAGATTTGAATTCAGAATTCCAGAGGATTATCCCACAAGACTGTCACTGGTGGTGGAGTGCGTAACGCCAATTATTCATCCGAACATTGGTGAAATATTTACAGTGACTTGAATACCTAATATTTGAAAATATTTACAGTGACTTGAATACCTAGACCAAATCTGCTAACCCTTACTGTCTGAAACTTGTGTCGTACATTGGAGGGCCGAGCCTGGGAGGCTTGCAGGTTATTACATATACAGGAGCTGGGAGGTGACCCCACTACTGAAGTGGGCACAGAATTTGCTGAAGGCAACCTTGGAGCCATGATAGAGGCCCTCGCCTTCCCTTTCGCTTTCGCTTCTACCCCTACCTTTGTCGCTGCCTCTGCCTCTGCCCAATCCACGTTCAGCAACAGACTACAATCATCTTCTGTCTGAGGAAGAGAAAGGTCTCCAGAAGCCACTTCAGCCACCGCTGCTGCTACATCAGCTTGTGTCTGAGGAGGAAGGTGATCATAAGCCACTTTTGCCACAACACCATCATCCATCTGAGGAGGAGCAAGGTATCCAGGAGCCACATCCCCAACTGTTGCTTCATAAACATTAACATTTTTTTTTCCTCCCTCGTGCAGATTTCCCCTTTGCAGATGTAGTAGAGGCGTAGAGGCTGGCAGATGCATTTGTGTTGGTGTCAGTGTCTGGTTGTCCCTGATTTCCTAGTGTATCTTCGATCTCCCAGGGGATGGTGCCCAGGGGTTTAGGATCCTGTAAACACATTCAATACAAAGAAATCATGACCATATGCAACTCTTCAAAGCAAGATCATAAGCTCTTCGGGGTTTTGATTTTACTTTACCTCGGTGGGAGGTTCCGATTCAAGCGCACACTAAATCTAGTCTTCCAATATTTCCAATAGGTTTTTCGTTCGATTTCGTATAGACTACAACTGAAGTAGCCGCCCGGCTGGAAACCCATGGTGTTCCCTTGATTGTTTCTTTCCTGCAACATTTTTGAAATGCATACGCTGACTCTGGCGCGTTGATTGAGCCCCCGCATTGAATCAGTCTACTCGAAGAAGACGCCAACGAGAGGTTCTTGAGCCATGGGATCAAAGAGTTCGCTGCCCCTACTCCACCGTGCTTGAACGATGACGAAGCCGGGCTTGCGAAAGACGAAGATGCAGGACTGGGCTGGTAGGAAGGCATCGGGCTCGGATCATAAGAAGATGTTGGGCTCACGGAACTCAATCCTGCGACCTCTATGTGCTCTGTTGGCTTGCATCCCTGCACAAACAAGAAAACCAGTCACAAAAAATAATAACCCTAAAAACAGAACAAAAGCGAGAAACCTTGGCAACAAACAAAGGGAAAGGATGTCTTAGGTTTGAATCCTGACCTTGCATTAAAACACGTTAAAACAGTTTCAGCGCATGTCAGAATATGATTCTCGAGTTTTAAAACACCTTAAAAAAATTTCAACACATGTCAGAATATGATTCGTGAGAAGGGTGATGAGAAAATATTGTGATTGGGTGGGGTGAATAGTGTCACCCCACCCCACTCGAGAAAAGAGAATGCCTCTGGTGTAATAAGTTCATAAACATTAATATAATTAGAATTTTACCAAGAGGGGTAAAGAAATTGACAAATGGAGAAGGTATTAATCAACTTAATTTTGGAAAATTATTCTGGTATTGCTTGAGAGTTGAAATATATAACTAGAGGGTATATCTATGTTTATGTTTTGGGTGAAGTAAATTTGTGCTAAACTACACAACTTTTTAACTTAGTGAAGTAGCAAGCAAGAGACAATTGAAGATAGTTTGTTTATAACAAATTGATATTGACTATTTCTCTCTAGTGCTGATATTAGAAGTTTAATTATGCATTTATAAGCAACACATTATAGAAAAAAGGTTGAGTTGCACCTTGAATTAAAAGTGGTGCCATTGAATCCCTTTGTAATATTCCTTTTCTTGATCCGGTTAAAGTGGATGAATCGATCCATGGTATTACCATAGTATTTTCCCATGGTTTCGGCCCATGGTATTTGTTGTTGGTTTTTGAGAAAAAAATAAAATAAGGTCCATCAAGCCTATAAAGGGGGATAGAAGCTAGGCATGTTTATCTATCTTATTGTGTTTGGGTTGAGAACTTGGCATGGCCAGTTCTAGCATTGATCCCGGGACGAAAACCCCCTGGTGAATTTGTCTGGTTGATCCATCCAGGGTTCATGATTGTGCTTCGATATTGGTTTTATGTTTTAATGAGTAGCGGAGCATGCCACTGCAAAGGCTCAGATATTTTTGGTGTGGGCATGTATCTTTGTTTTCAGTTAATAATATAAATAAAAGGCTGCATTTCCAGATCCCATCTATGTTCATGGTTTTTACTAAATGAATTTTTATTGAGAACATTAAAATGTGCTAGATCTGAATAAATTATTAAGGTTTAGGATCTTACAGTGGTATCAGATTTGTGCATCCTGCCAGCCTGAAGATTTTATCTACAAAATTCAATTTACTTGCATAATTATTTAAGATTTTTATGCAGGGATCTTCGTTGGGATTTCTTCTCACCCTAGCTAGCATCTTTCAGCTTCGGTGGTATTTGATATCACCCTAGTTGATTTCCTAATTTTTACCTCTTTTAATGTTATGAAGGGGAATAATTCACTTTGTTGAGGCTATAGGAGAAAAGGCCAAACCAAGGCATAGAGTTAAGTAGTGGTGGCACAAGTCACATCACCATCAGCATTAAGTGGATTAGTGTGTGATTCTCTAAGTGAAAACAAATCCACGCCATTCATTTGGTATTGGGTCAAGGTGACTGGGTGAATACCATGTTCAAGTTGAGAATTTATTATTTTTCTTGTAGAGATTATTAGATCAATCTTGGTCAGTTGCACCAAAGCCAAATCTGGTTGTTGCGACGTTGAAGAGAGGGTTGTGTGCCACATATCACCACATCCGCAGCATAGTGAAGAAGGCCGATTGATCGAGGTTCTAGATGACGCTTTTTGTAGCGTAGTGAGTATGGTTGGCTAATAACAACAAGCACACACCCTTTGTAGCGCAGAGGATGGGTATCTGACGTGAGACTAAGCGTGCAGATCGTACCAATCGAGAGATCAACGATTTCCCTTGCCTGTAGCATATCCACCAAGCCGGAGTTGCGATTCCGAGTGATGAATGTGGATGAATCAGTGTGGCTGACCCATTAACATAGAGAAGCAGTTGGTCAAACTGCTATAGCAAACACACCTTCCTTTAACAAAAAAAACAGTATTATCAGGATTATCATCGAGCATAGAATAAGATATCGAGCCCTTAATTCAAAGAGGAGACTAAATGATTCAACGTTGCAAGGTCGAGCATATGAAATTGAAGAGGATCAATGACAGAGAAGTACAATAGGAGGGCACGTACAGAGCGTATAGACTAAGGACAAATACAAAGTTTATATGGTCGAAATATTGAATAATACTTATATTTCTCCATCACTGTCTACAAAAAGGAGAAGGTCGAATCATTTGGAGAAGACTTGTTGGGAAGGACGAGTAGTGCTGGAACTGGAGAAGACTATGGATATGGAGTACGCTCTATAGCTATAACTGTAGCAGTTATTTTGGTCTCAAATCAGCAGTCATTCCAAATTTTTCCATTTCTATTTGTTTTTTGGTCTTAAATAAAGATCGCTCTCAAAAAAAAAAATGGAGAGTGAGAAATATTTTGGGAAATATATATATATATATATATATATATATTGAGGCTTTGACTTCTTGATTGTTACATTGGATTATTTTATCTACTATTATTATTTGTAGGTGATTGATTTCCTTATGGAGGCAAAAGATTCAAGCCCAGTTCTCAAAAGGGTGTAAATCAATTTTATTGAAGAAAGCCGAGGAGAGAAGAAAAAGTGTTGAGATCTATTGATGCCAAACCACAATGTCATCATTTTACTTTTGGAAATGCCACAAAAATCAACATAATGATACATCACTCGATTCTATGGGCTACAATACTTCCGTGGATCACATATGGCAACAATATGCAACTCAAAAGCTAGAGCAGAACAACAGGCCTTTCTCTCGAAAGGTCCATGTTATCCTTCAGCGGTCAAAAGATATCTGGAAGGAAGATGTAAAAATGAAGTGTCTCTTTGAACTTGGATCCAAATTGCAGGGTACAAAGTTAGAAGATGTCCTCCTACAACTAGACACATTAAATATGGCTTTGAGCTTGATAGAGCAATCAGAATGGGAAGGGTCAAGTTGGGCCTTGAAACCATCCATTCTTGCTTTGAGACAACCTCGGTTCTTAGAGCATTCTTGTGAAAAGGTTAGACTCATAGTCACCTCTTGTCTCAGTAAAATCATAGCCTTAACAACATCGTTACTACCCTACAATGATGACATCATGAGGAGGAATTTTCGGGTAATGGTAGAAGCACTCCAAGGGTTGGACAACACCACCCTTCTGAGTTTTTTTCGGAAGCGCACAATTTTGGAACGCATGGCGAAATTCAGATTTGGTATACTTATGTTGGATCTAGAGTGTGATGACTTAATCCTTCAGATGCTCCAATACTTCTACACTAGAATTACAACGTCTCATCCAAACTTCATCAAAACAGACATGCAAAAGATCATGTCTCCAGTCTTAAGAGAAGATAGGGCCATCTGTGAACAATTGAGATCCAAATTGTTGGCCATTTGGAGGAAGGAGTTAATTGCATCACCTGTTGCTTATGAACTAGCTGAGGGGTTGATCAAACAGAGCATCAAACTACTTAGAAAGAATTTAACCAAGGAGGAACTAACAAAGATTTGTGGAGACAACAAGAATGAACTAAGGAAGAAAGGCTTATGCTTTGTATGCAAGGGAGTTTGGGCACTGGACCATTCGTGTCCAGATGATAAGGAGGCGATAAGGATGGAAAAATTAAAGACCTCTTCAGATCATGTGGATTCATCCATAGATGGGTTTACCGATTTTCAGGAGAGGGCCTATGAAGGATCTGAGCAGTAAAGTACCAATGGTGAGCAACGACACCATGCTCTTCAGAGAAACTTGTAGGACAAGTTGATCAGTCAGCTTGACAAAGTACATGACGAAAGGAAGGAGGTAATTCCTCTTGATGATGTGGTAGTTGAGTCTATAAATACACCAGAGGACATCCATAAAGAATATGGGCAATCAGGTATAAAAAATAGTCCACCAGTACATCCATGTTGGACAACCAAAGAGGATGGACAACTTATCCTCACATGTAAAGAGGTCCAAGAAGAATACACTTAAGGAGAATCAAATGAGGAGCCAGCCATAATAAATCAATATGATGAGCATGATCATGCAGGGCAGCATGACAAATATAGTATGCAGGATGAGTCATTTCTAAAGGGCCAATTAAAGGTTCAAGTTGAAGTAGTGGTCGTGGGGCATCCAATGCAGTCAAATATAGAGACATTTCGCAATGCACTAGAATTTCCAGTGAAAGAATTTTGGGAGAGGATCATGCATTTCAAGACAGATATTATGTTGTTGAAGCAAAGAATCTGGACAACCCGAGACACTGTCTTACAGGAGAATATAAAAATTGAGGAACTCACAGGGAAATGTGCCAAATCATCGACCAAGCTGTCTAGTATTGAGGAATAACTCAAGTCCCTCACAAGCATCCGCATGAGGAGTACAATTGGGAGTTCCATAGCAGTGCTCTACAGGAATACAGAGATAAGGCTTGCAACACCGACAACCCACCTTTATACATTGAGAAAAGCAGGGCAGGGTTCTCCAAATGCATTATGTTGGGTAATCAAGTAGAGCAACATGAGTCGAGCATCGAACAACATCAACATAGTAGATTTACAGATATTCATTCTTTCCCAAGTATGGATTGGCGAGAGATTATGAGTTGGTATTATATTGATGGATTGATTCTTTGGAGGATACATATAGCCAAGGGAAAATTATAGCTTGGGCCATTTTGTGCGGGCAATGATGGAGGGTTGAAATGGTACCATAACCCATAGGTCCCAGGATTTAGGTGGCATTGGGATCCAGGAGAATCCATTGGGGGCAGGATTGGCCAAAGGATTGTTTGGGATCCAGGTAAATCTATTGAGGGAAGGATTGGTCAGAGGATTATTTGGGACCCAGGTATCGAAGGATCCATTCCAGACCATTCAATAGAGAGGGATGGAACAGTACATCAGGTTGTATGGATCCTGGTATCAATGTACAAATTCTTCTGTTATGGATAGAAGTGGATTTCTTGAGGACAAGAAATCTTTGGGTGGGAGGATTTGTAATATTCATTTTCTTGATCCGGTTAAAGTGGACAGAATCGGTCCATGGTATTACCATGGTATTTTCCCATGGTATCGGCCCATGGTATTTGTTGTTGGTTTTTGAGAAAAACAATAAAATAAGGTCCATCAAGCCTATAAAAGGGGATAGAAGCTAGGCATTTAGGATCATTCAGGTTTATCTATCTTATTGTGTTTGGGTTGAGAACTTGGCCTGGCCAGTTCTAGCATTGATCCCGGGACGAAAACCCCGTGGTGAATTTATCTAGTGGATCCATACAGGGTTCACGATTGTGCTTCAGTATTGCTTTTCTGTGTTAATGAGCAGCCGAGCATGCCACTGCAAAGGCTCATATATTTTTGGTGTGGGCATGTATCTTTTTTTTTCAGTTAATAATATAAATAGAAGGTTGCATTTCCAGATCCTATCTATGCTCATGGTTTTTACTGAATGAATTTTTATTGAGAACATTAGAATGTGCTATATCTGACTAAATTATTAAGGTTTGGGATCTTACACCCTTTTAAAAAAATCAGCTTATCAGAAATGCTAGTTGGCAGTTGTTATAAGCACCATTTTTGTGTCAAGGAAGTTATAAAGTGTTATCTTGCTGCAAAAAAGGACTTCAAAAATAAATGCTACCAACTGTCGTGGACCTGTTGGATGGAAAAATTCACTGTAGGTTTCCTTGTCAGTTGTCAACTCTCTCAACTTTACTTATGTAAATATCTCGCAGAGCTAAAGAGGTTTTGAAATTCCTATTAACATACTTTTCCAAGAAATATTTGTCTGTCTATTGAATTAATATAAATGTGGGGATCCTTCCTGTTTTTAACACTTTCATGTACTTTAATGTCTCCATTACTCTAAACCGAGGAATTATCCTCTTGTCCAAGCTGAATGTAGAAAAACGTGGAAGCCTAATAAGATCAACACTTTGATGTACTTTAATGTCTCCATTACTCTAAATGAGGATTTATCCTCTTCTCCAAGCTGCATGTAGAAAAACATGGACACCTAATAAGATCATCCAATGACAATCCCACTAATTCGACCATAAAATCTACATTTTGTTTCAACTTTTCCTTTGAAGCTGCCAAAATCCACGAATTCCTACTTGATATTTCAGAAATTTGTTTTTTTGAGAAACCTAAACTTCTTAGACACAAGTTTCAACTCTAAATTTTCAAATATCGTAGGCCAATAATTTACAAATTTCTGTGATCCCTTATGAAGCCCCAAATTCTCAACCACTTTTAAATGACTCAATGATAGTTTCCTTTGTACCCATGGCCACAAGGGGGTTGCGTTGCCACTAACTTCAATAATGCTTCACCCTCAACACCTAATCTCTGCAATTAGGAAACCCCATGTCTAAGCTTATCCTCGTTGTAATTTAAAATTCATGAATAAACAAAAATGAGTTTGCATATATCATCTTTCTTCACGAAATACCTAAGGAAGTTGAATATGGACTTCATATCTCTTTTTGATTTATGCAAGAAAACCCTAGGATTGCAAACCGCCATGTTTCAAATTTGCGTAGAGATGACCAAACCTCATTCATTTAACAACTCCATTTCTTAATCAAAATTATATCTTGATACAAAATATTCTCCTATAGTCACGAAGGTGAAGAAGAAGGTGAAATTCTAACTTCATAACCCCATTTTAAATAGATGTAACTATATGATTACAAATGTCATTTTCTAACATAAAAGGCACAAATTCCAGTAATCACTCAGATGGTAGCACACTTAATCACATATGTTCAAAGGGGTGACTTGTGAGGTATTATATACATATCCTAAACAATAGGAGGAGATGTTGTCGATAGAGGATCCAATCTAGGAAACTAGAGAGTGTCCCTCTTTCCATACCTACTATACCAAAAGAGTTTCCAAAATAACTGTCTTACACACAACCACAACCAAACCCAAGGTGCCTAAAGGAAGTTCGTGTTGAGGTGCCCACATCTAAAATTCCAGAAGTATTTGAACCACTTATGTACCCGTATTTGCAGTAGCAGTTTTCCTACAGCACGATGTTCGATAGATACGTTAAAGGCTGAAAAAAATGGCAGAGCAGGTTAGTCCGTCTGCCATATGCTCTACAATTCCTTCAAATACAGGTTCTATGAAATTTTGGACTACGTTCTAATAGATTTGTGGTAGCCAAGGGAAGCGATGTGCTGAAAAGTGACCAAATTTAGGCTACGAAGCAGTGTAGGTGTAGGTTGATTTTATCATTTTTTACCAATATATTAAAAATTGCAATATGAGGAAGAAGAAACGAGGGTTGAGAATGTTGGAGATTCGACATTTCGTCCATATTGAGCACCCCCTACTCTTCTCATATGGTTTGCGCTATACATGACATGGCTGCAGAGAAGGCGGTAATGGTTTCAGATACCATTTTTGTCCATGAAACTTCGATATGAATGAATCCTACGTCCGAGCTTCCAAGTCCTAGAGGCATTCCTATCATCCCCAACATATTCTAAAGTTCAAGGAGAAGCCATTTTCACCCCATGTAAAAAATGGGAAGAGTAGGAGACATTCTTGTAAGATGACAATTGGATGGCATCATAGATTGGATCATAAGCAGGAATTACCACAGGGTTGCCATTGCGTCCAGATCATAATTACCATAGGGTTGTCATTGTGTCCAGATCAAATCACTATCAGTGTGGAGGATGAAACACAAATTTAATGGAACAATAGGTTTTGTGGTCATATCCGAGTGGAAAATCAGGTCATTCAACATCATCCAAATCTGTACAGTACATGACAATCTGTACAGTGTCGAGTGAAAAAACTCTAGAATAAAACACCTTCGGCATAATTAAGATATTAATATAATTAATATATTTTGAATATATAACTAACACGTTAATAGGAAATTAATATAATTCAATTTTTGTTATTTTTGTATTATTATTTAAAATTATTTATTTGTAAGATGATTGGTTCAGGTTTTATTATGGGTTGTTTAGTAAATTCCATTTCTATTAGTTACTAAGTTTTTGGTTTTAGTTTTATTTCCTTTTTATTTTTTATTTTTTTCCATTTTCATGAATGATAGTTTTTTTTTCCATATTTTCAATTTAAGATGACTTATTATTATATTAAAAACATATTTTAATAAATTTAATAATACAAAATTATATATATTAATACAAAATTTAACGCACATATAAACATATCCTTGTAAATATTGAATTACTGCAATTAAAAAAAGGACATCTTGTTAGTTATGGGCCGAGAAGGCTAGACTGTAGGTAAAATATACATGAATATATGTTTGATTTTATTTCATCTAATTGATGATTTGTGGATCATGATGGGAAGCAAAGGCTAGAGGAAGCTCGCACCCATGTGGTTATTTAGTTATGGGTGAGGTAGTTACCTATCCAAGATCCTCAGTGGAAAATAAAACTTCCAAAAAAAGGGCCAAAAGGGTATTGCGAACCTGAGGCTGGAGAATAATGAAAACAAAACAAAAGTTGGAAACAAATAAGACTCTAGAGTTGGTTGGCCAATGGAGTCTAGTTGGAGCTTGTAAGCTTAGAAACTTAATTATGGCTAAGTCTAGTTATGATCATATATCTTGGGTAACCACTTGGTGTGTGAAAAAAGCTTAGGGGAAGGTGCAATTGTGGGAGCTAACTTCAAGGTTGTGTGGAGCATTGCTTTCCAGGAGGTTTTTTGTCTACTTTTGGATGAGCATAACTTAGATTAGTATAATACACATGCCTAAAGTCAATCTTTTAACTTGGGGTATAGACCTGTAGAATAACATGTTATAATGGAATAATTTGTGTAGAAATATTGATATTGGTTGCAGTATTGAAAAAGAATTAGCTACCAAATAACGAACAAACATTATGTGTTAACGACTTAGTGGGTTTTTCTTTTAAAGCATGAATGTAACCTTTACCTTAGCTAAATGAACATAAATAGTACAAATGACTGTAAATGTTGACAAACTGAACTGTTTTTCCAAGAGGTAGAGTTAATTTCCTAGCTGGTTGCTAGAGAGCAACAACAAGAAAACAGTCCATGACTCTCGAGGGCATAAGCCAGAGTTAACTAAATGGTGGGTTAGTGACACACTATGTGAAACTCGTATGAAAAGAGAGTATCAAGAAAATATCTTAAGAACCGAAGGAGGTCTGTTAGCCTCTCGGCGTAGAAAATAAAATTGAAATTTAATTACTATAATCTTAAACCATCATTGTCAATTTTGAAGAAAAATTGTATTGAACCATAGAAATACAATATTCACACAGTGGCTCGTAGAAGTCTTTTTTCTAAACTCAAAAGAAACAGTGAAGTGCAATGATTTAGAAATGGAAATTCTAATTAAGTAAAATAAAGATACATGAGTATACATAACAATAAATTGAATCATATTAATATTCACACATGGAGCACTAACCAAGCCATGTTATCGGAGCAGACATTAACCATAAGTTCTTGTACAAACATTCATAAAACTTTACAGAGTACCCAGATAATAGAATAATGAACTTACATACTTAACAACGAGGAAAAGAAGAAATGTTTATATAAGTTCTCAAATGGTTACAGACAATAGCACAAAAATAATTGTCCCTTCCACTGTAGGGTTTTGACAGTTAACTAGCAACATGTAAGCATAAGCGCCACTAAAGTCTCACACTCCAAGACATTAAAATTAAATATTTACAGTTTAGAGAAAATCGTAACCCTGAAGGTGACCTGATAAACAGAACAGAAAAATCCCTTAACCCAGTAACAAGGGTTTTCCCCTCTTTATCATGAAAAGACCTGAGATAGTCGAGTAAGGGTTTGGCACCTATACAATAGTAGAGACACTGTTACAATTTGGTGCTTGAACCAACTAGAAGCGAGAACACCAGTTTAGAAGGGAGAGAGACAAAGAAATTTACCTGTTCAAGGAACAAAAAATTCATATATTAGAGAAGCTAAAAGAAATCGAGCAAAACAACCCTGCAATACTAATTAGGGTGAGGAGGATGAAAAGTACCTGCAGCTGAAGAAGAACATCCGTCGGGAAACATCTGGAACAAGAATGCGATGAGAACAATACTCAAGCGTTATAACAAGAGAAAGGAAATTATCCTCTGCAAGAGTTTGGAACCAAACACTCATCCTTCCTGGAAAATCTGCCAGTGTTGGAAACTTGAAGTGGAACAGACGGGAGAATATTCTCATCCACCTACAAGAAGGGAGGAAAAATCAAGGTCAAAATCTTTGCATGAGCAACGAAATTGCAATAAAATGTAAACTCTAACACAAAATAGTTACCTAGACAAGCCTGGTATACCTCTAAACCCTACGATAGGTATACATCATCGATTTCAAGCAGAGTAATGAGAAGCGTCGTTTGAGTTTAGGATCCTAAGGCAAGGACGCCAAGTGGATGGCCCACTGGGTGGGTCGAGAAGGTTCATATATAATGTTGAGATTAACATAGGTTAAAATCCACTACTTTAGGGTAAACCTCTTGTGTTTTTCATATAAATGACTTTGGAACAAACACCTCATGGGTCGCCATAATGAAACTTAATAAAAGAAAATTAAAACAATCAAATTATGTGTTTACATATCCAATTTTTTTTTTTTTTTTTTTTAATTGTGGACTTAATAATATGTTTAATGTAAGTTTTTTTCCTTAATTGTGTAATACAGTATTTGACAAGTGGTATCAGAGCCAAGGCTCCAACACTGTGACCTTATGGGAAAAGATAATAAAAAAATTTATGTGTTAACAGACACAGGAAGAGGGACTCAATGAGAAGAGTTGGACATACCCAACCGGTGGGGCTAAGGGTTGAAGTTGGCCCAATACCAGTAACAAGAACTAATCTAGAAATGTTCGTCCAATTGGGAGAGGAAGCTCGGAACACCAATATTACATTGTTTGAGAAATTTTAATAGTTAAAAAGCGAGATGGCGTGATTGAGAACTAATAATGCAATACTAATGCAAGAATAGGAGAGAATCATGAAGAGCCTCTCTCAATGAAAAAAATACAGGCATCCTAATCCAAGCCCTGGCTATGGAAACTGAGTTGGGGCTCAGTTACCGAGAGAGGATAATCCAGAATCAGAAATGCATCTAAGAAACCTTTCTTTAAATTAGGGTCAAATTTGATCTTCCTATGTATAATCGTGAAAGTAATGCAAAAAAGCTTAACAACTGGGTTAGGCATATTGAATTCTACTGAAGGATTCAGCAGATTAAGGAGGATGAGGCAAAGATCTAGTTGGCTTCTCTTCGGCTGAATGACACCACTCTTGTCTGGTGGGAGAGCAAATTGCAAGGCAACCAAAATTTGGGTAACCTTCTCTCCTCATGGTCAAATTTTGTTTCCACATTGAGAAACCAATTTTACCCTTTGGGTTATACGCAAAAGGCATTAATGGAATGGAAACACTTAAGGCAAAGCAGAGGTCAAAATGTACAAGACTTCACTAATGAATTTAGAAAAAAAGAATTGAATTTGGGCATTCCATTAGATTCACTAGAGATTGTAACCAAGTATATTGGTTATCTGCATAATTTTTTTTTCTCGAATAAGGATACTTATATTGATACAAAAATAGTATTACATAGAGAAGCGAAGCCCTCGAGAATTCAAATTTCATTGATGCAGCATTCTCGCTTTGCTAACTGGACATTGAGCATCACAAAAATTTGGAAGAGGACTCTGTAAACTTTGTAGAACAGTTCGTCTGTCTGTTACTGACAAGTATTGGACTTCTATGACTGATATTAGAACAGACCTGGAAAATAAGACCCCTGTGGAGTAGGCCTTAGTAGCCAGATTTTTACAATTTCGTATCATAATTTAACAAAAAAAAGACTGTATCAACCTGTGACTAAAATATTGACCTGGACATATAACAGAGTGGACATATAATAGCAAGTAGTTCCCACGCAGGGGAGACCATCCATAAACCAAAAGGAAACCCATGAGAGCAGTAGCAGAAATAGACATTGACAAAGTGCTGAAGAAAGACACCTTCGAGATGACGAGAGCCAAAATGTAGTAGCGCCGCGCTGGAACCACATTACTGTTCAGTGGGAGGATCTTCCTCTACAAGAAGACATCCGAATTTGTAGGGGTCCTCATCAGCAAGAGGTGGAGCATCATGGCGCTCTTGGTCCTCATCAGGTGGAGCCGAAGGGTTGGCCTCATCGTCCAAGTTAACAGCTTTGTCCGGAGTAGAAGCATTCTGCAGAGAATCCGCCTGAAGATTGCATTGCTCTGCCCCCAAAATGGGTTCCAGAGAAGCCACCGAGGCGGCGCGAAACTGGTTCGAAGTATCCTGATCAGAGGGGGCAGCCCGAATGTCAATGGTGACTGTAGCCAAGAGAGAAGTGTTGTTGACGCTGCAAGGGAAGTGGAAGCGCGCATGGTGGGATTGAGCCCGAGAGGACAGGCGGAAGTGCCCTGCAGGATTGAATCGATTCCGGCCTCTGCCACGGCCTCTGCGCGGAGCAGGAATGCGCATAGGGCCAAATTCTGAAGAATACGAAGAGGAATCGGAATTGGAAGATGAAGACCTGTTTATGGCACGCCCCACTACACCCGCGCGCCTGCAACGCATCCGTGGTCGTAATCGAGGCATGGAGTGAGCAATAAGGACTTGCTGCTGACAGGAGTCTATGGAGGGCGAGCACAGAAGTTTGCAGGTGGCGCTGTTCGTGAAGTGGTAACCTGGTAAGATGTCAATACAACAGTTGATAGAGCAGCGAACCCCCGTGCTGGTGCGTGAGCAGCGCTCAGCTGCAGCAGAGGAACAACTAGCTCGGAGGGGCGGAACACACAAACAAATTCCAGAATCCTCCATCGTTGATGTTGAAAAGCTCGGGTATCGGGGATAGAGCTCCCCTGCTTCCTCATTTAATGGTCGGACAGAGTCATTTAAGTTTCTATGCATGCGAGGGTGGGTGGCGGTGGTGGTGAGCCACGCGCCGATCCATGTGCCCCCCTGTGCACCATTAATCACCCAATCCACCCGCATCCGGGGGTTATCTGCATAATTACATAAGACATTCATTATTATTGTTTGAGCCTCCTACCATCGATGAGGCTAGTGTGCAGGCCATGCATCTAAAAATTCGGGGAACACATGAACAAAATGACCACCCAAAAATAACTGTAGTTTTTGAGATAAAGGGAGAAAATCCCTATTGTACACATTTTAGGAAAGAGGGACATGATGAGGAAAGTTGCTGGAAGCTACACCCTGAGTTGAGACCTGAGAGGAATGAAAAAAAGGGGAAGTAAAAGACCGCTACCACTGTGCAGCAAAACCAAGATTTTGAATCAGAGGAAGATAAGAAGGTCACAACTGCAGGATTTGCATGAGGTAGAACAATTGACCTGGGGTATTATTTTGGCGATGTAATGAAGCTTGCAGCCTTTGGGATCGCAACAAGAGGACCCATAGACTTGGGTTCCAATTCAGGCATTGAAACAAAAATTTCAACAGACATGGTACCAAAGATGGAAGGGACACTCCCTGCGGCAGGGCTCCAAGAACTTGAGGAGATCAACCAAAGCATCAAAGAATATAATAATGAGCTAAGAGGATTCTACAGGAAGCAAAGGAAGAAAAACAAAGGTTACTATGCCAGTTGCAAGCTAAGGATGAGACTTTGGAAAAGTTGCAACATAACCAACTCGAGGTAAAATGCAACCCTTCAATTTCATGTACTTTTCATGATGATAAATTAGCTGCTTTTGAAAAACATACTACAGGGATCAGATCAAAACTGCTGAAGAAGATGGGGTATCAAGGAAAGGGCCTCGACATCAATGGCCAAGGCATCGTAAACCCCATCGAAGTCGAGGAATTTCAACGTCATGCAGGACTCAGATACACTAGGAAGGAAGTGGGAGGAAGCTCCAACACAACTAGTGACCAACTGGCAACAGATGATGAAATCACTTCCTCATAGTCCAACGATAGTGAGGGTTACATGAACACTTATTAGAGGAACACCAAGGGAAAGTGTTCCAATACGATACAGAAAATATGGAGGAAGAATCATCACAACCAGGATGAACCTCATAAACCTTCATGTCAAACATGTCAGGAGGAAAGAGCACCCATGCAGAGTCCAGTCCTCGAAGTTATTCCACGGGAAAATCTACCACACGGAGATGACTCATTTACTTTATTAAGTAAAAGATGGTTTTTTAGAGGTATTAGTGTTATGGCCACAATTGTAAATCATACGTTGCAAGTAAATGTAAACGTGATGGTGTGTTTCCCATCACTTCGAAATGAAATGATGATGTTTTGGCCTTTCCTTATGAGTAGTTGAGGTATTGATTGTTTTTATGTAATCCTTGGCCAATGAGTGTGCGTTATAAACTCTTGGAAAGTGAGGGGTTGTTGAGTCATGTGTGGTGTTTGCATGGTTGCAAATGATGTATCATATTTGCGTGCAGGAGATTGAAAGTGTGTGTTGAACGAACAAGCAGTGTGCTGGGTGTGTTAATGCTTTTGGTGATCCAAAATCTCCTTAGTGGGGAGGAATGATCCAGGAGGATCGTATAGGTCCAAGTACAAGTGGCTTAAGTAGAAAGGCTAAAAAATAAAAAATGTCAGAAATGTGACAAACTTAGTGTCAAGTTGAAGATCTTGTCTTTCTGATTCCAACGACGCGGACGACACTCAATTCCAATCTCATATGGAGGAGTTAGAAGCAGTCAAATTTATAGGTTGACTTGATGAGGTGGTAGTCTTAAGGAGGCAGCATTTTTACAAAAGTCCGATGCCCAGATTCTAGCCAGCTCTAGCCAGAATCCGGGCGAAATTGTGGGGCAGTTAAAAGCATTCCTTCAGTCAACTTCCAGAAAGTTTAAAAAGGGCTTGGTGGTTTTAGAAAAGAAAAGAAAAGAAGGTAGGGTGGGCCATGACCCTCGCCCTACCCCAACGGATCAACAAACATGTATTAAATGGGGGTGGGTAGTGGTCATGACCCCGCCGCCCAACCGCCCAATACTATTAATGGGTGGGGCCAACGGTTGTGACCCCATGGCCCTAACCCACTCTACACATATATATGGTGTGCCGGCGGGAAGTTACGGGGCAAGCCACCCGTTGTGGGTCCGACCTCCTCAGACCCTCATTTAAAAAGAAATGCGACATGTGAAAAACCATGTGGCGCTTTTTTATGGAGGGGGCAGGGTTTGACCGCCCAACCCCCTCCCATAAACCTTGGATCTCAACCAACTCGCCTAGTGGCTCCCTTAGGGAATCAGCCCAGCCTTCATTTATTTAAACCATTCACTTCAGAAGTGCACGTAGGCAGACCTGAAGCAACACGTTTACCGAGGCAGAGTGGAACCTTGAGCGCTTTGCAGGACGGAGGTAGAACCATGAACTGAGCTCATTTCCAGAGGGCTCAGATTTGTCCTGCATCAAAATCAGGCAAATTTTATATGGATTATGTACCTCTCGACGACATGAGTTCAACGGTGATGTTCGTTTCCTCGTGAGAGGTCTCCAATTTTCAGGCACTTTCAGCTATGGAGGTATAAGGGTGTAATTTTGCATTGATGCTTGTATTTTCATTTTATTTGTCTCTTAACGAAAGAGGGTCTCCCCACTGATTGAGCAGGGCCCAGAGACATAGTCCATCTTGGACGAACTCTGTTATCATGTTCTTGTCTTCTTTTCATGATTTTATGTGCTTCTCTCTTCTTATGTTCATGCCTTTTAAGTTTCATGGTTAAGATGAAATTTTACATGTTATTCTTTAATCCATCTCAAAGCTAAAGATTTTGGATCAAGCAAACAATTTGTTTCTTGTTGAGAGGGAGTGTTGAAATGACAACATGAATGGGACCCCAAAGGAGCTTCTAATTTAATTTTCCCTTAATTAAATTAGAAGTAAATTATAATTACACATTACATGACAACTTGTACGAGTTAACTGAGTTAGGAAGACTTATTTAGCTCAATCAATTCGAATTGAGGGTAAAAAATGGAGGCATGTAGAGTCCACTCCAATTTTTAGGGGGTCCAGTTGTAGTTTATTTTGAGTTGTAATTAGTTAACTCAATTATTTTAGCTAAAATCAGTTTAACTAGTTCTAACTGAGAGATGACTCCTAGTGATAGGTTCAATGAATTGAATCTGATTTAATTCACATGTAGTGATCAATCAGTTAACTAATAATTCACTATAAATAGTTGTTGCATGTCAATTCTAAGGAAGGCCCAATTGAGATTGGGATTAAAGGGTAGATAACTATCACTTGTATAATTAGAAAATTGTATAGGTTATGCATGAGGTCACCAGGATGCCTTGGATGTATTTTACAATCTATTGATGGGAATTTCCTAATTAATAAGGGCTCAATTATCCCAGGAATGCATGAGCAAAGTTGGTTAGTCAAGTGCAGAGAATTGGTTAAGTGTTGGACCAAACTTGCCAGGATCAACGTGAGACAATCAACAGAGTGCAAAGGTTTCTTAGTAAGAGAGATATCATTTTATTGTTTCATGTTCTTGACGTTATGCAATATACAGATAATGAGGTTTTTAACTTTCACTATATACATCTTTGTGTTGTGCGATTGATAATTCTCTCTTACTTGTTTGTGTGATTATGTGATCGAAATTGGTTTCCGCAAATTGTGGAATTGATTCAGTATTTTTTTTAGTACCTTACAAGATCATTCGAATCTATCTGGATTTTCTACACCCTTGGGTTCCAGGATACTGGACTGGGACCCTGTAGACATCGTTGGAATTACCACAATCATAATTCTTCAAAATATCCTTTAGGACCTTCATTTCAAGGGCACCTACCTAAATCGACATGGATTCTACCGCAACAAACCTTTTGTTGAGAAGAGAAGCATTAGACATGGGAAATCATGTGAGATCTATAATCATCATTTGGACACTGAAGAGTGGCTCCAACCTCCCCTCGACAATCTTTTCCTGGTTAATTTTTTGTCTAGCTCTTGCAAGTTGTCCTCCGAGTTGTATTGATGTGACTGATCAAAGCAATGATGTGAAAACTGATCCATTTGTCTTCACAATTTTCTCTGCCTAGCATGACAACATAATAAACCAACAATTTCCTCAATACTCAAAGAATTAAATAAGGAATTGTATAAATTATGTGGTCATTTAGCTATTTAACTTCAATAAATTACTACTGGAATAACCAAATGTTGCAACGACAAATTTCCATTAACAAGTAAGCAACCACTGAAGTAGAAGGTTGATATTCGTAATAGAGTTTTCTCAAAATTTTAAAATAATATTTGTCTAATATTTATTTTGTTAGAAATAAGAGTTTTTATATCTAGTGATTTAATTTTTCAAGATTATTTTCCCAAATCTTCTATTCCTTCAATGTATCTTTGCATCTCTAAAAGCAATTGCTAGTAATTATTAGAATATTAATTTAAATTGTGAATATTATATGAGTTTTTAAAAGTTCAAAATTTATATTTTAAATGAGTAAGAGTTCAATTATTATATATATTGAGTTTTTATTTTTTTTAAACAATATAAATTTGGATGAAAATATGATTTTTTTAAATATATGAAAATTATACATTAAGAAAAATAATTATTACATATTTTTAAATTTTATTTTAAATTATAATTTTTGAAAAAATTATGATATTTTATTATTATTTATAATACTTTTTAAATATATAAATACATTTAACCTCTCAAAAATTTTAAAATTATAATTAAAAATTATAAAACCCAAAAACATTACGTCACCAAAATAATCATGTAGGTACACACTAAATTTTGCCAAAAGGGAATTGCATTACCAAATTCTGAACAAAGAAATATCGATAATGGTTGGACTTTACCTTTAATTTATTTTTTTATAAAATAAAAAATTAGCAAAGTTAGTTGTATAATGGTCATCACCTGTGGAAACATTTTGAATAAACAAATATATGCATAGTTCATGGTAAGGGTACATTCAGATTCAATAGAGTCAACCCTAGGTCTCCGCCAATGTAGCCACAATTCATTGTTCGTAGGTTGTTTGTTACTCTAGCGTTACCAAATTATTGAATAGGAAAGGTGTGGGGGAGGGGAGGGGATATTCTACTTAAAAATCTATTTACATATATATATTAAATTTTTTTTTGGGTTTGTAAGTATGTTGAGTAAATATATTTGTTTTTATTCATTTTACAAAATTTATTGATACATAAACATATTTTGTTTCACAAAACTATTATTTTAACTAGTTTAAATTACTTATACCATAACCCACATATTTGCTATGGGATAATTAGATATGTATATTCGTAATATTGTGCTTCCTTTTTACTCACATTTCACATGTTTGTTAACTTACTCTTTTCCATGTCAGAGATGTTTTCCAAGTTTATTTTTGTTTTTAACTAATTCAATTTTGGACTTGTATTTTATTTTTAAAAAAAAATTTGGTATGTGGAAATTAAAATTTTTAATTTTTATTTTATATATATTTTTGAAGTTTTATTTGGTTTTTTTTCAAGTATGGTTTGTATTAGTCATTAATATTTTAAGTTGTATTAGATATATTTTTAGCTTACTTAAGTAATGTTAAAATTAAGTTTGGTATTGCTTGGTAATATAAAATATTTAAATCAAAATCATAGTTTATAATTTATATTTGTTAAATAATCTAATTTTTCATTGTCCAATGGTTGTTGTTCCTGGTCCACCTATAACTTGCTAATAACTTTACCATTTCACAATTGGATACATAGCCTCACCACTTCAAACTTGAGTGCCTTGGGAGTCAATGATTCATTAGTTTAGAATTATGATAAAAAGACCAGATAGAGGAAGCACATGATAATAACTTTCATAATTAATTGATCTCTTGTGCATATTGATGGTGAGTTCATGAGTGAGAAGAGGGGAACAAGCTTTTCTTCCATGTGAATTGAGTCAATTACTTTTGCAAGTGAATCTGCTCACTTATCATTTTTTGTGAGATATAACTTTCCAATGTTCTAAGTCCTTCTTCCTCTTGCATCTTTGATATTAGTTTTGTTGCCATATCTAAATTATCTTTGTTAATTTAGCTACTAGAACATCCAACATCCATTGATAAGAGTTATGAGGTGTTAATTTTGCTGCTCGAACATCCAATATCCATTGATAAGAGTTATGAAGAATTACCACAATTCTCAATGAATCTGTAATATGCTATCCGCTTGTAAATTATTATTATTATTATTTTTAACTTGTTCTAACTTAACGATCAATGATTCAGAGATGTGTAGCTATAACTTGCATGGTAAGCTAGTGATATTGTATCAATGCATGGATAATTCTCATATTAAAATTTTCATTTAATTATTAATTTTTTTGTGATATTAAAATGGATTACGACAATTTTATGGCATTTTCCTATTAGAAAGTTAAAGTGAAATAAAAAGTCTAAAGAAAAAATAAATCAAATCAAGATTGCCATATCTCCTCACGCATGTCTCATTATAATGAGTAAATCTATCCTAATTAAATATGAGTTAGATACTTATTAATTTTTTGAATTATAATTTTTATTATTATTTGAAATAATTTTTAAATATATAAATGAATTTAATATTTTAATAAAATGTTAAAATGATATAAATTTCATATTTTAAATTGGTAATTTCATACTCGCTTTAAAAACAATAATTTATTAAAAAGTACACCGTCCATTTCATTTTAAAAAAAACAAAAATTACGTCAACGAAAATTATAATCCATGAAAAGTTGCATCAGGGAAGAATTGCATCACCAAACTCCGAACAAAAAGGACACTTCGATCTTTAATTTATTTTTATATTATAAATAAAAAATAAAAAGACAAAGAATCTTTAGTTAAAAGTTTTATATTATAAATAAAAAATAAAAAGACAAAGAATTCTTAGTTAAAAAGACAATGAGTTTAGACCTCTGCCTTTAATTATTTTTATATAATATAAAAAAAAGCTGAATAGACAGAACGGTTAGTCTTCACCACTATTTTATTTTATTTATTTATTTTTAAAGTAAAGTGAGCTGTATAATGGTCATTACTTTTAAAATATTTTGAATAAATAAATATAGATGTAGTGTAACTTAAAGATTAAATGATTTTTTTAAAATTTGGTAGAGATTCTCATAAAGATTTTTAAAAATTTGAATTTAAATTGTTTAATGTGTAAAATTGGGAGTGTTCTCAAAAGTTTCTTTTTTTTTAGAAAGAAAAAAAAACGCTGTCTATATTAAATATAGTAGTGTATAAACCCAATTACATTGTCAGCTGAAAGTGAAACCAGCGAGAAACACAAAAATCCCCCAGCCACATATATTAGATACCCTTCTAAGCAAGAAGAGCAGACTGTTGTTCGTGGTGAGCAAAATTACGGGGAGAATTACCCAAACCCAACCTAATTTGTCGCTGTACATCCCTGTAAGATGAGAAAAACATTACCATATAGAAATAAAGACATAATTGAAATGTACATTCAGAGCGCGTCTGTTATGCAAAAGCAAATGAAATTTTTGGGTAGGATATAATAGTAATATATATGGCCATTGCTGAAGATGAAACGTAAACCATTTCCTGTTGAATCAGGGTTGCTTGATGTAAAGGTAGAGCAGGCTCGCTTGTAGTCGGCAAATTTTTTTTGAAAAGCACGTGTCCCTCAGAGATCATACCTATATAAGAACTGAATACCTTGCCTAGAGCCTTGGAAAAGAGTGAAAAAACTTGTCCAAAATGATATAGCCGAATATAAGAGTGCAAAGCAAAAACAGGAGTGAATAGTATGGAAACTTGTAGACACTGATACCCTTGATACCCTATGCATCTTAATCATGGAATTGGAATGGACGTGTCCCATATCTGTAAACCATCTCTGAACTGAAGCACTTGCATAAACCCAAAGTTAGCACTAATACCTTTTTTTGATAGCCCATCTGCCCGCGTATTATTTTCTCTATGAAACTGAATCTATTTCTACATTCAAAAATGCATTTTAAACAACAAAAAATTACATTTAACTTGAAATTATATGGTTAAATTCCCTTAATAAAAACTATTTCGTATATACGTTAAACAACACTCATAAATATATACCTTATTGAGAGTAAGAATACATTCACATGCAAGAAGGTCATTCCTAGGTCTCCGTCTATGTAGCCACAACTTAGTCTGAGTGACATTGACATGGCACCCACACCCTCAAAACAGACACTGAGCTTAATTCAATTGCTAATTTGTCGATTTTTTCGTAATCAGATGGAGATGGAGATGGAGGTGGTCATTTATTTGACTGCGCAGTGACCATCTCATTGCAAAATATTGAGAAAATCAACCATCGATATAAAGATGCACCAATATAAAAATGCCCCAAAACGGGAACTGTCTGCCGGCCAGGATCAGGATCATGTTGTTAGACTGAGAGGAAGCACGTCCGATTTGTTGCCCTTCACAGGGGCTTTTGTACTAGGAAACAACATATCCTCCTCCTCCAATGACCCATCCGTCAGAACCCCAAGAGGGAATCGCATAAGATGCCCCCGCAGATCCTCCACACTCTCCTCTTCAACAAAAGCCTCCCAAGTTTTCTTGCAAATCTTGCGTACGATGCTCACACATTCAACACTCTCTGGATGAAGATATTCACGCCGCAGGCCTCCATTATTTTGTGCAAAATGCTCATACCACAGAGACATTCAATATCCGAATATTTGCTCGTTAATGTGCTGTGGCTGGTAACATCCTTGGGCTATTTCGATGTCCCTGCCTCCGTCCATGGATAGCTGGTATAGATTGGCTGATCCTATCATAATGTATTCATCATCCATTGCATAACACAAAAGAAAACATGAAAACATTTTACAGCACAGTGAGAGCTTGGGAAATGAGCCCATCCTTATTTTATGGTTGATTCTAGAAAAATCTCCATCCTATTTTAAGCTGCAATCAATTTAGGATATTAAGCTGGCATATCTGCTTATGCTCAGTGATTCAAAGCAAATATATAAATGCGAACATACAAACCCAGCCTTTCACGATAGAGAAAATGAAATAGTGTGTGCAGGCTTGGAATTTGATGCATTTTCTTTTCTTTTCTTTTATTTTCTTTTCAAATGTATTAAAACTAGCACAACCACATTATATTTACTAATGTGGTTGATATATATGATAGACGTATAAAATAGATTTACAACCACATTCACCAATGTATCGACATAATGCATTGATAAAGCCTATATCCACTACCCATCACATTAATTTATATATCAATAAAATATATATTATATATTATAATTTTATTATATTAACTTGAAATATATATATTATATATTAATAAGAATATTTATTAATATATTAATTATGATTAAAATCACAAAAATATTTTATATATATTAATAATATTGATTGATAATATTATAATATTTTTTAATAATATTTATTAATATATTAATAATATTAACTATATATTGAAATATATATAATATATATTAATAATATTTATTAATACAATAATAATATTAATAAATATTGATATATTAATAATATTATAATATTTATTAATATAATAATAATATTAATAAATATTGATATATTAATAATATTATAATATTTAATAATAATATATATTAATAATAAATAATATTATAATATTTATTAATATATTAGTATCATAGATGGTTATATTATTAATAAACCAGAAGAACTAATAATATATATTATATCATAGTTAGTTATACTATTAATAATATTATAATAATATTAATATATATTACTAATAAATATTAGAATACTTATTAATAATATTAAACCCAAAAACATAAGAAGGTAATAAACTTTAAGAATTAATATATTAAACTCAAGAGAGTAATAAAGCACATGAAACAATATTTAAAAACAAAAAACCTAAGAGATTAATAAACCCTAACAACTAATATTTTAAACAGAAGATATTAATAAACCCAAGGGATAATTAATAATACAAACCCAATGTCATCATAAACCAAAGGTTTAAATATTATAAACCAAAGGAATTGGTAAACCCAAGGGATAAATATTATAAACATAAGGGATCAATATTAAAAACACAAGAGATTAATAAACCGTAAGAATTGATATTTTAAACTAAAAAACCTAATAAATTAATAATCCATAAGAATCAATATTTTAAACATAAGATATTTAATATTATAAACCAAAGGAATTGGTGAACCCAAGGGAAAACCATTACCCAACAAATTATAAACCAAAGGAATCGATGAACCCAAGGGAATTGATTTAAACATTGAGACAATTGTTGTCACAATGCGACGTTGGACCAACTATGACCATGGTTGGCCATGGGTGAATTTCATATTGAGACAATATTTCTCAGAATGTGACATTTGATCATGGATGAAATTGATCAATTATTCATATTATAAACCAAAAGAACTAATAAACCCAAGGGTTTAATATTATAAACCAAAGGAATTGGTGAACCCAAGGGAATTGATTTAAACATTGAGACAATTGTTGTCACAATGCGACGTTGGACCAACTATGACCATGGTTGGCCATGGGTGATTTTCATATTGAGACAAGATTTGTCAGAATGTGACATTTTATCATGGATGACATTGATCGATTATTCATATTATAAACCAAAAGAACTAATAAACCCAAGGGTTTAATATTATAAACCAAAGGAATTGGTGAACCCAAGGGACAACCATTACCCAAAAAATTATAAACCAAAGGAATTGGTGAACCCAAGGGAATTGATTTAAACATTGACACAATTGTTGTCACAATGCGACATTGGACCAACTATGACCAGGGTTGGCCATGGGTGATTTTCATATTGAGACAATATTTGTCAGAATGTGACATTTGATCATGGATGACATTCATCGATTATTCATATTATAAACCAAAAGAACTAATAAACCCAAGGGTTTAATATTATAAACCAAAGGAATTGGTGAACCCAAGGGAATTGATTTAAACATTGAGACAATTGCTGTCACAATGCGACGTTGAACCAACTATGACCCAAGGGTTTAATATTATAAACCAAAGGAATTGGTGAACCCAAGGGAAAAATATTAATAAATCCTTCATACCAATAAGCAAGGTATGATCAATAAATTATTAAAAAAATAATTTCAAAGTTGAAGAAATTAATAAACAATAATAATTAAACCAAGGGTTCGTAATATTATAAACTAAAAGAAGTAATAAACCCAAGGGTTTAATATTATAAACTAAACGAATTGGTGAACCCAAGGGAATTGATTTAAACATTGAGACAATTGTTATCACAATGCGACGTTGATTCAACTATGCACCATGGTTGGCCATGGGTGAATTTCATATTGGAGTATTTGGTCATTTTGTCAGAATGTGACATTTGATCATGGATGACATTGATCGATTATTCACATTATAAACCAAAAGAACTAATAAAACCCAAGGGTTTAATATTATAAACCAAAGAATTGGTGAACCCATGGAATTGATTTAAACATTGAGACAATTGTTGTCATAATGCGACGTTGGACCAATTATGACCATGGTTGGCCATGGGTGATTTTCATATTGAGACAATGTTTCTCATAATGTGTCATTTGATCATGGATGACATTGATCGATTATTCATATTATAAACCAAAACAACTAATAAACCCAAGAGTTTACTATTATAAACCAAAGGAATTGGTGAACCCAAGGGACAGCCATCACCCAACAAATTATAAAACAAAGGAATTGGTGAACCCAAGGGAATTGATTTAAACATTGAGACAATTATTGTCACAATGTGACGTTGGACCAACTATGACCATGGCTAGCCATGGGTGATTTTCATATTAAGACAATATTTGCCAGAATGTGACATTTGATCATCGATGACATTGATCGATTTTTCATATTATATAGCAAAATAACTATTAAACCCAATGGTTTAATATTATAAACCAAAGGAATTGGTGAACCTGAGGGAAAATCCTTACCCAAAAAATTATAAACCAAAGGAATTGGTGAACCCAAGGGAATTGATTTAAGCATTGAGACAATTGTTGGCGCAATGCGACGTTGGGCCAAGTATGACCATGGTTGGCCATGGGTGATTTTCATATTGATACAATGTTTGTCAGAATGTGACATTTGATCATGGATGACATTGATCGGTTATTCATATTATAAACCAAAAAAAATAATAAACCTAAGGGTTTAATATTATAAACCAAAGCAAGTGGTGAACCCAACGGAATTGATTTAAACATTGAGACAATTGTTGTCACAATGCGACATTGGACCAACTATGACCATGGTTGGCCATGGGTGATTTTCATATTGAAAACAAGATTTGTCGTGAATGCGACATTTGGATCATGGATGACATTGATCGATTATTCATATTATAAACCAAAAGAACTAATAAACCCAAGGGTTTAATATAAACCAAAGGAATTGGTGAACCCAAGGGAAACCATTACCCAACAAATTATAAACCAAAGGAATTGGTGAACCCAAGGGAATTGATTTAACATTGCTGAGATAATTGTTGTTACAATGCGACGTTGGACCAACTATGACCATGATTGGCCATGGGTGAATTTCATATTGAGACAATATTTGTTGGAATGTGAAATTTGATCATGGATGACATTGATCAATTATTCATATTATAAACCAAAAGAACTAATAAACATAAGGCTTTAATATTATAAACCAAAGGAATATGTGAACCCAAAGGAGTTGATTTAAACATTGAGACAATTGTTGTCACAATGCGACGTTGGACCAACTATGACCATCATTGGCCATGGGTGATTTTTATAATGAGACAATATTTGTCAGAATGTGACATATGATCATGGATGACGTTGATCAATTATTCATATTATAAACCAAAAGAACTAATAAACCCAAGGTTTTAATATTATAAACCAAAGGAATTATTGAACCCAAAGGAAAACCATTACCCAACAAATTATAAACCAAAGGAATTGGTGAACCCAAGGGAATTGATTTAAACATCAAGACAATTTTTGTCACAATGCGATGTTGGACCAACTATGACCATGGTTGGCGATGGGTGATTTTTATATTGGGACAATGTTTTTCGTGAATGTGACATTGATCATGGATAACATTGATCGATTATTCATATTATAAATCAAAAGAACTAATAAACCCAAGGGTTTAATATTATAAACCAAAAGAATTGGTGAACCCAAGAGAAAACCATTACCCAACAAATTATAAACCAAAGAAATTGGTGAACCCAAGGGAATTGATTTAAACATTGAGATAATTGTTGTCACAATGCGACGTTCGACCAACTATGACCATGGTTGGCCATGGGTGATTTTCATACTGAGACAATGTTTGTCAGAATGTGACATTTGATCATGGATGACATTGATCGATTATTTATATTATAAACCAAAAGAAGTAATAAACCCAAGGGTTTAATATTATAAAACAAAGGAATTAAGTTTATGGAAAAACCATTGCCAACAAATTATAAACCAAATAGAACAGAAATCCAAGGAAATTGATTTAAAATATTGAGATAATTATATGCCGCTAATGTGACATTCGTATCAACTATGACTATATTGCTGTAGTGATTTTCATATTGAGACAATATTTGTCTTGGAAGATGTGACATTTGATCATGGATGACATTGATCGATTATTCATATTATAAATCAAAAGAACTAATAAACCCAAGTGTTTAATATTATAAACCAAAGGAATTGGTGAACCCAAGGGAATTGATTTAAACATTGAGACAATTGTTGTAACAATGCGACGTTGGACCAACTATGACCATGGTTGGCCATGGGTGATTTTCATATTGAGACAAGATTTTTCAGAATCTGACATTTCATCATGGATGACATTGATCGATTATTCATATTATAAACCAAAAGAACTAATAAACCCAAGGGTTTAATATTATAAAACCAAAGGAATTAGTGAACCCAGGGGAAACCATTACTCAACAAATTATAAACCAAAGGAATTGGTGAACCCAAGGGAATTGATTTAAACATTGAGACAATTGTTGTCACAATGCGACGTTGGACTAACTATGACCATGGTTGGCCATGGGTGATTTTCATATTGAGACAATATTTGTCAGAATGTGACATTTGATCATGGATGACATTGATCGATTATTCATATTATAAACCAAAAGAACTAATAAACCCAAGGGTTTAATATTATAAACCAAAGGAATTGGTGAACCCAAGGGAATTGATTTAAACACTGAGACAATTGTTGTCACAATGCGACGTTGGACCAACTATGACCATGGTTGGCCATGGGTGATTTTCATATTGAGACAATATTTGTCAAAATGCGGCATTTGATCATGGATGACATTGATCGACTATTCATATTATAAACTAAAAGAACTAATAAACCCAAGGGTTTAATATTATAAACCAAAGGAATTGTGAACCTAAGGGAAACCATTACCCAACAAATTATAAACCAAAGGAATTGGTGAACCCAAGGGAATTGATTTAAACATTGAGACAATTGTTGTCACAATGCAACGTAGGACCAACTATGACCATGGTTGGCCATGGGTGATTTTCATATTGAGAAAATGTTTCTAAGAATGTGACATTTGATCATGAATGACATTGATAAATTATTCATATTATAAACCAAAAGAAGTAATAAACGCAAGGGTTTAATATTATAAACCAAAGGAATTGGTGAACCCAAGGGAAAACCATTACGCAACAAATTATAAACCAAAGGAATGGGTGAACCCAAGGGAATTGATTTAAACATTGAGAAAAATTTTGTCACAATGCGACGTTTGACCAACTATAACCATGGTTGCCCATGGGTGATTTTCATATTGAGACAATATTTGTCAGCATGTGACATTTGATCATGGATGAAATTGATCGATTATTCATATTATAAACCAAAAGAAGTAATAAACCCAAGGGTTAATATTATAAATAGAATTGGGTAGACTTAGAGGAATTAGTTAAACATTGGAATGAATTGTTGTCACAATGCGGCAATGGAGTTGGACTAAACTATGACCATGGTTGGCCATGGTTGATTTTCATATTGATAAGATTTGGCTGAGAATCGACATTTGATCATGGATGACATTGATCGGTGTTAATATTATAAACTAAAAAGAATAATATTTAAAGGGTTTAATATTATAATAACAAAATTGAGTGAGCCAAAGGAAAATAATTACTAACATTATAAACCAAAATTGAACCGAAGAAGTGATTTAAAAATTGAGACAATTGTTGTCACAATGTGACGTTGGACCAACTATGACCATGGTTTGCCATGGGTGAATTTCATATTGTGACAATATTTCTCAGAATGTCACATTTGATCATGGATGACATTGATTGATTATTCATATTATAAACCAAAAGAACTAATAAACCCAAGAGTTTAATATTAGAAACCAAAGGAATTGGTGAACCCAAGGGAATTGATTTAAACATTGAGACAATTGTTTTCACAATGCGACGTTGTACCAACTATGACCATGGTTGGCCATAGGTGATTTTCATATTGAGACAATATTTGTCAGAATGTGACATTTGATCATGGATGACAATGATCGACTATTCATATTATAATACAAAATAACTAATAAACCCGAGGTTGAATATTATAAACCGAAGATTAGAATGACAGAAAAACCATTGCCAACAAATTATAAACCAAAAGGAATTAAGTGTACCCAAATTGTGTCATGAAAACATTGAAAAAATTGTTGTCACAATGCGGCGTTGGACCAACTATGACATGGTTGCAGCCATGGGTGATTTTCATATTGGGACAATGTTTTCACAATGTGACATTTGATCATGGATAACATTTAACGATTGGTCCTTATTATAAACCAAAGTAATAAAACGCAAGGTTTAATATTATAAACCAAAGGAATTGGTGAACCCAAGGGAAAACCATTACCCAACAAACTATAAACCAAAGGAATTGGTGAACCGAAGGGAATTGATTTAAACATTCAAACAATTGTTGTCACAATGCGACGTTGGACCAACTATGACCATGGTTGGCCATGGGTGATTTTCATATTGAGACAATATTTGTCGGAATGTGACATTTGATCATGGATGACATTGATCAATTATTCATATTATAAACCAAAAGAACTAATAAACCCAAGGCTTTAATATTATAAACCAAAGGAATTGGTGAACGCGGAAAAACCATGCTGACAAATTCACTATAAACCAAAGGAATCGGTGAGCAAGAGTGGATTTAAACATTGAGACAATTGTTGTCCTGATGGAAGCATTAAACAACCAAAGCCATGGTTGGCCATGGGTGATTTTCATATTGAGACAATATTTGTCGGAATGTGACATTTGATCATGGATGACATTGATCGATTATTCATATTATAAACCAAAAGAACTAATAAACCCAAGGGTTTAATATTATAAACCAAAGGAATTGGTGAACCCAAGGGAATTGATTTAAACATTGAGACAATTGTTGTCACAATGCGACGTTCGACCAACTATGACCATGGTTGACCATGGGTGATTTTCATATTGAGACAATGTTTGTCAGAATGTGACATTTGATCATGGATGACATTGATCGATTATTTATATTATAAACCAAAAGAACTAATAAACCCAAGGGTTTAATGTTATAAACCAAAGGAATTGGTGAACCCAAGGGAAAACCATTACCCGAAAAAGTATAAACAAAAGGAATTGGTGAACCCAAGGGAATTCATTTAAACATTGAGACAATTGTTGTCACAATGCGACGTTGGACCAAGTATGACCATGGTTGGCCATGGCTGATTTCATATTCAGACAATTTGATGATGGATGAAATTGATCGATTATTCATATTATAAACCAAAAGAACTAATAAACCCAAAGGTTTAATATTATAAACCAAAGGAATTGGTGAACCCAAGGGAATTGATTTAAACATTGAGACAATTGTTGTCACAATGCGACATTGGACGAACTATGACCATGGTTGGCCATGGGTAATTTTCATATTGATACAATGTTTGTCAGAATGCGACATTTGATCATGGATGACATTGATCGATTATTCATATTATAAACCAAAAAAACTAATAAACCCAAGGGTTTAATATTATAAACCAAAGGAATTGGTGAACCCAAGGGACAACCATTACCCAACAAATTATAAACCAAAAGGAATTGGTGAAACCAAGGGAATTGATTTAAACATTGAGACAATTGTTGTCACAATGCGACGTTGGACCAACTATGACCATGGTTGGCCATGGGTGATTTTCATATTGAGACAGTATTTGTCAGAATGTGACATTTGATCATGGATGACATTGATCGATTATTCATATTATAAATGAAAAGAACTAATAAACCCAAGGGTTTAATGTTATAAACCAAAGGAATAGGTGAACCCAAGGGAATTGATTTAAACATTGAGGCAATTGTTGTCACAATGCGACGTTGGACCAACTATGGCCATGGTTGCCCATGGGTGATTTTCACATTGAGACAATATTTGTTTAATTACATTTGATGTGATTTTCATATTGAGACAATATTTGTTTTAATGCCATTACATTTGATCATGGATGACATTGATCGATTATTCATATTATAAACCAAAGAACTAAGAAACCCAAGCGGTTTATTATAAACCAAAGGAATTTGGGTGAACCCAAGGAATTGTCTCATTACCCAACAAATTATAAACCAAAGGAATCGTGAACCAAAGGGAATTGATTAAACATTCAGACAATTGTTGTCACAATGCGACGTTGGACCAACAATGACCATGGTTGGCCATGGGTGATTTTCATATTGAGACAATGTTTGTCAGAATGTGACATTTGATCATGGATGACATTGATCGATTATTCATATTACAAACCTAAAGAACTAATAAACGCAAGGGTTTAATATTACTTAAACCATTATTATACTTATTTAGATATTATTATATTTGTTTATATATTATTTTAGATATTATTTTAATTATAATTAGTTTAAACGTTTCAACAATTATAACTATAATTAATTATTATAATTATTAATTATAATTAAGGCTCACCATGGATTATTATGGTTTAAGAGGGTTACCCATGGATGCCTATGGCTAAGCAAAATTGTGTATCATTGAGCAGTGGTGAGAATGAGTGGCATTGATTGAGTGTGTTGGAAATGTTTAACCATATTTAATTAAAATGATTAGCATGTAAATATTATTAATTATTAAAAGTAATCTTAATAGTATTTATATTAACATCATTAATTATAATATCATTAATACTTTTAATCATATTGTTAAAGTGAATAAAAGTTTAAATCTATTTTTATTAATAATTATATTGTTAATTATTACAAAATAAATATTATTATTCTTATTTATCAATATTAATGTTAATATTTTTTTTAACAATATTAATATTAATATTAATAAGAGGATTTTTAAGAGGATTGAAATATTGAGCCATGCTTAGCTATAAAAACATTTAGTTTCATGCCTTACTTGTCTTATAAGAGGATAAAATGTTAAGAGTTATATATTTGTCATTATTTTATCCACATTGAAGTTTTTCTTAAAAATAATAATAAAAAGAGTACTTGTTAGCTAGATATAGATTTTAATGGTAATCATATTTAAAAATTAGTGATTAATTTGACTATATATTAGAAAAATTATTGATCAATGGTTAACCTTGAAAAAAAACATATTTCATGGTTTAATTGATGATGAGTCCCTTCTCTTTATGTTTTTGAGTGTTAATTTGTTAATAGCATAATATACTAAGCATGAGATGTTTGCAACATGCATTTTTTCTCCTATATACAATTGAGAGTGACATTATCATTATAATAACACATATCAAACATGAATTTATTTATAAATGAAAAATTAAATTTTATTATATTATTATAGTGTAATCCTAAACTACAAAGTTCTAAGTTGAGTTGATGTAGGGAATTGTGATGTTAGATGAAAATAAAACTTTAGTTGTTAAATTTTTAAATTTTTGAATTTGATTTTTTTATATTATCAAAAAATATTAATATAATGTTTTTTTTATTTAAATTTAAATTTTATATTCATAATTAAAAATATAATAGAAATATAAATATTTTCATTATAATTATTTTAAATATCAAATATAAATACAAATTTTATATTAATAGTTATAAACATAATAAAAATATAAATAATTTAATTATAGTTATTTTAAAGATGAAATTGATGTTCGAGATTTTTATTATGTGTAACCAAATTATTTGTGAAAAAAACAATGGTCTCCTTGTAGCAATTTACTTACTAAAATTTAAAAAATGCACAAATTCACATATTTTTTATTTAAACACATAACCTCTTCCTCAATCTAGATAAATTAAATAAAATGAAACTTATAAAACACATCCATCAACATAGACAAATTAAATAAAAAATTAAAAGAACATTTGTAGTTTTCTCCCCTACAATTTTTCATATAAATATCTTGAAATTCATATAAATATCTTATTTTCAATATTTTATGTGACTAATGGATTGTTATATTGTTGAATACTGACCCCTAATGAGTATTATCTTGCTTCCCAATACGAATAAGATAATTTTTTTCATTTGACTAATGGATTGTTATATTGTTGAATACAGATCCTTAATGAGTATTACTTTGCTTCCCAATATGAATAAGATAATTTTTTTCATTTGGTATACTTGAAAAATAATATCCAGCTGGTTAGTTATCTAGATAGTGATTGGGATATATTCTTTTTGCTGATAAAACAACTTTAAAGTTATCTAAATAGTGATTGGGATATATTTCTTTCTGCTGATAAAGCAACTTCAAGTTAATAAAACAATTTCAAGTTATGCTATTGAAAATTTGTGAGTCGTTTTTCGCTCTAAGTTGCACAACAAGGGAAAGAACCAATCCCAAGGTCTTTCCAAAGAATGACTCAATATGGAAAAAGGTTACTATCAACATGGTGCAGCAGCAGAATAATCTTTCTTGTGGAAATGTCCAATTTCTTCTATGTTACTGTTTGTTTACATTTAGTTGGAAATTTTGTTTACATTTAATTTATTTAAATTACTCTATAATTAAAATTACTATAATTTAATATAATTTCATTAATAAAAATTAAATTTAAATTTAAAAAATAATAATAAATATATGAATTTCATAAGTTTGAAAAATTGAGCATTTTCTCCCGTCAAAGGTTTTATTTAAATTTAATATATATGTTCAAAAGAAATTAAAATAAATTACAATTTATATAGTAATTACGCCGGAGGCGTTTTCTTTGCAGGCTTGGGGTGAGCAAACACTGTTCACCCCAACCAATGAGAAACACTTCTCATCTCCCTTGCAGCCAGTGAAATCTTGACATGTGTTCGTTAATTTCACTCCGCTCCGTGGCCAACAAATTTTTCATGCGCATTCAATTTCTTCACCAACTAAAACGATGGCTACCTGTTCTCTGCTGGCAGTCTTCATTGCACCCAACAATAGCGTCTTCAAGAAGGCCCTCTGTCTCATTGTCCAGAGACTGCTTGCAAAGGGATCCTTCCAACCCAGATAGTCCCACTCTTCTACATGGTACGCCAAAAAAATTACAGGCACATCCAGCTCCAGCTCTCGCGACGAACCCCCCGTCCCAATTTCGATATCAACATATCTGTAGCAGGGGAAGTGGTGCAGCCCTGTGAGGTGAACAATTCTACCAGAACGGGTCCCGACGTTTGGCCTTTACTTTTGGGCTTCGCACCATTGATATCATCAGCCTGTGATGTTGCAACTGCCTTGCTGGTGGGATTGAGATCTAGCCCGTTGGTGGTGTGAACTTTGGCTCTGTTTCTTGCGGCGTCAGACCCTTCTGAAGCTTTTGGCTTGTTGCCGAAATATTATTTATGCTAATATTTTGGCAAAATAGGAGGGTTTGAATCTTGGTCCCTTGTCTGTCCTTCAGTTTAGGGAAAATGAGGCTATGCATTGTCCCGTGAGATTTTTTCGCCTGCCAAATTCACACAGTTAATGGCAGTTGCTTTGAGGCAGCTTTACGCTACTGCAACCGGGATTTAGGTACCATCCAATCCTCATCTTGCTTTCTATATATTTTTCTCTCCAAACAATAATCCCATGGCTCGATCCCAGGTTTCTGCAATGCCTCAAAAATAATCACCAAGAACTCATGCAGTCACTTTGGCTGTTTGAAATCTGAATCTCATAGGAGGAGCTCTTCTGGTGGATGTCTTCGAGCCAATTACATTCAGCATTTCAGTAGGATTCTAATTATGGATCGTTCACATATAAGATGTGGGTAAGGTAAGCATTTTTCGATCGAGTGAGGGGGGTTTGCCTATTTTTGACACATACAGAAGTTTTGATTACGCGATCGATCGGAATGATGGTTGACACACCGTCGCCGGGGACTATTCAGTACATTAGGACGAGGTGTCAATCTTTGAGCTCCAACGACAGCACCCCATTGCATTCCATTCGCAGATTTATCCAGGTAAAATTGCTATTTCTTTTATCCAGTGATGTGATTTAAATGTTTTAAAGTTTTGTTTTATCTGGAGAATCTTCTTACTTAAATATTTGAGTTAGGTTTTAAAATTCTCTGAATAGATCGAGAATGTTAATTAGGGTTTTGATGGTCAAGGTGGATTTACCACTTTTCAAGCATTTAGGGTTTTGATAGCTAGTTGGTTTTTCCACTTTTACGACATTTAGGGTTTTGATAATCCGGTGGTTTCTCCACTTTTCAAGCAACTTTTAGTTTTAAAATTTTAAGGTTTGAAGACTAGTCGGAAGGTAATCCCTGAGCCATGCCCCTCGTGGCGGCAACAATAATGGAAAGACAAATGTACCTGACTGTAATTCGTCTTCATCTTTAATGAAAAATGTAGATGCTACTTTCCTTTCTGTTCATTTGTCAGTAAAATATGATCCTGTGATTGTATTTTTACTATTTTATGTATCCAACAATACAGAAATAAAGTGGATAGACTGGTAAAATAATAATTTGGGATTTCTAGCCTTATTAGAATCATCATAAATATTTTAAAGCAGGTAAGAAATTTATTAATTTTAAAATAATAATAGAAGATTAATTTATTGCTGGCAGAGTTTCTGATTTTCAGGAATACATTTACTAATGTTAAAATAATAATAGAGGATCAATTGATTGCTGGTAGGGTTTATGATTTTCAGCTTAGAATAGATAGGTACATCGAAATATGCTCTTCTTGGACGATCCATTGAGGAATGTAAAGTTTTTGTAAACTCAAAACATAAATTGCTATTCCGAGCTGGGCCATAATCCAAGTGCACGGGTGCACACCATGTTGGGGAAAAATTTAGGGTTTAGGTTTCTGGGGAATGATTTATCCGTGCCCGTCTGATCAAGCTTAGCAAATTTATCAAGGTTATCAAAACATAGGTATGGAGGGTTAAACTGCATTAGAGAATGGTAGTGTTAAAGCACCCTGTGGTAGATTCATAAATGCCATTGCAGAAGTTGTTGCATTTGAAACAAGTGTTCCAGATCCGATGACCTCTATGCTCGGCAACGGCATTTAATATTTTAATATTTGTAGTAGTCTTTGAGTGAGTGTTTTTGGAATTTCTATGCATATTTTTGCCAGAATTTTGCTAGAATTTGGAGAAAAAATGTGTGACCAAATATTGATATCTTGTTTAAAATAGATTTTTTATTACATATATTGATTCATTATTTTCTAAAATTAAGGCAAAACACTTCTGTTGTGAAGAGTTTTTTTATCAAACTTGTGTTTTCAATAAATTCCAGTTAAATTTTAAACAAATTAAATTTCAAAATAAATTAAAAAAATTTCTAAAAAAATTGCATTTAAAAAGACTACTCATTTAATATTATGTCAACAACTACCTTGGCCTTCGTAGAAGAGGAGCTTGGGCCATGTGATACCTTTCACCCATCGTAACACGGATCCTGAGCCTCAAGACTCCCAATTTGTGAGGTCATTTAATGATCCACCCAATCCAAAGATCGCTTTATTTTAATCACCCACAGGGTCATTTGAGGTTTATTTGTTGGAAGAAATGAGGGGAGGAAATTGTTTTCATTCAGGTCTTCGCAGGGGTTTGTACTAAGAAGGATTAGTTTTCAGATCTTGCTTTCTTTTCATCAGAATAACAGAATTGGAACGTTGTTATGATATCTTTATGTGACCTCTTTTTCGAACTCGTTAGGGTTGGTTTTATACCGGGATCTTTCTATATATGAATACAACCAAAAAATTGTGTTCTTAATATTCATTTATGTTGTAACGCAATGCCCACTAGAGCATTTGCATTTCATTTTATTACTCATAATCTACCAATTAACACATTTTATTATGAAATTTCTAACCTCAATAGTTCTGATATAATCAATTAAAACAAAAACGAATATGGCTATTTGGGAAATTTATATGTTTTTGTATTTATGTCGTTGTTTTTAGAAGAGCTCCCACAAAATGCAGGTAAGAAATATTTCTGAGTTTTCCTTCTAATCACGGGTTTGACTGAACTCACCACAATAGAAATGATCACAGATTTGATGGAACTCACCACAATAGAAATGCCTTTAACAATGGCGAGAGCATTACTTGCATTTTCTGTCAAATTGTTCAACATGATTTTCATCTGAGCTTTCACTTTATCATTTGGCGCCATGGTTGGAAATCAATGGCAGATTTTACCCCTCATAAATTCACATTCATCATGTTCCCTAACATGTACCACAAAATGATTCATTTCTCCCCCTTCCGGTGTTCCCTTGCACCCCCGGTGCAATTGCTAGTTTATAATTTTTATATTATATTATTTAATTTTTTAAATATTATTTAATATATCACATTTTTAAAAATTTACTAAAACCTTTAACTGGATGACCGTACACGTATCGTGGCTCCCACGTTTCTGAAACTTATGCAATTTATATCTTTTATTATTATTTAAACTTGAATTAGTTTTTTAATTACTAAAATTATATCAAATTATAACAATTTTAATTTGATATAAGTTTTTAAAAACCTAATATAACTTATTAATATATTGGCGAAACGATCCAAACTGAAAAATAAAAATTATTAAGTATAAACTTGATTTGAAATGCAATCACCGTCCATGTCGATTTACGCTCAGCGCTGATACAAAGATTTGAGCCGGCAGTGTAATTCGTACGAGCTCTGAAAGTCGCCAATAAATTAATTTAAGTTAATGATTTTTAATTTAATTTTAAAATTAGTTATTTATTTACTATTTTTAAATATGAATTTATTCGCATCCAGGTTAACATGCATACTTTGCATGAAAGGTTCTCTGAACCATACTATGGACTACTCGCTGAAACATAGGATCTATACAACCTTGCCTTTTAACTATATATATATATATCCATTCCCTTCTTGAATATATTTACAAACAGAGAAGGCTGGTTAAATCTTTAATTACCTAATTTATAAATGGTTCTAGACTCCATAATTTTTGAAAGTTTATATATATGCGTCGTGGTATGCTCGTTTACACACAAACAGAGGTAATATAACAATAAATTAATATAAACTTAAGAACCTGCAGAAAACCTACAATGCAACACAAAATAAGGTCCAGATGATCCCAATTTTACTGTCCCTCTCCTACATTTCTTTGCACGCCCTCTAAATACATCCAGTCTCAATCCTTGTAAATTTTTTAGATAGTTATAATAATCCGAGCACTAGAGATAGAAGAAAATTAAGATAAAATAAATTCAAAGTCAGGATATCAATTAATGGCTAGGAAAGCCAAATAATTCTAATAAATAAAAATAAATCAATCCCGGACACCTATACGCAAATGTATACGATGAAAACCTGCAAATGTGATGAAATGAATCTGAGTCTGTAAAATCTATATTGATGAAGAAAAGAAAATAAAATATATACCTAAATTAATTCATTCAAGAACAGAGAGTCGAACATGAACTTGAGCCGATTAAATATGAACTTGAGCCAATTAAATATAACTTTACAAATGTCATTCTCATGCATAAAATTAAAGTAAACAAAGTCCAAACCAACGAATCTATCCGGTTAGGAGAATTGTACCTAAATTAATTCATCCCTGAAGAGAGGAGGGCATGGCGAGACGATGACGATTAAGTACATATATCAATCTCTCTCCGTGTAAATATTATGCTGTTGCTACTTATTGAACAGGGTTTGATGCCCTGTTATCAGACAAACCCTATTATGTTATCAGACGCATTGATGAAGATACAAAAAAGTATATACCATAAACACAATGGCACTGTATGTAAATCAAATAAGCTGAGACAAATCACCTATAAACCTTGAGATCGCCTGGAGCCGTTCACTCAAAAAAAATAATAGATAAGCTGAGATCGATAACAGTAGGGAGCGGAATGAAGGAACATGAAGATGTAGTTTCTTTATTATTTTTCATATATAACATATACATTCATTATGACCGTTTTAACCGAGAAGATATAGTTTCTTTCTAACATATGCATTCATGATGACCGCTTTAACCGGGAAGGCCTGCTCAGATACTTAAATAGTCGGCAAAGCTGCCATGCCATGCCAAAGTTGAACACGAACCACGCCCCGAGGACACACCTATGGTCACAAACCCCTCAACTTACCGTCCGAAGCCATTTCTCCCCTCAACTTCCCGAATTCCACCGCCTGCCGCCACTCTGCCTCGTGTCAAAGGCACAGGGACACGTTGCAGAATGAATTATTGGGTACAACCTGTGAGGCAACCGCATCAAATTCCCCAATTCCACCGCCTGTCGCCACTATGGCTCGTGTCAAAGGCACAGGGACACGTTGCAGAACGGTGAGAAGGTTTAATGTTTCAGTGTTATTTTAGTTGTTAATCTTGATACGTGGCCATTAATAAATGGTATAGTAAATTTTTAATCAAGATTTGTAAATTTTTAATTTAAGTATGGTTTAATCACATGTTTTAGATATGCAAGGAAGTTAGTGGGGTAGATTTGATCCATTGATTGAGTGGCGACGACGAGAATATACCGGCATCTTTCAATGTAGACCATCGGATGAAAAAGATTAATTAGCATAATCATTAATGAAGCAATTTCCGATAGGGGGCTACGCCTATCGACGTAATTAAAATCTAATTGTTTTTAATGAGATTTTTTTGGATGTTTTTTTGATAATTATTTTTAGATTTTTTTAGGTAATTTTTTTTTTTTAAAATGCTTCAGAAATTTATTGAAATTATAAAATTGATGAATAATCTCGCACAATAAAAATACCCTAAAATTTTCAAAATACTAAATCCATATCTACAATAAAAAAAACCAATCCATAGTATTCAGACATCTAAACAAGAAATATGTATCTCATTGTCATACCTTCCATCGCTCAGAGCAATTCCTCCCACAAAGCTCACGATCTGGCGATTCTCAGAGCCTTGGATTTGGGCATCCAAGCTCACAGTCTTCTGGTGTTGGGTAAACTACACTGTGAACTCCATACTCTGGACTGCACTCAACGACCGATCTGCAAGTCTGGGACACAGAAAGAAGTAGCCGTTGGTCCCTTTGAAATATTCGAAAGTCTCGTAGAAGTGGGTATTCACGAGTCCCTGGTTTCTGAGAATTTCCATGGCCGTCCTATCCTCCCAGATGAGGATCAAGACTCTAACTCCTTGGTCTGCTTTCTTCATTAAGAGCTCACCCAACATCACACCTTCTGCACCAGGGATCATTCTTTCCTCGTCCCTCACAAGCCTAATCTTGGTATTTACAGACCATCCAGCAATGTATATAAAGTGCTCTGCTCCATCAATGTACTAGTACAATTCCTCCCACAGTCTCGGAGGCCTGTATAAGGCTCTTTCTTCCCCATGTCCCAATTCGATCCTGGGACTGTATTGTTTTGATAGGTGCGAGTTTTGATACAGATTGACTTTGCATCCATTCCTATGCTTGAAATACACATGTTGAACTCCAGGAAAGTCTCGCTTTTGAATCCCGATACCCCAATATGGATCCTCTGAGATGCGTGTGAACTGGAGGCGGACATGGATTTGAGCCTTTTTCAGCTTCTCAGAGAAATCTTGATTATACAAGTCAAACCATCCCTCAATGACTTTGCCACTAAGGATTTCTAATATTGGGATTTCAGCTCTTCCCACAACTTCTACGAAGACTCCCAATTCTTTCTCAATGCTGAACGCCAGAGAATGCGATGTATATGCGCAGTGTATGTGAAAAGTCTCGTTCCAAATTGCATTCACAGGTTCATGAGGCAGAACTCTAGTTCTTGCAATTCTAACAACACCAATATCTATGGTGACATATAGTCTGTTGTGCCCTTCTTGATGGGGAAGGTCCTCAACGTTGTTGCCCACCTGCTCAAGAAAAGATCATTAACCCTACGAATTCATACCCAAAAAATCAAACAAGGGCTCGACAGGGCATCCAACAGGATCAAATACAGATGAATACTGAAAGGAGGTTCATATCATTACCTTTCCCAGTAACGTAGATAAACCTCCAAGATGTAGGAATCTCGCTTGAAATATAGTGGATACCAGGCTACCATGGACTACATGGGACGCCATTAGGGATATTTTGTCTTTGAAATATGTGAATTAGATAATGCAAGGATGGTCGAGAGGTTCAATCATCATAAGACCACCGGAAATTTGAAAACAAATGGAATTTGAAAACAAAGCAACTCAGAGCACATGGAATTCGAGATATGGAAAGAAAGAATCTTCTTCGTAAAAAAAAATTAAGTAGTTGGTAACATGGTTTTTTTAGTTGTTTTTAGTTGAGATGGTTGGAAAGGTTTTTCTTTATTTTGATTTAAGATTTACTGAAAACGCAAGTTTGATGAATGAACTCTACACAATTAAAGTTTTTTAGTGTTTTTTTATGAGTGTTGAATATATATACAGCCAAAAAACTAGTTTAAACTACATAATTAAGATTTTACCACAATTTTTTCTACCCAATTAAAACTAGAAATCTACCAAAAACTCCAAAAAAATAAAACTAAAAAACACTCTATTTATTTTTATTTTACTATTCAATTGACATATTTCACTTAAACCATTTCCAGTTTTTACTAAATCATAAATTATATATTACACTTACCAATTATTAAATATATTCTTACTATTATAATAGCATCCAATAATTATTTATTTCCTTTATAAAATTTTAATAATAGAAAATCATTTTAAAATCTCAAAATAATCACAAGGAATAGATCGAGACATCCAACCCATAGAATTATCCATTTCTTAATGGCGGGAGATTGGCAAATAGTAACATACATCTCACAAAAAAGTTAATAATAAAATGTGACTTTTCCTCCACTTGCTTGTTCTCTTAAAAAAAAGTTCATAATAAAATGTGACTTTTCCTCCACTTGCTTGTTCTCTTAAAAAAAAAGTTAATAATAAAATGTGACTTTTCCTCCACTTGCTTGTTCTCAGTAAGTTGTTGGTTTACGTCGTTCCAATCTTAATAAATCTGTAATAATTTTATATCGATTCAGGGGCATCGAAGATAACTCATCTCGCATTTCTTTCTTGTGCAGCCACTTAAATACCACTTTTTGCTTGGATTATCCTTAAAACATTATTCTTTAAGTGTAAATAAAATTTAAAATGCCTACTTGTTCCGCGTCAGTTTTGTCCTCGTACTCGGAAGTTTTGTATCGCCTCTTTGATATTGATAGGTTAATCAACACATTGTATATATATTATTGCATAAACGATAATATAATTAATATATTTTTAATATATAATTAACATGTAGTTTAATTAATAGGTAATTAATATATATTATTATATTTGTAATAGTGTGGTATTATGTATTTAGTTTTTTTTATTAGGTATTAGTTTATTTTTTATCAAATTTTTTTGTCTTAATAAAATGCATTTTTTGTTATTTTATTATTATTATTTAAATTAATTTATTTGTAAGGTGATTGGTTGAGACTTTATTATAGGTTGTTTAGTAACTTCCAATTTTTATTAGTTATTAATTTTTTATTTTAGTATTATTTCTTATTTCTTTATTTATTTATTTTTCATTTTCTATTATTCCCATTTTCATGAATTATATATATATATATATATATATATATATATATATATATATATATATATATATTAATGTCCCATAGTAACTTTGTAAATATTGAATTATTACACTTAAAAAAAACATCTTGTTAGTTATGGGTCGAGAAGGCTAGAGTATAGGTAAAATATATATGAATATATGTTTGATTTTATTTTTCATCTAATTGATGTTGTGTGGACCATGATGGGAAGCAAGGCTAGAGGAAGCTCACATCTATATTACCTACCCAACCTCCTCAATGGAAAATAAAACTAAAAAAAAAAGGGCCAAAAGGGTATCACGAAGGCTGGAGAAGAATGAAAATAAAACAAAAGTTGGAAACAAATAAGAATCTAGAACTGGTTGGCTAGTGGAGTTAGGTTGGAGCTTGTAAGCTCGAAAACTTGATTGTGGCTAAGTTTGGTTATGATCAGATAACTTGGGAAACCACTTGGTGTGTGAAGCAAGCTCGGGGGGAGGTGCAGTTGTGGGAACTGACTCAAGGTTGGGTGGAGCACTGCTTTCCAGGTGGCTTGTGGTCTACTTGTGGACGAGAAAAACTCAGATAAGTATAATACACATGCCTAAAGTCAATCTTTTAATCTGACCTATAGAATAGAAGATTAGAAAGGAATATTTTTTGTAGAAAGATTGATATTGGTTGTAGTATTGAAAAAGAATTAGCTACCAAATAACAAGTAGGCATGATTTGAGACTAGGGAAACTTACTATGGATGCGTTCATAGAGAAGGTAAGAGAAACCGAGAAAAACAATCTTTGTAACCCTAGGTAGTATGAGGAGGGTGAAGAGTACTTGTAGCCGAGGAAGAATTTCTATTGGGAAACATCTAGAACAAGAATGCGATGAGAACAATACTTAGGCATTATAAAAAGAGACATAAAATAAGCCTTCGTAAGAGTTCAGAACCAAGCACTCACCCATTAGGAGAATTTTGAGGTCTAAAATGGGCCTCCTAAGGAAATGATAAAATAATAGTGGAAATAATAAAATAAGATTAGATTACATCATCAAATTTTAGAGGGGAAAAATAAAAAACTACTTTTTCAACTTATCTCCCTATGGGTTTACTCAATTTTCGAGCAGGAACACTCATTAGATACATAATTTGATTTCTAATCCAAGGAGTACCAATGTTGCATACTTTCAATGGACCCTACTACACAAAAAATTAGAAATACATGAAAAACGTGATTGCAAATACATTTTTTTCATGTATTTCTAATTTTTCATATAGTAGGGTCCATCGAAAGTATGCAACATGGGTACTCCTTGGGTGAGGAATTAAATTTTGGATTTAATGAGTACTCCCGCTTGAAATTTCAGTAAAAACTTAGGGATATAAGTTGAAAATACAAGTTGAAAAAGTAGTTTTATTATTTTATTATTTTTTAATCTTTTTAAGTTTTCACCCAAAAAATGGTGTATCATCCCCCATGGTTGACATCATCATCTTGAATCCCATTGGTTCTTATAAAGTTTATTTTGGTTGTACATTTTTCTCAGGAGGCCCATTTTAGGCCTTAAAATTTCTCTAATGCCTTCCTAGAAAATCCACCGGCGTTGGAAACTTGAAGTGGAACTGATGGGAAAATATTCTCATCCACCTACGAGAAGGGAGGATCAGTCAAGGTGAAACTCTCTGTATGAGTAATGAAATTGCAATAAAACGTAAACTCTAACCCAAAACTGTTACTTGGACAAGCCTGATAGTATGTCAACCAGACATCTCCAAGTGGATGTGTTCGGGTAGTCAGCTTTAAACTCGAACCATGAAGAAACCCTATTGACATTGCAAAGCAGAGACCCTACTAACATACAGACAAATGAGCTCTAATAATGCAGGTTGGGGAAGGGAATTGTTACCTATAAACCCTACGGTAGGTATACACCATCGATTTCAAGCAGAGTAAGGAGAACTGTTGATTGAGTTTAGGATCCCAAGGCAAGGATGCCAAGTGGATGGCCCACTGGGTGGGTCGGGAAGGTTCATATGAAATGTTGAGATTAAAGTAGGTTTCAATAAAATAAAATCCACTACTTCAGGGTAAACCTCTTGTATTTTGCATATAAATTATTTTGTAACAAACACTTCGTGGGTCACCATAGCAAAACTTAATAAAAGAAAATTAAAACAGTCAAATTATGTGTTTACATATCCAATTTTTTTTCAAAGTGGTGCATAAAAAAAATATTTTGTGGACTTACTTATATGTTTATTATAAGCATTTTCCATTATTGTGTAATAGGGTATATGATAAGTGGTATCAGAGCTAAGGTTCCAACACTGCAACCTTTTGGGAAAAGAGAATAACATAATTTATTTGTGTTAACAAACACGGGAAGAGGGACACAATGTGAAGAGTTGGACATACCCAACTAGTGGGGCCCAAGGTTGAAGCTGGCCCAGTACCAGTAACATGAAATAATCCAGAAATGTGGGTCCAACTGGGAGAGGAAGCTTAGAATACCAATGTTACACTGTTCAACACAATTTAACAGTTAAAAATCGAGATTCCACGATTGAGAGTTGATACTGCAAGATTGATGTAGGAACAATAGAGAATCATGAAGAGCCTCTTTGATTGACAAAATCATAGGAATCCTAATCCAAGGCTTGACCATGGAAACATAGTTGGGACTTAGAGACTGAGAGAGGATAATCCAGAATGAGAAGGAGACCAAGAAAATAATGAGGAGGAGTCTGATAATGCTTTTGGACATAAAGGATCCAAAAGACCAAAAATTGAGTTGCAAGGGGAATTCAAAAAAATAAAACCTCCAAGGTTTGATGGATAAGAAGAAGAAGTTGTTGAGGCTTGGCTGATTAAGATGAACAAGTATTTTTAGATCTACGAGTGTGATCATAATTTGAAGGCTTCGTTGGAATTTTATCAATTACAAGGCAGAGCCACCTTATGGTAGGAAGAAGTGAAAACAACACAAAAAATTTATGAACAAGAAATCACTTGGGAAGAATTGCATAAACATTTTAAAGATAAATACCTAACTTAATGATCTTATTATGAGAAGAATAAATAGTTTCATGATTTGAGACCGGCGAAACTTACTATGGATGCGTTCATAGTGAAATTTACCACATTATTGAGGTATGTTCCTTATTTACACAGGAAAAATAGAAAGTTCAGTGGTTCATTAGTTATTTACTTGTGTTTATGAAGGAACGATTGGAGTTCGATAATCCCAAAACCATGGACGAAGTTATTAGAAAAAACTCGAATACGTTTTCAACAAATGAAAAAAAGATGAGAAAACAGTAAAAAGTAGACTGAAAAGAAAGGACAAAAGCAAGCCCATGGTGGTAAAGGGTTTAAATCCTCAAATTTTAAAGGTTCCTATAAAAAATCCGCAGAACAGGAACCCAAGAAAAACTCAACAAAGATCTAAACCAAAGAATGAATTGAGGTCCACTGAACATACTAATAAATATGAACTTGAAGTGGCAACGATACCCCCATTACAATTTTGGGGATGTGGGGAACCTAATTATGTTAAAAACTTCCCTTATAAAAAAGGAACAACACAACTAGGCAAGATTCAAGAAGCATCTACAGTAGGAGAGGTAGAAAGACGTATCCCTAGAATTAACGCGACATTGGATGATCACCAAGAAGAATACCAACCAACCATGGTGGAGTTTGAAGGTAAAAATTTTAACCATGATGTGCCTATTTTGATTGATCTAGTGGCTATTCTAAGTTATATTAGTCCCAAAATCGTGGAAAAATGTCACTTACAATCAGTTAAATTTAAGAATCCATGGCTAGTACAATTGAACAAGGGAGCTAAACGAAGGGTGATTACTAAAGTGGATAATATTCCTTTAGTATTGGAAGATCAGTTAATAAAAAAAATGTAAATGTTTTATCGTTAGGGTCATATGATCTTTTGATTGGTATGGATTGGTATGGACTAGTTAGAAAAGAACTAGACCCTTATAAATTGCAAGGACAAAATCATTAGTTATTTATATGAAGATAGAGTGAGGCAAGAGGTGCAGGGTGTCAAGAGACCTCCAGAACTAAGACTCATTACTACATCACAGTTGGCGAAGCACGTCAGGAAAGGATGTTAGGTATATGTCGTGTAGGTGGGGTATACAAACTCTAAAGATAAATCTTCCACCTTGGAGAACCTACCTATTGTGCAAGAGTTTGCTGATGTTTTTCCTGAGGACATTCCTGGAATGCCCCTTAAAAGAGATATAGATTTTACTATCGAACTTATTCTCGGAGCAACTTCCGTATCTATAGCACCATATCATATGAGTGTTCCAGAGCTAACTAAACTTAAGATGCAACTGCAAGAAATGTTCGATAAGAAGTACTTTCGCCCAAGTGTATCTCATTGGGGAGCTCTAATACTCTTTATTAGGAAGAAAGGTGGCACCTTGAGATTGTGTATTTATTACCAGTAATTAAATAAGACGATGGTCAAAAATAAATATCCCTTACCACGTATTGAAGATCTATTCGATCAAGTAAAAGGGGCGACTGTATTTTCTAAAATTGATTTACGATCTGGGTATCATCAGATCAAGATTAAGGAGGAAGATATATTCAAGACAACTTTCAAAACTCGCTATGGGCATTACAAATTTGTAGTATTTCCCTTTTGATTAACCAATGCTCCAACGACGTTCATGTGTCTCATGAACAATGTATTCCTACAATATTTAGATAAATTTGTGCTGATTTTCATAGATGATACCCTTGTTTATTCAAAAAATATGGAAGAACATAAAGAACATCTGAAAATAATGTTGTAAACTTGAGGGAGAGCCAAATCTATGCGAAATATAGTAAGTGTGGATTTTTTAAGGAGAAAATTTAGTACCTTTGGCATGTTATTACCAAGGATGGGATATTTGTAGGCCCATAAAAGATAAAAACTATAATGGAGTGGTAGGTACCTAAAAATGTAACTAACATAAGATCCTTCATGGTGTTGGCTGGATACTATAAGCGATTCACTGAAGGATTCTCAAAAGTGGCTTATCCATTACCTCCTTGCAGAAAAAGGGAAAACAAATAAATGGATAAAATAATGTCAAAGAAATTTTGATCGATTGAAACACTTACTTACTAGTACCCCTATCTTAATAATTGTTGATCTAGATAAGGAGTTTAATATTTGTGCAAATGCTTGTAAGGAGGGCATTGGAGGAGTTTTGATGCAAGAGGGATAAGTTGTAGCTTATGAATCTCAGAAGTTGAAAGAACATGAGAAAAAATATTTGGCTTATGATTTGGAATTAATAGTTGTTATCCGCGCCTTAAAAATGTGGTGGCATTACTTTCTCAGAAAGATATTAGTACTAATGAAAGATCACAAAAATTTAACAAATTACTTCAAGAAACCTACCTTAAATGCTTGATAGGTACACTAGGTTGCTTTTCTAAGCGAATTCAAATTTGAAATTTAAAATTTAAAAGGAAGGGGAAATCAGGGGGTAGATTCCTTATGCAGAAAATTTCATTCTGTGTATGAGATCTTGTTTAGTGAAGTAGAAATGATTTTCAAAGAGAAGATTAAAGGGGTTGCTAAGAAAGACCTGAAATACCAGTTCTTGTGGCAATAATTCAAGGATCCAAATAGTAATGAAATCCAACTTGGATATGTAGTAAATATGGAAAATTTGTTGATTTATCAGAGCTGGATATGTGTAAGGCTAATAAAATCAAGATTAAACAAACAATTTTAAACGAGTACCATAGAATATCGTATGCAACTCATCCGGGTTATCAAAATATGGTCACTGATTTAAGAAAAGAGTACTTTTGGCTAGGTATGAAAAGAGAGGTAGTTGAATACCTAGATAAGTTCCTTGAATTTCAATAGGTGAATACAAAACACCAACATCTAGCTGGATTACTTCACCCATTTCCCATACCCAAGTGGAAATGGGAAACTATCACACTTGATTTCATCACCGGTCTACCCAAGACCAAGAAAAAAATGATTCAATAATGGTAGTTGTAGATGAATTGAGTAAATCAAGATGCTTTATTCCAGTGAAATCTACTTATAAAGCAGTTAAGATCGCTAATATATTCATGAAATAAATATTCAGATTGCATGGATTACTCAAGGTGGTGATCTCAAATAGAGATGTCAAGTTTAAATCCACCTTTTGGAAGACTTTGTTCGAAGGATTAGGAGCACAAATACAATTTATCACTACATACCACCCTCAAACAAACAAGAAAACTAAACGAGTAAACCAAGTACTTGAAGACATGTTGAGAATGTACATAATGTAACAACCAACTAAGTGAAAATATTACATTCACTTAATGGAATTTTCTTATAATAAAAGCCACCATAATTCCTTAAAAATGAGTCCATTCAAGGTATTGTATGGACGCATGTGTAGAACACCTGTTAATTGGAGTGGTGAAGATAAGTTGATGTTAGGACCTAACATGTTACAAGAAATGGAAGAAGCAGTGCGAAAAGAGTTAGAGAATTTGAAGGCTGCCCAAGATTGACAGAAAATATATGTTGATAAAAAAAGAAGCTACCGATAATTTCAAGTGGCATACCATGTATACATAATGGTGAAACCTAAGAAAAGTACTTTGCACTTGGGAAGTTGTGCCAAACTAACTTCATGATTTTCTGGCCCCTTTCAGATTTTGGCCCGAATTCGACCTATGGCATATCAATTAGCCTTTCCTAGCCACACAAGTGTTCATAACATATTTCATGTCTCACTGCTAAAAAAATTACATTTATGATCCTATGTATATCATTAATTAGCAATAAATACAGACAAGTGATTTATGAAATGTATAACTAAATATATGAAGATGAACAACTCATAAAAGAAGTGTATCCAACCCTATTTGGAATCTAAACACTGGGACGATCTTTCACTCAAGCGGGGGCGGGGGAGATGTAATGTCCCTTGGTAACCTTGCAAATATTGAATTACCGTAGTTAAAAAAAAGACGTCCTGTAGTTATGTGACGAAAAGGATATAATATAGGTAAAATATACATGAATATATGTTTGATTTTATTTTTCATCTAATTGATGTTGTGTGGACCATGATGGGAAGCAAGGCTAGAGGAAGCTCAAACATAGGTGGTTAATCAGTTATGTGTGAGGTAGTTACCTACCAAAGCTCCTCAATGGAAAATAAAACTTCCAATAAAAGGGCCAAAAGTGTATTTAAAACTTGAAGCTAGAGAAGAATGAAAATAGAACAAAAGTTGGAAACAGATAACACTCTAGAGTTGGTTGGCCAATGGAGTCTGGTTGGAGTTTGTAAGCTCAAAAATTTAATTGTGGCTAAGTTTGGTTATGATAAGATAGCCTGGGTAACCACTTGGTGTGTGAAGCAAGCTCGAGGGGAGGTGCAGTTGTGGGAATTGAACTCAAGGTTGGGTGGAGCACTTCTTTCCATGTGGTTTGTGGCCTACTTGTGGATGAGCAGAATTCATATAAGTACAATATTACACATGCGTAAATTCAATCTTTTAATCTGTGGCATAAACTTGTAGAATAACAGATTATAAAGGAATAATTTGTGTAGAAAGATTGATACTAGTTGTAGTATTGAAAAATAATTAGATACCAAGTAGCAAGTAGTAATTTTGTGTTAATGACTTAGTGGGTTATTATTTTAAAGCCTGAATGAATGTGGGTTAGCTAAATGAACATGAATAGTACAGATGATTGTAAATGTTGACAAACTGAAATGTTTTTCCAAGAGGTATGGTTAGTTTCCTAGCCGGTTTCTAGACAAAAACAATAGGCAGACAATCCCCGACTCTTGAGGGCATATCTCGACGTTAACTAAATTGTTGGTTAGTGACACATTGTGTGAGACCTGTACGAAAATAGAGTAGCAAGAAAAGCTCTTAAGAACCGAAGGTTGTCTGTTAGCCTGTCGGGGCAGAAAATAAAATTAAAAATTCATTACTGCAATATTAAACCCTCATTGCCAATTTTGAAGAAAATCTGTAATGAACCATAGAAACACAATATTCACACAGTGGTTCGCAAAAGTAATTTTTCTGAACTCGCAAGAAATAATGAAGTGCAATGAGTTAGAAAGGAAAAATCTAATTAAGTAAAATAAAGATACATGAGTATACATAACAATAAACTTAACCATATTAATTCTTGTACATGGAGCACTAACCAAGCCTTGCTATCGGAACAACATCAACCATAAGTTCTGGTACAATCATTCAGAAAACTTTACACAATACCGAGATAGAAGAATAGTGAACTTGCATACCTAACATCGATAGAAAACAAAAATGTTTATATAAGTGCTCGAATAGCTACAAACAATAGCACAATAATCATTTTGTCCCTTCCACTGAAGGGTTTCAACAGTTAACTAACAACGTGTATGCACAAGTCACTAAAGTCTCACATTCTGAGACATTAAAATTACATATTGACAGTTTAGAGAAAATCATAACCTTGAAGGGTACCCGATAAACATAACAAAAAAATCCCTTAACCTAGGAACATGTGTTTTCCCGCTATTTAGCATGAAAATACCTGAGATAACCGAGTAAGGGATTTTCACCTGTACAATAGTAGAGACGTTATTACAATTTTACACTTGAACCAACCAGAAGGGAGAACGTCAGTACAAAAGGGAGAGAGGCAAAGAAAACTACCTGTTCAAGGAACAAAAAAATCATATATTAGAGATGGTAAAATAAATCGAGCAAAATAATTATTGTAACCCTAAGCAGTGTGAGGAGTATAAAGAGTACTTGTAGCCGAGGAGGAACTTCCACCGAGCAACATCTAAAACAACAACGCGATGAGAACAATACTCGGGAGTTATAACAAGAGAAAAGAAATTAGCCTCTGCAAGAGTTCGGAACCAAGCACTCACCCTTCCTGGAAAATCTGTCGACATTGGCAACTTGAAGTGGAACAAACGGGAGAAGATTCTCGTCCACCTGTGAGAAGGGAGGAAAAATCAGGGTCAAACTCTCTCTATGAGCAATGAAATCACAATAAAACATAAACTCTAACCCAAAAATATTACCTAGACAAGCTTGGTAGTATGTTGATCAACCATCTCCTTGTGAATGTGCTGGGGTAGTCAGGTTTGAACTTTAACCATGAAGAAACCCTACTAGACTTGTAGAGCACAAACCCTACCAGCATATATGAAAATGAGCTCCGCTGATGCGGGTTAGGGAAGGAAACAATTACCTCTAAATCCTACAATAGGTATCCACCATCGATTTCAAGCAGAGTAAGAAGAACCATTGATTGAGCTTAGGATCCCGAGGCAAGGACGCCAAGTGGATGGCCCGCTGGGCGGGTCGAGAAGGTTCATATGAAATGTTGTAGGTTTCAATAAAATCAAATCCGCTACTTCAGGGTAAACCTCTTATGTTTTGAATATAAATTTCTTTGGAAAAAACACCTTGTGGGTCAAGATAGCGAAACTTAATATAATAAAATTAAAATAGTCAAATTATGTGTTTACATATCCATATTTCTTTCAAAATGGCTTACAAAAAATAATATTTTGTGGATTTACTTATATGTTTCATGTAAGAGTTTTTCCATGATTGTGTAATAGGGTATATGATATATATATTAAAGTGTATATATGTTAATATAAACAATATTAATTAATCATATTTCTTAATTTTTGGTGATGACATTCAACAATACAATATTTTATTAGTTGTTTTTATTTTTGCAAGTTTAATTAAGCTATATTTAAGCTAAGCTGTAGGTGCTAGCTACTATGTAGCCCTTGTTAATATATACAAATATAAAATTAATAATTATTATTTTTTATATTTAAATTTACTATATTGTTTTATATTAAAAAAATTATTATTAAATTTTTGAATTATTAAAGTTCATTTATTTATTATGTTATTGGTGAATCGTATGAAATAAATAAAATTCCAATTTTTAAATTGTTTTTAACTCGAAATAACTTATTTTTAAAAGAAAAAAAATTATATTTTAATTATTATTATTATTCAATTTTAAGGTTACTGCCAAGAGAGACACCAAATTGGTGTATGAGACCCCTTGTTTGTGGAATAAAGAACCCACCTCAATGCAGGTATTTGAATAATAAATATACGAAGACATACATACTCTACCCCTCGTTTTGAATCTATGACCTATTAAGAAGAAACACATGCTCTTGAGACAACCTGAGTGGGCTCAATGCTTTAAGAACTCGTGATTTCTATTGGTAGGTCACATGTTCAAAACCAACGGGGGGTAGGGTTGTCTATTGCCCATCATGACCAAGCTAGAGGGATAGACGCCCCCAATGCTGGACGCCTTGGTCCTTGTGAAAGTCATAAGTTTATGGTATATGTGGCTTACGGGCTACTACATATACCCAAGGAAGTTGTTGTTCTCTGTCTAAAAAAGAAAAAAAAATACATGCTTTTAACTATTAAACCCACAATAATTAACTAACTTTTTAACCCTTTAAAAACACCATAATAACAAATCTCATACCTAGGATACCTATGGCAATGTAGCTGATCCTTCTTATCACAATCTTCGTTCGAAAAAGGAATCAAAAATGTTTAAAACTGAAGACCAAACATGAACGTTGAAGACATCCTCATAGAAATCGTGTGAGAACATCAATTCAGATCTGCCGCACTTCATGCCCTCTCAGCTTCCAAATCTACATGTACACAGGCGTGGATTAATGTGCTGTCAAAGACATCGACAGACACCATGGCCAATAGTCACTCTTTTGTCTCTACACTATCTGTTTTAAATGCTGCTTAACAATAATGGAGGATGAATGATTGCAAAGGTTAATAAACATCAATTAATAATAAATATTAAAATACTTATTTTATCAAATTATAATAAGTATTATAATTTTTAATTTGATAAAATAAGTATTTTAATATTTAATATTAAAATAAGTATTTTAATATTTACTATGATAAAGTATAGTGAATCTCCATAATTAAAAATTTAGATATTTATTGTACTTTATTATGGAAATTTTGATTTGCAAAAGTTAATAAACATTAATTAATAATAAATATTAAAATACATATTCTATATTATATTTGTTAAAATTAAAAATTATATATATATATATGGAGATTCACTATACTTTATTATGGACATTCTGAATCTTTAAATAAATTGGGTTATAATACCAATCCCACATACCTTATAATAATAAAAAAAGACATAATTAATCTATAAGCTTTATTCCAAAATAAAAATGTGACATATCAACATAACTAAAAAGTGGGTGTAATCAGTATTAGGATTTTTTATAAACCCTATTCCGAAATAGAGATGTGTATCAATATAACTAAAAAGTAGTTGTAGATTTATTTTATTACCGTGTAACAAGAAGAATTGGAAACTTCCTAGGATTTGAACAACAAACATTTTGACACATAGTACTTCATTCACATAGCCATAGCCAATTGAACTAGGGCTCCTTTACATAGCCATTTCCACTTAAGCTACCCTCGGGGATAAGTTTTAAGGTTATATATATATATATATATATATATATATATATATATATATATATATATATATATATATATATATATAAATTTCTCTATTAAAACTTTAAAATTTATTTTTATTAGTTTTTACATTGGGAAAAAAATTAGCCGCTGGGGTAGCTCAATTGTTGCAGTGAAAATGAAGTACTATGTGTGAGGAGGTTCGAGGTTCAAAGCCTCTGATTCACTTGTACTCGTGGAAGGGGCATACATAGGCACCTAGAAGTTATAGTGCCAACAATTGCGATCGATTCCTCTAGAATTTAAAAGAAAAAAAAAAATATTAAACATAGCCATCCAATATTATGTTAATAAATTTTATTTTATATGTCATTTGTTGATACCAAAAATGAAGGTTTTAAACTCCTTATTAATATTACAACAATCCATTTATCATTGATTTTATATTAATTAGTTTTTTTATTATAAACTGTTGCATTTATTATATTTTTTCTTTCTAAGTAAGATTGATTTCTATTAGTGTAACATAGTGTACATGGAGGCACTGGCCTCTACAGATCTAGCCTGATGGAAAGGCATAATTCACAGAAAACATAAAAAATGTGACTGCCCACTCAGGGGAAACCAGTCCAATATGAGTTTGTTCGCTGCCTCGCGAGAGGAAACCATCGTAATACAAATAAAACTGTAAATTGTTTGCATATTGAGCCATACATAGATACTTGAAATTAACAAAACCTTGTGACCAAGGACCTTAGCACTAAAAATATAAACCAGAAAAAACCTGAGAGCCTAGGTGTCATGAGGAGTAGGAGGATTCTCTTCTAAAATGAGACACCTGTATTCGTCGATGTCAGTGGCCTGCATGTCCTGGGTGGCGTGTGCAGCATGCTGGGGCTCCTTGGTCTTGCTAGCTTTGCCCTTGGCCTATTTGCCATGCTTCCTATTGTCCCTGCTGCTTCCAGAACTGATGCTGCTGTCCGAGCGCGTGCCGTGGTCACCAGAACCTGGGTCACCCTTGAATTCTGCAGAGGAGGCATCATGGTGGGGGAGCTTCTGTTGTTTGGGCGAGCGAGAGCTAGAAGCCTCAACGGGATCCTCCTTGAAGGAAAATGAAATGGTGGCGATGGCACGGGGGTGGTCCATGGAGCAGTGGAAGTGGAATTGAGCGGAGTGGGAGGTCTGCAGGGTGGTTGTGGAGTCCAGACGGGGCAGAGACGATGGAATGGTCGTGGTGACAGAGGGCTGAGCAGAGTAACGGGGTTGACCAACAAATCGGCCACGCCCACTGCAGGTAGTGGGATATCGGCCAGGGGAGTGCTCGAGAGAAGAAGACGAGGTGTCAGAGTGGGTAGAGTGCAACGAACGAGCCGCTCGCCCTCTGCTGTTGCCACGCCTGCAACGCATGCGATGCTGGAGACAAGGCATGGTGGCATAGTGAGGGTGGTGGGTGCTGAGGGCCGAAGAAGAAGCCAGGTGGAGGTGCCACGGAGTCGGAGGCACAGTGGTGGAGGTGAAGCAATTAGCTGCGGAAAAATTCAAGTGACAGAGGATGCTCTGCGAGTAATGGTGGCCTGTCAGTATCTCAATGCAACAACGAAGGCTACAACATCTCCCTGTTGGCGTGCGGGAGCTCGGCTCCGCGACTCTAGGGGGGCAGTAGCTGCTCATAGGTTGAGACAGGGGAGGCACGCATCCAAGCAGATGAGCAACATAACCAGGCAGGTGAGGAAGGGACGCCATTTTGAAAAAATGGGAACAACCTCGATGTCTGCATAGAAATACATGGTAAGTGGGGTGACGGCTTGAGAAATTTAATGCTCGTTGTCGGGGCCTGTGGGTGGCCATGTGGCCATGCCACTTGCCAACCCTGCAACCCGTCACCATGGTACCGTCATAGATCAACCGCATCCGGGATTGAATTTTTTATATTAGTTTACATTAAAAATATATATTATTTATTAACATAAAATTATTGAATTTCATTCATTTATTATGTTATTGGTGGATAGATTTGAAGTATTCTTGTTGAATTGCATTCAATTGCATGTAAGACTAGTTTTTGTGAGCTTCTAGAACTTCTTCGCTTTTTTACCTTTATAACTCTATATAGATGGACAAGCTAATTTTTAAAGCGAGAAGTGTCCAATCTTTATTGAAATTTTTTCAATTAGTTAGATTTTAAAACAAAATAAAAATTAAAACATTTGTGGTTGAGCTGTCTCGTTTTCATTGTCTTTATGGTTTTATAATAAAGGTGGATTAACTAATTTTTAAAGCATTTGTGTGCGTTATGACAACAAATTTTGTTGGATTGCCTTTACATTTTTAGCTTTATGGCCAACACATCTTCTCCAACATCTACCACAAATATTTAGCTCGAACAGCTAAGCCATGCTTACCAAAGGACCTCAGTGTCTCTCCAAAATCCAACATTGAGTGGGGCATTCTAGTGATTGGCTAGTCAGTTTTCAACAATAAAGTGTTGTGAATAATGTGAAATCGTTAGAAACTATGGGGAAGCTACAATATATCTAATTGTTTATCCTTTGATTAGGCTTGGTCACCACATGCACCATCATTGTTACAAAGTTTCCTTTGTACATAATGTTACTATTAGTAAAAGATAGTTTGGTAGCTAATATAACACTTACCTAGACCTATACCTGTAGTGGTATATGACCCTTGGAATACATGTTCCTTATCCTAATGTTTAGATAAAATAAAAAACCATCTCATTATAAAAAATGGTCAAAATTTTATTGTTGGGTCCATTAGATAAATTTTGAGGGAAAAAATAAACTTCAAAACAAAAATGTACAACCAAAATCAACTTTATAAGAACCAATAGGATTTAATATAATGATGTCAACCATGGGGATGATTCACCATTTTTGGAGTAAAAAAGTAAAAAGATTAAAAAAAAATTAAAAACTATTTTTTTGACTCTTATTTTAACTTATCTCCCTACGATTTTATTCAAATTTCGAGAGGAAACACTAGTTGGATGTGAAATTTAGTTCCTCGTCAAAGAAGTACCAATGCTTCATATTTTCGGTGGACCTGCTACACGAAAAATGATTGCAATCACATTTTTCATGTATTTCTCAATTTTCGTGTAGCGGAGTCCATTGAAAGTATGCAAGATGAGTACTACTTGAATGATGAATTAAATTCCACATCCAACAAGTGCTATGACTCAGAATTTGAGTAAAATCGCAAGTGATAGGCTCAAAATACGAATTGAAAAAAGTGATTTTTCATTTTTTCCCTCTAAAATTTGATGATGTAATATAATATTATTTTATTATTTCAAGTATTATTTTATAATATTCCTTAGGAGACCCATTTTAGACCTCAAAATTTTCCTAATAATTTTTTAATTATTTTTTTGGTTACTTTACTTGCGATTGTTTAACAAAAAATAAGTTGAATATTGCCAATTTTTTTTTTAACTATTTCCTTATTTATGGGTCGATATATTTGAATGTTACATAAATTGTATAAGAAAATAAAACATGAGTTTGATGTTATTATTTTTTTTTTTAACTGTAACGATTATAGGATTTTTTTTTTATTTATCTGAAAGATTGTGGGGTCTTTTCCAATCTATCCCCATGTACATTGCAGATTTCTAAATTCTGCCTTTTTCCTCTATTACAAATTTCAGGGCATTTGAATATAACTGTCATTGTTAACAAAAATTAGCCCTTTCATGAGTTCACTGCCTTTATTTGCCATTTGGTCTGCTTCACTGTTTAATTTTCTGAGGATGTGGTAAAATTTGCAGCTGTCTAAATCTTGGAGCACTCTTTTCAGTCTATCCATAATGTTGTTGAGGCTAGGATTGTTGAATCGAGCTCCCTTGTTTAAATTTTTTATTATTAGCTCAGAATCTCCAAAGACTTGTAGTTTTTTAACGCCTTTGTCTCTAGCTATTTGGCAGGCTTTGAGTAGCCCGAAGAGCTCAGCTTGATTGTTGGACTTCTGACCTAGCCCCCAGTAGTAGCTATCTTTGGAAAATCCGTCTGTTGAATAGATGACTCCCCCCGCTCCAGCTGCCCCAGGGTTCCCTTTTGACGCCCCATCGAAGAAAATAGTGTATATGTTTTGTGATCTCCACCAACTTTGAAAAATTTCCTTTTCATCTCTTAAACACCATCCCGGATTTCCACTTTGAGGAATGGGGGGGTTTCTACCCGGATAAGGCACAAGATCCCCTAACCACATTTTTTCTTCTTGCAGCAGAGAAGTGTCTTCTTTTATATACTGCTGTTTGGCCACTTCCATCAGGAAGGCTTTGGCTTTTGCAGCTATTTTCATCGGGGAATGCCTCTCCTCATTGAATATCAGTTGATTACGTGCCAGCCAAATCTGCCAACAGACATATTTGGGTAATGCTGTCCAGATTTTACTCCAAAATGCTTTTTGGGGGATATGATGGGGATAGAGCTGCCTCCAAGAGGCAAAGAGTTCCGCTGCTGTGTTAAAGATTGGGACAGTGATCTGCAAATCCATTAAGATGAGCCTCCAGACATCCTTTGCCACGCTGCAACCTATGAACAGATGCTGGACTGTTTCTATGTTGTTATTACACATCACACACCTATGTGGCCCAGCAATATTTCTTTTCTCCAAATTATCTCCTGTGAGAATTTTATTATGAATCACCGTCCAAGTAAAAAAATTCACTTTAGGTGTGGCAAATGAGTCCCATACTTTTTTCCAGAAGTCTGTTGTGTGATTGCTGTTTCGATTTCCCTGCATTACTTTATATCCAATTGCAGTGGAATAAACACCTGTTGGGCCCCAACCCCAACTGTCTCTTGCGGCTTTATGGACCGGTGCAGCATCCTCCAATTGGTCTTCGAGCTGAGCTTGTTGGTGATTCAATCGATCTGGAACTCCATGAAAGTCCTAGCCCTCCCATTCCCCTCGCGAGTTCCACTTTGCTAACTCAAATATGCGATTAATACCAGCACGCTCCAACCATACTTTCAGCTCTGTTATGTTTCTGTTTTCTTCCAGAGGGGCGTTTCCCATAATGCGGTCCTTCCATAGTTGAATGCGCTTTCCACTTCCTGGTATTCTATATACCTGTTTTAAAAATTGTTTGCTGCTCTTGCAACACAGACTCCAGACGTGCGTGCTCTTGATAGTGGTTATGTTTATTATATTGCTGAGATCGTATTTTACTCCATACTTCAACTTCAGCGTGCTGCTGACTGGATGGGTGGGATCATGAAGAAGATTCCACAAGATTTTGCCACCTAAGGCGAAGTTAACAAGCAGGGGGTCCCTAATTTGCAGTCCCCCTTCCTCTCTTGGCCTTTTGACAACGTCCCAACTCACCAGATGCATTTTATTTTCGTTACCTTTGCCTCCTTGCCACAGAAAGTTTCTGAGTAGTTTGGAGATCTTCTCCATAACATTTCTGGGCGCCAAAAGAAACGAAGCCTGGAATATGGGAAGCGCAGACAGCACTGATTTGATCAGTATTACTTTGCCTCCCTTGGTCAACCAGTAACCCCCCCATGCAGCAATCTTGCTTTTGATTTTCGAAATTATATCGCTCCATAAATCTCTTTTGTTGATTCCTGAGATAATGGGCAGGCCTAGATACTTGAATCTGTCCCAGTGTGCTTGTCCTTTAAACCCAAGAAGAGTAGTTATGGCTTCAAGTTCTTGCTGTGAAATATTCCAACTATACACTTCACTCTTACTTTCATTCACTGCAGCTCCAGATACTCTACAATATTTTCTGAGGACGGTGTCAAATGCCCGAGCTATTCTTGTGGAGGCTCCTCCTAAGAGGAGAGAATCATCAGCAAAAAGTGCATGATTCGAAGAGTCTGCTTCTGAAGATGATTTGAGGCCTGGAATGTTCCCAGCAGCTTTCTCAGCATTGAGCTTTCGACTTAAAGAATCCGCCATTAGAATGTACAGGTATGGTGAGAGAGGGCATCCCTGCCTAATGCCTCTCTTGGCTTGGAAGAAGGGTGTTGGGCGGCCGTTGACTAGTGGTGCAATCCATGGGCTGTCAATGCAAGCTTTGATAAGTTGAAAAAAATAAGGCGAGAAACCAAAGGACAGAAGAACTTTACTGAGGTAAGACCGATTCACTCTATCAAACGCATTTTCCATGTCTAATTTAATCACCATTCCTTTCTCTTTCCTCTGTCTGCTGGAATGGATCGTTTCCTGGACCTGGATTACATTATTCAGGATTTGCCTACCTTCCACAAATCCACTTTGAGAGCAGGAGATCACCCTTTTTAACAGTGGTTTAATTCTGTTTGCTAGCAACTTAGCCAGTATTTTATACGATGCATTACACAACGAAATCGGCCTGTATCTAGAGAAATTTTCAGGATTAGAATCTTTGGGTATTAGTGCTAAGTAAGTGGAGTTTGTTCCTCCACCGATCTTTGCTTTTGCCATAAATCCTCTTATCATTTTCTGCAGGTCCGCCTTTATTATATGCCAGCAAGCTTGAAAGAAATGGATTGTGAATCCATCCGGGCCCGGTGCCTTGTCCGGTTCCATGTCCCATATTACATTTATGATTTCCTCCTCCGTTGTGAGTCTGCAGAGGTTTGCATTTTCTTCTGGACTGATGAGTTTAGGAATATTTGAAAGAAAATCACCAGATTCCTCCTCATTACTCTGTACATCTGCATTGTACAGACTTTTGTAATAAGCTTCAGCAGCTGCTTTGACTTGGTTGAACCCTTTGCAAACTTGTCCTTCTGCTGTTTTGATTTCTGCTATATAGTTTCTTGACAGTCTTGCTCTGTATTGCCTGTGGAAGAAAGATGTATTCCGATCCCCAGCCTTCAACCACAGACTTCTAGACTTGATTCTCCAATATTCTTCTTCCCTTCGAAAGGATTGATATGCTGTTCGTTGAACTTGTATTTCTGTTTCCAACAATTCTGTTGTGATATCTTTGGCTTCCATGTCATTTTGCAGGTCTTGCAATGTTTGCACTGCCTCGTTTCTTTTTTCAAGAGGAGTATGTGTTGGCTTTTTGATCCATTCTTTCAAGGCATATTTTGTCTCTTTCAACTTCTGCTCCCAAACATAACTTGTGGAGCCGGAAATAGGTTTGGACCAAGCTTTTTTCACAGTATCTAAGAAACCATCTCTCTCGATCCAAAGAGGGCTGAATCGAAAAGGAATGGGTCCAAGATCTTCTTCTTCTTCGAGTAGGAGCTGTATTGGCTTATGGTCGGAGGTAAGTTTTGGCAAAATTTTTGTGATGATAATTTTATTATTCATCATAATGGAACTTTGCACCAGAAAGCGATCTAGTCTTGCAGAGATGTGTTCCAATCCTGTCCGATTATTAGACCAGGTATATATGCCACGAGCTGGGTTGAAATCCATCAGTTCCCAAGTCTGAGAGAGCTCCTCCACCATTGGCAGCAAGGGGTCTCTGCTACTAATTCCCCCCCTCTTCTCTTTTGCTTTCAAAACAATGTTTAGATCACCTGCTATAATGATATTGATGGTGTTTGATGTTATTTGACTCAATGGTGGTCGATGTAATATTATGAAAAATGGTAGTCTATTGATACTCCTGCGTTGTTGTTACACTAAGAAAATAAACTATATACCTAATTACATTAAATTTGACTATTCATATACTTTTTTAAACTTTGAATTCCAATAATATAATGAAGTAGCTTCACATGAAAATAATACATAATTTTTTGGTGATGTATTTAAATTTTATTTTGGTTATTTAAATATATTGTATTTCAAACTCAATCCATTCTTAAATAGAAGTCAATTTTATTGAGAATTAATTTCATATATGAATTAATGATTTTTATTTATTTATTTTTATGTCAGAGAATTTCATAAAATTATACAATTTTCTCCTTTACATTTCATGTTTTTAACCAAAGTTTAAAAAACAAGGTTTTATTTGGCCTCTTCTAGAGGCACACAACTATGTTGTACATCAATATCTTAGATTAAAACACATTGATCAATAATTTTTCCTAACTCAAATAATGCTAGAACTAAATCTAATACTACTTTGCTACATTAAATGTTTAAGCCTAAGCCATAGTTCATATGCAAAAGCCATAGTTCATCGTCTATTTTTGTTAAACAACTTATTTTTAAACGGTTGCCAGTCCTTGTCTGGTTACAACTTTCTAGTAGCCTCAACACTTCAAGCCTGAGTGCCTTTAGCAACTAGTGATTCATATGTCTAGAACTATGATAGAAAAAAATGGCTAAAAGGAGCAGAATCTTGAGTTCTTTTAGAAGTTGATTCATTGGTCTAAATCTCTGACATAAAGATTGGTTAGAAGGGGCACATGCTAATAGCTTTCATGCTTAACTCATCTCATGTCCATACAAAAGGTGGGTGCATGGATGGAAAGAGTGGAAAAAGCTTTGTTTCCATCTGATTTGGGTCAACTGCGTTAACTTATGCAGGTGAATCTGTCATGTCATTTTTTGTTTGAGATATGGCCTTTTAATGTTAAAGACCCTTCCTCCACTTGGATATTTGGTAGTAGTGTTGTTTCCAATTCTACTTTATTAACCACACTTCTCAATGAATTTAATTAATATGCTATTTACCTTTAATTTATTAATTTTTTATTATAACTAACGTAGAATTATGAAATTAATGTGATATTAATGCATGCATAATTCTTTATAAAAGCAACCATAGGTTAGAATTTTCATTTATAATCAATTTTCGTGATATTAAAGTAAATCATTATGAAAAATTAAAATGAATTAAAATAACAAAAGAAAAAATAAATCGAGGTTTGCACAACTCCCTAAGATGAAGTAAAAAGAAAAAAAGAAAAATCATTATTTTGTCCTTTTATATGTGAGTGTATGTGAAAAGTCTTGTTCCAGATGGCGTTCACAATTTAGGGAGGCATAACATAGTTCTTGTAATTATAGCAATGCCGATATCTATGGAGGCATATAGTCCGTTGTGCTCTTCTAGACGGAGAAGGCCCTCAACATTGTCACCCACTTTCTCAAGACAAGATCATTAAAGCTATAAATCCATACCCAAAATATCAAACCGAAGCTCAACAAGTACCAAATAGGATCAATGTGATAAAATACAAGATGAATATTCAAAGGAGTTTCATTTCATTAACTTTCCCAGTAACGTAGGTAAAACTCCAAGATGCATGAGTCTCACTTGATATATAGTAAATATTAGACTGCCATGGACTACATGTGATGCCATTAGTGATATTTTGTCTTTGAAATTTGTGAATCATATAAGAAAATCAATGCAATGACGGTGGAGCGCTTCAATATTCATAAGAGCACGTTAAATTTGAAAATAGAGGAACTACAAGCATAATGGAATTCAAAGACATGGTGAGAAAGGAAGTGAAATGGTTGTTGGTTTGAATGAAATATATTTCAATAGTTGAATTGGTTCAGAGTATGGTTTTCCTATGAAAAGTGACATATATACCATTGTACAAAGGTTAAAAATACATTTCAACTTTTATTAAATTATTAATGTGTCCTATTTTCCAACTATTAAATATACTCTTATTATTGAGTCGAGATACGCTCTACAATGGGGAGATGTGTAGGCATAATGTTGCTGAGAAATTAGGGTGTTTAATTCAAATTTCTCTTCTTGATAATTATTTGTGTTCTTGTCATGCTTCTATTTCTTATATCTTATCTTCATTACCTTATTATGTCTTTCATCAAGTCAATTATCAAAACACGAGACACAAAATTTAGGCTCTTCAAGCTAGGGCCAAAACCCATCCCTCTTGGAGAGGAAAACCTAAAAGTAATTCTTCTTCTATATCTTCCATAGACAAGTACCATGACCATGTCACATACCCTTGACACCAATATGCCTCCAAGGCCTTGTCACTGCTCTTTCTCAACTCCTTATACTGACCTCCTTTTCTTCACTTCTATGCACCACCACTAGGAAAGCTCGGTTCCTAGTCTTTAGAAAATATGCTTCTTCCTTTCCCTTCTTTGAACTAGCCTCAACCTTCCAAAGACTCTTACTTGACCTTCTATTTTCACATCTTTATCTTCAAGTCTGAGATCCTTAGCTCGTTGTAGTGATCCTTCATTTACTGTAGTCACCTTCGATCCTTTTCCAAGATATACCAAGCACACCGCTCTCAAAACAAAGATAATATGTCTCTCTTCTTTGATCCAATAGTAGAACTTTACTTCTCTATATTCTTCCTTCTTTCATTCCATCTCTTTCCTTAGTAGATCACCCTCCAGAATTCACACTAGGGAAAACCTTTGATTTTCACTTCATCACAAAATTGTTTCTTCTTGAAGTAACCCTCGGCAGTCCTGAAGTGACCTCAGTGTATATGACCCATATAGAAATATAATACTTCCTTATTACTTCGTTGATATGGCCCTTCTTTGTATCACAGTTTAGTTCTTGACCTCACACTTAATTGCAGACTTTATCCTCGCACTTTTATCACAGAGGTAATCCAAACTGATTGGTGTACAATGAGGCCGTAGACTTGTCTATATATAGGGACAATCTTACCCTCTCTAGGCCGACATGATCATCTGTTATAAGGCCGACTTGAAAGGGAGTGTCCTCACCACATTTGAGATGCCTTGTTCAAGGACATATTCGAACATCTTCTAGATAATTTTGGCAAGGTCTTGAAGCATACTTTTTACATCAATTTTGATCCTTTACAAGTGTAATAACACTTCATATACATGAATCTAAATTATACATTTATGACAAGATGACAAATCCCTAAAGGCATCGAGAAGAAGTCTTTGACCTATAATAAAAACTCCTTGCTCATGAAACCCATGAAGGAAGCATTACAAAATACATTCTATTATTTTTTTCTTCTTCATTACATAAATTCATAATTACAAGTCATTATGAAGATCGAACCTAGTTACACTTTCCAACACTCCCTCTTAAATAGGGAAGTATTCATAATGGTACATGGTCACTCTCAGTCTGAAGAATTTGATTGGTAATCCATCTGTTATAGCATCATATTAACCAAAATTGTCCCAGTGCAAGACCTTGACTAGAACTCCATCTATCCACGAGAGCATGAGATACAATGCTGACGAGACCAATGATTATAGACACCATCATCATTGTCTCTAAGTTACATACTCCACCTTGGTGTTCACCGAGTATGACCTATTTTGGATTATTCTTAATGTTGGATTCTCAGTCCTCAAAGAATATCCATCATTCCACGAATACTCTTGTATTGGATGCCATAATACATCCCGAACGAGTATTGGATGTTAGATGATTACCCAATCCTCCATTTTGTCTTCCCAGGTGAAGACCAGAATGATGTGTCTATCTCTACCTCTCAACTAGGGAGGAAATATTCCACAAAGGAATGCACCTAAGCTTCCCTCTTTGCTTAGAAATTACAGAGTTTCTTCCAAGTAAGAAACTTATCACCAGGCTCCCTCTTAATCAAGGACCTACAACAGTAATGATGAAAACACCCAAATGATCATAAAGAACTCCTTCCTTTAATGTCATGAATTTATTTGTTCTTGAGGAGTCTTCATCTTTTGAATCTCTACATAGGGAAAAAATCATCCATCACTTTCATTCAAGAGTCATTTCTTGTATCAAAAAGTGATCCATCAATCTTCTCATCTGGTCTAGCTTCATGCCATGTTGCTTTCCTTCGAACGATATTTCTCCCAAGGATATTTCATTCTGTCATATGGTTATCAATTTGTGGAAGACATATACTTCCCTTTTCCAACCTTGCATAAACTCATGTGATATTAATTAATTATAAATATGAACTTTTAAATCAAAAGTTACCTTAGTGATGATCTTTCACCATGACATCTTCTTGTAGGCATCGGCATCCTTTTGTTTATAGATTGACACATCTCCTAAATATATGTATTGTCAAGGGTTTCCATCTTTTCCAAAATTCTATCAGAGTCTATATATCTTCCCAGGAGATTTTCTTGTCAAGTCTTCTTAGCTTCCTTGGATGTTGATTGCTTCTTTCCATGGTTTCACTTCCCACGATATCTTCCTTTTTATTTATCCGCGTAATTTTATTTCATTCCTAGGAACTTCCATTGTGAAGTTCATTGATAATGTGTAATCACCTCATATTTTATATGAGGACATATTATGTTGATTTCATCTAGTTTAGATCATGCCTTTTGGAAACCTGTGCATCATAAGAGTTTCTTCTTTCTATTTTGATTATACTTCTAAAGATAGAAGTATACTACCTACAACCACATGACATGACTTCATGGAATCTAGTGTCAACATATATATACATGCACCTCATTCTTTTTCTTTTTGAGTCATCTTGCAACAGGTTTCTTTAGAATGAAAGGGTTTCATTCTCTTTACTTCATCAATATGTCATCATATTCTAATCCCAGAGTTCTGCAAGTTATAATTCTCGAAGAAACCTTTTGCTTTTTTCTAACTAGTGAATCCAAAGAGGATTCAATTAGAAAATGTTAACTCCTAAAACATAGGAGCTAAAACATTTATTAAGTTATTTCCATAGGAGATAAAAAAATTAAATCAAAAGAGGTTTAGGTTTTGTTTTGTGATACTAGAACGAGTTTAGGCGAGATCACAGTATGGTGAGGGTGGAGATGGTTTAACCTTTGGATTCCCTTGTTTGTTTATGGATTGGTTTATCCCATGAGATCCCGCATTCATGCTTGGAATATGGCACATGGGTGATTGGCCGGAAGAAAGATTTGGTTCAACCCAATCTATGGTCAGGTGGTAAGTGGAATTCCCTAACTTGGTTGGATTTTTCATATGGTTAATAACAGCTAAGTTTTATTTTATATATATTTTTGAAGTTTTATTTGGTTTTTTTCAAGTATGGTTTGTATTATTCATTAATATCTTAAGTTGAAAAAATAAATTTGATAAATATATTTTTAGCCTACTTAAGTAATGTTAAAATTAAGTTTGGTATTGCTTGGTAATATAAAATATTTAAATCAAAATCATAGTTTATAATTTATATTTGTTAAATAATCTAATTTTTCATTGTCTAATGGTTGTTGTTCCTGGTCCACCTATAACTTGCTAATAACTTTACAGCTTCACAATTGGATACGTAGCCTCACCACTTCAAGCTTGAGTGCCTTAGGAGTCAATGATTCGTTAGTTTAGAATTATGATAAAAAGACCAGATAGAGGAAGCACATGATAATAACTTTCATAATTAATTGATCTCTTGTGCATATTGATGGTGAGTGCATGGGTGAGAAGAGGGGAACAAGCTTTTCTTCCATGTGAACTGAGTCAATTACTTTTGCAAGTGAATTTGCTCACTTATAATTTTTTGTGAGATATAACCTTCTAATGTTCTATGTCCTTCCTCTTGCATCTTTGATATTAGTGTTGTTTCCATATCTAAATTATCTTTGTTAATTTAGCTACTAGGACATCCAACATTCATTGATAAGAGTTATGAGGTGTTAATTTTGCTACTAGAACATCCAATATCCAATGATAAGAGTTATGAAGAATTACCACAATTCTCAATGAATCTGTAATATGCTATCTGCTTATAAATTATTATTATTATATTATTATTATTATTTTTAACTTGTTCTAACTTAACGATCAATGATTCAAAGATGCGTAACTATAACTTGCATGGTAAGCTAATGATATTGTATCAATGTATGGATAATTCTCATATTAAAATTTTTATTTAATTACTAATTTTTTTGTGATATTAAAATGGATTACTACAATTTTATGGCATTTCCTTTTAGAAAGTTAAGGTGAAATAAAAGATCTAAAGAAAAAATAAATCAAGATTGCCATATCTCCTCACAGATGTCTCATTATAATAACTAATTAGTAAATCCATCCTAATTAAATATGGGTTAGATACATATTAATTTTTAAAATTATATTTTTTATTATTAATTGAAATAAATTTTAAATATATAAATGAATTTAATATTTTAATAAAATATTAAAATGATATAAATTTCATATTTTAAATTGGTAATTTCATACTCGCTTAAAAAACAATAATTTATTAGAAATTACACCGTCCATTTCATTAAAAAAGCAAAAATTACGTCAACGAAAATTATAATCCATGAAAAGTTGGATCATGGAAGAATTGCATCACCAAACTCTGAACAAAAAGGACACTTCGATCTTTAATTTATTTTTATATTATAAATAAAAAATAAAAAGACAAAGAATCTTTAGTTAAAATTTTTATATTATAAATAAAAATGTAAAAAGTAAAAAGACAATGAGTTCTTAGACCTCTGCCTTTAATTATTTTTATATAACATAAAAAAAGCTGAATAGACAGAACGGTTAGTCTTCACGACTATTTTATTTTAATTATTTATTTTTAAAGTAAAGCGAGCTGTATAATGGTCATTACTTTTAAAATATTTTGAATAAATAAATATAGATTTAGTGTAACTTAGAGATTAAATGATTTTTTTAATATTTTTTTAATTACTTTTAATTAAAATTTGATAGAGATTCTCACAAAGATTTTTAAAAATTTTAATTTAAATTGTTTAATGTGTAAAATTGGGAGTGCTCTTAAAAATTTCTATGGAACTGAATCTATTTATGCATTCAAAAATGCATTTTAAACAACAAAAAATTACATTTAACTTGAAATTATATGGTTAAATTCTCTTAATAAAAACTATTTCGTGTATATAAGTTAAACTACACCCATTACCTTATTGAGCGCAAGAATACATTCACATGCAAGAATGTCAATTAAAATAAGAGTACATTCACATGCAAGAAAGTCAATTAAAATAAGAGTACATTCACATGTAAGAAATTGTTTTTAATGAGATTTTTTTGGATGTTTTTTGATAATTATTTTTAGATTTTTTTAGGTTTAATTTCTTTTAAAATGCTTCAAAAATTTATTGAAATTATAAAATTGATGAATAATCTCCCATAATAAAAATACTCTAAAATTTTCAAAATACTAAATCCATATATACAATAAAAAAACTAATACACAGTATTCAGACATCTAAACAAGAAATATGTATCTCATTGTCATACCTTCCATCGCTCAGATCAATTCCTCCCACAAAGCTCACGACCTGGCGATTCTCAGAGCCTTGGATTTGGGCATCCAAGCTCACAGTCTTCTGGTGGTGGGTAAACTCCACTGCGAAATCCATACTCTGGATTGCACTCAACCACCGATCTGCAAGTCTGGGACACAGAAAGCAGTAGACGTTGATCCCTTTGAAATATTTGAAAGTCTTGTAACAGTGGGTCTTCATGAGTCCCTGGTTTCTGAGAATTTCCACGGCCGTCTTATCCTCCGAGATGAGGATCAAGACTCTAACACCCTGGTCCGCTTTCTTCTTAAAAGCTCACCCAACATCACGCCTTCTACACCACCAGGGATCATTCTTTCCTCATCCCTCACAAGCCTAATCTTGGTATTTACAGACCATCCAGCAATGTATATAAAGTGCTTTGCTCCATCAATGTACTGGTACAATTCCTCCCACAGCCTCGGAGGCCTGTATAAGGCTCTTTCTTCCCCATGTCCCAATTCAATCCTGGGACTGTATTGTTCTGATAAGTGCGAGTTTTGATACAGATTGACTCTGCATCCATTCCTTTGCTTGAAATACACATGCTGAACTCCAGGAAAGTCTCGATTTCGAATCTCGGTACCCCAATATGGATCCTCTGAGACGCATGTGAACTGGAGGCGGACATGGATTTGAGCCTTTTTCAGCTTCTCATAAAATTCTTGATTATACAAGTCAAACCATCCCTCAATGACTTTGCCACTAAGGATTTCTAATATTTGGATTTCGGCTGTTCCCACAACTTCTACGAAGACTCCCAATTCTTTCTCAATGCTGAACACCAGAGAATGCGATGTATATGCGCAGTTCATTAAAACGTAACAATATTTTAGGCTCGTTGTATATCTTTGCTAGCTCCCATGATATCATGTTTTGTTTGAGTTGTTTTCAGGCTCGCTTGATTCTGTGATCATGCTCGCTTGATATAGAGGGATGGCTCGCTTGATTTTGTGATCAGGCTCGCTTGATATAGAGGGTTGGCTCACTTGATGTAGTTTGCCTATACTCATTTAAGTAGCAAAAACTGGGACTTATTATGAATAATACCTGTAAGTAAAGAGATAATATCCAAGTAATGAAAATGCAACCAAAAAAGGTGCCCATTAAAACTGGGCCTTCAACCACCCTTTTGTAGTCTCATGGAATGGGAATTTCACTCCACCATACCTTGATGTTATTGACATATTGGGACACCTGCAGACAACCATATTTCATTTTCAGTCCCATCTTTGATAAGGAGTCAGCCCTGGAATTGTTTTCTCTGTAAATATGGAATAGAGGCAGTGCTTCTAATCTCTCCCATAAGATTTTTGCTCTTTTGAACCAACCATGTGAGGTTAAAAATGCATCAGGCGAGAGACCCATGAAAGCATCTATAATCAATTTTGAATCCCCATATATAGACAACTGATGTAGATTCAGATTGCAGGTGGCCAGTAATCCACCCCATAGCGCCATCAACTCTGCCAAATTGTTAGAACCTTTGCCTCTGTTCCAGAACACCTGAATCCTTTCCTCCTTTGATGTCTTAATCCAGGCCCCACATCCCATGATCCTATCTTGACAGGCTCCATCGAAAAATATTGCTGGTAAGGATATGGGATGGGGTTGAATCCTTTTTTATTTGTCCTGTATACAATGAATGTGTGGATCCTTGTCCGTAATTCACCTCATGATAGCACTATATAAGACTGGAATACTGATAGGGGCCCCCTAAAAAATATTCCTGTTTTTGCATTGCCATATCTCCCATATAACAAAGAAAGGTAAGGATTGGAATTTACCTGTCACCTGATCCCATCGTTTTGTTGCTTCAATGAAGTCTATTGGCATCCAAGGGCTGCTGAGGATATTGTTATTGAATAAAGACCATAAATGCACAATAATCGGACAAGAGAAAAAGAGATGAGTGATAGATTCCTGTTCACAATGGCATAATATGCATTTGCTTGGTCCATGCCATCCCCTTCTCCTTAGCCTATCCCATGTGAGGATTTTTCCCCTCCATACCAACCATCCAAACAGTAGAATTTTAGTCGGGATTTTCCGTTTCCAGAACTTCTCAAAACCGGGCAGCATGTGATCCATGACCTCGAAACTATTGATGTTATCATATATTTGTTTTACAATTAAGGCGCCTTCCTTCACCTTACTCGCCCAAACCAACTTGTCCCCGTCACAACAATGGGATATGCCTGTTCGTTGGTAGACCGCCCTATAGGCATTCCATTCCTCAGCATCTCTCCCAACCAGAGCCAGTTGTTCGGCAGTCTTGAAAACCGGTGCGCTATATTCCCAATGAGTGATGATCTGTGACAAGTATAGTAATCCTTTGTTTGCAAATATGTGAGCCAATCTATTGCTTAACTGAGGTATCTCCTCCATACCAAATATTTTGTCCCCACTCAGCAAAATCATCCGTCCATCTCCAAAGTACCAAACCAATCCTCCTGCCAGGATATGCATCACCTTTTTGAGACTGTTCCAAATTGCTGATTTGTTCCTTAGATATCTGAGTTTTTTGTTGTATATGAACCGCAATGGGCACTGAGGCAAGTATTTACAAGCCACAATTTCTGCCCAAATTCCCTTGCTATGAAGAGCCCTCCATAAAGACTTAACCAACAACACCATGTTAAAGGCTTTGATATTTAGAATCCCCCAGCCACCCAATTTTTTGGGGCAATTTAAAATCTGCAATCTACAAAGGTGGATTTTCTTTTTCGCACTTGTACCCTCCCACAGGAAATTTGATATAATAGTATTAATATGCACAACGATCCCTTGTGTAATGTAAATGAGATGACCCTAGTATACTATGAGCTGGGATAGAACTGCCTGTACCATGATGAATCTTCCCCCTAAGGATAACCATTTGCTTGTCCATTTACATATCTTGTTTTTGAATTTCTCCACTAACCAGATCCAGTCTTTGAGTCTATAGGTAGAGGGATTAATCTTATAGCCAAGATATGTGAAACCTTCGGCAGCCATTTTTTTCTAAACTCCAAGGAAATTTGCAATAAAAGATATTTCATCCCCATCTCCATGCCCATATATAATAAAATATTTGCCCTTATTGATGCATAAGCCAGTAGCAGCAGAAAACCGAATGAACATATAATGAATGTAAAACCAGTGGTTTCTTATAATCCTGTCGAAAATGAGCAGATCATCAACGAAAAGCGAGTGAGTTATACTTACAAATTTAAAGAAGGAGAAACACGAGATGTAACCCGCTTGTCACGCCATATTCATGAGACAGCGGAAACTGTCCATAATCAGGATGAAGATTAGGGGGGATAATGCACATCCCTGCCACAATCCTCTTTCCGCTCCAAAGAAAGCAGTAGGCTTTCCATTAATTAAAACAACATATTTTACTGAAGTTATGCACCCCATAATCCATCTGATGGCACTGACCGGAACACCCACCTTCAGTAGAAGCAATCGAATATATGACCAATCCGCCCGGTCGTATGCCTTTAGAAGGTCAACTTTCAAGACAATGCCTTCTTTATTCCCATCATGCATAGAATGTAGGGCTTCCTGAGCAATGGCAATGGCATCGTGTATCGAGCGGCCTTTGAGAAACCCGTATTGTTCCTTTGTTATGGCTTTAGATAGATATGCCTTGAGCCTGTTTGCAATAATCTTAAACGAAATTTTGTATATCAGATTGCAAAGAGCGATGGGCCTGAAGTCAGTGAAAACTTTTGGCTCAGAGCATTTTGGGATCAGGGTCAAAAAAGTGGAATTCATGTTGGATGGTATATGTCCCAGTATCCTTCCCTATTCAACAATTGAGGTAATTTCGTTAGCCATGATGTCGATGAAATGACAATATAATTCTGCTGGCCATCCATCAGGCCCAGGGCTCTTGTTGTGGGCAAAATATCTCAGAGTGGTAATCACTTCCTCCTTGGATACAGATGCATTAATACTCCTAATCGCCTCCTCATTGAGCCTATGCACAATGTGTTGTAATACCCATTTTTGACTTTCACAGTCAATCCTTCTATCAGCGAAATAGAAATTTGAGAAATATTTGTGGGCTTCCTTTCGAATTTCCTCCTCATCCCAGATCATATCACCGTCCTCCTTCATGATGTGCCAAATTAAATTTCTGTTCCTTCTACCATTGGCCGTCTTGTGAAAAAATTTAGTATTTAAATCTCCCTCGCGAAGCCAATTTATCCTACTTTTCAGCTTCCATGTTATTTCCTCTATCTTAAGAATCTCTAGCTGTCTTTTTTGTATCTCCTCCATCTACCTGTATGTTTCCTTATCAGGGGCCTAAGTAATAGAGGCTGCTTGTATATCCATCAACTTGTTATTTATATAACTGAATTGTGCTCGCAAAATTTTTTTCTTGTTAATCTCCCATGCTTTAGTAAGCTTTTTTATCCTTAGTAGTTTTGAGTGGAATCCAGCCCATCCCCCCGTCTCCAATATAGATGTATCCTTATTCCAATTATCTCGAACCATCTTGTCATATTCGGGGTTAAGTAACAAGGCACGGTTAAACTTGAATGGAATAGCACTCCATCTTTGAAAAAATTTCCAAGTAAAAAAAATGGGTGTGTGATCAGACATGTTAATGATCATTAGGCCAGATGATATGTGCTCCAAAATCGTGAACATACATTCACTCACAATCGCCCGGTCCAGTTGTTTGGCAATGAAGTCATCGCCCACCCTATGATTATTCTAGGTTGGAGCAATAGGCGCAAGTCTAATATCCCATAAGTGGGCAGAGTCGAGAATGGATGAGATATATCCGGCCATTGGATCCATCTTAGCCTTCAGCCCCCATGACTCATCAGTCTTTAAAGTGGCATTGAAGTCACCCAGCATCATCAAATTCTTCAGCGTAATAATACCCGAGCCATTAATATTGTCCCAGAATGCTCTCATGTTCTGATATGGTGCATATAAATTAATAATGTTCATGGTTTCTTTCAAGCCCTTGATGTTCCCAGATAATAGCATACCCCCAATAAATTGAAAGGCTCGAAATTTTGCAAAATTGGGATCCATGTTGCAACAAGCCCTCCCGCTCGTCCAACAACATTTATCCCAGAAGCATTCCATCCATGGATAATATTAAGCATCAACTTAATGGATTTCCTCCTATCACACAAAGTTTCCTGTATTAATATAATCACCAGCTTACTCTCCCTTATCAGATCCCTTAGGCGAAGAATCTTAGAGGGGTCGCCCATACCCCTGATGTTCAGAGATATGATGTAGGTCATTGTGAACCTCCGCGAGGGTCGTCTGCTCTAAGTGCCCCATGTTCATTAGAAGAGGATATTGGCACCTCTGTGAGGTCAAGAATCTTGTTTCCAAATAAAGTTCTAGTTTTCATCGTTCCCCTAAAGTTTCGTGATCCACCCCCCCCCCCCGGCTTCTTTCTCATGATAATGCTGCCACGTATCGTGTGTCATGACAAAACTTCAGAATCATCACCGTGTTAGAGGAGGTCTATCACATACAAGTGGAGAGCATCTAAGCCGGGGAAAGTCACACTCCATAGAGGTCGGGGGTGACTCCATGTTCTCGCTCTCGGTTCGGAGATGTGATGAGGGTGGCGAGGTCCATTCCAAAGGTGGCCACGGTAGGCGAGACGCGATCAAGTCCCGCGAGGGATATCTTGGCAATGGTTACTAGGGTCAAAGAATCTAAGGTCATATTCCCGAAAAACTCATTGGCCATATTTAAATTTGACGCCGATGACTCATGGCCTCGTGGGATTCTTCCCGGAAGATATGCGACCTCCGTCCATTTTCCATCGTGGTTCTGCTTATGTTACCACCAATTCAGACGAGATGTCAGAAGGCATTCTAGACCGAACAGCAGTCCCTATCGCCCAGTATCTATGGAGAGGGAACATTTCCAACATTAGCATTAAAAACATCGTATTCTTTTAAGGATGGGGAAATACCTTTCGTCTTCGATGCCAATCTTGCCGTTTTGGTGCGCACGATGTTCCTTTGATTCACTACCACCATCATGTCCATCCGATCGACATTCCCGTAACCTCCGTAGCTATGCCTAAGATCTCCTCGTATGGTGACATATCATGCATCCGAAAAGGAACTTCCCACACCGACTCAGCTTGTCGATGCCTTCTTCTCCTCCATACCAAATCAACCTTTGCGCAAGCCTCAATAGCCACTTCGCCTCCACTAACACCCAAAGGACAGCGCTTTGTCAATGTTCTAATAAAGGTGGTCAATATACTTTGTATTCCCGATGGAGTTCCCTATTAATCTTAAGGCCTTGAGTGTCCAAAACTCAAGCGGGAGCCCCGGCAATTTGACCCATATGGTCTTGTTCATTAGAGCATCCATAACTGGGTTAAACCCCAGATACCATGGCAGCAGTTGCAGGAATGCCTTTCCCTTAACCCAGAACTTATTGACAATCGCGTTCACATCTTTTTCGTCCAAGAAGTGGACACTGAACCAGTTGTTAAGAAGAAGGCTTACATTCGGCATGTATCCGACAATTGGGCTCCAGAATCTTTTCACCCACTCCATCATATTGATGTCTTGCCCTTCAGCAAAAAGCCAACGCCCAATGAGGGCACGCTTGGGCACGCTTCTACAGACTTGTAACTCTACCCCATAAGTCATCGTGCTCCATCATCACTTCCTTAATCTCCATCGCAGGCTTAAAACAGGCAGCCTGCTTCCTCTTCTGGTATCTCCTTTGCAATTTGGTCTATGTTCCGTTCTTAGTTTTTTTTCGACTTCGCTCCAAAAAGCCCGGGGGAACAGTGATGGAATTTTTTATGAGCGATACATCCAGTTCATGATCTTGCTGTGTAATAAGGTCAATATGCTTCGTGGCTGCGATCTACTCCTTCTGAGCCGACGTGTCCGCAGCCAAGTGGTCCAAGGATACGGTCATGTTACGTGGCAATACGTATGCAAAACTTTTATTACCCACAACCACCCCAGTCCTACCCGTTTCAGATTGATTAATATCGTAATAGCACAACAGTCTCAGCAGCTGAGATATCGGATTCCGAAAATTCTCCAGTTGTGAGGTCCCTTAAATGATCACCGTCACCCCAGGTCAAAACGACCCAATAATATGCAACCTCGAGGATGTTGTTCTGTGGCAAGGAATAAAATATTCTGATTGTTCTGTTCCAGACACAATTATTAATTATCGATTAAAAACAGGTCATCCACCATCGCTTACCACTGCTCTTCCATAAATGGGTGCCACCAAGATTTAATGTCCGAAACCAGGAATAGCTCATCCCAAGGAGAATGATTCAGCTACCGAGGACACAATAACTGTAAACGTAAATGCGAATGGGTGTCGTGATTGTGTACCTGGATCCTACGCCAACCCTTACCAGAATTTCAAATTTTCCGCCCGAGGAAGCCTAAATCCGATTATAGCCTCTGGCTCGATCGGAAAAACCAGTCACCACTTAAAGAACACTCTATACTTGACAACAGCAACAGCACATGCATCCCGGAAAACTGCACCACCTAGAGCCGAGACAGAAACCAAATTTTTTGCATGGCCTGGATATGATAAACACCTCACACAACTTTCTCCATATATTGTTCCACATGGACTGAAGACTACTAGAATGATCTACTGAAACTGGTGATATCTCCATAAATGATACCTTATCTTCCAGGCTTAGCATTTTCAGAGGACTAAACGATATATGATTCCTTCAGTATCCACACAGCAACTAAAACCAATGCTAAAATCATGCAGAGCTCGTATAACTCATCAGTCACCATTCTGTCGGAATTTACTGTGTTGTGCATTCTGAATTGTTTATTCTCCTTTCCATCCTCATTTTATAATTATAGAGCCATCTGATACTGTATCCTCCTCTAAAACCTAAAAGACTCCTTGTATTAAACCCACCATATCATACTCAGACTCTTTTGACTCCCATGTGAATACTCATCGAACCTCTTGAATACCCTGAAATTAAAATAAGCAGAGAGCATAGCCGTGACTGTTCAGTTGCTCAATTGCCCGTCGTTTGACGTTGGACTCAGACTCATCCAACCCAGATTCAGAGGACTGTTCAGAGGCATGCTTACTCAATATTAGCAAATAGCAAACCAGGATCATCTAACAGAAATCTAGATCTAACAGAAATCTTATATTCCCAAATTAGTATTAAAATTATGACTGTAACACTCCAACATCGATGCTAATAAGCATGTAAATTATTGAAGGAAAATGACTAAAGATGCATTTGTACCATGAAATCATTGATTCTGGCTTGTCACTGCGCAACCTTATTATTCTTACACCCTTTCAATCCAACATCCAACACATTTCCAACTAGTTCACCTATCTTTAATATGCTTCGATTATTAGATAGTGGCCACGATGAGCCATTGCTATTGCAGAATGTATGCACCAACAAAAGTGAAAGAGACAGACTTGGGAAAAATATTTTAACTTCATACACCTACGCAAATTGGAATAAAAAGAATCATTTAAAAAAAAGAAGAAGCAAGAGTAAGAGGTTTTAATTTTCTCTTTAAAAAAAAAAATGAAAAAAATAATACCCAACATCTTTTTATCAAAAGTTTTATCAATTTTCAAAATAAATACAATAAAATAAATTATAGTTTTATGCCAATATCCATTTGTTTATTTCACAATCCATAATTTAAATTTAATTCTCAATAATTATTTGTATTAGCATACATAAATCAAGGGTTAAGATTTATTTCTAAGTTAGTTATGCTATTTTAATTATTTTATTTTAAATTAATTAATTAAAGAAAATGTCATATCAACATATGTCATATTGGTATGTGTTATTGATAAGTTATGGTATTGTGCCATGCTATTGTAACAAAAGTATTTACAAGTTAAGAATTTCCATGATAAAGTGGGGTGAATTAATTATAATGTGTATTTACAAACAATTTAATTTAGGTCCTATTCTAACCTATAAACAAAATGACCTTTTTTCATAGTGGTAATTTCAACTAAAATCCTCGGATTCTAATGAAATTTTTTTTTTTTTATCTATAGGTTAGACCAAACTTTTAATTTATATAACTCCAATTGTTTTAAAAAATATTTTAAAACAATAATCAATTATTATTATTTTATAATTTCAAATAAACAATATACTCATTAAGATTTGATTTAATTTTTAAAATATAACTAGTTAGAAAATATTAGCACACTCACTATTAAAAACTTTTTATTATAATTTTTAATGCTTCATACAAAGTGGATACTTGGAACTCTCAAAATAATTAAGAGTTAAAACTTGACTATCTATTTGGCCTATTTATTTAAACATGATATAAAATGTATATATATATATATATATATATATATATATATATATATATATATATATTTTATTTAATAAAAATTGCTTTTAAATTTAATAGCATTATTTGGAAAGTTAAAGCTTCAACTAAATATTTAACTTTCAATTAAAATTTCACTTTAATGATTTTTATACTTCAAAATTTGAATCTATTTTGAAATAGCTTAAATTATTTTATTAAAAAACCAAAGACGATCCTCAAAAACTAAAAAACTACCTACTCAAAATATATCAATTTTCACCCAAACATAAAAATATATCAATTTTCATGCAAATATAAAACAATTTAAATGTATAAATGATATAAGTTGCATTCATACTACTAATCTTTTTATTTAATAAAAAATACTTTTAAATTTAATGAACGCTTCATCAAAAGTTAAAATTTAATGTTCAAATTTTAATAATAAATTTTTGTACTTGAAAAAATAAATCATTTTAAAATAATTCAAATTATCTTCCAAAAAAACCACTCTCTTCACAGATAAAAAAAAAACCCACCTTCGCTCAGAATAAAACAATTTCCATGATACAATTTAAATGAATGCATAAATTTATCTCATCCCTCCTAATGGAAAGAAACCAATCTCGCGCCCCCAAAAAACCAGCCTCCCCTAACATAAGAAATTTGAAAATTCTAGCTGTGATGGTGTATACTTGAAAAAAAGTGTTTAACAAGCAGTACTACGAGTGTACGATAGTGACCACCGCTACTGGAGATAAAACCAAATTCAATTGAACAGATCGATGAGACCGGATCAGACAGGAAATTGCAGCCCCTCGAAATTCATCCAATATATTGCGCAACCTTGCGTGGCTGCCATACAATCTAATCTAATCTCAAAATTGCGTGAGGTTCAGAAGGGTTTTAAACAAAGTGCGGAGGAGATAAAGGTTTTGAGGATTTTCATATTGTTTTATAGACTCAAAACGTCAAGGGTTTTAATATTCAACTTTAAATTTGAAGGATTGAAGGTTGAGATGAAGATTCATAGTTTTGAAGTCGGAAGGGTTGAGCTTTGGATTTGAAATGTTGGAGATTTAAAAGTTCGAGTGTTTAAAGACTTCAGAGAAGTAAATTTGAGGATTCAAGGCCTGAATTAGAATTTTTCATAGGTTTGAATACCCAACAAGTAAATTTTGAAGAGTTACGAGGCTAAAAGGCTCAAGGTGTTAAGATCTTGAAAGAGACTCCCTGAGACTATTTTGCTAGGAATGGATTTGTAAGTCATGAAGAAAGTGCGACCTGAGATGCATAATCAAATGTTGAATAGTCTCAGGTATCTACAGGAAACGCTGGATGTGGCATCAATTGCATAATTTTCTCTTCATGAGTGCAGTCATTGAGTCCATGTTGCCCATGAAACGCTGGACATGGCATCACTGCATAATATTCTCTTCAGGTGTGCAATCGTCTCGAGTACGCGTTGTGTGTTGTCATGCAAATATAGTCGAATCAATGGCGGAAAACAATGAAACCTGTGGCAAGAACCAACGGTAGAAAATGAAAAGGTAGACAAAAGTCGGTGGTGAACTATTTCAAAACATAACACCTTCAGTGTAATTATTGCATAAACGATAATATAATTAATATATAACAAACATGTAGTTTAATTAATAGGTAATTAATATAATTAATATATATTATTATATTTGTAATAGTGTGGTATTATGTATTTAGTTTTTTTATTAGGTATTAGTTTATTTTTTATCAAATATTTTTGTCTTAATAGAATTCATTTTTTGTTATTTTATTATTATTATTTAAATTTATTTATTTGTAAAGTGATTGGTTGAGACCTTATTATAGGCTATTTAGTAACTTCCATTTTTATTAGTTATTAATTTTTTTATTTTAGTATTATTCTTTTTTATTTAATTAATTTTTTTTTCATTTTCTATTATTCCCATTTTCATGAATTATATATATATATATATATATATATATATATATATATATATATTGTAATGTCCCATGGTAACCTTGTAAATATTGAATTATTACACGTAAAAAAAAGCAACTTGTTAGTTATGGGTCAAGAAGGCTAGAGTATAGGTAAAATATATATGAATATAAATTTGACTTTATTTTTCATCTAATTGATGTTGTGTGGACCATGATGGGAAGAAAGGCTAGAGGAAGCTCACATCTATATTACCTACCCAAGCTCCTCAATGGAAAATAAAACTTAAAAAAAAAAAGGGCCAAAAGGAAGGGCCAAAAGGGTATCACGCAGGCCGGAGAAGAATGAAAATAGAACAAAAGTTGGAAACAAATAAGAATCTAGAGCTAGTTGGCTAGTAGAGTTAGGTTGGAGCTTGTAAGCTCAGAAACTTAATTGTGGCTAGGTTTGGTTATGATCAGATAACCTGGGAAACCACTTGGTGTGTGAAGCAAGCTCGGGGGGAGGTGCAGTTGTGGGAACTGACTCAAGGTTGGGTGGAGCACTGCTTTCCAGGTGGTTTGTGGTCTACTTGTGGATGAGAAAAACTCAGATAAGTATAATACACATGCCTAAAGTCAATCTTTTAATCTGACCTGTAGAATAGAAGATTAGAAAGGAATAATTTGTGTAGAAAGATTGATATTGGTTGTAGTATTGAAAAAAAATTAGCTACCAAATAACAAGTAGGCATTATGTGTTAATGGCTTAGTGGGTTTTTCTTTTAAATTATGAATGTAATCTTTACCCTAGTTAAATGAACGTGAATAGTATAGATGATCATAAATTTTGACAAACTGAAAGGTTTTCCCAAGAGGTAGGGTTAGTTTCCTAATCGGTTATTAGAGAGAAACAACATGTAGACAATCCCTGACTCTTGAGGGCATAACCCATAGTGAACTAAATGGCGGGTTGGTGACACACTGTGTGAGACATGTATGAAAAGAAAGTAGCAATAAAATATCTTAAGATCTGAAGGCAGTCTGTTAGTCTCTTGGGGCAGAAAACAAAATTGAAATTTAATTACTGTAATCTTAAACCCTCATTGTCAATTTTGAAGAAAGTTTGTAATGAACCATAGAAACACAATATTCACACAGTAGCTCGTAGAAGCCATTTTTCTGAACTTGAAAGAAACAATGAAGTGAAATGATTTAGAATTGAAAATTCTAATTATTAGTAAAATAAATATACATGAGTTTACAAAAAAATAAATTGAACCATATTAATCTTCGCACATGGAGCACTAACCAAGCCATGTTATTAGAACAAACATTGACCAGAATTTCTTGTATAGGCCCTCAGAAAAATTTATAGAGTACCCAGATAGCAGAATAATGAACTTGCATACATAATAATGAGGAAAATAAGAAATTTTTATATAAGTGCTCAAATAGTTACAGACAATAGCACAAAAATCATTCTGTCCCTTCCACCAGAGGGTTTTGACAGTTAACTAACAACATGTATGCACAAGCCACTAATGTCTTGCACTCTGAGACATTAAAATTACATATCCACAGTTTAGAGAAAATCATAACCATGAAGGGTACCTGATTAACAGAACAAAAAAATCCCTTAACCCATGAACAAGGGTTTTCCCCTCTTCAGAATAAAAAGACCCTAGATAATCGAGCAAGGGCTTGGCACCTCTACAATAGTAGAGACCTGGTTACAATTTGATGCTTGAACCAACCAGAAGGGTGAATGTCGGTTCAGAAGGGAGAGAGACAAAGCAATTTACCTATTCAAGGAACAAAAAAGTCATATATTAGAGAAGGTAAGAGAAACTGAGAAAAACAATCATTGTAAACCTAAGTAGGATGAGGAGGGTGAAGAGTACTTGTAGCCGAGGAAGAACTTCCGTTGGGAAACATCTGGAACAAGAATGTGGTGAGAACAATACTTAGGCATTATAAAAAGAGAAACAAAATAAGCCTCCACAAGAGTTCAGAACCAAGCACTTACCCATTAGGATAATTTTGAGGTCTAAAATGGGCCTCCTAAGGAAATGATAAAATAATAGTGGAAATAATAAAATAAGATTAGATTACATCATCAAATTTTAGAGGGGAAAAATAAAAAACTACTTTTTCAACTTATCACCCTATGGGTTTACTCAATTTTCGAGCAGGAACACTCATTGGATACATAATTTGATTTCTAATCCAAGGAGTACCTATGTTGCATACTTTCAATGGATCATACTACACAAAAAATGAGAAATACACGAAAAACGTGATTGCAAACACATTTTTTCATGTATTTCTAATTTTTCATATAGTAGGGTCCATCGAAAGTATGCAACATGGGTACTCCTTGGATGAGGAATTAAATTTTGGATCCAACGAGTACTCCAGCTTGAAATTTTAGTAAAAACTTAGGGATATAAGTTGAAAATACAAGTTGAAAAAGTAGTTTTATTATTTTATTATTTTTTAATATTTTAACTTTTTCACTCAAAAAATGGTGTATCATCCCCCATGGTTGACATCATCATCTTGAATTCCATTGGTTCTTATAAAGTTTATTTTGGTTGTACATTTTTCTTAGGAGGCCCATTTTAGACCTCAAAAGTTCTCTAATGCCTTCCTAGAAAATCCACCGGTGTTGGAAACTTGAAGTGGAATAGATGGGAAAATATTCTCATCCACCTACAAGAAGGGAGGATCAATCAAGGTCAAAATCTATGTATGAGCAACAAAATTGCAATAAAACGTAAACTCTAACCTAAAACTGTTACCTGGACAAGCCTGATAGCATGTCAACCAGACATCTCCGAGTGGATGTGTTGGGGTAGTCGGCTTTAAACTCGAAATATGAAGAAACCCTATTGACATTGCAAAGCAGAGACCGTACTAACATACAGACAAATGAGCTCTGATGATGCGGGTTAGGGAAGGAAATCAAGTACCTATAAACCCTATGGTAGGTATACACCATCGATTTCAAGCAGAGTAAGGAGAACCGTTGATTGAGTTTAGGATCCCAAGGCAAGGATGCCAAGTGGATGGCCCTCTGGGTGGGTCAGGAAGGTTCATATGAAATGTTGAGATTAAAGTAGGTTTCAATAAAATCAAATCCACTACTTCAGGGTAAACCTCTTGTATTTTGCATATAAATGATTTTGTAACAAACACTTCGTGGGTCACCATAGCAAAACTTAATAAAAGAAAATTAAAACAGTCAAATTATTTGTTTACATATCCATTTTTTTTTCAAAGTGGTGCATAAAAAAATCTTTTGTGAACTTACTTATATGTTTATTGTAAGAGTTTTCCGTTATTGTGTAATAGGGTATATGACAAGTGGTATCAGAGCCAAGGTTCCAACACTGCAACCTTTTGGGAAAAGAGAATAACATAATTTATTTGTGTTAACAAACACGGGAAGAGGGACACAATGAGAAGAGTTGGACATACCCAACCAATGGGGCCCAAGGTTGAAGCTGGCCTAGTACCAGTAACATGAACCAATCCGGAAATGTGGGTCCAACTGGGAGAGGGAGCTTAGAACACCAATGTTACACTATTCAAGACAATTTAATAGTTAAAAATCGAGATTCCACGATTGAGAGTTGATACTACAAGATTGATGTAGGAACAATAGAGAATCATGAAGAGCCTCTTTGATTGACAAAATAATAGGAATCCTAATCCAAGGCTTGACCATGGAAACAGAGTTGGGACTTAGAGACTGAGAGAGGATAATCCAGAATGAGAAGGAGACCAAGAAAATAATGAGGAGGAGTCTGATAATGTTTTTGGACATAAAGGATTCAAAAGACCAAAAATTGAGTTGCAAGGGGAATTCAAAAAAAATAAAACCTCCAAGGTTTGATGGACAAGAAGAAGAAGTTGTTGAGGCTTGGCTGATTAAGATGAACAAGTATTTTTAGATCTACGAGTATGATCATAATTTGAAGGCTTTGTTGGAATTTTATCAATTACAAGGCAGAGCCACCTTATGGTAGGAAAAATTGAAAATAATACAAAAAATTGATGAACAAGAAATCACTTGGGAAGAATTCCAGAAACATTTTAAAGATAAATACTTAACTTAACGATTTTATTATGAGAAGAATAAATAGTTTCATGATTTGAGACTGGAGAAACTTACCATGGACGCGTTCATAGTGAAATTTACCAAATTATTGAGGTATGTTCCTTATTTACAGAAGAAAAATCGAAAGTTCAGTGGTTCATTAGTAATTTACCTGTGTTTATGAAGGAACGATTGGAGTTCGATAATCCCAAAACCATGGAAAAAGTTATTAGAAAAAGCTCGAATACGTTTTCAACAAATGAGAAAAAGAGGATAAAACAGTAAAAGGTAGATTGAAAAGAAAGCACAAAAGCAAGCCGATGGTGGTAAAGGGTTTAAATCCTAAAATTTTAAAGGTTCCTATAAAAATCTGCAGAACAGGAACCCAAGAAAAACTCAACAAAGATCTAAACCAAAGAATGAATTGAGGTCCACTGAACAGGCTAATAAATATGAACTTGAAGTGGCAACCATACCCCCATTACAATTTTCGGGATGTGGGGAACCTCATTATGTTAAAAACTTCCCTTATAAAAAAGGAACAACACAAGTAGGCAAGATTCAAGAAGCATTTACAGTAAGAGAGGTAGCAAGACGTATGCCTAGAATTAACGCGACATTGGATGATCACCAAGAAGAATACCAACCAACCATGGTGGAGTTTGAGGTAAAAATTTTAACCATGATGTGCCTATTTTGATTGATCTAGGGCTAGTCTAAGTTATATTAGTCCGAAAATAGTGGAAAAATGTCACTTACAATCAGTTAAATTTAAGAATCCATGGCTAGTACAATTGGACAAGGGAGCTAAACGAAGGGTGATTGCTAAAGTGAATAATATTCCTTTAGTATTTGAAGATCAGTTAATAAAAAAAAATGTAAATGTTTTACTGTTAGGGTCATATGATCTTTTGATTAGTATGGATTGGTAAGGACTAGTTGGAAAAGAGCTAGACCCTTATAAATTGCAAGGACAAAATCATTAGTTATTTATATGAAGACAGAGTGAGGAAATAGGTGCAGGGTGCAAAGAGACCTCCAAAACTAAGACTCATTACTACATCACAGTTGGCGAAGCACGTCAGGAAAGGATGTCAGGTATATGTCATGCAGGTGGGGTATACAAACTCTAAAGATAAATCTTCCACCTTGGAGAACCTACCTATTGTGCAAGAGTTTGCTGATGTTTTTCGAAAGGACATTCCTGGAATGCCCCTTAAAAGAGATATAGATTTTACTATCGAACTTATTCTCGGAGAAACTTCCGTATCTATAGTACCATATCGTATGAGTGTTCCAGAGCTAACTAAACTTAAGATGCAATTGCAAGAAATGTTCGATAAGAAATACATTCACCCAAGTGTATCTCATTGGGGAGCTTTGATACTCTTTGTTGGGAAGAAAGGTGGCACCTTGAGATTGTGTATTTATTACCGGCAATTAAATAAGTCGACGGTCAAAAATAAATATCCCTTACCATGCATTGACAATCTATTCGATCAAGTAAAAGGGGCGACTGTATTTTCTAAAATGGATTTACGATCTGGGTATCATCAGATCAAGATTAAGGAGGAAGATATATTCAAGACAACTTTTAGAACTCACTATGGGCATTACAAATTTGTAGTTTTTCCCTTTGGATTAACCAATGCTTCAATGTGTCTCATGAACAATGTATTCCTACAATATTTAGATAAATTTGTGCTGATTTTCATAGATGATACCCTTGTTTATTCAAAAAATATGGAAGAACATAAAGAACATCTGAAAATAGTGTTGTAAACTTGAGGGAGAGCCAAATCTATGTGAAATATAGTAAGTGTGAATTTTTTAAGGAGAAAATTCAGTACCTTGGGCATGTTTTTACCAAGGATGGGATATCTGTAGGCCCATAAAAGATAAAAACTATAATGGAGTGGTAGGTACCTAAAAATGTAACTAACATAAGATCCTTCATGGGGTTGGCTGGATACTATAAGCGATTTATTGAAGGATTCTCAAAAGTGGCTTATCCTATTACCTCCTTGTAGAATAAGGGAAAACAAATAAATGGATAAAAGAATGTCAAAGCAATTTTGATCGATTGAAACACTTACTTACTAGTACCCCTATCTTAATAATTGTTGATCCAGATAAGGAGTTTACTATTTGTACAAATGCTTGTAAGGAGGGCATTGGAGGAGTTTTGATGCAAGAGGGATAAGTTGTAGCTTATGAATCTTGGAAGTTGAAAGAAAATGAGCAAAAATATTTGGCTTATGAATTGGAATTAATAGTTGTGATCCGCGCCTTAAAAATGTGGTGGCATTACTTTCTCAAAAAGATATTTATACTAATGACAGATCACAATAATTTAACAAATTACTTCAAGAAACCTACCTTAAATGCTCGATAGGTACACTGGGTTGATTTTCTAAGAGAATTCAAATTTGAAATAAAAAATTTAAAAGGAAGGGGAAATTGGGTGGTAGATTCCTTATGCAGAAAAGTTCATTGTGTGTATGAGATCTTGTTTAGTGAAGTAGAAATGATTTTCAAAGAGAATATTAAAGGGGCTGCTAAAAAAGACCTGAAATACCAGTTCTTGTGGCAGTAATTCAAGGATCCAAATAGTAATGAAATATGACTTGGATATGTAGTAAATATGGAAATTTTTTTGATTTATCAGAGCTGGATATGTGTAAGGCTAATAAAATAAAGATTAAACAAAAAAATTTAAACGAGTACCATAGAATCTCGTATGCAACTCATCCGGGTTATCAAAAGATGCTCACTGATTTAAGAAAATAGTACTTCTGGCTAGGTATGAAAAAAGAGGTAGTTGAATACCTAGATAAGTTCCTTGAATGTCAACAGGTGAATACAAAACACCAACATCTAGCTAGATTACTTCACCCATTTCCCATACCCAAGTGGAAATGGGAAACTATCACACTTGATTTCATCACCGGTCTACCCAAGACCAAGAAAAAAAATGATTCAATAATGGTAGTTGTAGATGAATTGAGTAAATAAAGACACTTTATTCCAGTGCAATCTACTTATAAATCAGTTAAGATCGCTAATATATTCATGAAATAAATATTCAGATTGCATGGATTACTCAAGGTGGTGATCTAAAATAGAGATGTCAAGTTTAAATCCACCTTTTGGAAGACTTTGTTCGAAGGATTAGGAACAAAAATACAATTTATCACTACATACCACCCTCAAACAAACAAGAAAAATAAACGAGTAAACCAAGTACTTGAAGAGATGCTGAGAATGTACATAATTTAACAACCGAATAAGTGAAAATATTACATTCACCTAATAGAATTTGCTTATAATAAAAAGCCACCATAATTCCTTAAAAATGAGTCCATTCGAGGTATTGTATGGACGCATGTGTAGAACACCTGTTAATTGGAGTGGTAAAGATAAGTTGATGTTAGGACCTCACATGTTACAAGAAATGAAAGAAGCAGTACGAAAAAATGAGAGAATTTGAAGGCTACCCAAGATTGACAGAAAATATATGATGATAAAAAAATAAGCTACCGATAATTTCATGTGGGATACCATGTATACGTATGGTGAAACCTAAGAAAAGTACTTTGCGCTTGGGAATTTGATTTTATTTTTCATCTAATTGATGTTGTGTGTGGACTATGATGGAAGCAAGGTTAGATGTAGCTCACACATAGTTGTTTAATCAATTATGTGTGAGGTAGTTACCTACCAAAGCTCCTCCAATGGAAAATAAAACTCTCCAAAAAAGGGGACAAAAGTGTATTAAACCCCGAGGCTAGAGAAGAATGAAAATAGAACAAAAGTTGGAAACATAACACTCTAGATTTGGTTGGCCATGGAAAGTCTAGTTGGAGTTTGTAAGCTCAAAATTTAATTGTGGCTAAGTTTGGTTATGATAAGATAGCCCGGGTAACCACTTGGCATGTGAAGCAAGCTTCCGGAGAGGTGCAGCTTGTGGGAATTGAACTCAAGGTTGGGTGGGAGCACTTTTCCATGTGGTTTGTAATTAATGGTTGATTTGTTAACTCATGTATGTACAATACACATGCCTAAATTCAATCTTTTAATCTGTGGCATAAACTTGTAGAATAACAAATTATAAAGGAATAATTTGTGTAGAAAGATTGATACTAGTTGTAGTATTGAAAAATAATTAGATACCAAGTAACAAGCAGTAATTTTGTGTTAATGACTTAGTGGGGTTTTATTTTAAAGCCTGAATGAACGTGGGTTAGTTAAATGAACATGAATAGTACAGATGATTGTAAATGTTGACAAATTGAAATGTTTTTCCAAGAGGTATGGTTAGTTTCCTAGCCAGTTGCTAGACAAAAATAATAGGCAGACAATCCCTGACTCTCGAGGGCATAAACCGACGTTAAGTAAATTGTTGGTTAGTGACACATTGTGTGAGACCTGTACGAAAATAGAGTAGCAAGAAAAGCTCTTAAGAACCGAAGGTTGTCTGTTAGCCTGTCAGGGCAAAAAAGAAAATTAAAAATTCATTACTGTAATATTAAACCCTCATTGCCAATTTTGAAGAAAATCTGTAATGAACCATAGAAATACAATATTCACACAGTGGTTCGCAGAAGTAATTTTTCTGAACTCACAAGAAATAATGAAGTGCAATGATTTAGAAAGGAAAAATCTAATTAAGTAAAATAGAGATACATGAGTATACATAACAATAAAATTAACCATATTAATCCTTGTACATGGAGCACTAACCAAGCCATGCTATTGGAACAACATCAACCATAACTTCTTGTACAATCATTTAGAAAACTTTACACAATACCGAGATAGAAGAATAGTGAACTTGCATACTTAACATTGATAAAAAACAAAAATGTTTATATAAGTGCTCAAATAGTTACAAACAATAGCACAATAATCATTTTGTCCCTTCCACCAAAGGGTTTCGACAGTTAACTAACAACATGTATGCACAAGTCACTAAAGTCTCACATTCTGAGAGATTAAAATTACATATTGACAGTTTAGAGAAAATCATAACCCTGAAGGGTACTCGATAAACATAACAAAAAATCCCTTAACCTAGGAACATGGGTTTTCCCCTATTTAGCATGAAAATACCCGAGATAATTGAGTAAGGGATTTTCACCTGTATAATAGCAGAGACGTTATTACAATTTTACGCTTGAACCAACCAAAAGGGAGAACGTTTGTACAAAAGGGAGAGAGACAAAGAAATTTACCTGTTCAAGGAACAAAAACGTCATATATTAGAGATAGTAAAAGAAATCGAGCAAAGCAATTATTGTAACCCTAAGCAGTGTGAGGAGTATAAAGAGTACTTGTAGCCGAGGAAGAACTTCCGCCGGGCAACATATAGAACAATAACGTGATGAGAACAATACTCAAGAGTTATAACAAGAGAAATTAAATTATCCTCTGCAAAAGTTTGGAACCAAGCACTCACCCTTCTTGGAAAATCCGTCGGCATTGGCAACTTGAAGTGGAACAAACAGGGGAAGATTCTCGTCCACCTGTGAGAAGGGAGGAAAAATCAGGGTCAAACTCTCTCTATGAGCAACGAAATCACAATAAAATGTAAACTCTAACCCAAAATTATTACCTAGACAAGCCTGGTAGTATGTTGATCAACCATCTCCTTGTGGATGTGCTGGGGTAGTCAGATTTGAACTCGAACCATGAAGAAACCCTACTAGACTTGTAGAGCACAAACCCTACCAGCATACATGAAAATGAGCTCCAATGATGCGGGTTGGGGAAGGAAACAATTACCTCTAAACCCTACGATAGGTATACACCATTGATTTCAAGCAGAGTAAGAAGAACTATTGATTGAGCTTAGGATCCTGAGGCAAGGATGCCAAGTGGATGGCTTGCTGGGTGGGTCGAGAAGGTTCATATGAAATGTTGTAGGTTTCAATAAAATCAAATCCGCTACTTCAGGGTAAACCTCTTATGTTTTGCATATAAATTTCTTTGGAAAAAACACCTTGTGGGTCAAGATAGCGAAACTTAATAAAAGAAAATTAAAATAGTCAAATTATGTGTTTACATATCCATATTTTTTTCAAAATTACTTACAAAAAAATATCTTTTGTGCACTTACTTATATGTTTCATGTAAGAGTTTTTCCATGATTGTGTAATAGGGTATATGATATATATATTAAAGTGTATATATGTTAATATAAACAATATTAATTAATCACATTTCTTAATTTTTGGTGATGACATTCAACAATACAATATTTTATTAGTTGTTTTTATTTTTGTGAGTTTAATTAAGCTATATTTAAGCTAAGCTGCAAGTGCTAGCTACTATGTAGCCCTTGTTAATATATACAAATATAAAATTGATAATTATTATTTTTTATTTTTAAATTTACTATATTGTTTTATATTAAAAAAAATTATTATTAAATTTTTTGAATTATTAAAGTTCATTTATTTATTATGTTATTGGTGAATCATATGAAATAAATAAAATTCCAATTTTTTATTTTTTTTTAACTTGAAATAATTTTTTTTTAAAAGAAAAAAAAATATTTTTTAATTATTATTATTATTCAATTTTAATGTTACTGCCAAGAGAGACACCAAATTGGTGTATGAGACCCCTTGTTTGTGGGACAAAGAACCCACCTCAGTGCAGGTATTTGAATAATAAATATATAAAGACATACATACTCTACCCCTCGTTTTGAATCTGTAACCTTTTAAGAAGAAACACATGCTCTTGAGACAACCTGAGTGGGCTCAATGGTTTAAGAACTTGTGATTTCTATTGGGAGGTCACATGTTCAAAATCGGTAGGGGGTAGGGTTGTCTATTGCTCGTCATGACCAAGCTAGAGGGATAGACGCCCCCAATGTTGGACGCCTTGGTCCTTGTGAAAGTCATAAGTTTCTGATATATGTGGCTTACGGGCTACTACATATACCCAAGGAAGTTGTTGCTCCTTGTCTAAAAAAGAAAAAGAAACACATGCTTTTAACTATTAAACCCACAATAATTAACTAAATTTTTAACCCTTTAAAAAAACCATAATAACAAATTTCATACCTAGGATACCTATGGCAATGTAGCTGATCCTTCTTATCACAATCTTCGTTCGACAAAGGAATAAAAAATGTTTAAAACTGAAGACCAAACATGAACGTTGAAGACATCCTCATAGAAATCGTGTGAGAACATCAATTCAGATCTGCCGCACTTCATGCCCTCTTAGCTTCCAAATCTACATGTACACAGGCATGGATTAGTGTGCTATCAAAGACATCGACAAACACCATCGCCAATAGTCACTCTTTTGTCTCTACACTGTCTGTTTTAAATGCTGCTAAACAGTAATGGAGGATGAATGATTTGCAAAGGTTAATAAACATCAATTAATAATAAATATTAAAATACTTATTTTATCAAATTATAATAAGTATTATAATTTTCAATTTGATAAAATAAGTATTTTAATATTTATTATTAATTTTTCAAAACATAATTTTATGATAAAGTACAGTGAATCTCCATAATTAAAAATTTAGAGATTTATTGTACTTTATTATGGAAATTTTTATTTGAAAAGTTAATAAACATTAATTAATAATAAATATTAAAATACATATTCTATATTATATTTGTTAAAATTATATATATATATATATTTAATTATGGAGATTCGCTATACTTTATTACGAACATTTTGAAACTTTAGATAAATTGGGTTACAATATCAATCCCACATACTCTATAATTAAAAAAAAGACGTAATTAATCTATAAGCTTTATTCCAAAATAAAAAGGTGTATCAACATAACTAAAAAGTGGGTGTAATCATTATTAGGATCTTTTATAAACCCTATTCCGAAATAGAGATGTGTATCAACATAACTAAAAAGTAGGTGTAGATTTATTTTATTACTGTGTAACAAGAAGAATTGGAAACTACCTAGGATTTGAACAACAAACATTTTGACACATAGTACTTCATTCACATAGCCATCGCCAATTGAACTACCTTTTTGGGCTCATTTACATAGCCATTTCCACTTAGGCTACCCCTTGAGGGATAAGTTTTTTAAGGTACTACTATATATATATATATATATATATATATATATATATATATATATATATTTTATAAAATTTAAATTTCTCTATTAAAATTTTAAAATTTATTTTTATTATTTTTTACATTGGAAAAAAAATGAGCCGCCGGGGTAGCTCAATTGTCGCAGTGAAAATGAAGTGTTATGTGTGAGGAGGTTCGAGGTTCAAATCCTCTGATTCACTTGTACTTGTGGAAGGGGCATATGTAGGCACCTAAAAGTTATAGTGCCAACCATTTCGATCGATTCCTCTAGAATTTAAAAGAAAAAAAAAATATTAAGCATAGCCATCCAATATTATGTGAATAAATTTTCTTTTCTGTCATTTGTTGATACCAAAAATGAAGGTTTTAAACTCCTTATTAATATTACAACAATCAATTTATCATTGACTTTATATTAATTAATTTTTTTTATTATAAACTTTTGCATTCATTATATTAGTTTACATTAAAAATATATATTATTTATTAACATAAAATTATAGAATATCATTCATTTATTATGTTATTGGTGGATAGATTTGAAGTATTCTTGTTCAATTGCATGTAAGACTAGTTTTTGTGAGCTTCTATTTAACTTTTGGTGAACTTTTTAGCTTTTTTACCTTTATAACTCTATATAGATGGACAAGCTAATTTTCAAACTTTTGATGAACTTCTTAGCTTTTTTACCTTTATAACTCTATATAGATGGACAAGCTAATTTTTAAAGCGAGAAGAGTCCAATATTTATTGAAGTTTTTTCAATTAGCTAGATTTTAAAACCAAATAAAAATTAAAACATTTGTGGTTGAGTTGTCTCGTTTTCATTGTCTTTATGGTTTTATAATAAAGGTGGATTAACTAATTTTTAAAGCATTTGTGTGCGGTATGACTACAACTTTTGTTGAATTGCCTTTGCATTTTTAGTTTTATGGCCAACACATCTTCTCCAACATCTACCACAAATATTTAGCTTGAACCGCTAAGCCATGCTTACCAAAGGACCTCCATATCTCTCCAAAATCCAATGTTGAGTGGGGCATTCTAGTGATTAGCTGGTCAGTTTTCAACAATAAAGTGTTGTGAATAATGTGAAATTGTTGGAAACTATGGGGAAGCTACAATATGTCTAATTGTTTATCCTTTGATTAGGCTTGGTCACCACATGCACCATCATTGTTACAAAGTTTCCTTTGTACATAATGTTACTATTACTAAACAATAATTTGGTAGCTAATATAACACTTACCTAGACCTATACCTATAGTGGTATATGACCCTTGGAATCCATGTTCCTTATCCTAATGTTTAGATAAAATAAAAAACCATCTCATTATCACAAAGGGTCAAATTTTTATTGTTGGGTCCATTACATAAATTTTGAAGGAAAAAATAGACTTCAAAACAAAAATGTACAACCAAAATCAACTTTATAAGAACCAATAGGATCTAATATAACGATGTCAACCATGGGGATGATTCACCATTTTTGGAGTAAAAAAGTAAAAAGATAAAAAAAAATTAAAAAAAATTAAAAACTATTTTTTCGACTCATATTTTAACTTATCTCCCTACGATTTTATTTAAATTTTGAGAGGAAACACTAGTTGGATGTGAAATTTAATTCCTCGTCGAAGAAGTACCAATGTTTCATATTTTTGGTGGACCTGCTACACGAAAAATGATTGCAATCACATTTTTCATGTATTTCTCAATTTTCGTATAGCGAAGTCCATTGGAAGTATGCAAGATGAGTACTACTTGAATGATGAATCAAATTCCACATCCAACAAGTGCGCTGACTCAGAATTTGAGTAAAATCGCAAGTGATAGGCTGAAAATACGAATTGAAAAGAGTGATTTTTCATTTTTTCCCTCTAAAATTTGATGATGTAATCTAATATTATTTTATTATTTCAACTATTATTTTATAATATTCCTTAGGAGACCCATTTTAGACCTCAAAATTTCTCTAATGAATTTTTAATTATTTTTTTGGTTGCTTTACTTGCGATTGTTTAAAAAAAAAAAGTTGAATATTGCCACAATTTTTTTTTAACCATTTCCTTATTTATGGGTTGATATATCTGAATGTTACATAAGTTGTATAAGAAAATAAAACATGAGTTTGATGTTATTTGACTCAATGGTGGTTAATGTAATATTATGAAAAATGGTAGTCTCTTGATACTCTTGCATTGTTGTTACACTAAGAAAATAAACTATATACCTAATTACATTAAATTTGACTATTCATATATTTTTTAAACTTTGAATTCCAATAATATAATGAAGTAGTTTCACATGAAAATAATACATAATTTTTTGGTGATGTATTTAAGTTTTATTTTGGTTATTTAAATATATTGTATTTCAAACTCAATCCATTCTTAATTAGAAGTTAATTTTATTGAGAATGAATTTCATATATAAATTAATGATTTTTCTTTATTTATTTTTAAGTCAGAGAATTTCATAAAATTATACAGTTTTCTCCTTTACATTTCATGTTTTTAACTAAAGTTTAAAAAACAAGGTCTTATTTGGCCTCTTCCAGAGGCACACAACTATGTTGTACATCAATATCTTAGGTTAAAACACATTGATCGATAATTTTCCCTAGCTCAAATAGTGCTAGAACTAAATCTAATACTACTTTGCTACATTAAATGTTTAAGCCTAAGTCATAGTTCATATGCCAAAGCCATACTTCATAGTCTATTTTTGTTAAAAAACCTATTTTTAAATGGTTGCCAATCCTTGTCTAGCTACAACTTTCTAGTAGCCTCAACACTTCAAGCCTGAGTGCCTTTAGCAACTAGTGATACATATGTCTAGACCTATGATAGAAAAAAATGGTTAAAGGGAGCAGAACCTTGAGTTCTTTTAGAAGTTGATTCATTGGTCTAAATCTCGGACATAAAGATTGGTTAGAAGGGGCACATGCTAATAGCTTTCATGCTTAACTCATCTCATGTCCATACAAAATGTGGGTGCATGGATGGAAAGAGTGGAAAAAGCTCTGTTTCCATCTGAATTGGGTCAACTGCATTAACTTATGCAGGTGAATCTGTCATGTCATTTTTTGTTTGAGATATGGCCTTTTAATGTTAAAGACCCTTCCTCCACTTGGATATTTGGTACTAGTGTTGTTTCCAATTCTATTTTATCTTTGATAAGTCTCATAAACAACCACACTTCTCAATGAATTTAATTAATATGCTATTTACCTATAATTTATTAATTTTTTATTATAACTAACGTAGAAGTATGAAATTAATGTGGTATGAATGCATGCATAATCCTTTATAAAAACAACCATAGGTTAGAATTTTCATTTATAATCAATTGTTGTGATATTAAAGTAAATCATTATGACAAATTAAAATGAATTAAAATAACAAAAGAAAAAATAAATCGACGTTTGCACAACTCCCTAAGATGAAGTAAAAAGAAAAAAAGAAAAATCATTATTTTGTCCTTTTTATATGTGGAGTGTATGTGAAAAGTCTCGTTCCAGATCGCGTTCACAATTTAAAGAGGCATAATATAGTTCTTGTAATTATAGCAATGCCAATATCTATTGAGGCATAGAGTCCGTTGTGCCCTTCTAGATGGAGAAGGCCCTCAACATTGTCACCCACTTGCTCAAGACAAGATCATTAAACCTATAAATCCATACCCAAAATATCAAACCGAAGCTCAAATGGTACCAAATAGGATCAATGTGATCAAATACAAGATGAATATTCAAAAGAGTTTCATTTCATTAACTTTCCCAGTAATTTAAGTAAAACTCCAAGATGTAGGAGTCTCGCTTGATATATAGTAAATACTAGACTGCCATGGACTACATGTGATGCCATTAGTGATATTTTGTCTTTGAAATTTGTGAATCATATAAGAAAATCAATGCAATGACAGTGGAGCGCTTCAATATTCATAAGAGCATGTCAAATTTGAAAATAGAGGAACTACAAGCATAATGGAATTCAAAGACTTGGAGAGAAAGGAAGTGAAATGGTTATTGGTTCGAATGAAATATATTTCAATAGTTGAAATGGTTCAGAGTATGGTTTTCCTATGAAAAGTGACATATTTACCATTGTACAAAGGTTAAAAATACATTTCATCTTTTATTAAATTATTAATGTGTCCTATTTTCCAACTATTAAATATACTATTATTATTGTGTCGAGATACGCTCTACAATGGGGAGATGTGTAGGCATAATGTTGCTGAGAAATTAGGGTGTTTAATTTAAATTTATCTTCTTGATAATTACTTGTGTTCTTGTCATGCTTCTATTTCTTATATTTTGTCTTCATTATCTTATCATTTCTTTCATCAAGTCAATTATCAAAACACAAGAGACAAAAAATTTAGGCTCTTCAAGCCAGGGCCAAAACCTATCCCTCTTGGAGAGGAAAACCGAAAAGTAATTCTTCTTATATATCTTCAATAGACAAGTACCATGACCATGTAACATACCCTTGACACCAGTATGCCTCCAAGACCTTGTCACTGCTCTTTCTCAACTCCTTATACTGACCTCCTTTTCTTCACTTCTATGCACCACCACTAGGAAAGCTCGGTTCCTAGTCTTTAGAAAATATGCTTCTTCCTTTCCCTTCTTTGAACTAGCCTCGACCTTCCAGACACTCTTACTTGCCCTTCTATTTGCACATCTTTATCTTCAAGTCTAAGATCCTTAGCTCGTTGTAGTGATCCTTCATTTACTGTAGTCACCTTCGATCCTTTTCCAAGATATACCAAGCACACCACTCTCAAAACAAAGATAGTATGTCTCTCTTCTTTGATCCAATAGTATAAATTTACTTCTCTATATTCTTCCTTCTTTCATTCCATCTCTTTCCTTAGTAGATCACCCTCCAGAATTCACACTAGAAAAAACCTTTGATTTTCACTTCATCACAAAATTGTTTCTTCTTGAAGAAACCATTGGCAGTCCTAAAGTGACCTCAGTGTATATGACCCATATACAAATATAATACTTCCTTATTACTTTGTTGATATGGCCCTTATTTGTATCACAATTTAGTTCTTGAACTCACACTTAATTGCAGAATTTATCCTCGCATTTTTAACACAGAGGTAATCCAAACTGATTGGTGTACAATGAGGTCATAGACTTGTCTATATATAGGGACAATCTTACCCTCTCTAGGCCAACATGATCATCTGTTATAAGATCGACTTGAAAGGGAGTGTCCTCACCACATTTGAGATGCCTTGTTCAAGGACATATTCCAACATCTTCTAGATAATTTTGGCAAGGTCTTGATGCATAATTTTTACATCAATAATGATCCTTTACAAGTGTAATAACACTTCATATACATGAATCTAAATTATACATTTATGACAAGATGAAAAATCCATAAAGGCATCAAGAATAAGTCTTTGACCTATAATAAAAAATCCTTGCTCATGAAACCCATGAAGGAAGCATTACAAAATACATTTTATTATCTTTTCCTTCTTCATTACATAAATTTATAATTACAAGTCATTATGAATACCAAACCTAGTTACGCTTTCCAACACTCCCTCTTAAATAGAGAAGTATTCATAATGGTACATGGTCACTCTCAATCTAAAGAATCTCATAAGAAGAATTTGATTGGTAATCCATCTGTTATAACATCATATTAACAAAAATTGTCCCAATGCAAGACCTTGACTAACAACTCCATCTATCCATGAGAGCATGAGATACAATGCTATTGAGACCAATGATTGTAGACACCATCATCACTGTCTCCAAGGTACATACTCCACCTTGGTGTTCACAGAGTATGACCTATTTTGGATTATTCTTAATGTTGGATTCTCAGTCCTCAAAGAATATCCATCATTCCATGACTACACTTGTATTGGTTGCCATAATACATCCCAAACGAGTATCAGATGCTAGATGATTACCCAATCCTTTATTCTGTATTCCTAGGTGAAGACCAGAATGATGTGTCTATCTCTACCTATCAACCAGGGAGGAAATATTCCACAAAGGAATGTACCTAAGCTTCCCTCTTTGCTTAGCAATTATAGAGTTTCTTCCAAGTAAGAAACTTATTACCAAGCTCCCTCTTAATCAAGGACCTGCAACAATAATGATGAAAACACCCAAATTCTCATAAAGAACTCCTTCCTTTAATGTCATGAATTTATTTGTTCTTGAGGATTCTTCATCTTTTGAATCTCTACATAGGGAAAAAATCATCCATCACTTTCATTCAAGAGTCATTTCTGGTATCAAAAAGTGATCCATTAATCTTCTCATCCGGTCTAGCTTCATGCCATGCTGCTTTCCTTCGAACCATATTTCTCCCAAGGATATTTCATTCTGTCATATGGTTATCAATTTTTGGAAGACATATACTTCCCTTTTCCAGCCTTGCATAAACTCATGAGATATTAATTAATTATAAATATGAACTTTTAAATCAAAATTTACCTTAGTGATGATCTTTCACCATGACATCTTCTTGTAGGCATCGACATCCTTTTGTTTACAGATTGACATATCTCCTAAATATATGTATTGTCAAGGGTTTCCATCTTTTCCAGAATTCTATCAGAGTCTATATATCTTCCTAGGAGATTTTCTAGTCAAGTCTTCTTGGCTTCCTTGGATGTTGATTGCTTCTTTCCATGGTTTCACTTCCCACGATCTCTTCCTTTTTATTTATCCGCGCAATTTTATTTTATTCCTACGAAGTTCCATTGTGAAGCTCATTGATAATGTGTAATCACCTCATATTCCATATGATTTCATATTATGTTGATTTCATCTAGTTTAGATCATGCCTTTTGGAAACCTGTGCATCATAAGAGTTTCTTATTTCTATTTTGATTATACTTCTAAAGATAGAAGTATACTACCTGCAACCACATGACATGACTTCATGGAATCCAGTGTCAACATATATATACATGCACCTCATTCTTTTTCTTTTTGAGTCATCTTGCAGCGGGTTTCCTTAGAATGAAAGAGTTTCATTCTCTTTGCTTCATCAATATGCCATCATATTCTAATCCCAGAGTTCTGCAAGTTATAATTATCGAAGAAACCTTTTTATTTTTTTCTAACTAGTGAATCCAAAGAGGATTCCATTAGAAAATGTTAACACCTAAAACATAGGAGCTAAAAAATTTATTAAGTTATCTCCATAGGAGATAAAAAAATTAAATCAAAAGAGGTTTAGGTTTTGTTTTGTGATATCAGAATGAGTTTAGGCGAGATCAAAATATGGTGAGGGTGGATATGGTTTAACCTTTGGATTCCCTTGTTTTTTTATGGATTGGTTTATTCCATGAGATCCCACATTCATGCTTGGAATATGGCACATGGGTGATTGGCCGAAAGAAATATTTGGTTTAACCCAATCTATGGTCAGGTGGTACGTGGAATTCCCTAACTTGGTTGGCTTTTTCATATGGTTAATAAGAGCTAAGTTTCTCTTGTCTTTGATTAGTAATTATACTTGTTATTATGTGGCTTTAATGGTTGTTGTATCATTGTTAATTATTTGGTTATATGTTAGTTATAAGTATGGTTTAATGACAAATCTTAGTCATGGATCTCATCATGTTTTGATTAGTAAATAAATGAATAAGGAATGTGTGACCTAAGTGTGATATGATAACTATTGTGATAGGGCATTAGTAATTATTATTAAAAATAAGATAATTTTCAGATTCGTATGTTCATATATGCATTCATGACCTATAGGTTGCATGTTCATCATGTGTTTGACAAAATTCCAGTCCTAGTTGGGAGGGGTCAGGTCAAGTCCTTGTTCAAATTTTTGTTTGAAATATTTGTTTCAATGTTATTCATTATTTCTAGAAGTCTCATTGAGTTCTAGGTAGAGGCTTGAGTCCTATCCCCAAAAAAGTGGTTCAAAATTCAGGGTCGCAGGCATAGAATTGACTGGAAAAGTCCACAGTCGTTGGGAAGTAGGATTATCAGCTTGTCGCATGGAGCGACTAAGGTTCTAGTTCAGTGAAAAATAGAGTTATCTCAGGGTTGGACACCTGATGGGGTAGGGTAGCTCCTTTAGGTCATGTAGCACTTGAGGGAGGTCAGTAAAGTATTAAGTTGTTGACTCCATTTCCTTAAGGTCATATAGGAGGTTGAGTCTTATCATAGTGGCAGTCAGCTCATGTTTACCCCATACAAACCAGTGAAAGTGGGTAAATGTGGGAGGAGGCAGTTACAGGGTGGTATCAGAGTGGGTTGCACTCTCTTTGGGTAAAATATGATGTTTTCAAGGTTATGGTTGTCATGCATGAGGTCATGGTACACAATTGGTATAGTCATGCATGATGTTGGAATATTGATATGATTATGATTATATATGTATTGCGCTAATGTGGAATTATTTTGAAAATGATATAAGACTTCCATGAACATCACTAATGTATGGTTTTAATTTTGGTATCTATTTGGTTTATCTGACATGGCCTATTTGTAGGAACAAGAGAATCAAAGATGATGAGAAAAATGGTAGATTATAGTTCCCGTGACTCTCCCTACAAATCAGTTGGGTAGCAAGGTGAATATTCTCCTAGTATAGTAGACACATTGAGAAGTTTGAGGGCATATATAAGAAGTTGAAAATTAGACAATGATAGGTTAGTTGAGGCTCAGGAAATAATTTCAAGGGCTTAGTAGAAGTAGGTTGAAGCCAATGCAGCGATTCTTCAGAGCTTTTCAGAATTGTAGAGACATGAAAAATTAAGGATCGGTCAATAATAGGAATAGAATACCAATGGAACCTATGGTAGTAGGTATCGATCGGGATATAGGTTGGATAGAGGGGACATAGTCATAGGGGGCAGATAACTGGATACACCTGACAAGAGGACTGGTATGTATGGGCATCATTCTAGTTCCTCATACATGAGACATTATGATCATCATCACCATCAACATATTTATAGGAGGAGTGAGTACTTTCGAGAGGAGTTCAAGAAATTCAAGCCTCCTACATTCGATGGAGAGATGAAGAAGTCAGAATATGCGTAGGCATGATTGCTTGGGATGAAGAAATTATTCAAATTGCATAGTTATTCAGAGAACATGAAATCCAATATAGCTACATTCAGTCTCAAAAGGAAAAAAAACATTTGGTGGGAATATGTGAAGAATGTCAAGGGAATTCGAGAATAAGAGTTGGTTTGGGATGATTTTGAGAGACTCTTCAAGAAGAAGTACTTATCTGAGAGATAATATGATGATAGAGATAAGGATTTTTATGAGCTGAAAATGGGTTCTATGATAAATGATGAGTATAATAGCAAGTTCTTGGAGTTGTTAAGGTATGTTCCTTACCTCAAGGGTGAGAAGGCTAAGATTAAAATATTCATTAGTGGGTTTCCAATAGCATATAGAGACCAGGTTGAGTGCGATGAGCTTAGATCATTTTAGGAGGCCATTTGGAAGTTGAAGAGTTGTTATGAGCAATCAAAGCGCAAGGCTGATCCTAAGCATGATTTGAAGGGAAATTAGAAAGTTAAATGGAAATGGCCACCGAAGTGGGGAAGACCTCAGGATGTAGGTGAGAAAGAAAATGTTGTTCCTTACAAGAAGTTTAATGCAGCTGACAAGGGACATGGGTCACAGTCTGGAGAGCGGCATAATATAGGTGATGGTAGGGAACCATTGCAGTGTTGGATACATGGAAAATATCATCGCAAGAAGGATTGTCCATTGTACCAAGGTGCTAGGCCTAAGATCTACAATGCTCAAGAGGCATAGATAGTTGGGGTTGTGGGTCATAACATTCCTCAGATTTATGAAATTGTGGAAAAAAAGTAACAAGATCACCATGAATCCATTATTGAGATGGGAGGTAAGCTCTGTGGTCGAGTTGTTTCTATTTTAATCGACCCTAGATCTAATTGTAGGTATGTTAATATTGACCTCGTGGATAAGTGTGGTTTGAATAGGGAAGTTCATGCATAATATTGGTTAGTGTAGTTGGCCATAGGTACAAAGAAAAATTTCATCATTGGGTAAGATATTGGGAATTTGATTTGAATGGTATGCCTACATCAGTGCATTTGAATGTACTTCCATTGGGACCATACGATATGTTGTTGGGTATGGAATAATTGTATCTCTATAGGAACAGGGTGGATTTTTATGAGAAGGATATTGAATTCCTGGATGATAATGGGGAAAAGAGAGCCTTTCAGGGAAAGAAGAAGCCTACATCAGTGAAGATGGTCACCGCTATGCAAGCTAAGCATAGTTTCATAAAAGGTTCTGCGATGTTTTCAATTCATATTTCCGGTGACAAGGGTAAGGATGTTGAGGATGCATAAATATTCACAAGGTATTTAGTCTTGCAACAATTTCAGGATGCATTTCTAGCAGAGATTCCAGAGTTACCACTTCGCAGGGAAGTATAATGTTCTATTTATTTGGTACCAGGATTGGAACCAACATCAAAGGCGCCTTACATGATGAGTACACTAGAGTTAGTAGAGTTGAAGTTGCGGCTGAAGGAAATGATTTATAAGGGATAAATTAGGCCAAGTGTATCGCCTTGAGGTGCGCTCATATTGTTCATTAAGAAGAAGGATGGTAATCTTAGGTTGTGAATTGATTACAAGAAGTTGAACAAGGTAACCATCAAGAATAGGTATCCATTTCCATGTATCAATGGCTTGTTTGAAAAATTGAAGGGAGAAAAAATGTTCTCAAAGATTGACTTGAGATCATGATACCATCAAGGACGCATCAAAGAAGAAGACATACAAGACTGTTTTCGGGAACAAGTATGGGCATTATGAGTTGGTTGTAGTTCCATTTGGTCTGAATAATGCCCCAACTACTTTTATGTGTTTGATGAATAGTGTATTGCATCCTTATCTAAACAAGTTTGTTATTATGTTCATTGATGATATATTGATATTTTCTATGAAAGGGGAAGAGCATGTCGAACACTTAGCAGTGGGTCTTGAGATTGCAAAGAGAGCATAAGTTGTATGCAAAGATTAGTAAATGCAACTTCTTTCATACAAAGGTACATTACTTGGGACATGGTGTTTCCAATGAAGGCATAATAGTAGATCCATAAAAGATAAGGCTTATCATGGAGTAGTAAACTCCCATAAATGTGGATGAAGTCAACTCATTTATGGGATTAGCAGGTTACTACAAGAGGTTCATCAGGAAATTCTCACGCTTTGTGTATATTATTACATCATTGGAAAGAAAAGGTAAGATTGCAGATGCAGAAAAAGAGTTCATAGTGTGTACAAATACTTGCAAAAGAGGACTTGGTGGAGTCCTGATGTAGGAGGGATAGGTGGTATGTTGAGTCTAGGAAATTGAACGAACATGAGGAGAACTATGTGACTCATGATATTGATTTGGAAACTATTATTCATGTCTTGAAGATGTTGAGGCATTATCTTCTTGGTGGGAAGTTTGTATTGATGAGCGATCATAATGGGTTGAGATATTTGTTTGACCAACTGAATTTGAATGACAAGAAAGATAGATGGTTGGCCACCCTTAGTGAGTTTGAATTGATATCAGATGCATTAAGGGTAAGGAGAACATGGTTGCAGATGCTCTTCGCAGGAGAGTGAATTTAAACCTTGTTTTAGCTATTATTTCAAATGGGGCAGATTTACAAGATGGTATCTTAAGGGTAGGAAAACAAGATGACAAGTACACAGAGCTTAGAAATAGGTTACAACAGGGTACATGTGAACAAGATATGGAATATCATCTCATGGAAGATGGCTTGTTGAGATTTAGGGACGGGATTTATGTGTTGAATGACAGTGAGCTCACGAATCTTATCTTGAGGGAGTTTCATGTCAAGCCATATTCAGGTTACCCAGGATATCAAAAGACACTGACAATAGTGAAGAAGTTATACTATTGGCCGAATTTGAAGAAGGAAGTGACATAGTTTGTAGCTAGATGTTTGGATTGTTAGCAGGTGAAAGAAAATTGTAAGAATCCAGTTGAGTTGCTTTAGCCTATTCTGATTTCAAAATGGAAATGGGGGGTCATTTCCATGGATTTCATTACATGTATTCCGAGGACATAAAGGCAACATGATTCTATCATAGTTGTGGCCAATAGATTGAGCAAGGTAGCTCACTTCATTCTAGTAAATATTACTTATTTAGCTAGTGAGGTGGCACATGTCTTCATTAGGGAAATTGTGAGATTACATGGTGTTCTGAAGAATATTGTGTTAGATAGAGATGTTAAGTTCACTTCCAGGTTTTGGAAGGACCTCTTTGTAGGTTTGGGTACAAAGTTAGCCTTCAACACAACTTATCATCCATAGACAAATGGATAGATAGAGAGGGTCAACAAGATTCTTGAGGATATGTTGAGGATGTATGTCATGCATGAAAAAAGTAGATGTGAGGAGTACCTTCCATTTTTTGAGTTTGCTTACAACAATGGGTATCATGAATCATTGAGGATGAGTCCATTTGTGGAACTCTATGGGCGGAGTTGTAACACTCTCATCAGCTGGAGTGATCCAGTGAACAAGGTACTTATTGGAATGAATATGTTGGTAGAAATGGAATAGGAAATGAAAGTTATAAAGAAGAATCTAAAGGAAGCGCAAGACAGGCAGAAGATTTATGTAGAAAAACACATGGAATTTAAGGATTTTCAGGTTGGGGAGTATGTGTACTTGCACATCAAGCCCAAGAATATCTCCTTTACGATAAGATAATGTGCCAAGTTGGAACCATGGTATTGTGGGCCTTTTGAGATCCTTGAGAGGGTTGGACAAGTGACCTACAGACTTGCACTACCTCTGACAATGAAATTCCATGATTGTTTCCATGTTTAATTGCTTAAAAGAAATGTAAAGGATGTTGATCATGTTATTGATTGTTCTGTATTGTAGGTGGAACTAGAAGGATAACTCTAGTTGAAACCTCATTGCATATTGCAGTTGAAACAACTCCTACTCTAGAACCAAGCAATCAAGCAGGTTAAAGTGCAGTGGAAGCACTTTGGGCCCGATGAAGCTACATGGGAGATGGTTTATTAGATGTGGGCTATGTATCCTTCATTGTTTTCTGGTGGAGGAAAATGAGTTTTGTTATTTTTAAATATTTATGTATGGTTTCTATTTTAAATACTGCAATGAGTTGTGTTATAAAGAACAAATGAGCGGTATGGTTGAAATGTTGTCATGATTTTCATGATGGTTTTGCTTTTGACTAGGTTTTACATTGTAAATATTGCAACGAGGTAAGTTATAAAGCTCCATAGGTAGTATGATTTTGGTTTTCAATAGTTTTGTTGGTTGTAGGTCACATAGAACACTGAGGATGGTGTTCCCCTAAGGGGAAGGGTTATGTAACAACCCTAGGTTAAAATTTCATGTAATAAAGTAAATAAATGAAAAATAAGACGAAGGTCATGGGACACGTAATCCAAGATGAATGTTGGGAAAAGTATCGTACTGGGCATCACTTTTTGTTTATTATGACTAAGGGGAAATGGGTAAAGACAATGGAAAAGGCATTAAAATACAAAATCGTATTATTGAAATTTTATTTATGAAAATAAAGGAAATTAGGAGAAGCAGAAGGTGAAAGATCTCAAGTTGCATGTAAGGAGGAAAATGAAGGAAAATAGAGGAAAAATCAAGAAATTAGAGGCATAAATATTAAAAAAACATCAGATCACAAATTCATGGGCTTTTTTCAATTCAGTTTCAGAATTGGTTTTAGAAAGGAGAAGAGCACTGAGAGGAGAAAGCAAGGAAGAAAAGGAAATGAAGGATAAGGAAGGCAAAGGAAGGAAGGGATCAAGCAAGGAAAGTTTGGATCAAGCGACTTCAACGGGAATAATTGTAGGTAACAGGTTGCATGTATGTTTTCCTAGATGGTTTTGGCATGCATGGTATGTCCATGTTGGTGTTTAGTTCTTTTGTTTTCATTGGCATGGGTTTTGTCAGGTTTCGACAGTGGATTTTAGCCTTGATTTCCATTTCCAGATAGCCATGGTGTGATGGGATTCATTCTTGGTTTAAATATGGATTTACAAAAAATTTTGGATCTTGGTGAGGTGGTTTTAGGAAAATCCCAAGGGATAGGGGTAAATCTGGTTTTCTCTAAAAATCCCTCAACAAGTGGGTGAAGATAGGAAAATTCCACAAGGGATGGTGAAGGATATTTTATGCATCCAAGTTCGGTTTTATTTTGTGATCTCAGAACCAGTTTAGATGAGATCATGGTATGGTGAGGGTGGATGTGGTTTAACCTATGGATTCCATTTTCTATTTATGGATTAGTTTAATCCATGAAATCCCACATTCATGCTTGGAATATGGCACAAGGGTGATTGGCTAAAAGAAAGATATTGGTTCAACCCAATCTATGGTCAGGTGGAACGTGGAAGTCCCTCAATTGGTTTCCTTTTGCATATGGTTAATAAGAGATAAGTTTCTCTTGTCTTTGATGAATAATTATACTTGCTATTATGTGGATTTAATGTTTGTTCTATCATTGTTAATTGTCTGGTTATATGCTGGTTATAGGCATGGTTTTATGATAGATCTTAGTCATGGCTCTCATCATGTTTTTATTAGTAAATAAATGAATAAGGAATGCATGACCTAAGTGGTGTTATGAAAACTATTGTGAGATGACATTAGTCCTTATTAAACAACAGATAAGTTTCAGATTCCTATGATCAGATATGCATTCATGACCTATAGGTTGCATGTTAATCATATTTTTGACGGAATGCCAGTCTTGGTTGGGGGGGTTTCAGGTCAAGTAATTGTTCAAGTTTGGGTTTTAAAGCTTTGTTTCTATGTTATTCATCTTTTCTGGAAGTCTCATTGAGTTATGGGTATAGGATTGAGTCTTAGCCCTGAGAAAGTGGCTCAAAATTCAGGGTCACAAGCATAGAACTGACTAGAAAAGTCCACAGTTGTTGGGAAGCAGGATTATGAGTGAAACTAGAGGGATATAGTTGCATTGAGGCCTTGGCAAGGGAGCGATTGAGGCTCTAGTTTAGTGAAAAAGAGATTGATCTTAGGGGTTGGACATATGGAGAGGTTGGGTAGCTCTTGAAGGTCCTGTAGCACTTGAGGGATGTCAGTAAAGTCTTAAGTTGTTGACTCCATTTACTTAAGGTCATACAGGAGGTTGAGTCTTATCACAATGAGCCTTAGATCATGTTTACCTCGGGAAAACCGGTGAAAGTGGGTAAATGTGGAAGGAGGAAGTTACAATTTCCTTAGAATTCTATCTGGTGATCGATGTTCAGTTAAAGCTACCAGTGTCTGCAGTCACCCACCAAAATATAATTCCAAAACATTTACTATAGAAAATTAATACTCGAGTCCTCATTGACAATTTTCTGGAGACAAGCAATATCAATATGTAAGTATTGACCAATTACTAGAGATAACAAAAACCCAAAGCTTCTTTAAAGAAATCTGACATGTAATGAAAACTATGTCTCCTCCTGGCTCAGATCCTCTAACCACAAGATGAGAAAAGTTAGAAAATGTAACAAGAAAGGTTCAATTTGAATTTAAGATAGTCAAGTTGAGTAAATCAAATTTCCAAATTAGCAGGACAACTTGGAGGCAATTAAATAGTGTGACATGGATCTTGTCACTCAGTTAACTCAGTAAATTTGAGTTTTTCGGCTTGTATTTTAGTGATGCATGTGTGATTGCTAAATTTTAGCAATCTAGTTCAGTTAGCTTCAGTTGTATTCAGTTAACTTACCTATAACTATTGATAGGGATAGTTGAAGGCCAGTTATGCAGTGGGACAACCGTCTAACTCATAGACCTGTTAGTTAACTGATCAAAGAACCCAAAATAGCTAATGCATGCATGCAATTCGAATTTCTCAGCTGAAGTGGAAGAGACAAGGCCAGTTTAACATGAGTTGTATACTAGTTTGAGTATACAATTATTGCATGCAATCAGGAGATTAATCCTTTGGAATTGCACAAGAAAATAGGAGGAAATTCCTATATTTTAGTAGCTAATTTCCTCAAGGATTGCATAAGGAAATAGGAGGCTAGATGAGCAGATAATTGGCTAAGTGTTGGACAAAGTTTCTCATTTAGCAGAGAGAATATTTATTCTTTTGCAGGTTGTGCTCAGAGCTACAGAAACAAATTGTAATAGTTTCTCTATTCAATTGATCAATGAAAAGAGGCTTGAGGGTTTTTTTCCCAGTTGCGTTCCCCTAGAAATCATTGTTTACTTGTGGTTTTTCTTGTTGCATGTCTATGCATGTTGTTCTAAATTGTGATTTCCTTTTTGTAGATTAGTAGAGTAGAATTTCTCTCTTGTTTTCAGTTTGAAATCTTGAGAAATTGCAATTTTTATCGAATTTCTACATGGTATCAGAGCCATGAAATCAAATTAGAACCAGTATTTTAAAATTTTCTCTCATGAATTTCAATTTTGTAGCTTCATTGTTATGCTTTTCTTCATAATCGAGAGAATGTATTTCAACAGACTGAGATTTGAGTATGCCCTGGAGGGTAGCTCGAATTGCATAGCCTGGAAGGATCAAATGGAAGCAGTGTTTGATGATAGTGGTGTGTTAGAATATATTAAAATTGATATTGCAAAACCTCCATAGTCGGATGCACAAGAATTATCCCAATGGAAGAAGGATGTTGCAAAGGCCAGGAGAATTCTTCTAGAAGTGAGGGACCATGTGGTATCAAATCTCCATGGAAAGAGAAACCATTTTATAGGTAGAATGCATTGACTGAGCTACTCAAAAGTAATAATGACCATAGAAAATTGGCTGTGAAAGACAAAATTTGAAACATAAGGATGCAGATAAATGATACCATTCCACAATATCTCTCCATATTTACACAAGTTCAAGTTGAGCTTGGATAGATTGGGGTGAATGTTGCAGAAGATGACCTGTTGAGCCTAGCTCATCTAGGCCTTCCAAAATATTGGAACAACTACCAGGAATGTATGAATGGAAGGGAAAAATTACCGAACTATGAAAGGTTATGGTCTAACTTGGTTCTACAAGAGTTCACGAGAGATACCCTAGATGGAACTTCATGTAAAGCAAAGGATGAAGATAATTTTTCCTTGGTTGGAAAGGGGAATAAGGGAAAAGGAAAGAAGACACAAAACATACCTGAATGTAGCCAAAATAATGGCAAGAATAAAGACTTGATCAAGATAAATTGTTTCCACTACCGCGAATACAGGCACTATGCAACAAAATGTCCACACAAGAAGTCAAAAAATAATACTTCGGGAGGAGCAGGAGGTGAAGCACTGGCTTCAAAATTCTAATTATACTTCACCCTAATATCATGCATGGACAACACTATTATGGGGAGTTTGTGGTACCTTGATTCCATTGCCTTGTTGCATATGAAAAGGTGCAACTAGTTTTTTAGTAGCTTGGAAGAGAAGGGTCTCCAAATGCATATTGAAATGGGGGATGACAGGAGGTACAACGCTACAGGAATTGGTACTATCACCTTTGAGAGGGAGAAAAACTCTCCTCTTCACCTCCAAGATGTTATGTTTTCACCTAGGCTGAAGAAAAACCTGATCTTTGTAGCAGTATTGGAGGATAGAGGCTATGATGCTATTTTCAGTAACGTGAAAACCTTTCTGAGACACATAGCTACCAGGAAAGTGAAGCATATCATGGTTCGTGTGAAGAACCTGTACAAACTTGAGGTGGGATATTGCACTGCATTGAGAAATATCAATGAAAAAGTGCAGAGATCATATGTTGGATAAATATGGATCAGGAGATTGGGTCATATACACCATGGTACCTTAAAAATCATTTAAAAAATTACCATTAGTCTCCCTAAAGTATCCCTCAATGACCAACAGGATGTATGGAAGGGTTGAACATTGGGGAAATATGTCAAATCCACTTTCCATGACCAAGATAGAAGAGCAGATGCAATCTTGGAGTGAGTCCACTATGATGTTTGTGGACCCTTTTCTACAACCTCCATAAAAAAACATAATTACTATTTTTTTTTTATTGATGATTTATATAGAAAATGTTAGATCTTATTCACGTGGAAGAAGGATGAATTTTTATCAAAAATTTGTGAATTAAAGGCATTGGTTGAGAAGGAGACTAGGAAGAAGGTGAAGGCTCTCAGGAGAAACAATGGAGGTGAATTTGTTTTGCATGCCTTCAAGGATTTATGTGCCAAAGAAGGTATTCAAAGAGAATTGATAGCACCCGATAACCCATAGTAGAATGGGGTAGCTGAAAGGAAGAATAGAAGCATAGTGGGAGAAGCAAGGGCCATGTTGCATGATTAGGGGCTTCCGTTACATCTATGGGCGGAAGCATGCAACGCTGCAGTCTACTTGCAGAACCATCGTCCGCATAGAATACTTGGCATGATCACACCCAAGGAAGCTTTCTCTAGGAGAAAGTCTGATGTGTCTCATTTTCAGAATTTTTGGAGCTTCATTTTATTTTCATGTCTCTAAAGATTCTAGGAAGAAACTTGAGCCTACAGGAAAGTTGGGTTTTTTTGTAGGATACATCGAAACTCCACACAATTACCGGGTGTATTTACCTTCACTGAGGATGACATTTGTGAGGAGAGATGTTAACTTTGATGAGGAGAAGGATATGAGATGATCACTGGAACTAGTGCTAAGTATCCCACTAGAGAAAGGGATTCTAGATCCAAATGAGGAGCTTCAGGATGAGCTTCAGAAGGTTGTGGAGCAGCCACATGCAGCGGAGCAGACAAGAGGCAGAGTGGAGGCACCCCCTCAACCAGAACCTTCTACATAGGGGAGAAAGAGAACCAGAGAAGTTGATAGATTTTTGTAGGATGTTAGGGAGATTGTGGGAGCCCCTACATCAATACGCAGGCAGTGGAGGTCACTTAAGAGGTACAGTGGTTACATGTATCTCATGAAAAATCTCATTGAGTCAGAGCCTTCTTCATTTGAGGAATAAATTTCTCAACCTTTTTGGGTTGATGTCATGGTGGAAGAATACAAATCCATCATGAAGAATAATTTATGGGAGGTGGTGCTGAGACCAAAAGGGAAATCAATGGTTGGTTCTAGGTGGATCTAAAAAGTGAAACATGCAGCTGATGGGAGCATCAAGAAGTACAAGGCCATATTCATGGCCAAAGGATCATCTCAGGTAGTGGGAGTGGATTACGAGGAAATGTTTTCACCAGTTGCAAGATATTCCTCAATCAAATCCATTCTAGCATTAACTGCACATATGGGGTGGAAATCCATGATATGGATGTGAATACCGCCTTTCTCAATGATGTTTTTGAGGATTAAATTTACATAGAGTAGCCAGAAGGATTTGAGACATACAATCGGGAGTCACATGTGTGCAAAATCAGAAGAGCTTTGTATGGTCTCAGATAGGAACCATGAGCATGGTACACTCATATCAACAATTATCTCAATGGATTGGGCTTCACCAAAAGTGAAGCAGATGAAAACCTCTATCACATTGTGGTAGATGGTAACTTTCTTATTCTTGTTTTGTATGTTGATGATTTAATATTGGAAGGTGATGATAAATTGATCCGCTCTTGTAAATAGGATCTTTCAAGGGAATAATTTGAGATTAAATACGTGGGCTTAATTCATTACTTCCTCAAGTTGGAAGCATGGCAAGGTGATGGTGAATTTTTTGTGTCTTGGGGGGAAGTATGCTTTGAAATAATTCAAATATTTCACATGGATAATTTTAAGCCCATGGAAACACCTCTAGCTATAAACTAGAGGAAGGATAATGCCACTTCAGGTGAAGAGTTTTATTCTACCATTTACAGGCAGCTTGTGGGGTCTTTCATGTATCTTGTGAACACAAGACACGACATGTGCTATGCAGTAAAGTAGTTGATTCAAGATATGGTGAGGCCTACCAAGTTGTATTGGAAGGTAGAAAAGCATGTGTTATCATACCTCAGAGGCACTATCGAGTATGGATTATGGTACAGGAGGACAGAGGGAGTGAAGCTCCAAGGCTTTAATGATGTAGATTGGGGAAGGAGTCCATCATATAGGAAAAGTACTTCAGGTGCTATATTCAGTGTTGGGTTTTCAACTATTTCCTGGTACAACAAAAAGTAGAGGTCTATGGCACTCAACTCACCAGAGGTTGAATACATGGTTGCAAGTCAAGCATCATGTGAGGCCATATGTACAAGGAAAATAATTGTGGGTCTTTTCAGTCAGGAGATGGATTCGGCAGTGATATATTTTGATAATCATATTTTAATTAAGCTCTCTAAGAATTCGTTATTTCATTATAGGTCCAAGCACATTGATATTCGATATCATCATTTGTGAGACTGTGTTTAAAGGAGAATTATGTTGCTACAATACATTCCAATTGAGGAGAAAAATGTTGACATTTTGACAAAGGCATTGTCAAGAGGTAAATTCAAATTCCATAGGTGCAGGATAGGGGTGGTGAAAAAACCCTTTCTTGCTAAGAGAGAGTGTTAGAAAATGTGGCAAGAAAGGCTCAATTTAACTTTAGCCTTAGTAAAATTGAGTAAATCGATTTTCCACATCAGTAGGACAACTTGGAGGCAGTTAACTAGTGTGACATGGATCTTGTCACTCAGTTAGCTCAATGAATTTGAGTTAGTGGGCTTGGAGTTCAGTCATGCATGTGTGATTTCTAAATTTTAGCAATATAGTTCAATTATTTTCAATTGTATTCAATTAACTGGCCTCTAACTATTGATAGAGTCAATTTAAGGTCAATTGTGTAGTGGGAAAACAATCTAACTCAGAAATCTGTTAGTTAACTAATAAATAAGCCTAATATAACTAATGCATACATGGAATTTGAATTGCTCAGTTGAAGTGGAAGAGACAAGGACATTGTAACATGAGTTGTACATACTAGTTTGAGTGTTAGTTGTTGCATTCAATCAGGAGATCAATCCTTTGGAATTACACAAGGAAATAAGAGGAAATTCCTATCTTTTAGGAGCTAATTTCCTCAAGGATTGTGTAAGGAAATAAGAGGCTAGATGTGCAGATAAATGGCTAAGTGTTGGCCAAATTTTATCATTCAGCATAGAGAATAATAATTATTTTGTAGGTTGTGCTCAGAGCTGGAGGAAGCAATTGTAATAGTTTCTCTATTCAACTGATTAATGCAAAGAGGCTTGAGGGGTTTTCCCTAGTTGTGTTCCCCTAGAACTCATTGTGTACTTGTGGTTTTTCTTGTTGCATGTCTATGCATGTTGTTCTAAATTGTGATTTCCATTCCGCATATTAGTAGAGTAGAATTTGTCTCTCTTGTTTTCAGTTTGAAATCTTGAGCGGTTGCAATTTTAATCAAATTTCTAAAAAAAAAGTAAACTAGAATTGAAACCAACAAAGAGTATAAGAACACATGCTAGAAGGGCCTTCTCCTTCTCCCAAAAAGGTGTTGAGCAAATCACGGGTACACTAGATGAACAATACACCAACAAAGAAGCAAGCTTCCAAGTTGCATTAAAAAAAAATCAAGAATGATAAAAGATATTTTTTATTAGCATTAATTTTTATGATTAAATATAAATGTAATATTGTATAAGAAAAACAAATATTACTAAATTTTCAAAATAAAATTTATAGAATATATTAAAAATGATTACAATATTATGTTTTGCAAACCTTTTTTAATGTTATTTTTATGATGATTTTAAATATATTATTAAATTAAGATTTTATTATAAAGTAGTATTTTTGTTTATTATATTTTTATATTGGATATGTTTTAAAATGACCATGGTATATTTAAAAAATTTAGGAAAAAATAATTTATAAAATATTACCTACATTAAATATATTTTAAACGCTCACTGGGGTTCTACCTATGTAGCAGGCGCACAAAATGCCACTATTACCGCTAATGGATAAGGTTGGGGTGGCTCGCGTACACGCAACTCGCTGAGCCCTCGGCGTTCAGACACAGCCATGGCATTTGCCGCGGGGGAGCATGCCGCCCTACAAATGAAGATCGAAATAAAGCTGCATCTGAAGAGAACAGAACGGCCCCTGATAAAGAAGGCGTAGATCAGAGGAAGGAAATACCACAAGAGAAAGCCTCCGTGGATACTTCGGAAACACCTGCTGCAACTTCAGCAACATGCAAACCCATTGCATCTGATAGACCTAAGATCGACCTCCCCAGTCACCGCATAAATGCTCAGATCCAGTACATGAAAGATCATGCAGTCATAGGGAATTTCATTGGCTTCTGGCCAACTGAGAAAGTGCTACAAGGATGGATTGCTTCGAAATGGAAGCCCAAGGGACATGTCACCCTACAGCTCGGGCCAAAGGGCTTCTTCAACGCTGTATTCAACTGCATTGAGGACCGAAACAGAGTTCTGGACAAGGGACCTTATTTCTTTAACTCTGCTAGCCTATACCTAAGAGACTGGATAGAAAGATTCAACCCAGACAAAGAAAAATTTAAATGGGCTCCGGTTTGGATATGGCTATATTCACTACTGCTCAAATATTGGGATGAAGAATCTCCCATAGATATTGGCAAGGGGTTGGGTGAGTTCACAAAGATAGCTAAAGAGACAAATCTTTAAAGGTATACCTCTTACGCGCGAATTTGTGTCTACATGCACCTGGAAAAAGCTCTTCCGGATGCGGTAAGTTTTTTTCATGATGATTTCGAGTGGATTCAACCCATAGATTATGAACATGTCCCATTTAGATGTCTTAGGTGTCATTCCCATGGGCACTTGTTCAGAGATTGTTCCCTCAATAATGTTCCCAAGACTAAAGAGGTCAAAGACAAAACTGAAGCGGATGGATTCACCAAAGTTCCTAACCGCAAAAGGCACAACAAGAAACCCCCATCTGTTGGGAAAAAGTCCAGTCTACAAGCTAATACCCCTTCTACCAACAATAATTTTGACCCCCTGTCTCAAACTGACCCCTCAGGGGACATCCCTTTAGCCACCCCTGATCCCTCTCCCAAACCCTCATCTTCATCCGCTCCCCCAAATCCCTCAGGTCCTAAACCTAGCCCGAAAAAAATGAAAAATATGGAAACTTTGTGTTCCAAGCAAACCCTAGATGCAGAGCTTGTCATTTGGAAGCCAAACAGCATGGATATTGACAAAATTTTTCTTAATCCTAATCGTGCCAACCAAGAAAATCCTGAAAGCAGTCAACCTAGCCATATGGATGAGGATTCCGAAGGTTTTGAACTGGGTGAACTTGATCTGCTGGGATTGGAGGATGCCTGCAGGTGAAAGGAATTTGACAAAATTAATCCTCGCCAGATTGAGACCTTAGAAGTCGTCCTTTCCAAAGATCAGCAACACAAGAAACTGGGTATTCAGCCAGGAAGTCACTGGGATGGCTTAAATATTATAAAAGAGTCCAACAAAAGAGGTAGAAAGCCAGATTGGCAATGTACCATCATGTTAGGGGAGATGCTGGTGGAGTTAGGACGATATCCCAAGCTGACGACGCTCTTCAAACCGCTTCCAAATGTTTCCTCATGAAGCTCGTCTCATGGAACGTAAGAGGGCTAAACAGTCCTGGGAAATATAGAATGATTAAAAACATGATACAAAAATAAATACCTCAAATCATCTTTCTTCAAGAAACCAAATGCAACAGCATATCACTTGGTAATATTTTAACCAAAGCTTGGCCCGGATGCCACTCTGTTGCGGTTGATGCTTCTGGATCTTCGGGAGGCCTAGCCATAATATGGGACACGCAAGCTATTTCACTTGGAAACTTCCATGCAACACATAATCTCATTCAAACCACCTTCCACCTTATAGGCACCAACATACATGGGCACATTTCAAATGTCTACTTTCCTCAAAATATGGCAAGCAAGACAACGCTCTTGAATGCAATGGAAGCCCTAAATTCCAACAGAATGCATCCATTATGGATAATAGGGGGGGAATTCAACATGATTACCAAGCTCGAAGAAAAAACAGGGGGTCGACCAAGGTTGGAGTCGGAAAGCTCCCACTTCAGGGATTTCATCAACAGAAGTTGGCTGATCGATTTGCCTTTCTCCAATGGAATGTACACATGGAATAAAAAAATATCTGGAAGTAAACAAATAGCCTCCAAGATAAATCGCTTCCTAATTTCTGATAATTCCATACATATGGGGGGAGATATCTTTGCTTCCATCTTACCAATAGCAGGCTCGGACCACTGGCCCATCTCACTTCAATGGTAGAGCCCCTACCAACAACTGAAATGGCCCTTCAGATTTGAAGCCTTCTGGCTGTACCATCCTAGTTTCAAGACCCTAGTCTACACAGCTTGGAAAAGCTTTGTTCCACCCAAAGGTTCCAAAATGTATCAATTCCAGCAAAAGTTTCGATACCTCAAATCTCAAATCAAATCCTGGAACCACTCACTTTTTGGGAACATATTTAAGGAAAAAAAGGCTCTTGAACACATAATGGCAGAGATTTAGCAGGAAATCATTAATAAAGGAAGAACAAAGCTTCTCGTAGCCCAGGAACAGAGCCTTCAGCAATAGTTGAATGAAATATGCAAACAAGAAGAAATACTCTGGAGACAAAATTCCAGAATCCGTTGGCTAAAGGAAGGAGAAAGAAACACAAAGTTCTTTCATCGTTCCACCATTCAAAGAAGAATGCACAACCACATCGCCCATATCACAAATCCGCAAGGAGAGCGATTGGAAAATCATGAGGACATTGAGCACGAATTACTGGAACACTTCAAAAGTGTCAATCAATAACCTCCAATTAGCAGGCAATCAGCAATCGACAAAATAACTCAGCTTATTCCCAAACTGATAATGGAAGAGCATAATCAGATGTTGTTGTAGCCAATCTCCCTGCAAGAGGTTGAAACAGCCTTGGCCCAATCTAAGGATGGTAAAGCCCCAGGTCCAGATGGCTTTACGTCAAAATTCTTTCACCATTTTTGGGATCTCATCAAACTGGAAGTCTGGCAATTAGTGGAAGAATAAAGATCAATGCATTGGCTGCTCCCCTCACTCAATGCCAAATTCATTTCCCTTGTACCAAAAGAAGATCAACCAAGCAAGCCGGAAAAATTTCCCCCCATTGCCTTATGCAACGTGATCTATAAGGTGATCTCAAAATTCATTGCCAATCGACTCAAGCCACTTCTTCTGCTGCTCATCTCCCTCGAAAAAACTGGATACATGGAATGCCGAAAAATCTTGGATGGGATCATCTTAACGCACAAAGTCATTCACTACTTAAAAATCAACAAAAAGGCAGGCATGCTTCTTAAAATTGATTTGTCTAAGGCATTTGACAAATTAAGTTGGAATTATATTCAACAGATTTTGGGTGCTTTTGGTTTTAATCAAATGTGGATAAGATGGGTTATGAACCTTATCTCCTCCACCTTTTACTCCATTTTGGTAAATGGGATTCCATCTCACCCATTCTCCCCCTCGAGAGGTATTAGACATGGAGACCCACTCTCTCCCTTCCTTTTTTTTCTTATGGCAGAAGGCCTTGGACGGCTTATTCAAAATGCTCTTCAAACCCAGAAATTGAAAGGTATCTCCCTCCATGGTTCCCCTGCTACCACCCATCAACAATTTGTGGATGATAACATGTTATTTGGCCACCCTTCCGTGCAAGAAGCCCATTCATTTAAATCCATTCTGAACATTTTCTATGAAGCCTCTCGCACTTCCATCAACGCTGCCAAATCTCAGATCTACTTCTTCAACACCCCTATTCAAACCCAAGCCATTATTGCTCGCATCCTAGGCTTCTCCATAGCTACTCTTCCTACCAAGTACCTAGGAGCCCCCCTCATAGACTCAGCCATCAAGCATTCATCTTGGAATATTCTCCTTGAAAATTTGGATGCTCGTCTTTCTTCCTGGACCTTCAAAGCTCTCAACATGGCAAGCAGGCTAACCCTCATTAAAGCAGTGCTGCAATATATGCCTCTTTACCTCTTCTCGGTATTGGCTGCACCGAAATGGGTTCTCAAGCAAATAAAAGCTCTGCAACATAAATTCCTTTGGGGTTCTTCTGGTCAGAATAGAAAATGGGCTCTAGTAAAATGGAGCACGGTGTGCACCCCAAAGGAAGCCGGAGGACTTGGACTCAGAGATCCAATTCACAACAACAAAGTTATGGGAGCATGAATATGGTGGAAATGGATCTCAAATCTACACACACCTTGGGCCAGATTATGGATTGCAAAATATGTTAATAACAGACCTGCAAAAGAACTGATTCGACTCTCCCCTGAGGATACTGGTTCTTTAATTTGGAATGTTGTCAAAAAACATAGCACTCTGATACAACAACACAACTTTTGGGAAATTTGGAATGGGGACACAGCTAGATTTTGGGGGGACTCATGGCAAAAAAAACCCAAGATAGCCGATACTCTCAATTATCTTAATATGGTAGATCTAGCTACTCAGCCAAAAGACAAGGTAAATCAGCACTGGCTTGTGACAAATAACAATGGGTTCAGGCAATGGAAGCACTCCGCTCAAATCGCACCCTAAGCATAGGAAGACACCTGGGAATCCCTCAGCTCAGAGTTACAACAAAGAAATATGATATGGTCAGAAAATTCAGACATTCTTAGATGGGGATATACAACAAAAGGAATGTTTTCCACAAAGGAGGCTTATACTTTGATGCACCATGCCACTAACCCTCCTGATCCTCTTTGGCAGCATGTTTGGTCTCCTGGAATTTGGCCCAAAGTTTCAATTTTACTTTGGCATCTTAGTCACAAAATAATTCTCACTTGGGATAATTTGATGAAAAGGGGTTTCGCTAGGCCCTCACGTTGTCCTAATTGTAATCAAAGTAACGAAAAAATTCAACATCTCATGGTCTCTTGTACACTGGCCAATACACTATGGGAGAAAGTAAGCTTTCGCTGCCAAAAGAGAAAACCTGCTGGAGATCTAACCAACACCATCCACAATTGGCCCAAGCTTCCTTATAGCAGTGCTCTTCTCAACACTCTTTGGCAACTCATTCCTGGCCTGCTCCTATGGTCAATATGGAAAGAGAGAAACAAAAGAATCTTCAGGAGCCAAACCATGCCTTTAGAGAAAATCTGGAGCATCTTTAGAAACAATATTCAAGAATCCCTGGCTCTTCATAACTGGAAGGAAGAATACATCCCCACTAAGCCATGAGAAATTGCTATATGGGAGAACTGGCAACTTAAGATTACTACACCCCCAACCAACTCGGCAAGGAATACTCCGAGGATCCCTGATCGTTGGTCTCCACCCTCAATAGGTGTTGTCAAATTGAATTTCGATGTAGCTTCGAAAGGAAATCCCAGGCAAACAGGATTTGGAGGCATTTTTAGAGACTCTAAAGGCGCTCCTCTAGCAATCTACTTCGAATCACTTGGTTGGGATACCAACAACTCAGCTGAATTAGAAGGCTTGTGGCAAGGTCTCTGCTTAACCCAGCAATATAATTACTTTCCTATAGTAATCGAAGGAGATTCGTAGGTGCTCATCAACATGGCTAATCTACTACTTTCGGGGTCCTCTACTACTAAGGTTGCCACCAGCTGGTGACTAGCTGCGAGACTCGAAATGTTGGAATATTCAATAAAGTAGTCTCATTCACTCACATCAAACCGGATGGCAACAAAGTTGCAGATTTCCTGGCCAATTTGGAAGTGGAGAGTATAGACACTCTTAATCATGGTCCCCTCAACATTATCCATGAGAGTGCTAATTTATAAAACTGCATCACACTAGTGCACAACGAAACAATGGCTCTGGATGCAGATGACAACCAGGGTTGATGGGACGCCCGTCCCGCGACAAATACGATGGCATTGGCATGGGGTGGCCATATGGCCACCCAAAACTGCATTTACTACACCATTACTACAGCCAGCCTGCACTCCAACTGCGCCTTCAATTTTCTCTACCGCCGCTTTATGCATGCCCTCTGGTTCTTAATGGAGATCGACTTCAGTTTCTTGCATGACAAACATTATGTTTACAGGTCCATAGCTCCGCAAAGAATCTCCTGCCCTCCCGCCTGTGCCGAGCCAAGTGCTCGAACGCACATTGGAAGGCACTGTCTTCTTCTCTACTGTCTTGAAACGGTGCCGAATTTCCATTTTTCTCAGAGCAGGCTCTGCTGCTCGAAGCCCCAGCCCTGTTTTCAGCCTGCCCCGCCTAGTCCCTCTGTGCAGCATCACTCCCACCCGCCCCCCAGTCGATCTTGTGTGTGCCTCTCTGCCACCATGCCTAGGCTTAGTCACAGAATGAGATGTCGTTGTGGGAGTATTAGGGGCCGAGCCATTCATTCCCGATCCTCCCCTAGCACAAACTCCTCCTCTGAGGACTTCTCATGTAACCATTTCCCAAAAACCTGAAGCCAAAGAGGTAGAAATCACTTTGGTGAGCAAGCACGCTCCATCCCGAGCTCTCCACCTCCCCATGTATTGTCTCCTATGCCTCCTGCAACCCACACCGTTGCCTCCCCTAATCCATCACTATCCGCTCACTTCCCTCCGCAAGACCTCCCAAAGAGCATATTTTTGTTTTGATTGCACAATGGATAGGCCTGTTATTATAGCCTTCATCACCGTCACCCTCAGGGAGTAAGATGTATGTCCCAACCCCCCTTCTTGTGTTGATCCCCGTCCCCCTGCTGCTCCCGCCCCTCTGCACAAAGACAAGGCCAAGGATTCCAAGACGCAGATGAATATTGCTCGATACGACCAGACTTAGGAACAGATGAAGGAGAACACTGACAAAGCCACTGGTGCTCCCACTGCAGATGAAGAGGGCAGCAGCGAAGACTACAGGTGCCGCATTGTGGAGGAACCTCCCTCTCCAGTCAATGACAAGTAGCCAAGACAACCTTCGGTGGAACAAAACTCCTCAGCCCAGGTTCCGTGGGTTGTTTTTTGTTTTTATGTTCAATTATCCTCTACTGAAAGAGCAGATTGTCCTTTTCATATGTCTTTTTTTGTTAAACTATCTGAACCTAATGCCGGTTTCCCCTCTGAGGGCGGCAAGACAAATTTCTCCGGGATTGGTTTCCCCTCGGTGGGTAGTCTAGATTCATGATTTCTGTGACCATCAAGCCATGCTATCAGGCTCTCTCAGCTGAAGCGGGGGCAGTTTTGTACTATTATGTGTTATATCAATAGATTTAGAATTATCAGAAAAAAAAAATATATAATACCCTATATGTATTAATTGAATATTTCAAGAGGTAATTTTTTTTAGTACAAAATTTGAGAAAAAATTTGCACGAAATTTAATTTTTGTCGACTTTTAATAAATTTGGAGTTTAAATTGATATATGTTGTTTTTAAACTAAAAAAACCAATAAAATATTTTAATTATAAGAAAATTTAATTCTAATTTTAATTTATAATATATAGGATAATTTTTGTTATTAATACTTTTAAAATTTTGCATGTCAACTCCACATTAAACTTCACGAATTTCTATCATACATTAATGGCATTACAAATTTCTATCATACATTAATACCAATTTTTTTCATAAAAGTGCAAATGAGTGGAAGAATAGGAATTCCATATGGAGCATACAAAGGGCGGATGGAAGCTATGTTGTATCCACTCCTGAAATACAACAAGAGGCTTATTTACATTTCTCGGCCTCTTACCAAGCGGATTATAAGATAGACAGGGCTAGTTAGAAGTGGGTTCTTCAGAATATGGCAAGAATGTTTGATGCAAAGGCCGTCAACCTTATTAATTCTAAAATCTCCATTGAGGAAGTGGAACATGTATTAAAGTCATTTGCACATGATAAATGTCCTGGGATGGATGGTTGGCTGGCAGAATTCTATTTACATTTCTTTGACATTATGGGCCCGAAGATTACTGAGGTGGTGGAGCAAGGAAGGTTGACGGGGCACATTCCATCAAACATGAATTCCACCTTTATTGTGCTTATTCCGAAGATCTCTGAGCCAAAGGGATTTGGGGACTTTCGACCGATTTCACTTTGCAATTTGATCTACAAAATCTCTTCCAAGATCATCGCAAACAGAATCAGAGACACCCTATCTAAGTTCATTTCCAAAGAGTAATATGGTTTTCTGAGGGGGCGGTCTATTCATGATGCTATTGCCATCGCACAGGAGGTCATGCACTCAATGCACGCTAACATAAAGGAAGCTATTATTATGAAGGTAGATTTATACGAGGCATATGATAGTATCGATTAGTCATATATCTGGCTGGTTTTATTAAAATTTGGTCTCCCTATTGAGGTCATTCGATGGGTCATGGCCTGCATCTCCTCAGTTAGATATGTGGTGATTATTAATGGTAAGCCTACCCCATTCTTTGAAGCAGGTTGTGGACTGCAACAGGGATGTGCCCTATCTCCACTTATTTTAATTTTGGTTATGGACAGATTCAGCAGATTAATGGATATGGTGATGAAGGCTGGATTTATATCTGGTTTCTCCTTTTCTGACTCTGTAAGTATATCACACTCACTCTTTGTGGATGACCTTCTTTTATTTGGGTGGCTTAATAAAGGCTCTTGGTTCCATGCCATTGTCTAACCCCATTTTCACACCGTCTAGGCTCCTTATCAACAAAGGAAAGTCGTTTCTTCTCTCTGAATACGGTGATATAAATTAGATTATGTTCATAGATGATCTCCTCAGGATCTGCTCAAAGAAGGCATGTGAAGGTTTTTTATATCTAGGCTATAGAATCAAGCCATGTGGTTATAATAATAGAGACTGGATGTGGCTGGTGGATAGATTCAGAAGTAAAATCAACAAGTGGACGCATAGATGGTTATCTATGGGCGGGAGGCTTATTATGATTCAGGTTGTTATTTCTCAACTTTTGGTTTACTGGGGGCATCTATTTTATATTCCTGATCAAATTGTGGCCATTATTAATCAAAATATAACAATTTTCTTATGGGGTGGCGCTGTATGGGGAAGAAGTATCATTTATGCAGGCTGGAGCTTTTAAATCGGCCTAAACAACTTGGTGGTTGGGGCATTCTTAACACTAGGGTATTTATTAAAGCACTGCTGTTGAAGTCCCTTTGTCAACCCATCGCTAGCTCGGGTATCTGGACGAATATTATCAGATGCAAATATCTATCTCGTGACTCCCTGCTTGGTATATACTGCCATGATGTCTCTTTTCCTCGTGCCTTGTTGGCCATATGACAGAGTTTTAAGAGAGTATTGTCGTGTTTGGCGGATCTATTATCTTGGAAGTTTGGTGATGGGCAGCGTATATCTTTGGGGTATGACAACATTTTTGGATTGTTTGAGGATGCTAAATTAAACCCTCGGCTTCTACACCATCTCGCTCACTGGGGCATCTTGTACTTCTCAAAAGTTATCCATCACTGGTCGCATGGTGCCCCAATATTAAAATCTGCTGGATAGCTGGGCCTACATGGACTTGATGCAGAGGACTGGGTCACTTTCTTAGAGGCCATCAGGGTGGCTGGGTTATATTACTCACCTGGCGAGGACCGTATTGTTTGTAATGGATAAAAAAATGGGGAATCCTTGATCGTCAAGGAAATATATGTTCATATCAATGTTAAATCATATGTGGAACAACCATCTGGGGTATTCTGGCCTTTCTGGCACCGGAAAATTCCCACAAAGATTGTATTGTTTGGGTGGCTTGTTTGGAAAAAAAAGATCCTCACATGGGACTCTCTAAATAGGAGGGGTACATATGGACCAGGTAGATGTGCTATTTGCCATTTGCAAGTGGAAACAGTTGATCATATTTTCTTTCAATGTCCCATTGTTATCTCTCTATGGAAGCTGTTCTGCCAGTATCATATGGAACCTAATTGGATGCCTGAGAACTTTATTATGACTGCTCTGGCTTGGGACAGAATATAAGGTAAACTCAAATCTCTCCCTTTATTTTTTGTATGGGAAGTCTGGCTTGCCCGGAATAGACTCATATTTAAGAATAGATCATTTGAGATTCATATCATTCATGCTGCCATTATAAGATGGATTGATGAATGAACACCTGCTGTGGCTGAAATCATGGATGGCTCTCGTCGTTTGATACCCCACACTATCTCGCTCCCTGCCATATTTTTTGATGGGGCTTGTCTAAATGAATGCATTGGATGTGGTGTATGGATTAAAATTTCACAGATGGAAAGAATCCATATTTTTTGGAATGGGGGCATGGGGACTAATAACAAAGCGGAATTGATGGCTCTATGGGGAGGTCTTCTTGCTACGATCAACTTGAACCTGAAGGATATTAGCATCTATGGTGATTCGAAGCTGATTATTGACTGTATATCTGGCAAACATGATCTAGCTATTCCAGGTTTGCATGGATGGCTTAAGAGGACTCAAAATTTGTGGCATCGGCTGGACAACCCTCCATTATATCACATCTACAGGGAAAACAACACAAGAGCAGATAGATTATCGAAAAAGGTATCAACTCTAATTTTGGGGTTTTGCGGGTAATACAATATAGAAATGGGATTCAAATCTGGAACAATGAGATCCCAATTGCATAAATTTGGATGTTAATCAACATGCGAGTCCATGGATCTTTTTATGCTTGCAGGGACTGATTTCTCTTCCATGCACACCTGTAAATCTCTCTCTATACAGGATTGTCAAGAGAGGCTGGTGCAGTTTACAATTTTGCCTCATGATAGTGAATGAGGCGGTTTTTTGGTATTAATACTTCCGTATGGTTTTCCTGCAAAGCAATTTGATATTATACGGGATGAATAGGATGGCAGATCTCTATTTCGAAATGGGAATGTTACCGGAAAATGGAATGTGGTAGTTATTAAGGTGCTTTGATGCCATCCCAAACTATTGACTTCTTTTTTGGTTTAAATAGTTGTAGTCGTGGAGGAACTATGCTGAGAGTATGTAGCTGAATGTATTTTCTCTTTTCTTTCTTAGAAGGGATGCATTCTATTAGTTCTTTGTTGTGATTAGACTGTGATTAGACTCTGAATGGTTCTGTTCTATTTAACAGCATAGAATGTTATGTATTTGAATTTGTATTGTTTTACTTAATAGAACAACGTTCTTTTCCCTCTGGAAAAAAAAAAAAACAACTCTCTCTGTTCAACATGCATATTGAAATATTTAATTTATAACCCATATTGAACTTTTTTTGTTATTAATATTATACATGAATTTCATAATGAGAATTAAATAAATTACAAATATCCCTTGCAATGAGAATTAAATAAATTACACAGATCCCTTGCAATGAGAATTAAATAAATTACACATATCTCTGGCATTGGAAAGTGAAAATAGACACTTTAAAAAAAATTTAAATTAAATTAATTTAATTTTCTCTCTCTATATATAGAATATTTTATTTATAGCTCACATTGAAAACAAAATTGTTCCAGGGGTAACTCAATTGGTGATTGAAGTAATGTGAAAATTGAGATAGCTCTAAGTGCAATAAATCTAAAGTTAAACTTGAAATACATTGATTCTCTATATACACATAGGAGTTGTCTTTAGTGCGACTTTTTGAAGTTTCAGGTGTCGGAATCCGGTGAAAATTTTTGAGGTAAAATCTTGGTTTTTGTTATTCAAACTGGTTTTTTGACTCTATATATGGATTCAGCACCCTCAAAAACCTCTAGGGCACTTCGATTGTACAAAGTTAGCAATCAAACTTCTCTTTTCAATAAATTCCTACCGGAATTTAGAGAAATTACACCGTAAAAAGTCACCATAAAAGCCTTCAAAAAGTCGCACTAAAGACTACTCATATACACATATATGTTTATATGAAAGGAATTAGACATCTTCCTCATATTATGCAATATACTATTAAAATATTTTAACAATAAGAAATAATTATCTATTTTTATTTATCAAGTTTAAATATTAAAATAATTTATTTATAGTTTACATTGAAATAATTGTTTTGTTATGGTTAGAGATGAAATTAGTGGTTTTAGTGGTTGTTAGTCGTCAGTTTCATTAAGAGAAGGTTGTTTTTAAAATGTCTATACACTCAACTAATTATCTTGCATCTTTTTATTCAATAAGGATAAAGAAAAATTGTTTATTTTAATTGAGTAATGTGAATAGATATAAAATCCATTTTTTAATTTATTTTAGAAATGGTAAATGCGTAAACCTTAGTTTGCATATGCTTTTTATTTCGGTTTATTATTAATTTAAAAAAAAAAATCAATATAATTTTTAAAATGCAAATTATATTATTTTAAATGAAGAACTGAATTTAGGTTAATGCAAATTAAAATATTTTAAATAAAGAATTGAATTTATGTTAAAACTTCATGTGTTTGAATATTGGTGAAGTGTTTATCATAAATATTGGTTTTTTATATATAATATAAAAATTTTCAGAAATTCTCAATGACATTATTATACTAATTATTTATGTTTATTACTAATTAAAAAATAATATCATATAATTTCAAAAATGTAAATTTGGTTAATTTAAATAAAAAATGGAATCTTGGTATATAATTTCAAAAATGCAAATTCTGTTAATTTAAATCAAAATTTGAATCTTTGTTTTTTAATATAAAGAAATATTTGTTTTTAAAGCAAAAGTGAAAGGATATTGCAAATTTTATATTACTAATTTGCACTATGTTATCAAATTTATTCATTAGCTTATATGTAAATAACCCTAATTTTATTATGATAATATTTTCCATTTTTCTGAAACCTAAATATGACATTATATCTTTTTAGAATATTTAGACAAGTAGGGCTTCACTTAGTCTTACCATTGTCCCTCCTTTTATCTCTTTTTTTTGGGTTTCACTTACCCTAATTTCATTATGATAATATTTTCCATTTTTCTGAAACCTACATATGACATTATAACTCTTTAGAATATTTAGACAAGTAGGGCTTCACTTAGTCTCACCATTGTCCCTCCTTTTATCTCTTTTTTTTTGGGTTTCAGTTACAAAACTTAATAGTGAAATTATGCCTTTTTTTTGAATATTTGAATATCTTCATAAGTCTGGGCTAAGGATTTTTTTGCTTTTTTTTTTTCTAGGTAAATTTAGTGGCTTTATGGTTTTACTTCCAATTTTTATGAGAAAGTTATAAGCATATTTTTAATAATATATATACACGAATGATGGCAAATTTGTCTTTGTATTTTTTTATATTTGTTTTTAGCTTGAATGCTAATCTATATTTATAACTGTAGCTTTGTTATTATAATAATATTATTGTATTTTTTTTATTTATGAGATGTAAAATAGTTAGCAACATGGTATTCTATTAAGGTATTCTTTGTGTGTGGTCACTAGTTCTAAATCTCATGGCTACGGAAAATCTATACATATTAAGGATTAGTGTAACACTATAACATGCACATGTAAAATTCATTCACCACAATCACAAAAAAAAATAAAAAATCTTTGAGATTACAAACTCACACATTAGCAAAAAAACATCAGATTAAATGTAATTTCTTTAAACCTAAGCTATTGTCATCAGATAAATCATTTTTATTTATTATGTTTTGCGTAATTAGCATTAACGTTTCAAGGGTTTGGGTTTCCCTCTATTTATTACCATCCCTTTAGTTAGGTTATTTTAAAATATTAATGTTAACGCTGAGGCACTTATTATCATGGAGCTTAACTCATCGAATTTTCTCAAACCTTTCGTGTCTCTCGACGCATTGGCCACTTGTTCTCCCTTCCATGGTCGATTTCCTCTTTGGATCAACAACTCAGGTTGTTTGGGGGGCAGTTAGGGTAACAACCCTCCAAAACCCTTGTTGACAACCTCATTATTTCCTCCCTTCGCTCCCACGGTGACGCTCTGCAACTAATGGAATTCATCTCCTATTTGTCGAGGTTTACACTTTGGGGATTGCATTACCATTCTTATACGTATGGTAAGGTTAATTATTCGTCTAGGTTTATACATTTTCATTGTTGAAACCCTCTCTGAGACGTCCATGAGGCATTATTACTCGTTCTTTGGTCCCACTTGCAGATTTCTCATCCATGGTTATTAGCTCAAGGGTGCCAATGACAAACCCAACTCCTACTATAAGGTAAGCATTAGTTCGACTAGTTGTGATATTATTTTCTTTTTCTAATTATTTTCCACTAGCAATGGACTAAATTCCACTTGAATTATAGGTTGATATCTTGGCGGTGATCTGCAAATTTTGTTTACAAATAAACCTCTCATTCTTACTTCTATTTCCGATGGTTTCTTTTTTTGTTTATCTGAATTTCTAACCCAACGTGTTATTGGTTGTAGGTAAGGGGTTTTTTATTCTTGTTGACGCATCACCTCGAGTTGGAACAGTTTGATAAGGTCGAACATTGACCATATGCTTTTCTTTTCCATGTTTCTTGTTTAGTTTCATGGTCCGACCTGAAGGAAACATCTTCCTTAGATATATGATCTAGATGCCTCTCCTGGAATGGAACCTCTCTCTTTATGAAGTTCTGACTGTCTATTTACTAGGGTTTGTCCAGGCTAGAGGAAATACCCTACCAGTGGTTGAACAAATGTAATTTATTAGATTGAAGACAACATTTATGGGTTCAATATTTCTTGAATGTAATGGATAATTCCTTTCATTTAATGGCTAGTAGAACCATTTCATCTAGAAGTGTCGGAACCGTTGGGATTATACCATGGATATATATGTATATATTGTATATGTGTGAAACCATTCTTATGAAGGTCCTCTTATTTCCCTATGTGGTTTCCAAATTTTTTTTACAGTTACTGTTTAAAATGTGGAAATAATAACTATTTATTTTCAGTGCCCGCATAAATATTTATTGTGTTTGGTAAATAATCATTTATGTCTCCTTTTAATGGCTTCACATAAATACATTCTTCTCTAGTTATTTTCTTAAGAATCAAGTTCGTATAGGTTTTATGTATATAATATCATCGTTCCTGTAGAAATGTTTCGTTTATTCCATATGTTATGAGGCAAACATTTTAGTTTAACATTTATTCTACTCATTTTATGGATTCATTTGATGTTCCCAATTTTTAGGTTTCAGTTTGCGAATCTGACAGGTTCTACAACTAGTTACATCTAGTTAAACTCTCTCCACTGACCATGGGTCGTGATAGTACTGGAAACATTTTGGACTCCCACTCATCCCATAGGGTTATTTTCCTTTTCCTTTTGAGGGTACAAGATTATTCTATCCCTCGAGTTTTCCTTTGAGGTAGAACTAACCTGACCCAGTTTAACATGTAATGAATTACTAGCTCAACACTTAACCTCAACTTGCTCTCGTCTTCCATTCGTACAATATTTGATTACGAAGATATGATTACAACAACTCTAGTTTATGTATTTATTTTGTTTTTTACTTGAAAGGATTCCAGTTCAGGTCATGAGTGGGTGTTCGTTTCTTTACAAGATTTGTAACATTAAGTTTGACTTACAACTTCTACTATATTTCACATCAATTTTAACTTGAACCCAAAAAAGTACAATTCTAAGAAATTCAAACACATGCAGGTGAAAATCATTAACATTTATTTACAATCCAATGTATTCCAAACTTAACAACTTCAAGCACACTTATCTGAAAAAAAAATAGGTAGTTGAGGAACTCAATCAGAAGAGCGACCTCCTCCTTTCCAATGAGAACGACATTTACATACAATTCTCCCCCCAAGCTTCCACAACTTCCAGGACAATTATTGTGACTAATTGATCCAGGGCAATATACAGGCATCAAGACTGCTCCCAAGGTCTAGTTGTAACACCCTCCTCCCACATTTACCCAAGATAACCGTTCTGTTGGGGTAAACATGTGACTATAGGATACTATGATGTGATTCAACTCCCCATGTACAATTAAGGAAGTGGAACTGACATAAAGAAACCAAAATAACCTTCCACACATGCTACAAAACCTTCAGGAGCCAACCAACCCTTCCATGTGACCAACCCATGATATAACTTGACATTTTACTAATTTGGACCCTCAAACTTTCCCATAACAAGCCATACATGTGACTGAGGCCTTCCAGTCACTCCCACCAAGGAATGCCAGCAACTGTGGATTTTCAGGCAATTTTGAGCCATAGACCTTGGATTTTGAGCCACTTATTGAGGGTAAGGTCTCAGGCCACTACCCATAACTTCATGAAACTTTCAGAAATGAATAATAACACCGGGACACATTTATTAATGCAATCACCTATAAAAGTACTTGATCTGACCCCTACTAACCATGCCATGCATTTCGTCAAACATGTCACAAATATGTAATCTACAGGTCATAATAACATATCTAAGCATAATGGTCTCATACTTATCTAAGATTCATAAATAACTATTGTTGCCTTATCACATTAGCTGCATTATCATATATTAGGTCATATATTCATTGTACATTAATTTTTTAATCAAAACATGATGAGAGCCATACATTAAGTTTGTCATAAAACATACTCATAACTAACATATAGCCAACATATAACCAACATAAATAACAAGGATATAAAAACCACAAAAATCACATATGAACCCATACATTTACACATGAAAAAACAAGGAGAAGGATCTCTTATTAGTGAATGCAAAATACAATCGAGTCAGGGACTTCCATGAACCACCCAACCATAGATTGGGCTGAACCAAATATTTCTTTCATGCAATCACCCATGTGGCATATTCCAAGCATAAATGTGGGACTCGCAACAAAACCTATCCAACTTTCCTCATGCTTCACTGCAATCCCCACCGGATCACTAGGCCCTAAACAAGAATGGATGCCACCAGATTTCTCCAACTACACTGTGAGGAATTTTCCTACATCCTAGTCTCTGGGCTTTACCATATATCCTGTCATTCATCGGTCGAGGATTACTAGGCCTAATCGAGGACATACACCTCTATGATTTACCATATATCCCTCCATTCACTGTTCGATGATTCTTAGGCCCATTGAGGTACATAAAATTTGACTTTACCACAATATAACCTTCTCCAGTCTAGGGATGCCTAGGCCTTGTGTTCTTCTTCAAAGACCACCTCAATCAGTTTCAAAACCATCTGACAATTCAACCTAACCAAGTAAAAGAGAACCTATTGTAGAAATTAGTATACATTAGCATGCATACATCTAGATTCCCCTGATCTCACAATATTTAACTTCTTGCAAAATACAAAATCATTCCACTATTAATCTTTTGCAGAAAATTAATTGCACACACATGTGAAGCATAAATAAAAACAATCGCACATAACACAGTTGTTTAACGGGAAAGCCTGAAGTTGAAAACCCCAACTATCATATATTATGTATCATGGAGATCATGTAACAATCCTCATACAAATCTTAGTACATCAAGCTCTCAGTACAATACAATTGTCACACACTAATAAGGAAAAATCTGCAAATCCATGCACCGATCTTTGCCCCCTGCTAGCCTGCCTCCACTGCACAATCCCTACTAAAGAATAGCTCTGAATGAATTCGAATTACACTTGCCTTGACTGTGAAATCCTCATTGGCAACTCCAATGTGTGTGTGATGCAACCAATGCATCAATATAGTCACAATAGATAGTTCATCTTGCCCTTTCACCTATCTCTCCACTGGGTCTCCAATGGAACTACCATGCACTGTAGTTAACTGTTGTATTGTTCAGCTGATTAATGAGTTATTATTTGTGAATTAATTAACTAATTAATTCACTCCACTCTCACTAGTGTATCATTCAGTTAGACTAGATACAACTAGCTCAACTGAGTCTAACTGAGTTAAACTGAATACAACTCCATAAACTACTCTTCCAACTCTATCATAACTCTGCCACTTGAGTTCTAACTGAATCCTCCATGCATGAACTCCAATAAAATCTTGGGAATTGCATAATTCCCTCAGTCCACTGATGTGCCACATCTGTGCATTGAAACAAAGTGCTCCAAGAGAATAAGTTGATGTTTAGAGTCTGATTATTATTAAGACCTAATAATAATCGACATGCATCTATTTTTAGATTGAAGATCTATAAATAGACTTCGCCCAATATTCTAAAATTAGAATTTCATCTATTTTTCCAACTTGATCAACCATCCACAAATAACATCCTGAAACTTCTAAAATATGATCACCATGTCTAAAAATAGACATAGTCTAAAAATAGACTTGCGCCAAAAAATAGCCTGCGGGCCCACTTAGTGAAGGAAAATCTTTTCACTAAGCTCATAATCTTGTTGAATCTCAGCACTCCCTCTCAAAAAGATAGGGATTATAGTTCACCCCGATCCTGCCTCTATGGTATTCAAATTTTCTCCTGGTGAGCACCTTCGTCATAATATCCGCATCCTGATCCTCCGTAGGAATGTACCGAAGCAACATGATCTTCCGCTGCACACAATCTCTGATATGATGATACCGGATATCAATATGTTTAGATATATCATGAAACACATGATTAACCGAGAGTTTAATGCAACTCCGATTATCACAATGTATCACTGTGGGATCTAAATGTGAACCGAACAAACCAACCAGAATCTTCCTCATCCAGATAGCCTCACATGCGGCATTTGCTGCCATTGATAAGCCTCTGGCCCATCGGTGCCTTTGTCACTCTTTTGTTTTCTGCTTGTGCAAATGGCCCATTTATAGATAAAATCAGAAATACCTCTTTGAGGCCCTCTTTATTTGTTAGGCTTCCCAATCTGCCCAATCTGCCATCCATGAAGCCACATGCAACTTGACCTGTCTCCTCTTTTACGGCTTATAAACCATGCCTACGGATGTGCCCACAGAGATATCTTGGGACATGCCCTTTTCCTACCTTCCTAAAAGAACTTGGTAGGCTTAACCATCACTGAAAGCTGGTTCACCGCATAGCATATGTTCAGTCTTGTATTAACTAAATACATGAGTGAACCCACCAACTTTCGATAAACAGTGGCATCCACTACCTCTGCCGATGTAGCATCCTCTTTCCTCAAATTTCCTAGAAGAGGAGTGTCAATAGGCTTGCAGCCTTGCATGTGAAACTTCTCAAGTATCTCCCGAGCATACTTTCCTTGAGACACAACTATTTCACCTTCTCGCAGCCATATTTCCAATCCAAGGAAATAATGAAGGAGGCCCAAATCCTTCATCTCAAACTCCTTTGCAAGATTTTCCTTGCATGAGTGTATCAACTGCTCATCACCTGTTAGTATTAAATCATCAACATAAAGAACAATAATTAAAATCTTACCCTCCACCACAATTTGATACAGGTTTGCATCCACCTCACTCTTGGTGAAGCCAAGTCCGGTGAAATAGCTGTCGATCCAAGTGTACCAAGCATGAGGTGCTTGCTTCAGCCCATACAACACTCTTTTGAGCCTGCACACATGTGACTCGCTATTGAAGATCTCAAATCCTTCAAGTTGCTCAATGTACACCTCTTCCTCAATGATCCCATTAAAGAACGCAGTCTTCACATCCATCTAATGAATGTGCCAACCCATATGTGCTGAGAGAGCAAGGATGGTCCATATGGAAGAATACCATGTGACAGGTGCAAAGGTGTCTTCATAGTCAATCCCCTCAATCTGTGAGAAGCACCGGGGAAAAAATCTTGCCTTATACTTCTCGACACTCACATCAGCAGCTTACTTTACCTTGTATATCCATCTTGATCCTACAAATAATTTTCCCACCGCCCTTGGAACAATCTCCCAAGCACTGTTTCTGACAATGGAGTCATACTCCTCCACCATGGCATCTACCCATGTGGGCTCCTACATTGCTTCTTTGAAAGATGACTCACAATCACGATGTTTGTTGCTCATGAATCCATGTATCCTAGTAAATGTGATCAGAATTGTTGTCTCTGTCTGCTTGTGATGTAGGGACTCCTACATTACGTGCGCATCAACTTGGATCTTCCCAAAACTACGTGATAACTTTCTGCCTTATGATGTTTAGTTGCATGAGTGGACTCCTCCACTCCATGAATCTCATCTTGTGGTTGATCCACATCTAGAGGCTCATCTTTGGGACAAGAATTTCCTCCTCTACATGCAAGTGTAGCTCCCTCTCAAGCGACAAATTCATGGCTTTCACCTCATTGAATTTTATATCCCGTCGCACAACAGTCATCTAAATGTTTGGCAAATACACACAATAATTATGGGGTGTTTCTATGTACCCCACAAATATCCTAACTTCTGCAGTCAACTCCATATTATTCTTGGCGTCCTTTGTCACATGAATGTAAACAGATGAGCCAAAAATCTTCAAATGAGAAATATCAGGCTTCTTACCAGTAAAATCTTCTTCAGGTGTACTCAAGCCAAGTACTCTATGAGGACAACAGTTTTTCACATAAACCGCAGTGTTGCATGCTTCCGCCCATAAGTGCATCGGTAGGCCCTGGTCATGCAACATTGCTCGTTTAGCACCCACGATCGTTCTGTTCTTCCTCTCCATGACCCCATTTTGCTGTGGGTTATGAGGCACTATGAGTTCTATTTGAATTCCTTCTTTTCTACATAAGTCTTTGAATTCGCCCAAGATGTATTCACCACCATTATCGCTCCGTAGATCTTTCACTTGCTTCCCCGAATCCTTCTCCACCAATGCCTTGAACTCACAAAACTTTGAGAACGTTTCACTCTTCTTCTGCATGAAGAAGATCCAGCATCTACGAGAATAGTCATCAACAAATATAACATAATGCCTGTGTTTTGCTGTCGAAGCAACCGAGAAAGGTCCACACATGTCTGTGTGAATTCTCTCCAAGATCACCGAAGCACGACTCTCCCTCTCATGAAAGGTGGTCTTCACAAACTTACCCATAGTACATCCCTTGCACTGATCTGAATATGCAAGAGTAACCTTGGGAATTCCAGTAGAAATTTGCTGCAAAATCTTCAAAGCGCCATGGTGAAGATGGCCCAATCTCCTGTGCCATAATTCACCCTCATCTCGGCTCACCACTTCTTCTGCTTTGCCCACCATTGCAGTGCAGCCACCTACCTCTAGCTTGTTGAGATTCTTAATTAGAACCCCTATCTTCTTGGTTTGACTCGTTGTTTTATGTCGAAGGAAGGATTTTTCCTCACTAAAAACAACATCATAACCTTTGTCTTCCAGCATTGCGACCGAGACCAAGTTCTTCTTTAGACCTGGAACATGCATAACATCCTTCAACAATAATGGATTATCGGACTCCCTCTCAAAGGTAATGGCCCCAATTCCAGTTGCACTATACCAACCATCATCGCCCATCTCTATAGCATCTGGAGGTCCTTCTCCTCCAAGTCACTAAACAACTCTTTGTATCCCGTCATATGGAAAGACACACCACTATCAAGATAGCAAACCGATCCCATTGCGCTTGAAACCAAGCATGCGACAAAAAAGAAATCAAGTTCAAATTGCGAGGCTAAGGCCTCTCCAACTGCAGCTCTAGCAACCTTCTTGTTCTACTTCTTTTGTGGGCAGATAGTGGCAAAATTCCCATGTTCGTGACAGTGAAAACACTTCACTTTGGACAAATCCTGCTTATTGCCTTTAACATCGGATTTTGAAGGAAATTTCTTCCCCTTCCCTTTCCTTTCTTTGGTAGCCAAATCAAAATTCCCTTCATCTTCATTCTTTGATGAATATCCATCCTGGTACACCGCCTTATCTCCTCTTGCACAACATCCGACCAAAGTTGCTCCCATCCCGACAGTTTCTCTCGTCCATTGACAGAGTCTTCGTAGCTATGCCAACTCTTCGGAAGCCCAAGGAGAGCCAAGCTCACCAAATCTTCATCATCAATAGTAACCCCCACACTTCCCAGTTCATCCTTGCAGTGGACAAACTTTGTGAGGTATTTTGGAATATTTTCGCCCTTCTCCATTTTTATTTTTCTGAGCTTGTCTTTAAGCGCCAACTTCCTCTGGTCACTTCTGCTTTGGAAAAAATATGTCAAAGCCTTGCACATTAAGAATGGAGTGGCTTTCCTATGAACGCTGGACACAATATGGTCCTTCACACCTTCCAACATAATTCTTCTCGTCTTTGCTGTCTTCTTTTGCCATGCGTCAAGTAATGCAACATCGCTAGATCTCGGCCTAGGAACATCGCTATCGATGAAATCCTTCAGTCCATTATCCTCCAGCACTACTTCCATCCTGTCCTTCCAGGCTATTTAATTCGAGCTCCCATCAAGGGCATACTCCAATCACAACCCATTGAAAGCCATTTCAATGTATACTCAACTTCTGCACCAAGAATCTTCTGTAGCAAATTTGAATTGTCCACCAGCACAAACTCACCAATACTTCACAATTGAAATCTTCAAGAATTAAAAATGCTCTGATACCATGTAGAAATTAGTATACATTAGCATGCATACATCTAGATTCCCTTGATCTCACAATATTTAACTTGTTGCAAAATACAAAATCATTCCATTGTTAATCTTTTGCGGAAAATTAGTTGCACACACATGTGAAGCATAAATAAAAACAATCGCACATAAGACAGTTGTTTAACGGGAAAGCGTGAAGCTGAAAACCAAAACTAACATATATTATATATCATGGAGATCATGTAACAATCCTCATACAAATATTAGTACATCAAGCTCTCAGTACAATACAATCGTCACACACTAATTAGGAAAAATATGCAAATCCATGCACCGATCTTTGCCCCCTGCTAGCCTGCCTCCACTGCACAATCCCTGCTGAAGAATAGCTCTGAATGAATTCGAATTACACTTGCCTTGACTGTGCAATACTCATTGGAAACTCCAATGTGTGTGTGAGGCAATCAATGCATCACTATAGTCACAACAGATAGTCCATCTTGCCCTTTCACTTATCTCTCCACTGGGTCTCCACTGTAACTGCCATGCACTGTAGTTAACTGCTATATTTTTTAGTTAATTAATGAGTTATTATTTGTGAATTAATTAACTAATTAATTCACTCCACTCTCACTAGTGTATCATTTAGTTAGACTAGATACAACTGGCTCAATTGAGTCTAACTGAGTTAAACTGAATACAACTCCATAAACTATTCTTCCAACTCTGTCATAACTCTATCACTTGAGTTCTAACTGAGTCCTCCATGCATAAGCTCTAGTAAACCCTTTGGAATTGCATAATTCCCTCAGTCCACTGATGTGCCACATCTGTGCACTGAAACAAAGTGCTCCAAGAGAATAAGTTGCTGTTTAGAGTTTGATTATTATTAAGAGCTAATAATAATTGACATGCATCTATTTTTAGATTGATGATCTATAAATAGACTTCGCCCAATATTCTAAAAATATAATTTCATCTATTTTTCTAACTTGATCAACCATCCACAAATAGCATCCTGCAACTTCTAAAATATGATCACCATGTCTAAAAATAGACATAGTCTAAAAATAGACTTGCGCCAAAAAATAGCCTGCGGGCCTACTTAGTGAAGGCGGCTCTTTTCACTAAGCTCATCATCTTGTTGAATCTCAACACCTATCACACCATGTATATTTGGAATTGGCAAGGCAAGGCTGAGAATCACTTTCACACCTGGAAAAACCCATGCCAATGACATCAAGAGAACCAAATACGCACATGCATGTACCATGCATGCTAAATATAGCAAGGAAATCACACATGAAAATTAGTATCTGGAATTAATCCTATTGTAGCTTCTTGATGTCGCTCTTCCTTGCTTGATCTTTGCTTCCATTTTCCTTCTTTATCCTTCGTTTGATTTCCTTGATCCAATTCTAGAGTGCTCCAAGAATTCTCTAAGTGTCCAAGAGTGAGAGACAAAGAGAATAGAGAGAGAGAGAGAGCTCCAAAACTGAACTGATGAAAGTTTGAACTAAAAAAAGCCATGAACTGATCCTCAGAATCCTTTTTATTAATGAGGCCTCTATTTTTATTCAATTTCCATTATTTTCCTTCAATTTCCTCCTCAAATGAAACCTATGACCTTTCACCTTTCTTTTCTCCTAATTTTCAATATTTTCATAAAAAAATTTCCAAAAATGCCATTTTTCCTTTCCAAAGCCTTTGCCATTTCCTTTTCCAATTTCCTTAGCCATAATAAACCAAATGAACACCCACATTGGAATTTTTTTTCCAAACATTCAGCTTGGAATACGTGTCACATGACCTTGGTTATTATTTTTCCTTTATTAACATAATTTACATGGAATTTTGACCAGGGTTTTTACACCATTTTTTGGTCATCTAACCCATTATCGTTAGATGAACCCAAGTACACCATGTAAGACCAATTTTACCCCAAGTAAAATTGCTTTCACCACATTTATTTACATTTCTTGGTCATATTTAACCCAAAACAAGGTAATCAATTAAATAAATCATTATTTATTTAATTAGTTCCTAGGAATAAGTTATTTAAATCACTATTTAAATACTATTCCTAGTTAAATTTGACTAAATAATTTTTAAATAATTAAATAAACCATTATTTATTTAATTATATTCACCTCATTTCCCTTAAATAATAAATAAATCATTTATTTATTTGTTATTTATAAATAAAGGAATTGACCCAAGTCAAAAGCCCTTTTCCCTCCAACAAATATAATAAAATATTCCTAAAGGGTGATTCTAGAATGTGATTAATAATATTTTATTCATGCACCGAGTTCTAGAACACCCCAATATTTTGTTATAAATAGAAGGGTTTTCCCCATTCATTAGTCACCTTTATTGCATTAGATCACACTAGATCTATTCTTGGTCACCATTTTACATTTTTGCATTGTGAGCTCCCATAGAGCTCTTTGTTTGTTTTAGTTTCCATATGAACCAAAGAGAGGAATTTTAGATCTGAAACATTGAGGACATCCAAGAACCCATCCCACTGAGGAGAACCGGAAAACACCTTTCTTGTTTTCCTCTCAGGTGTTCCATTCTTTAATATAATATAAGATTCTTTTTTAATATATTGTTCTTGTCTTGTCCATTGGATGCATGGAGCCATTTTATATTTTATCTGCTTAATGTTTTTTATGCTTAGATCTAACTTTATGCAACAAAATTAAAGATATTTTGCAGTCATACTTGATGTTAGGGCTACTTGATATGCGTAGCTAAAAGTGATCTTTTACGACAAAAGAATCATACTAACAATTGGCGACTCCACACGGGTTTTCTTTTGCGACCACTGTCGTTTTCTATCTTCCTGCATATCCAGCTGTTTCAGACCCTAGGGTTTCTCTTCCATTTTTTATTTTTCCTATTTTTATGCTAGTTTTCCCCTCTAAAACCCTCAAACATTCAAATTTCTAACTTCCGTGTGTTTCTGGCCTTATTGCACAGGTGACAGACATCAGCCGCAGCTGAGACGACAAATTTTTCTGAAATCTGCCGCCGAGAGAACCGGATCTGCAGGTTGCACTTATCAGCCCAAAAAGTGTGACCTGAGCCTCAGGACACACTTTTCTGCCCCAAACCTGCGACCTGGCCTAAAAACAGGTAAGAACTTGCGACCTGCACTTTTTCTGCAAATTTTTCAGCACTTTTTCTGGGTTTTTCTGAAGCTTCTGTCAGGGTTTTCCAGCCTCTGTCTTTGCTCGTTTGGACCTGTTTCTGATCTGCTTCACTCAACTAAGAGGGAATCTTTCCCCTTAGGGCTCTAGTACCCTCCACTTTTTATGGGCGAGTCTTTGCTATTTCAGAAGTTTGCATTTCCAGAGTTTTAGCCCTATTTTTCTCAGATCTGATACCTCCTTTTCAGATCCATTTAGATCAGCTCTTCTCCCTCTCAAAAACACCTCATATCGTTTTTTTTGGGTTCATTTCTAAGGCCACCACCTTGTCTCTTCTATTTTTAGCTGATCTCCTCCTTTTTAGCAGCAACCTTGCCTCTGCCTCTTTACTGTTCTCTGCACCATTTTTCAGCAGATTTACCCTTTAGATCCCAGTCCCTCTGGACCTTAGATCTATTGGTCTCTTTTAGCGTGCTTTCCCTAGTTTCTTCCCTCTTATAGACTAGTTTTGAGAGACCCGCCTTCTTGGGTTTGATTGCTGCATTTTTAGTTGCTAATTTTCTGTTCTTTCAGTCTTATTTACTGCATATTTATTTTCCATTACGTAGCACACTTTTTCTTTTACTCTCAAAACGTCTGGGTTTAATCAATTAAAATTAACGCATGCCACACACTGACCCTAAGTGAAGAAGAGCCTGGTTAACACCGCCTGGAAAAGACTCTAAAATTAATCGACACTGCACCTCCTTGCCCTTGTCGCGCCTTGCTTTTGCACCTTGCTGCCCTTGTCGGTCTTTCTTTTTCCCATCATCATTGCGCCTCCAAGGCATTTGTCCTGGAGAATTCTTGGCCTTCACCCTCAGTTTTCGGTTGGTCGACTTTCTCCTTCCCATCGTCATCGAGTAAGTCCTCCCCCGAGTCCACACTCCAACTCTTCCTCTGATTTTTCGGGTTCTCCCCCTACTTCTGGTTCTCCCCCCTTTACCTTCACCATCTCTAGTTCAAGACCTAGCCCTAACCCCAGTTCTACGGCTGGGTCTGTTTCCAGTGGAACCACTACTGGACCTACCTCGACTGCCCCATTACTCCCTTATATGGCCGGCCTCAGTCTCCCCGACTTCATTCAGCTTATCAATGATCCTATCTGCCACGATGTCAGTTGCCCTGCTATGCCAACCAAGCTCCCCTCCGACATTCCCAAGTTCGAAGGCCTTGCTAGTGAAGATCCCTCCAATCATATCCGATCTTTCCACATGTGGTGTTCCTCTAATTTCATCACCGATGACTCCATTCGTCTTCGTTTATTCCAACGCACCCTTACCAACAAAGCTTCCAAATGGTATGTTGATCAAGCCACCTCTTCCCATACCACTTTTGCGACCATTGCCCAAGCCTTTTTATCTTATTTCCAGCTCCCTCTCTAATATGACACTGGCACTGAACTATTGACCTCCTTTCATCAATCCTCTTCAACGCGTCTCTCCGCTCATGTCCAGGAGTGGGGACGAAGACGAAGCTTGTGCCGTGCTCCCCCCTTTGAAGATCGATTTTACATGGATTGGTTCCTTCGCTCTCTCTTACCTCCCATTGGCAAAGATGTCGCATCCCATTTCCCCCAAACCGAAGAAGCCGCCCTTCAAATCGCCTTAAAATATGACCTTATCTATGCCCAATCTGGTTATGTTTATACTGTCCTTCCTGATCTCCCCAAGCCCGGGGGCACTAACGCCTCAGGGGCCTCTCACTCTGCCGACGGTATCATTGGAGCCATGTCTCAAACCTCTACTCAACCTCTTATGCCCTATCATTTTCCTCCCGGAGGGGCCAGCACCTCCAGCACCTTTCTCCCTCCTGGTAATATGTATCTAGGATTTGGTATGCCTCCTCCTTTTGCCCACTCTCCTACTTACCTCAATGTTGCCCATTCCCACCCTTATCCTTATCCGTAGCCTGGTGTCCCAGCTCCTCCAGCATTTGGACCTCCCACTCCCTTGCCTCCCCCACCCCCACAGCCGCACTTACTACCCCCTTCAGGGCACGTATTTGCACAACACGGTGCGACTAATCCTCCTTCGTCTCAACGGCGGAGGAGAGGCAATCCATCCGCCTATGGTAATAATGGACCCAATGCTTCCAATATTGACCCTAACACCGCTACCCGGCCACAGGGTTCCCAACCCAAGCAGGACTGGCCGCTTCGCACCAACAAGCCCTGTTCATGTTGTGGTGTTTTTGGTCATTACACTCACGATTGTCCCCTATTACCGCAGATGCGACAGATGTGGGAGTCTCAGGCCACCATTCGGGGACAACACTCTTCCCCTCCTGTCCCACCTAATACCTCTGCTTCTCAGCCCGCTGTGTTTACCGATCCTTTCCCTCAACAAGGATTTGTGGCTACTCAATCCCCTCATGCTCTGGTAACCACTCAACCTTCTCCTTCTGGTTCCTCCGATTACCAAATTCTTATGATGTCCTCTGACCAACCTCTCATTGTTGACCTTAACCTTCAAACTCGGTCTCGTCAATACTCCCCACCTCCTGTTCCGTCTGTCTCCGAGTCCCCATCACTAAGTTCTACAGAGCCTCTATTGACACCTAATGGTCCCTTACAAATCCCTCCACCCAAAGTTTAGGTCCACACAAAAATTCCTAAGGGTCCATTACGCCAAAATTATGCTTCTGGTCGGGTTGCTCATTCCTACAGCATAGTAGATGATCTGGCACAATCTCCAGCTGCCATTTCAACACTGGAACTCTTCCAGTCGTGTCCTTCTCAAAAGAAGGCTCTCCTATCTTCCATGGGTGCTGTAGATCCTACTAATGACCTATTAATTGTTTTCGACGCCCGTCAGTCAGACCATCCCCCCCTTCCTCCTTCGGTTGCTTTCCAAATCCCAGTCAAAATCCAAAATGCCAATGTCGCTCGATGTATTATTGATGAGGGGGCATCTACCTGTGTAATGTCTACCTCGGTTTGGAAGCAACTTGGATCCCCTAAGCTGGCCCCTTCCACAATCACGCTCCGTGCGTGGGATGGCCATGCCTCCAAATCCATTGGTATTTTTCGTAATTGTCCTATGACCCTTGCCAGTAAGATTTTCTATGTCGAAGTTGAAGTTATCGATTCCCCTCTCGACTACAACATTATTTTGGGGCGTAGTTACACCTATGCCATGTCTGCCGTCCCATCCGCAGTCCACTGCAAGATGTTTTTCCCTCATAATGGCAAGATAGTCACCATTGACCAATTGTCGTATCATGAACCTAAATCTCAGACCTCACCTGAGTCCACCATCTCTACTGTCACCAATAAGCAAACTGTCGATTCTTTGACCAGTGTTTCCCCTGGCGTCTACAAAGACTCCTCTTTGCTTGGTACCTTCCCCGGTCCCCCCCTGTTGAGCCTCAAAATTGTGCTTTCCTTCACCCCATTTTACCTCATTTTCCCTTGTCCATTGCTATCTTAGACCCAATTGATCAATGAAAATAGTTAAAATTACTTCTAGAATGATTTACATGACTGACTTGTTAAATTTTGTGATTTTTGCCATTGTAAAGCATTTTGACCGGAACTAGCTGTAGAATGCAGACATTCCGTAGCTAACCGGTGATTCTGCAGCTGCCTTCACGTTTGAGTATGTTCCAGGTGGCCTCTTGAGAAAAACCGCATATGGGCAAGATCCACGTCACGTCTACATGGTTCGTTGCTCATCATGGAGGAAGAAATGGATTCTGGGTACGGTTATGAACGTGGGGAACACATTTAGGGAGGAAGACTTCTATTAGGACTGTCTCAGTCCAGATGTCTTTTCCTCTTCACGCAGCCACTTCAAAGAGTCCTAACGTGATTCCGATAAGGAAAGACAGTGTTCCTGAATTGTTGCAATTATTGTTATGTGCATTTGCTTTATAAAGACTTGGGAGACCGAGAGCTATGTTAGATATTTTATGTTAGATTTGATACTAGATTTTGTTTAAACTCTGTGCTACATTTCTGAAGACGCAGAGTGTTATGTTCAAACTATTTCATCTTTAATGGAGCAGACCGTGTTGTTTTGAAGCGTGATTTAATTTGGAGTTGAATTCCGTCAGGTGGTAGAGGGCCCCTGCCTCTTGCACGGATTTATTTTGCGTAAATTAGATAAGTTTTCTAGCTGCCTTTACATTTTGAATTTGAATTAATAGTTGTTTTAATTAGCTACTGTAGTCGTGCTCATTCTAACTCTTCCACAAGAAGACGCTCTTCTAACAAACTATAATGATGAATGGGAAAATGACTATAGTATTGTAGGATTAGGAATTGAATTCATAGTTGTTTTTAATCAGCTACTGTAGTTATATTCATTCTAATTCTTCCACAAGAAGAAATTCTTCCAAAAGATTATAATGATGAATGATGAATGGCTATAGTACTGTAGGATTTAGTTGTAGTTTTTGTTGTTCACTATCACAGTTACACTTGTTCTAATCACTCTTCCACAAGAAGAAACTCTTACAAGAAATTCTTAAGAAGTTCAAGACATGACCGTGATAATGAATGATTTAGTTGTGTGTTTACACTAAGTATCATCTCTGTTCTTGCTCTTAAACGCTTGCCCAAGACATCATAATGACGAGTAGGATATGGATATGATATCTTAGTTTTTCATTGCTTTCAGTCCTTTTTGCTTGCATTTGCATTTAATTACACAGTGAGAGTTGTTCTAATACCTCTTCCAAAAGAAGGAATTCTTCCAAAATATCACTAATGATGGACAAACAGATTGTGTAACTTCATAGAATAGTGCATGGTAGTATAGTTAGGATGCTCCGGAGTTTAATTGCACTTAAGACATGTTCAGTTACTTTGTTCTGAGTTTGATGATGACTTGTAGTCCAACATTGTTTTAGGTTAGTGGCATTTTAAGTTCATTATTAGATTAACCCATTGCATTGCAATTCACATTTAGATTGTCATCCACTGCACAATAGATTATTTCGGTTGTTAGGAGTAATAAAACGACCTTCATTATTTACAAACATCTCCTTGTTCTAAAATCTACAATTGATCTACAACTATAGGAGCAGAAGACAACATCATTTTAAGGCCTGAAATATCTCTGCAATTTCCTCATCAATTCATAAACAGAGCTCTCCCTCAAAAGGACTACTTTGGAAAAGAAACCAATAACTTTTGAGTAAAGGTTTTGTGACATTCAATTGAATTGCAGAATAGAGATAGGAATTGGTTTTTTGCATAAAAGATCTTAGGATGGTATCAATGTTTTTCCTCCAATCTATTTCAAATCTCTAATTAAGGACAAAATGTTGCATCATTGTAAGATTAGTTGTCTAGATGTTAGTTAGAGGATTTGCATACTTAGTGATCATTTCTCAAGTTTAGTTTGTATTTTTAATCATTTGTTTGAAAGTCATTATCAAGCTTTGCTTCTTAATCATAGTTTAGATTCTGCTTCAGTGTTTCCAAATTGCATTTGCCACTTGTCATTCCATCAATTAGGCTTAACTCTGTTTTTGACCACCAGCTCCTTTCCATTAGTTTTCTAGGCATTTTCCTTGTGAACATAAAATCGCCAAAAGACCAAAAACATCATAAACCATCATAAAAGACCAAAAACATCACAAAACACTACACACAACGCGTTGGGAAACAAGCACCTAGGTACATACAGTACATTTCACTTCAGCAGTTTACAAATCCTGGTTGACAATTAAATGAGCTCAGTTTAGGAGACTAGATTGAGACCAAACATTTTGGCGCCGTTGCCGGGGAAGTGAAAACTAGGTAACCTTTGTTTCTTAACATCCAAAAACAATTTTATCCGTAGGGAGAGAGATTAAAGGGGAAGATTTATAAGCAGCAGAGGCAGAAGTTTGATTTCTAGAACACCACTTGTTTCATCTAGATCCAGAACTAGTACACCTTCAACTCATACCCATATTCCATCCTCTCCTGATCCTGGACTTCTAGAAGATCTAAGGACACCTATTCCATTAGAGAAACCTTCCACTTCATCCACTGAACCTGCCATAGAAGAAAATCTAGAGACTCCTAGCAGGGATACAAATCCTTTTATTTCTACAGGAGATTCAACCATGGCAGAAGAAGGAGGAGGAGGAGTTTTTAATGGAGAAAACACACTATTTGGAGGAGGAGGTAGAGGTAGAGGTAGAGGAGAAGGAGGTAGAGGAGAAGGAGGTAGAGGTGCAGATGGAGGAAGAGATAGAAGAGAAATAGGAAGCTCTTTTGGGTTCCCTATACTTGATGAAGAAACCAATACCACCATGAAAAATATTTCACCCTCTGTCCTTCCGAAATTCTATGGGCTTAAAACTGAAGATCCTGAAACTTTCTTATTCGAATTTGAAGTGCTGTGTAGAACTTATGACTACTTACAAGATGCTCAAAAACTGAAATTATTTCCTTCAACTTTGAAGGGAGCAGCATTGAAGTGGTTTATGAGTCTAAACAGTAGTTCTATTAGAACATGGGGAGATATGAAACAAGCATTTCTAGAGAGATACTTGGATTATTGTATGCCGGTTAATCATAAGGAAGAAGTGTTCAAGATGTTACAAAAAGAAGATGAAAACTTAGAAGATTTGTTGGAAAGATTTAAATACAACATCAAAAGGGCAAAAATGGAAAATCTAGATCAAGACACCTTGAAAGCTCTTTTGTTGAAAACAATTAGGGATGAATGGTTGGATATCCTAAACATGATGGGAAAAGGAGATATATCACAACTTACATTACCTGAAATATCCGAGTTATGTATCAACCTTTCCAGAGGGAAATCTAAAACTGTCAAAGGTCCAAGAGATCCTGCTCTTGCAAGGGCAAGTAAATCTGCTTCTGGGACAGTAAGTAGATCAGAAATAGGACACATTCTTGATGATTTTAAATCTGACATCTTAGGGAGTCTAAGTGAACAAATAGACACCCTCAAGATACAAAACAAGCAAAAGGCTGAATCTGATGCCTTGGCAATCTTTTGTCCCAAATGTAGAAAGAAACATGCCCTAAGAGAGTATCCTTTAGATGTAAAAGTTATAGAAACCTGTGTCATTTGTTCTGAGAAACATGAGACCAAGAATTGTCCTTCTCTTCCTGGTCTCAAGGCTGTCTTTCAGGAGGAAACTCCTACAGATTCCACAGAATCTCTTAACTTTGTATCTAGAAGACCTTGGTAGGGACCCCAGACACAAGGATTCCATGAACAAATGTATAATCAACCTCCACCTTGGAATTCTTGGCAACAACCTTGGCCCCAATTTCAAAATCAATCTCAATCTTGGGCACAAGGCACACAAGGTCCCTATGGAAGATACTCTCCATACTATCAGTATCCACCATCCTATCCATCGTATCCACATTTTTATCCTCAAAATCCTCAACAAAATTTTCAACAAAATCCTCAACAACATCATCAGAACCAATCACATCAAAATCAACCACTTCCATTACCATTCCCTCAAAAATCCAATCAATTACCAGCTCAGCCCATACCAAACCCCAATAATAAGAACCCTCATAATACATACATGATAGAAGGTCAACAATTTCCAACTTATTTAATCACTCCTCTAGACCTTAGTGATGTTCAACTTAGGTCTGGAAAGACACTTGAAAAGAGGAAACCTTCTGTGATCATACAAGAACAAGACAATTCTGAGGAAGACTCCCTACGGGTTAATAAAAGTCTTGAGGAAGACACATCCTTTCAAGACCAAAACATTGAAAAACTAAAACAAAAAGATCCAATAAAATCAACTCCTGTGTTAGAGCAACCATCCACATCTACTTCTATACCTCCTTTTCTGGAAATATTACAAATTGATAAAGGTGTAGAGAAACAGATCATGGTGCCTAATTATGATTTCTTAGATGAATTGAAAAATGTTTGCATTAGAATTCCATTATTGCAAGCCATCAAGGAAATCCCAATTTTAGCCAAAACAATAAAGGAGTTGAGTATGAAGACAACAAGAAAAAGAATAAGAGAAACCAAGAAAATTCAACTGATAGGACAAATAGCAGACATTATGATGGGCAAGATTACTATTCCAAAGTACCTTGACTCAAGAAATCTAGTTGTCAAAATTCACATCAATGGAATTGAAATTCAAAACACACTCATTGACTTAGGAGCAGCAATAAATATTATGAGTAGACAAATCATGGACAAACTGAAACTTCCTAATCTTCTCTTTACACGCACACTGTTACAATTAGCAGATAGGTCTGTGATCAGACCAGATGGGGTAATAGAAGACATTCCAGTGTCCCTAGATTCTTGGGAATACCCTGTGGATTTCATGATCATAACTCCCAAGAATAATCTAGGAGGCCATCCTGTTATACTAGGAAGACCTTGGTTGGCTACAGCTGATGCTTTTATTAGTTGTAGGTCCGGTGATATGTATATTTCTGATGGTAGTTCAACTAAAAGATTCACTTTATATCCTCCAGCTAGGACAATTACAGATCTAGATGACACTCAATGGATAGAGGATGAAGAAGATTTACAACCACTCTTCACAATTTCAGAAATTAGTGAAGATAGTCAAATTCTGAATACTCTAGAAAACTTTGAATCCTCTCCAGAACACAAACATGAATCATTTCAAGAGGAATCCAATATTGAGTTTTTGTCATCTAGGCAGATGTCTCTTCATTCTATGGACAAATTTGGCAGCTCTACAAGTGAAATTTTTCCAGGCAAAACCTTGAACATTAACAAAAACCTAGAAAAATCTCAACAAGAAGAGTTAGTCAAAGTATTACAGAGACATTCTTCTGCATATGCATGGGAATACACTGACATGAAAGGGATAAGTCCCAAGACTTGTACTCATCATATCTATATAGAGGCAAATTGCAAACCAATCAGACAGCCTCAAAGATGGATGAATCCAAATCTTAGGGAAATTGTCAAGGAAGAATTACAAAAATTGTTAAATGTTAATTTCATCTATCCTATTTCAGACAGTCAGTGGGTTTCTCCTTTAGTAATTGTACCAAAGAAAAATGGAAAATGGAGGGTGTGTGTTGACTACCGAGAGCTGAATAAAGCTACTCTTAAAGACCATTTTCCCTTACCTTTCATAGATCAAGTATTAGATACATTAGTTGGCAAAAAGTACTTTTCATTCCTAGATGGGTTTAGTGGTTACAATCAAATCCAAGTAGCACTTGAAGACCAAGATAAAACCACATTTACTTGTCCTTGGGGTACTTATGCCTACCGAGTATTGCCATTTGGATTATGCAATGCACCTGCAACATTCCAAAGGGCAGTATTAGGAATTTTTTCGGATCTAATACATGACTGTGTAGAGGTGTACATGGATGATTTCACGGTTTATGGGGACACATTTGAAGAGGCTTTAGAAAACTTGGAAAAAGTCTTAAAAAGATGTCAAGAAGCAAACCTTTCACTTAGTCATGAAAAATGTTTTATGATGTTTACTGAAGGTATTGTTTTAGGGCACCACATTTCAGGAGATGGGATTAGAGTTGATGGGGCAAAAGTTGAAGTCATTTCTAACCTATCCATTCCAAGTTGTCAAAGAGATGTTAGAAGTTTTCTAGGATTTACAGGGTATTATCGGAGATTTATAGAAAACTTCACCAAAATAGCATCTCCACTCTTTAAATTACTCACCAAAGATTGTGAATTTAAGTGGACTTCTGATTGCCAGTTAGCTTTTGAAACCCTGAAAACCAAAATTTCTGAAGCACCTATATTAAGGGGACCTAACTGGAAGTTACCTTTTCACATCTCGACAGATGCTTCCGATACAGCTCTAGGAGCAGTATTGGGACAAAAAGATTTGATTCCCTATGCCATCTATTATATCAGTAAAAATTTGACTCCTGCAGAGTTAAACTATACTGTAACTGAAAAAGAGTTTTTAGCCGTTGTTCATGCCATAAACAAATTTAGACACTATATAACAGGCTATGAAACTTTTATTCACACTGATCATTCTGCAATTAGATACTTAATGAACAAATCAATCACTAATGGCAGAGTTATAAGATGGTTGTTACTATTACAAGAATTCAATATTACTATTCTAGATAGGCCTGGAAAACAAAACACTGTGGCTGATTTCCTGTCTAGAATCCAAAACATCAAAGATGACACTCCGGTTGAAGATCAATTTCCTGACGAATATCTTTTTGCAATCTCTACCCAAACTCCATGGTTTGCTGATATTGCCAATTATTTAGTTTCAGGAAAGTTTCCTTCAATTATGAATGCAAGGGATAAAAGAAAAATCATTAATGATAGTGCAAGATATTCATGGGTCGCTAATGAGTTGTACAAGACAGGTCCAGACTTGATTATTAGAAGGTGTGTTCGTGAAGATGAGATGCCTGAAATTCTCAAGGCATGTCATGATGAACCTTGTGGCGGACACTTTGCAGATAAGAGGACAGCCTATAAGATCCTTAATTTAGGATATTATTGGCCATATTTGTTTAAAGATGCAAGGGAGTATGTCAAAAGGTGTGACAGTTGCCAAAGGGTAGGGAGACCTTCTCCTTCAGGTGAGATGCCACTAAAACCTCAGGTACACATTGAACCTTTTGAAAAATGGGCTTTGGATTTTGTAGGACCTATTAGTCCTCCATCAAGAAAAAAGAAATATATATTAGTTTGCACTGATTATGTTACTAAGTGGGTAGAAGCTAAACCATTACTTGTTGCTAATGAATCATCTGTAGTTACTTTTCTTTTTGAGGATATTTTTACTCGTTTTGGTGTCCCAAGGGAAATTGTTACGGATCAAGGAGCTCAATTTACATCAAGGCTAGTGGAGAAAATGATGGAGAAGTACAAAATCAGACATAGAACATCTACTCCTTATCATCCACAAGCAAATGGTCAAGTGGAATCCACTAATAAGGTCATTGAAGGAATCCTAACAAAGACTGTTCATCTACATAGAAGAGATTGGGTAGATAGGCTTCCTGAGGCCTTGTGGGCCTATAGAACTACATGGAGAAACACAACAGGCCATACTCCTTATGAGCTTGTTTATGGAAAGCAAGTTTTGTTTCCCATAGAGTTCCAAATTCAAACCTTCAAAATGGCAGTTCAGCTAGGACTTGATTTAACGGAGGCACAAAAGCATAGTCTGGAGAAAATTAATGAATTGGATGAGATCGGACAAGATGCAGTTCAGAAAACAAGTCTAGTCCAACAACAAAGGGCTAGATGGCATGACAAATACATCAAAGAGAAGAAATTCAAAGAGGGTGGCTGGGCTCTCTTGTTTGATTCAAAATTCAAGGATTTTCAAGGTAAATTTCAGACACATTGGCTTGGGCCATATGAAATTGTTGAAATTTTTGATAATGGGGCAGTAAAAATCAGAACTATAGATGAAGAAGAGGTTACTTTTCTTGTGAATGGTCATAGATTGAAGCTATATCACAAACCACTCTCAAGAGAAGAATTTGTCAAGAAGTTCCAAGAAAGCAATGATGTGAAGTTAATGAAGAAGAGTCTCTCTTCTTCATCAACTTGATTAAATTTTCTGAAGCATTTCTCTTTTGAAAAAAAATAAAAAAATAAAAAATAAAAATAAAGGTATAAACATGAAAACCAATCATTGATTGGCATGCTTATACAGAAAAGATAGGGTGAAAATCAAAGTCTCTCTGACACTCTAACTTTTCCCATTTTTGTTTTTACAAACAGCTGTTACAAAAATCATGAGTTCAGTTCCATAGTGCTTATGATTCATTTCATTTCATTTCACTCCATTCACTTATTCATCCATACTCCATTTCATCCCATTATTCATATTTCACTCCATTCCACATTTCATTCATCTCATTCTATCCTCCATCCATTTCATTTTCATGTCAAAATACAAAATTTGATGTCTTGCTGTAAGTGAATAAAACATGTCATGAATTGCAGTACAGTTCTTATGTTCTTTCACTCCATTTCATAAACTAAATCCATTCCATTTCATCATCCACCTCATACATATCATAATCCATCATCCATCTCCATTCATAACATACAACATTTCACCCATATTCCCAAAAAAACTTCATTTTCATGATTAAAGTGCTCTACAGGAACATTCTGCAGCTCAGTGGACATTCTGCAGCTGATCAATCTTTCTGTAGCCAGACAGTCTTTCTGCAACTACAAACCCTGGAGGCATCAATCAGAAGACATTAGAATTGCAACAAAGTGACCCAGTGTATCCATGAATCAAAAGCATCAAGAAGATTATGAAGACTCTTCCAAAGATGAGCAGAGAAGACAAAGACTACAAAAATCAAATGAAAGGCAGAGGTAACAAGTTTAAATTATAATGGAATTTCATAAAAGTTTAGCATAGTTTAGTTATGGATTGTTCGAAAAGGTTGTTTTAATTGTTTTTATTGATCAAAGACCAATAACCCTCCATAGACTTTGGATTAAAATCTTCCATTTCAAATTTCATGCCCGATATCATTTAAGCGGTTAAAATGGCCAAGGTATTTGAATTCTCCACGTCTCTTAACCAAATTATTCAATGATTATTCCCTCTGCCGTCGTAAATTCCTCCGCCGTCTCTTCAATCATTAATACATTCCCTCCACCTCACTCCACTACTTCATTCCGTGACCACTGCCATTACTCCATTCTGTAGCCGGCATTTTATTCCGTAGATAGAGATATTTTTATCACCGAGAGCAGAGCCAAAGGATATCAATTTGAATAGCATTGAGCATTGTAAACTCAGAGCAGAACAAAAGGGTAAATTCAGAGGCATAGCAGCGTGAGAATTTGAAACCATTTGATTCCGTGGGCAGACAAAATATTACTGTGGACAGAGTTTGAGCATTTTCACTATAAACACAGAAGTGTAGCAGTGTGGAGTTTGAAGTCTTTTGTCACCAGGAGACAGAGGAATTGCAGTGTTGAAATCGAAACCTTTTGTCACCAGGAGACAGAGGTGTTGCAGTGTTGAATTCGAAACCATTTTGCTACCAAGAGCCAGAGGTATTGCAGTGAAGAAGTTGAAGTCAGTTGTCATTGGCAAACAGAGGCATATCAGTCCAAAGTTCAACTGTCAACAGAGGCATATTAGCCCGAAGATTTGAAGCTGTTTGCCACAATTAATCAGAGGTATGTCATTCCAAAGTTGAAGCCATTTCCATTTAGAACTTAAAGCCATTTCAATCCGAAAGTGAAAGTCATTGTTTTTGTGGGTAGAAGAGTGTTAATTTGAACATTGAAGAAGCAATCATGGGTTTCATTGTAAGAACAGAACCAGTGGGTTCAAAATATTTAGAAGGCTACCCCCAATGCAAAGAAATGTTACAACAAATAGGATGGATTCAATTTTTGGAGAAATTTAATGGCTTCCATAAGGAAGTCACTAAAACATTTGCTAGATCATTTCAAGGAACCGAAGTTGAAGTAGGGGATGTCAAATTTACTGTCACTGAAGTTTTCATTGCAGAGGCTACAGGATTGTCCAGAACTGGAGAGAGATGGTTTAAAAATAGAGAATTCCACAATGATTCCTGGAAACAAATTTTGAAATCACCAAGTATGGATGTCAGTGTATTTAAGAAAGGAATTCCCAGTTCTGCATTGAAAAACAAATGGAGAAACATACTACTTCTTCTACAAAAATTCATTACATGTGAGGGTAGATATGGAACATTTTATGTCTACCACATTAGACTAATGTTGCACTTTCTGGGGGAAGACTTAAACCTACCATATTTCTTACTGCAAAGTCTGAAAAAGATGGCTTCATGTGTTCAGAGAAGAATTCAATTTTTAGAGACAACCCTGTATCATCATGGTTTGGTCAAAATCTTGATTGAACATCATCTAGCTAAAACAAATGATACATGGGACGATTTCTTAATAAGAAATCATTTTGAAGAAGCAAAAGAACCATCACCTGAACCACAGCCTACAAAAATAAGTAGAAAATGGAGGGCTTCAGAAGTTAAAATTGACAAAACAGTCCAAGAGAGCAGTGAGGAAATCATTTTAGAGAAGTTGACTCAAATCAAGAGGCAACTTAAGGAAGAAAAGATAATCAGGAAATCTGCCATGGAAAAAGGAGAGGGATCTTCTCAGCCTAGGAGGAGCCACAGATTAAAGGGAAAACTGAAGAAAACACTAATCAAACAAACAGGAGTAATCAATATAGAAGATGAAGAAACATCCATTGAAGAGAATGTTGAAGAGGATTTTTATGAAGGAACCCCTGAAATTGACCCTGCTCAACAGGAAATTTATGACTATGTGGAAACTTTGGAGAGGAGAGCTTCAGAAAGCAGAGAGAGAACCCCCAGTCCTCCACTATCTGAAATAGATATATTAAGGAGGGATAGGTATGAGTTGGAATTACTGAATAGACACATCAAAAATGAGAATGAAATTCTCAAGGATCAAATCAAGCTCAAAACTGACATGAACTCAACCTTATCCCTGCATATAGACAAAGTGGAGAAGACCAATGAGAAGTTGAAGACAAGGAACAAAAAGCTAATCAGGGCACTCACCAACCTCAGGTTCAAACTTGTTATCAGAAAACCCAGAAGGCCTCTAGCTTCCAGACAAAGGAGAAGGAGAGGATTAGATGTCCTTGCAGAAGCCTCTGAATTCATAGGATAATTTGCATGAGGACATGCAAAGAGACATCAGTGGGGGTATGTTGAGCCTCAAAATTGTGCTTTCCTTCACCCCATTTTACCTCATTTTCCCTTGTCCATTGCTATCTTAGACCCAATTGATCAATGAAAATAGTTAAAATTACTTCTAGAATGATTTACATGACTGACTTGTTAAATTTTGTGATTTTTGCCATTGTAAAGCATTTTGACCGGAACTAGCTGCAGAATGCAGACATTCCGTAGCTAACCGACGATTCTGCAGCTGCCTTCACGTTTGAGTATGTTCCAGGTGGCCTCTTGAGAAAAATCGCATATGGGCATGATCCAAGTCATGTCTACATGGTTCGTTGCTCATCATGGAGAAAGAAATGGATTCTGGGTACGGTTATGGAACGTGGGAACACATTTAGGAAGGAAGACTTCTATTAGGACTGTCTCAGTCCAGATGTCTTTTCCTCTTCACGCAGCCACTTCAAAGAGTCCTAACGTGATTCCGATAAGGAAAGACAGTGTTCCTGAATTGTTGCAAGTATTGTTACGTGCATTTGCTTTATAAACACTTGGGAGACCGAGAGCTATGTTAGAGATTTTATGTTAGATTTGATGCTAGATTTTGTTTAGACTCTGTGCTACATTTCTGAAGACGCAGAGTGTTATGTTCAAACTATTTCATCTTTAATGGAGCAGACCGTGTTGTTTTGAAGGCGTGATTTAATTTGGAGTTGAATGCCGTCAAGTGGTAGAGGGCCCCTGCCTCTTGCACGGATTTATTTTGCGTAAATTAGATAAGTTTTCTAGCTGCCTTTACATTTTGAATTTAAATTAATAGTTGTTTTAATTAGCTACTGTAGTCGTACTCGTTCTAACTCTTCCACAAGAAGACGCTCTTCCAACAAACTATAATGATGAATGGGAAAATGACTATAGTATTGTAGGATTAGGAATTGAGTTCATAGTTGTTTTTAATCAACTACTGTAGTTATATTCATTCTAATTCTTCCACAAGAAGAAATTCTTCCAAAATATTATAATGATGAATGATGAATGGCTATAGTACTGTAGGATTTAGTTGTAGTTTTTGTTGTTCACTATCACAGTTACACTTGTTCTAATCACTCTTCCACAAGAAGAAACTCTTCCAAGAAATTCTTAAGAAGTTCAAGACATGACCGTGATAATGAATGATTTAGTTGTGTGTTTACACTAAGTATCATCTCTGTTCTTGCTCTTAAACGCTTGCCCAAGACATCATAATGACGAGTAGGATATGTTAGGGTCCCGTGATTTGGCCGATTGGCTAGCCAAATGACGATGTAACATAAAACCAAGCTTTGGAGCCCAAGGACCTAGCCTTCCTGGACTCAGAGAGGGCTCTCTCTATAAGTGTAAAAGATGTCGGTGTGTTTACTTGCGATTTCCTGATATTAGGCTAGTTATGAAGTGTGTTTTTGGTTTTTGGTTTTTTAAGTTTGTGAGGGATGAAACCGATCAAATACATAAACTGGATAACAAGATGTAGATAAATTGGGCTATGGGGTCAAACAGTCATGGAAGCAGTCAGAGGCGATGAATACAAGGCTGCAGTAGGCCGATTTGATTCAGCGTAGGAAGGGATCCTCGGGCAAAATGGATTAAGTGGACAATTGTTGGTGTTAGACAAGGGATTTCCAAGTGCAAACTAGTTAATAGTAGACATAAACATGTAATAGCAAGCCATTGATCATGCTAGGAATAACTATAAACTAATCAATACATAGAAATCAAACATTCCAGCCATACATAGAGGTATAAGACCCTCTAACTTCAGGAAAAGGCTATCAGACTTTGGGGAAAACACATGAGACAAACTAACAACTCATAAACTATGCCGTAACGCCTAAACATAGTCTCTAAGTCATTGGGCACTTGGACAAATAAGTTTTCATAGTTTTAGGCAAAGGGCTAGATCGGGACTAGGCCTCCCTGGTTCAACAAAATGATCAACAAATCAGTCAAAGAGATAGTTTTATGGACAGAACTATGGACAATCATAGGTAGGTAGGGCACACCATACATCCTACTCAACATACATAGAACTTATGAATAAAACTAGCAACAATACCTTAAGTTACTAAAGAGCAGTTAAGAATTCTTTAGTATAACTAAGGAAGAAGAAAACATAAAGCTATGAAGATTCAGGAATTTTGAGGTGCCTCCATGGGCATATCTCAAACTTAATCTCTACCGATCTATAGCAGCAAGAAGCATGTATCATGAATGAAAACTAGAAGACAACAACAAAGCAAGAAACACTATACCATTCTACCATGTCATGGAATCCATCAACAATCCTTCATCATTCATCAAAAGCATCCAAGAGGCAATCCAAACATCATAACTCAAGTGTATTCTTCAAAGCTCATATGACCAATGCATTAATTCTTCTCTCAAGTTCACAAATTGATTTATGAATAGAGAACCATGGAATAAATAGCTTGAGGGAGGAAAACCTCATGGAGCAACTACCGCTGGTCCCATTGCCAAGTCAAAATATCTAAACTTGTCCCGAGGCTTTGTAAAGCCCAAGGCACAAAATATCTCAAATATCTTAAAAACTCGCTAAAACGGAAATTATATTGACTTTACATGATTTTCCCATGATAAAAATAGCCTAACGCACACATTTGGGAAAAGCAGATTTTGGAGTTCAAAAATTACAAAAAATACTTCATATTTATGCCTGGTGCTGGGTCCCCCGACTCTCTCTCGTAATGCGAATGGAAGCCTTCCCGATGTCAAAATGAGGCTCATGATAGCTCGTTGGAAATCTCTCTGTGTCTGATTTCCAACGCAAGTGGAATCACCTCAATCTGATCTCTGAAAGTCCCTCAAAACTGTACCTGTGTGCAAAAACCCAGAAAATAGCAGGCTGCTGATATGGCGGGCAGAATGCGCAAAATGAGGTTGTTTTTTGCCAATTTGAGGGGGCGAATGATCTTCAAATGCCCTGAAAATCGTTGGAGAGCTGCTCATGGAATTATGGCATCCATAGGTATCATCCTCCTCCCTTGACGACTCATCAAACTGAAATGGCGCATTTATGAGTTTTTGGCCAAAAACTCAAAAAATGCCAAAACACAAAAAGTTTCCGAAACAGGCTCAAAATTGGCATGCATGACCCTCAAGGGTCCATAGAAACATGCTCCGAAGCTGAAGCCAAAATATCAAGTGCTGATATGCTTTTTGCTTCTTTCCGTGCTAGGCGCCTCTCCTTCAACTTCTTCAATTTTTCTTGTGCTACCTTCAATTTTCGCCTGGCAAACTAATTTAGCTTCCGAAAGTGAAGAGTCCTTTTCTCTGAATGTGGTGGTAAGTAAACCATTTGAACAACATCAACCTAGACATCACTACTTGCAAGCATCACTGTGTTTAGAAGGAACCCTAGCCACAGTGACACTGTTCTAAGGTTGCTGAGATATTTATCATTTGGCTTGTTCATCTCATGACCTGTTACTTGACAAAAACTCTTTGTGACTATGAAGGTCAGTGCTTTCTTGAAAAACCAAGAACTTTCTCCTGCCTGTGTAATGGAATTGGTTATCATCTGTTCTATTTGGTCTTGTGGATAGACAGGGTACTTATGCTTTGGAATGTTTACTGATGACAGGTCCTTCTAAAGTTCAACAATTCATATGGTTTGCAGGTTTGAAATGAGCTTCTTTATCAGGCCAAACTCCCCTTTCCTTTGAGCTTATCATATTTCCACTATACTCCTGTTGTAGTCATCAATTTCATTCATGAAACCTGAAGATATTGTTTCATTGTTTCAGTAAAGGCAAACCTGGACTTTTGCAACCTTCTGAGTCAACACTGGCCTGCGCCCTCTGCTTATGTATGAAGGAGGCGCTGGGCCTTGACAATTTACCATTTTGCTGAGACAGTGGTGACCCTTTCTTACTGTGATTTTCATGCTAGAAAGAGCTGTAAGGTCCTGATGAGTGACTTTTGTTTTGCAGCTTCATCTCAGGCTCACAATACATTTAGAAGCAGCTGTTCCTCTAACTGTAAACTCAAACATTTACTCCATGAGATGAAATATATTTCCTGTCTTTGTAGAACCATAGAACACTGTGAAAAACCTAATAGTCAGCTTGAGATTGGATTTTATGCAGTGCTGAGATCTAGGGGGTGTGAGTGGCGCGACTTAGGGTTGCTTGTTAATTTCATTTGCAAAGTAAGGGATCAGTCATGGCAGGTCTTTTGCAGGTGGAGGCTTTTTGGCTTTTTGATGATTTCCAAAGGTGAAATGTCCTAAAACGCCACTTCCTAACATAGGGGAGACTTTTGAAACAGATGTGGATTTGCCTTTTAAAGCTGATGGGCAGGTCAATAAGGCTGAAGCTAGATAGGATTGTGATATGAGGTTTTTGATGTTGTCAGGGGTGGACTGAATAGGTAGAAAGGCAAAAAAAAGTTTTGGGAGGGTTTTCTGGATGACATATTGACATAAGGAAATCAGTTTCTAGAAAACTCAGCTGAAGATATAGTCATCACTAACATGTAAAAAATACTGATGGCTAACAGTGGCTCCATTTGGGGAGGGCAGCTCCTCGTCAGAAGGTGTCCAGAATTCAGATTTTTGGATTATGAAGACCAGTGCCTTATCCATGGGCGCAAAATTTACCCTTCTCTTGATGTTATTTCTGAAAAGTGTCAGCATGGTTAACATCAATGATACTTCTACCTACCCCACTATCTTTCCTAACATTTTTTCTTCTGTTTGGCGCATTTGAACTAGCAGCCTTTTGACAATGCATATTTTTTCTTTTTGCAAAATGAAACTATCTATTTCTACTCTTATATCTGCCGGGAGTTCAGATTAAGCTGATGAACTCCTTCATTTCTCTACCTAACTAGATCGACTGTCAAGATTAAGCAGTTTGACAGGATTTCATTCTCTAATCTACAATATGAAATTGAAAAATGATCAAATCAGGATTAGGCAGTCTGATTTGTCATGCATTTGCGGCATAAAAGACAAGCTGCACACAAATGTTATTCTGCAATAAAAGGAAACTAGACAAGCGGGCTTAAGATGTACAATATATTTTTCATCCCTCGCTTCTCTCTTTGGTTCCGTTTTAGGCATGTGGAACCAGAATCTCTCCCTAATCTAAGCTCTGTGATAAGTCAATCTTACACAATGTTGACTATCTTGGCACTCACTAACTTATCAGCAAATAAATTTAAACATGCTCAGCTATGATTAGGCTAGATAGTTGAACAAGACATTGAAGCACTAGTAGCGGCATTTAGACTTGCTCGCTTTCTGAAAGACTATTTTTCGGAACATGGGGCCTTTGTTCTATCTTCACTTGCCCTCTTTTCTGCTTTTTACTGTTTTTGACTTTCCTATCTTTTACTATTTTTGATTTTTCTATTTTTTCAATATTTCAAACAATGGTATGTACAATGACTGAAAGTGTCTCAAACTCAAAAATCTTGGAAATGACGGAATTTCAGCATCTTATCCTCGTAAGGATCTCCTCTCACCCTTGGCCCACTTAACTCTTGAAAAGAAAAATTTGGGAAATTTTCTCTCTCTAACATGACATAGGGATTAATGCAAGAATCTCTAAACAGCCCGGTATCCTCCCTCTGTACCTCTCTGAATATCTGATTTCCACTCCTTTCCTTACTGTATGCTTTCTTCAGGTAATGTATGTACTCTTGATAATTCTTGAAATAGATAGTGACATCATCAAGGTATGTAACAACACAAAAATTTAACACTGGGAACATGGCATTCATGAACAAATTTCTGATATTGGGTGGTTTAGCAATTTTGAACTTGAAATCAGATTTACCTCCCGCAAACTGAAAAAAATCTTTAGGTTGTCTACTTTGCAAAGGAATCTGATGATTATGATCTGAAAGATGATCTTGCAAGAAAACATGATTAGAAACATTTTCAATTGGTGAATCATGATCTTGAGTAGAAAAAACCTGATTTTTGTTATATGGAGATGCAGTATTATTTCTAAAATCAAAGCAAATTCTATGGCCACTAGTTTTCTCCTTGATCATTTCAGTTTGTCTCAGTTTACTGTGTTTGTTTCTGTTAAAGTTGTTCTTTGGGGAAAAGGTAGTGATACAATGTTTTTCCTTGTTTTTCCTGTAGAAACTAGTATTTTGCATGAGATTCCTGATTTTAGCCTTTCTAAGTTCTTCATGAAAAGACAAAATATGAGCCAATTTCAGTAGTTCAGGTATGCCGGGATTATAACTGTCATCCTTGCTTATAAGAAGTTCATCTGGCATTTTCTCAAAATGTTGAGCTACTGAGGTTATGGTCAAAGTTTCATTTGCAGTAGGAGGGTCACATGATGGTAAATCTTTGAGGTATGGTAGAAACATTAAACTCCCTTTCTCCCGGGTTCCAAATAGGTTTATGATGTGAAGGTCTTCTAAGGCTTTTACTCGGAAGAAATTTCCACAAGTTACTGCTGGTGTTTGATTAAAGCTAGAGCAATTTGCTTGATAGTACATGAGAGTTTGTGCTTCTTGCTCTAATCCTACTTGGGAGAGGGGAAAATTATTTTCTTCAAGACACAGCTGTTCATGGTCATGGTAGTTTTGAGTGTCTAGTTCATCATAAGGTACCAGGGACAACTGATGTGGTGAATCTAAGTCTATGTCAGTTTCTTCTAACTCTTCCTCCATGTTTACATCAATATGCATGATGAAAGAGTTTAAGTCGGAGCGCAAGGAACACATTGGAATGTTATCTGGCCTATCTTGGCTGCTAATCATGTATTTCATGTGGGATTCGCGGTAGAGTATCCTGTTCTGACCAAACACAGGAATGGTGGCATATGACATGTCTAGTTGAATATTCCCTTGGAGTTTGGCTCCCCAAGATCTAGATAGAAGCATCCCATACTTGGGAGGAATGTCTGCCACTACTATATCCATGATTAGATGTTTCGCGGGTATTTGGGCCAGACTAAAGCAAAGGTCTTTGATCAAACCTAGGCATTGGAATCTGCTTGAATCAAATGAGTATAAGTCTTTGTATGGTCTCGTGATTTCCAAGCCTAATCTTTCCATAACTACCTTCGGCATAAGATTATGCGAGGCGCCGGAGTCCAGCATGGCATTGTGGAGGATTTGGTCGTGGATGTTTAGGCTAATGTAAAAAGGAAGAGTAGCTCCCTCTTGGAATTTTCCCTCTATCTTTGGACCAAACAATACTTCAGGAATGTCATCAGTGAGATTAACAGTGTTTGCATCATTCCCTAGATTTAGGACCTTTATTACTTGGTATTTATAAGAGTTTTGGGCAATGAGTTCAGTAAGAGGCATGGTGATTTTGATCTTAGCGATTTCGCCTTCAAAGCTAAAAGGCACTTGAAGTTTAGATATGTTTGTTTCAGCTTTTTCAGCTAAGACCTTGTCTATGTTCTGAGTTTGTTGACCTTGTTTAGGGGTTTTGCTTGCCATAGTTATTTTGGTGACCTTTGCAGAAGTATCAGGAGTATATGAGAGAGGACTAGTTTGGGTAACTTTAGCTTGGCTTTGATCAGCCTTTTCAACCTTGATTTTTTCACTGCTTGATGCTTTTTTGAGGATGTTATCTGGAGCTTTAGCAGTATTAGAGTTACCTCTCTTGACATTATCTTGGTTTCTTTTGCTTCTAAGGTCATATTGCCTGTGGGCTTCTTCAATAGCATTTTGAAACTCTATGGCAGGGTCATCAAGATCCTCATAATTGGTCTCATCTTGATCAGGCGAAAAGAAGGCTTGTTCTTCTTCGGTGAGGTACACCTCACCTTCATTGTCAGACCCTATGAGGTTTAAATGATGTTCATCAAGAGGTTCTGAGTCCATATCATCTTCTTCCACATAGTTTTCATTGAATGGTGGCCTGATCTGTTGGTCATTTTCTCTTGGTCTGTTTTGGGGCTGTTCCCTCCTAAAGTTTTGGTTTCAGTTTCTGATTGGAGGGTTTGGTTGGTTGTCCCTAACAGGAGCTTTTTCATTGATCTTTTCCCACATTTTGGCCATGGATTTAACTAAGTCATCTATTCTGGGATCTAGGGAAGGTGATGAAGTAGAAACCTCATCTCTATATGTGACCTTTCTTTCTGACCTAGTTCTAGCCCTTTTCTCAGCTAAGTTGGCATCTGCTTTTATGGCTATTTGTTGCATTTCCTCCAAGGTGGGGGGATCCTTATCTCTCAGATGATATGTCATGTCTGGATCAAAACCCTCAGGAAATTTTGCCAAAGCTAAACCAAGTGGAGGTTTGAAATGAGGTGGGAGGGAATTATATACACTATTGAACCTAGTACAGTAAGCTTGGACACTTTCACCATTTTCCCGTTTTAGGCTGTTATATTCTGACAGGATTTGAATGGGGTTTCTTCGGATTTCCCACTTGTTTCTGAAAATTTGATGTAGTTCTGGGATATCATGGATACTGTTTGGAGCTAAGCTTTTGAACCATGCTTTGGGTTCACCACCAAGACTTTGGGCAAATATTCTCATTCGAACAGTCTCGTCTTGTACCTCTAGGTATTCATAAGCATCAGTCATTCTACTAATATGCTGTTGAGGTGTGGTGGTGTCTTCTCCAGTAAAGTGTGGGATTTTGTCTTGATATTTGTTTGGGAGAGGAGCTAAAGGTGGTGGTAACACCAAAGGTGCGTACCAGGCTGCCATGACTGGAGGTAATGGATGATGTGCAAGATGAGGGCTAGTAGGCTGAAATGAAGTGGTATGAACAGTGGTGGTTTGACCAGGTGTGGCGGATGAACTTGGACTAGTGATCTGGTTTTGAGCAGATCTGGGATGATAAGAGCCAAACTGATAGAGAAGCTGGAAATCAGGAGGGGTGGTGGGTGAAGCTTCTCTAATAGAACTCTGTGGTGGGTTTAGGGGTTCAAGATCGTCAAAGTTAATCTTACTATATGATTTGCTTCTGGGAAGAGCTTGTGATGACTCTAGTTCAAAAGGTGAATCTAGTAGGATAGTGCGATGTTTAGGTACAGATCTTTCTCTACGGATGGATCTACCAGTAGCTAGATGGTCAGTTTCAGAAGCTTGCCACAGAATCTTTTCTGGGTCATCTACTATGATAGGGGGATTTGGGTCTGGATGGGATCTGGTATTGATTCTTCGTGAAGCCAGATTTTAGATCCAGGGTTCAGAGAAAATGGTATTGGTGAATGTTTCTGGATGAGTGATTTTCCTAAAGTTATACTAAGGCGAAGGATGGTCAAAAGTAAAAGGATGGATTAGTGGAGTCGCCAGGTGGAACTGGGTTGTTTTTGTGAAAATAGCTATGGTCCACCGCCAGTAACTAATCTGAGAATGTTTTTGGATTTTCTAAGTTTTATGTGCAGCCTATGGTTTGTTAAAGTATCCTAGACTTGTTTCAACACTTTGCTAGGGTGATGAGAACAAAAAGAGTTTACTCTAAAAAAATGAGTTTATGGACTGCTTGCTTGTTTATGGTACCTAAAGGACCAAAGAGTCTATAAGAGTTTGCTGGACTATTATGTACTCAATGTCTTACCATCTCCCGCTATGTTAGTGAGTGATGGGATAGGTCTATCGGATAGTAGCCTAGAGTTTAGTGAAATAGTAAGGCTCACTAGAAGTTAGTGGAGTCGCCAGGTGGAAAATCAGTTGTTTTGAGGTATATGTGTATGGTCCACCACCAATACTAACAAAAACCAATCTAAGGGAGTATTTTTGGGGTTTTTCTGAGTTTTATGTAGTCCTGAGGTTTGGAAGAGTTTCCTACAGCTGAGTCATCATTTTGCTAGGATGGTGAGACAACCAGATTCTACTCTTCTAAGTTTGACTGAGATTTTGAGAGTTCCTAAGGGATACCTAGGACGTTTTGACTCAAGGTCCCACCGTGATCGCCATTATGTTAAGGTTGGCGATGAGGTGGCTAAATCGGATGGTATTCTAAAATTTAGCAAAGTAGTAAGGTCTACTGGAGGCTAGTGGAGTCGCCAGGTGGATTTTTAGTTGTTTTGAGGTATATTTGTATGGTCCACCACCAATACTATCAAAAACCAATCTAAGGGAGTTTTTGGGGTTTTTTGAGTTTTATGCGCCTATAAGGTTTGGAAAGGTTTTCTATAACTGACTCATCATTTTGCTAAGATGGTGAAGGAGCTATTTTCTACCTTTCAAACAATCTCTAAGTTTACTAAGCTTGATTGAGACTTCAGGGGTTACTAAGTTGTACTTAGATTGTCACTAACTCGGAAGGTCCTACTGTGAGTGTCACTATGTTAGTGAGCAGTGGGATAAGTCAATCAGATAGTATTCTCAAAGGTTTCTAAAGATGAGGGAAACTAAGCTTTTAATCACTCAGAGTCCCACCGTGATCGCCATTATGTTAGAGAGCGGTGGGATAAGTCAATCAAACAGTATTCTTAAAAATAAGGGACTTCTAGAGTTCTAAGGTGTCCTTAGATTGTCACTAACTCAAAGTCCCATCGTGATCGCCATTATGTTAGGGTCCCGTGATTTGGCCGATTGGCTAGCCAAATGACGATGTAACATCAAACCAAGCTTTGGAGCCCAAGGACCTAGCCTTCCTGGACTCAGAGAGGGCTCTCTCTATAAGTGTAAAAGATGTCTGTGTGTTTACTTGCGATGTTCTGATATTAGGCTAGTTATGAAGTATGTTTTTGGTTTTTTTGGTTTTTAAGTTTGTGAGGGATGAAACTGATCAAATACATAAACTGGATAACAAGATGTAGATAAATTGGGCTATGGGGTCAAACAGGTCAAGGAAGCTATGAAATGATGATGTAAAGCTGCTGTAGGGCCGATTTGATTCACAGTAGAAGGGATCTCTGGGAAAAATGGATTAAATGGACAATAAGTTGGTGAAAGACAAGGGATTTCAAGTGCAAACTAGTTAATAGCAGACATAAACATGTAATAGCAAGCCATTGATCATGCTAGGAATAACTATAAGCTAATCAATACACAGAAATCAAACATTCCAGCCATACATAGAGGTATAAGACCCTCTAACTTCGGGAAATGGCTATCAGACTTTGGGGAAAACACATGAGACAAACTAACAATTCATAAACTATGTCGGAACACCTAAACATAGTCTCTAAGTCATTGGGCACTTGGACAAATAAGTTTTCATAGTTTTAGGCAAAGGGCTAGATCGGGACTAGGCCTCCTTGGTTCAACAAATCAGTCAAAGAGAAAGTTTTATGGACAGAACTATGGGCAACTGATAGGTAGGTAGGGCAAACCATACATCCTACTCAACATACATGGAACTGATGAATAAAACTTAGCAACAATACCTTAGGTTACTAAAGAGCAGCTAAGAATTCTTTTAGCATAACTAAGGGAGAAGAAAACATCAAGCTATGAAGATTCAGGGATTTTGAGGTGCCTCCATGGGCATGTCTCAAAATCAATCTTTACTGATCTATAGCAGCAAGAAAAATGAAATATGAGTGAAAACTAGAAGACAAAACACATTAAGAAACACTATACCATTCTACCATGTCAAGGAATCCATCAACAAGCCTTCAACATTCCTCAAAAGCATCCAAGAGGCAGTCCAAAAATCATAACTCAAGTGTATTCTTCAAAGCTCATATGATCAATGCATTAATTCTTCTCTCAAGTTCAGCCTCTGATTTACAATGAGAACCATGGGATAAATAGGCTTGAGGGAGGAAAACCTCATGGAGCAACTAGCTATCCCATTGGCCAAGTCAAAATATCTAAACTTGTCCTTGAGGCTTTGCAAAGCCCAAGGCACAGCCCAAGGCACAAAATATCCCATAAAATATCTAAAAAATGCTAAAAACGGAAATTATATTGACTTTACATGATTTTCCCATGATAAAAATAGCCTAACGCACATTTGGGAAAAGCAGATTTTTGGAGTTCAAAAATTACAAAAATACTTCATATTTATGCCTGAAAAAGGTCCCCTGACTTGCTGAATGCGAATGGCAGCCTTCCCGATGTCGAAATGAGGCTCATGATGGCTCGTTGGAAAGCTCTCTGTGTCTTCTTTCCAACGCAAGTGGAAGCACCTCAATCTGATCTCCGAAAGTCCCTCAAAACTGTACGTGTGTGAAAAAACCTAGAAAATAGCAGGCTGCTGATATGGCGGGCAGAATGTGCAAAATGAGGCTGTTTTTCGCCAATTTGAGGGGGCGAATGATCTTCAAATGCCCTAAAAATCGCTGGAGATCTGCTCATGAAATTATGGAATCCATTGGTATCACCCTCCTCCCTTGAAGACTCATCAAACTGAAATGGCGCATTTATGAGTTTTTGGCCAAAAACCCAAAAAATGCCAAAAAACAAAAAGTTTCCGAAACAGGCCCAAAATTGGCACACATGATCCTCAAGGGTCGATAGAAACATGCTTCGAAGCTGAAGCCAAAATATCGAGGGCTGATGTGCTTTTTGCTTCTTTCCGTGCTAGGCGCCTCTCCTTCAACTTCTTCAATTTTTCTTGTGCCACCTTCAATTTGCGCCTGGAAAATTGATTTAGCTTCTGAAAGTGAAGAGTCCTCTTTCTCTGAATGTGGTGGTAAGTAAACCATTTGAACAACATCAATCTAGGCATCACTACTTGCAAGCATCACTGTGTTTTTAGAAGGAAACCTAGCCACAGTGACACTGTTCTAAGGTTGCTGAGATATTTATCATTTGGCTTGTTCATCTCATGACCTGTTACTTGACAAAAACTCTTTGTGACTATGAAGGTCAGTGCTTTCTTGAAAAACCAAGAACTTTCTCCTGCCTGTGTAATGGCATTGGTTATCATCTGTTCTATTTGGTCTTGTGGATAGACAGGGTACTTATGCTTTGGAATGTTTACTGATGACAGGTCCTTCTAAAGTTCAACAATTCATATGGTTTGCAGGTTTGAAATGAGCTTCTTTATCAGGCCAAACTCCCCTTTCCTTTGAGCTTATCATATTTCCACTATACTCCTGTTATAGTCATCAATTTCATTCATGAAACCTGAAGATATTGTTTCATTGTTTCAGTAAAGGCAAACCTGGACTTTTGCAACCTTCTGAGTCAACACTGGCCTGCGCCCTCTGCTTATGTATGAAGGAGGCGCTGGGCCTTGACAATTTACCATTTTGCTGAGACAGTGGTGACCCTTTCTTACTGTGATTTTCATGCTAGAAAGAGCTGTAAGGTCCTGATGAGTGACTTTTGTTTTGCAGCTTCATCTCAGGCTCACAATACATTTAGAAGCAGCTGTTCCTCTAACTGTAAACTCAAACATTTACTCCATGAGATGAAATATATTTCCTGTCTTTGTAGAACCATAGAACACTGTGAAAAACCTAATAGTCAGCTTGAGATTGGATTTTATGCAGTGCTGAGATCTAGGGGGTGTGAGTGGCGCGACTTAGGGTTGCTTGTTAATTTCATTTGCAAAGTAAGGGATCAGTCATGGCAGGTCTTTTGCAGGTGGAGGCTTTTTGGCTTTTTGATGATTTCCAAAGGTGAAATGTCCTAAAACGCCACTTCCTAACATAGGGGAGACTTTTGAAACAGATGTGGATTTGCCTTTTAAAGCTGATGGGCAGGTCAATAAGGCTGAAGCTAGATAGGATTGTGATATGAGGTTTTTGATGTTGTCAGGGGTGGACTGAATAGGTAGAAAGGCGAAAAAAGTTTTGGGAGGGTTTTCTGGATGACATATTGACATAAGGAAATCAGTTTCTAGAAAAATCAGCTGAAGATATAGTCATCACTAACATGTAAAAAATACTGATGGCTAACAGGATATGGATATGATATCTTAGTTTTTCATTGCTTTTAGTCCTTTTTGCTTGCATTTGCATTTAATTACACAGTCAGAGTTGTTCTAATACCTCTTCCAAAAGAAATAATTCTTCCAAAATATCACTAATGATGGACAAACAGATTGTGTAACTTCATAGAATAGTGCATGGTAGTATAGTTAGGATGCTCCGGAGTTTAATTGCACTTAAGACATGTTCAGTTACTTTGTTCTGAGTTTGATGATGACTTGTAGTCCAACATTGTTTTAGGTTAGTGGAATTTTAAGTTCATTATTAGATTAACCCATTGCATTGCAATTCACATTTAGATTGTCATCCACTGCACAATAGATTATTTCGGTTGTTAGGAGTAATAAAACGGCCTTCATTATTTACAAACATCTCCTTGTTCTAAAATCTACAATTGATCTACAACTATAGGAGCAGAAGACAACATCATTTTAAGGCCTGAAATATCTCTGCAGTTTCCTCATCATTTCATAAACAGAGCTCTCCCTCAAAAGGACTACTTTGAAAAAGAAACCAATAACTTTTGAGTAAAGGTTTTGTGACATTCAATTGAATTGCAGAATAGAGATAGGAATTGGTTTTTTGCATAAAAGATCTTAGGATGGTATCAATGTTTTTCCTCCAATCTATTTCAAATCTCTAATTAAGGACAAAATGTTGCATCATTGTAAGATTAGTTGTCTAGATGTTAGTTAGAGGATTTGCATACTTAGTGATCATTTCTCAAGTTTAGTTTGTATTTTTAATCATTTGTTTGAAAGTCATTATCAAGCTTTGCTTCTTAATCATAGTTTAGATTCTGCTTCAGTGTTTCCAAATTGCATTTGCCACTTGTCATTCCATCAATTAGGCTTAACTCTATTTTTGACCACCAGCTCCTTTCCATTAGTTGTCTAGGCATTTTCCTTGTGAACATAAAATCGCCAAAAGACCAAAAACATCATAAACCATCATAAAAGACCAAAAGCATCACAAAACACTACACACAACGCGTTGGGAAACAAGCACCTAGGTACATACAGTACATTTCACTTCAGCAGTTTACAAATCCTGGTTGAAAATTAAATGAGCTCAGTTTAGGAGACTAGATTGAGACCAAACACCCCCCTCCTCCTATCTCTGATCCTAGCTCGACGAATGTTTGCATGATGCAATTGTCTCAGGCTGCTATCCCGCACCCTGCTTCGACTAGTCAGCAACCCCCACCTCATCCGACTCACCCTGCTCCTAGCCCCTTCACCTCACCCGCTTCAAACTCTCCCGCCGGGTCCTTCCCCTCCCCCTCACACTTCGGAACCTCCTTATCCTCCCGCATCGGTTCCCTCAGGCCTCCACCATTTAGGAGCAATCCCTCCTGGCCATTACTCCACTGGTCAAATCCATTTTCTTGGCCCTCCCCCTGGCATCTATTCGGTTCCTGTCATGGCCACCCTTTCCCTACCTAATTTAAATTTGGGAATACTGGTATGGTATCTTACTCCTCCAACCGAAACCCCTCCTGGCCACCCTAAACCATACTTTGCTGTGACACCAGTTCAACCGATTCCCATTGTTCCTCCTACCGCTACAGTACCTCTAGCCCCGTCGCATGACCCTCCTCATGCTGAGCCTGCTACGGGCAAGAAAAGAAAAACTCGCAGGGGGGCATCCAAAGATAAGGCCACCACACCCGATCGTACTCCCCCTCCCCCCACCAAGCCTTGCGCCTTGTGTGATGCCATCAGTCACGCCACCCATACTTGTCCTGAGTTGCCCCGTATTCAACCCATGGTTAAAATTGAGTTCCCTCAATCAACAGCCCCTCAAACCTCTATTTCCTCCTCACCAGTAACCAAGAACCCCAAGGATCTTTGCACTAACAAACCCTGTGCTTTATGTGGTTTCCATGGCCATTATTCTCACCATTGTCCTCAACTCACGCATTACCAAGCCTCTTTAGAGGTCATTCGCGAGTACGAAGTTGAAAAAAATCAATCCGCCTCGCCCATCCTTGCTTAGTATGCGTCAAGTTTACTCGAGGATCCTTCAGCCACCATCGACATCCCTCCCCCTGATGTTGAGATGTCCGAATTTGCCACTCCTCTCTTGTACCTATCATCATCCGCCCAACCCTTGGAGTACATCCCCTCCGTATCCACTCCATCTATTTTTCCTAACCCCCCTTCAGCATCTTTCTTGGGCTCTTCATGTTTCGACCATATTTTTACTTGCTCTTCTGTCATCTCCCCTAATGACCCTTATGTGTACCTTTCCTCCATGACTGATGATCTAGGTAGCTTTGCAGCCTCTTGTGGTTTCCATCACCTTTCCCTCTCTTCACCTAACCCTGATACTCCCATCCGTATCTATGATGTACGTCGCAACATAAGTCCCCGATTCTCCTCACTTTTCTTATCTTTTGATGCCATTCTCTCGACCCTCCCGTCCACTCATTACATTGGTTATGCCGATGGCGCAAGTCGGTATTCCCGAAACCTCGCCTCAGTTGCCTGGGCCATCTTTACCCCTGTGCATACCCTTGTTCTTGCAAATGGGGTCTGCATTGGTACCGCCACTAATAACCAGGACGAATGTGATGCAGTTCGTGGTCTCTTAGCTAACGCTCTCTCTCATCACATCCGTCATCTGCACGTTTATTTAGCTTCCCTGCTTATTGTCTTACAACTTAATGACATCTACCGTGTGCATAATCCTATCCTGTTTAGACAATATTTATGGGTGAGACTTTTGGTACGTGAATTTATATTTATTTCATTCAACCACATCCCTCGAAGTCACAATCACTACGTAGATAAGATCACAAATCATGTTCTAGACTGGCATTTATCACACACAAGACAATAGCATCCACAAAATGCACATAAAACTCATATATATATAACACGTGTTTTAAAGTCCATCTAGTTTGAAACATATGACATGCCCATAGCATGTTACAAAAAACCAATACTACAAAACTGGGGGGCACCACTTGCCCCTACATCACTGCTGGGGGGCACCACTTGCCCCACACCTAATCACTCTCTGGAGGATCCTGAGCCAATGGCTCTACTCCCACAGCTCGTAGATCACGCACCGTCTGCCCGGCCATCGCCATGCGTCGCATGATCCCTCGCCATTCCGAGGGGAGCCTAATACACAGCTCTACGTATCGGTCGTCTAAATCCTGCCAACCACGCTCCGACACACCGGTCAGCAGTCCCTCACATATACGACGGAGGTCCTCCACTAGTGCGGCCATTTCTTCCTTCTGTCCTGTCCTCGATCCACTTGCACCTGTAGCTCCTACTTCTGCCAGTCGTCCCATATATCCGGCCAGTTTTACTGGAGCTATATCTGCATCCCAAATAATATAAGGATTAGCACCATGAATGCTGGTCACAAACTATAAAAAGGAACATAATATATTAGTTTCTTGTCACTTACCATCGGGTCCTCATACTCACCCAGGTGGCAGCGGCAAGTCCGGATCTCCCCAATAACTCATCCCACTATAGGGATAGTCGTCTATGTATAACGGCATCTGATCCCAATGGGCAAAGAAATCTGGTCGAAACACCCTCCCAACCGCCCCTCCTCCTCCTCTACTCAGTAGTCGTCCTCACCGACGCATTCGGGGCTCTCTCGGGCCCCCATCGAGACTCGGACACTCGGTCGACAATGTCGCTCAAAAAACTCCATAATGTTACGGCTCCGCGGTAACACTGGCTGTGTATTCCCCACCATCTCCAATGGAGGGAGACCAGTCAAGAAATACAAATCCTGGACCGTCAGCTCGATCATGTGCCCCTGCACTATAAACACCTCATGATCTGGATCCCAATAATTGATAATCCGGGCTAACAGGGGCTCACCAGCCCTCATCAAAGGGTTCTCCAAAAATTTCAGAACCCCAAATCTAGCCAGTGCACGACGGACACCCTGATCTGCTTCGATTTCTGTCCGCAATGTACCTAAATATCTCTCTCTCCATTTGATCCGTATATCTGCCATATCTGCACAAAAACACCATCTTTGTCAGTCTACAGATCATCAAAACTGGATTAACTCACACCAAAACTAAATCTCAGCCCAAACCAGCACTGAAAACCCCTCCCTCTCACAGGTCGCACTTTTCAGCCAAAACCTGGGCCAGGTCACACTTTTCAGGCTCAAACCTATGTCCCAGGTCGCAGTTTTTTCCCCAAAAAGTGCGACCCGACCGTGAGGAAGAAGTAGGGGTAGTTACGGAGATTTTAGGCCCTAATCTGAACTTTGAATCCATCAAAAACAAAGAGTAGGATTAGACCTCTTACCTGTAACTGACGAATCACGATTCCAACGGTCGGTTTGTCCGCTACAATCGCCGCAAGATTTAGGGCCTTCTCTCCTCTCCACATTCACCACAGCTACACAAGCAAATGAATGATTTTGGAGGGAAAAAGCCTTATTAGAAGAGAAACCCCTATTTTTTCTTTCGCCAGCTGAGCCCAAACCGTAGCCCCATTTGACAAACCGTCTGCACCGTTGGAAAGCTCTCACCGAGCATGCAAATGGGTGTTTGTTAGTTTTTCATGTTTTGATACTTCACCAGGACCCATTTTGTCCATGAAGGACCTTTTCATCTCTCCTCAAAACCAAATTTCTTCACTTACAACACTTGTACCTAGGGCACCACTTTGCCTCCTTACTTGTTTTTGTTCGTGTTTATTTTCGTCATGAGATACCCTATTGTACTCATGTTTTTATGGTTCCCCATTGGACCTTTACTATATGGCAGCACCATCGAGTCACCCTTGTTTAGAGCATCCTAGTTGAGTCATCATCAGTCCCAGAGTATATCTCGTGTCCCTTTGTATCCTGCTATCGTTCTCCATCCTTCATCGCTTTGTCCCCTATCCCTCCCGATATTGTATCAATCGCTGCCAAGCCATTCATGCCTTTTATGCTCTAACAAGGGCAGTCGTCCATCCACCACTTAGTATCCCTCATTTCCTCATCATTAGTGTATGTTTGTTCGTCACTCCACTCTTTTCTCTTGTGCCTTAGTTGGGGTTCCCTTATAGCCTCACCTATGGTGGACCTACTTCTGTCGACATCAGCTCCTTTAATCCAGAAGTCAGGTCTAGGGGGCAGTGTAACTTGGTTCGAGCTCTTTTCAGCCTGATCGTGATCTATACACTTGATGGTTCAGTGATGCAGCAGTAGCTATTGGTGATACCTAGGTGTGTGTGAGATGTCTCAACCCTCATGAGGGAGTGGCCTTGCAGGTAGCCCCCCACATACTCGGATGACTTCTTCATTCCAACCCTTGATGCAGCTCCTCTCATTTGATGATATCGGCCTCAGTCGCTTGCAGCACCTCTTCGATTTGCACGTGTCGGTCCGATTTCGCGAGCCCTTCCCTGTGTGTAGGGGGAATTTGGGTGTATTAGTATCTCATGTACTACCATATTATTGTATAAGTCCTGACGTTTATTCCAGGCATCGCATGTATGTGGGATTCATCATTCTTGATTTCTAGCTCATGATTAGGCCAACACTGGTTTTACTCTTGCATTCTGTGGTTTTCTGGGCGCCTTATTCTTTGTACTATTGTCTCGGAGGGCATAGGTATGCCTTCCCCACCGCCGTTCACATTGGTACCACATCATACACTTGAGACTTGTTGCACCTGTAAGTCTCATCTCCTCAGGGTCTAGTCCTTCATCACTTTAGATTACCTTACATTCCTCTCTTTCATTTCTATCTTGCTGTCTAGTGATTCAGTTCTTACAACGTACTTCGGTCATACGATTTTCTCCTAACACTCGTATGTTGGGGGGCAATCTGTTACACCATTTTTTGGTCATCTAACCCATTATCATTAGATGAACCCAAGTACACCATGTAAGACCAATTTTACCCCAAGTAAAATTGCTTTCACCACATTTATTTACATTTCTTGGTCATATTTAACCCAAAACAAGGTAATCAATTAAATAAATCATTATTTATTTAATTACTTCCTAAGAATAAGTTATTTAAATCACTATTTAAATACTATTCCTAGTTAAATTTGACTAAATCATTTTTAAATAATTAAATAAACCATTATTTATTTAATTATATTCACCTTATTTCCCTTAAATATTAAATAAATAATTTATTTATTTGTTATTTATAAATAAAGGATTTGACCCAAGTCAAAAGCCCTTTTCCCTTCAACAAATATAATAAAATATTCCTAAAGGGTGATTCTAGAATGTGATTAATAATATTTTATTCATGCGTCGAGTTCTAGAACACCCCAATATTTTGTTATAAATAGAAGGGTTTTCCCCATTCATTAGTCACCTTCATTGCATTAGATCAAACTAGATCTATTCTTGGTCACCATTTTACATTTTTGCATTATGAGCTCCCATAGAGCTCTTTGTTTGTTTTAGTTTCCATATCAACCAAAGAGAAGAATTTTAGATCTGAAACACTGAGGAATTCAAAGAACCCATCTCACTGAGGAGAACCGGAAAACACCTTTCTTGTTTTCCTCTTAGGTGCCCCATTCTTTAATATAATATAAGATTCTTTTTTAATATATTGTTCTTGTCTTGTCCATTGGATGCATGGAGCCATTTTATATTTTATCTGATTAATGTATTTTATGCTTAGATCTAACTTTATGCAGCAAACTTAAAGATATTTAACAGTCATACTTGATGTTAGGGCTACTTGATATGCGTAGCTAAAAGTGATCTTTTACGACAAAAGAATCATACTAACAAGGGTTGTTACAAAACCTCGCCCCTTGGGGGAACACCATCCTCAGTGTTCAATGAAACCTACAACAAACAAGACTGCTGAAAATAAAAACATACTTCCCATGGAGCTTTAGAAATTAACTCGTTATAGTATTTACAATGATCAACCCGCTGAGAAGCAAACCAACATGACAAACATAACAACCTAACAACCATAATGACCTGTCACCCTAAACACTTATTGGAAATTTATAACACAACTCACGGCAATATTTAAATCAATATACATATGTACATATACCAAAATATCACACCAAAACATATTCCAAAAATATCCACTCAAACAATGAATAGATAAGGATACATAACCCGCATTTGATCAACCATCTCCCATCTAGCTTCATCGAGCCCAAAGTGTTTCCACTGCACTTTAACCTGCTTGATTTCTCCATTCCGGAGCATGAGCATATTTCTATGCAATATACATGATTGTTTCTACTGGAATTCTTCTTTTGGCTCCGCCTGCAATACATACCATTCAATCACATGATAAACATATTTAACACACTTCTTAAGCGATGAAACATGTTAAACATCATGTTATTTCATTGTCAGAGGCAGTGCAAGTTGATAGGATATTGGTACAATCCTTTCAAAAATCCTGAAAGGTCCACAAAAATGAGGTGCCAGCTTGGCACATGATCCAATCCTCAAGGAAGTCTCCTTGGGCTTGATGTGCAAGTACTCTTGTTCCCCAACCTAAAATTCCTTAAACATCCTGTTTTGATTTGCATAAATTTTCTGTTTGTCTTGTGATGCCTTTAGATTCTTCTTGATTACCTTCATTTCCTATTCAATATATACCAACATGTTTGTTCATATGGACACCTTGTTCACTTGATCACTCCAACTGATGGGAGTATTACAACTCCGCCCGTACAATGTCTCAAACAAACTCATCCCCAATGAATCTTGGTACCCATTGTTGTAATAAAACTCAACCAACACAAGGTAATCCTCCTATATCCTTTGTTGATGTATCACATACATCATCAACGTTTCATCAAATATCTTGTTGACCCTTTGTTACACAGTATTTTGTCACTGTCCTTGCAATTCCCATCTCGCACATTGGAGGACCATTTCTGTCACTTATGTGTATTGTCATACCTTGCCAAAAGTGTCATTGCATCCCTAAGCATGAGAAGAACATTTTCTCTGTTGACTATTCCTGGAGCAGGCTCTCAAAAACATATGATTTTGTGTCGGCGCTAGCAGGTAGTTATGGCCTCGTGCCCATTGGCGCTATGTCTCAGTGGACTGCCTATGCTGAGCTATTACCGGAAAGTTTTTTAAAATAGAAGCGAAGTTTCCATTGCCAATCACTTTGTGAGCCGAGTCAGCATGGGTTGTTCGACTGAATAACGTCGAGCACCTTCCTTTGGATTCTTGTTTCCTACATTTGAGCAACCTCCCAAAGGATAAGGCTTCCCTTCCACCATATGAGGGATCCAAACCTCCTCCTCCTCTCCTATAAATACATCTCTCTCACATAGATGCAACTAGCTGAAATGGTTGAATAGCTGAACAGTCTGAACATAGCTGGTGTGAGATAGAGTAGAGAGAGACCCATTGTCGAGTGAGAGTTTAGGCCTATTGCCTCACCAAGTCCAATACCCTGACGAATGCTTGAAACACATTTAACTGGACCTGCTAAAGGAGGTTGTGGCGTCAAGGCTCATTTGGTTGTAATCTCTTTCTCTCTTCTTATTAATACATGAATGATGTTTTGGTTCTCGTCTTGCTTTGACATGTTTAATCTTATGCAATGCGTTTAGTTTTGCTTGACCAATTCAATAGTTATGAATTCAAGTATGTACTCGTATGCTGTTATCGTTCTCTGATTCTTGTGCAGGCACCTAAGTATCATTGCTGAAGGATTGCGACGTGTTGGGACGAAGATCAGGATACCATTGCTACAACTACGCCACCTACGTTGGAACAAAGGTAGGTCATCTATACTGATTCAATTTCATTCGTTAACTAGGAATCCAAGCATTAGCATGTCTTGTTGCTGCTAGATCCACCCTAGGGCTAGAGGGATCACCTTTGTTTGCAGAGGGGATTTACCTGCACAACAAGTTGGTGACTCCGCTGGGGAATAGTGTGTGTTGTCATCTCTTGTTGTTTGTCTAGCATTTTTCTTGTCGAGTCTACTTTGGTCGTTTCATCGTTTTTATACTTGCTTTAGATTGTTTCACTGTTTCCAGCCATCCTGTTCAGTCCCAGAGTGTCAGATCTTACCTTTGCTCAGTGGTTTTTATTTTTTCCCATAGTTTTCTCGCTCGACGCTATTTTTATTTGAATAGATGCGCCGATTGGTGCATGTTTATTTTATCACAGGTGCGCCAACCCTTGTTTAGCATGGATTACAACTATACAGTCACGTTGAATCCTGTAGGATTGAAATTTGGCCTTTTTTTCTGGGTTTTGTCAGTGTTTTCTCCCTCTGGATTGGATTTTTATCTTGTAATTGTTCCACTGGTATTGTTTACACGCTCTTGTCTCACTCATCTCACCTGTTTGTCCATCATCTTATCAGCGGAGTTTATCACCCTAGGGTTTCTAGGTGCCTTGTGTTGCTTTTTCGGTTCTCACTTCACTGAGCCTTCTAAGTTAAGTTCGAGTCAGTTTGGTCTCCATTGTTTCAGTTCATTGACTGGTTGTTTTAGCTTCTCTTTCGGTTCTTCGTGTCTTTGGTTTGTTGGATGATTATCTCGCGTTTCATTTAGCTCTCCATTCATCAGCTTGAGCATAGATTACATTGCTCATTGAATTGGTTCGAAAGCCTATTTGTTTGAAGGAGTGCATCTCTGTTTTTGAGTGTGTTTGATGTTTGTATTGGATCAGTCTTCCTGTTTAGATGATTTTCATTCAAATTGGCTCAAAACTAGCGTTCATTTTTCTTTTTAGTGTAACAATGCATTTTGCTTCTCATTCATCTAAAAAGACAAAATATGCATTCTTTATTTTAGCTTGAAAATGGAAAATGTTCTTTTTCATTAGTAGCGGTTTGTGAACAAGGAAAGAGTTTTTCATTTTATGCTTCGGTTTTCTTAGATGCATTAAGAAAAAGTCTCTTGTATTCAATTGATTGTTTCTTTGTTTTGAATTACTATCCCACTCTTAGCTAGCATTCATTGAAATGGAATGATTTTCTTTTGCATGCAGTTGTGCATTAGGATTCGAGATCACATTCGGCAAGGCCTTGAAATCGCAAGATTAATTCAAGATCAACTTTAAAATGAATTCAATCAACCTAAGGAAACATTGAAACATAACACATATATTGTAGAGGTCTAGGCTAGTGACATTTTCTGGCGTTGTTAAACTTAGTAGTTGTCGTACGCCATATGGCTTTAGATAGCGCTAGTATGGAATTGTGCTCCCCGTACCGTTGTGTATATAAAGGGAGACCCTGTAACTGTGATACATCGTATACAAAATTCAGGGATACTGCCTACACATATGTCAAGTCCTTGGTCATTTCTCTTTCGTTTGATCACCAAGTTGTATATCACAATTCACGGAAACTTGGTACACCCTCTTGCTTAGATATCTTTAGTCATTTCGGTCTTTTCGTGACTCTCTAAAAGTGAAAAGATCCTCAAGCACTGTCCTTTCACGCTCGTTTCAACCTGAAAGTGACTAGAGTCATATTTTTTCTATTTCTTGACTCTTAAAACATGAAACAACATAGTTTCGTTTCAATGTCATAAAATTAAATTGCCCATGATCACATGCCCATTAAAGTTATTTTCTTGGCTTGTTTTTGAGTAATTCCTTAGTGTTTGATCTTGGAGCCTCGAGTTGATTATCTTGATTATGTTCTTGTCTTGAAACATTGTCATAATGGCGGAACCATTAGTTTTGTCATCCTCTTCATCACCCCCTAGTGGTGATCCTTCTCCTGGAGTTTCTTCGGAAGCATCTCAACCCACTAGGTCTACCGATTTTTGGCAGTCTCTTCTTTCAAGTATCTTACGTCTCGCTACCCGGTCTCCTCTTGAAAAACCATTTGATATCAATTGGCAACCTCAAGATGCTTGGTCTGGTTTTGGGAACGTACAAGACTTTCCTCCTCTTACTTTGGAACCACCTTTACTAGCTACTGCCTTACTTGGCACTGTTCGTCATCTTTTTCACAATCAGTTGGCTTCATCTGACATGGATTCTTTGAGTCCCATTAGTAGTGAAGAGCTTTATGTTTCTACAAGAGATTATCAGCTTCCTTCGGAGAGATTTCCTTATGCCTCCTATCAACCTTCCTCTCAACCAGTATCTCTCCCACATGGTTATCATACTTTGGGTCAGATCATTTCTGGCATTTAATCGTTGTGTCATAATCTGATATGGTCTGATGCATCGAATCCCTCTGGGAGCTCGGTTGTCTCGATATCGGGGGCATCACCTTCGACTCCTATGATGTCGACAATACTTACGTCTATTCCTATCTGACCCATCGTTTGTGTGGCTTCGTCTGCACCGGTAGTAAGTACGACTCAGTCGGCGTCAGGGTTTGCTGTTGTTCGTAGGTCCATTTTTGTTAATCCCACGCTAGCTTTTAGGTCTACTGTGAGTGGATCATAATCACATGCTATAGGATCTTAACTTTCTAGTAGTGCACCTATGGTTTATACTTCTATTCCTAGCAGTTATACATTTGATGAGTATCTGTTGGCTATTTAGTAATAGTATTCTCTCTCTCTGGATCCATAGATGCAGAATTCCGCTCCTCAAGGTTCTCAACAACCGCAAGCTTCTAGTAACCCTCCACATTATTTTGACGTGTATGCTAATCCTATATATTTTCCTCCAATTGATCCCAATCAACCCATTTACCAGCTGGGACAACCCTCGGCCCCACAAGGACAACCCTTGCAGGGACAACCTTCGGTCCAACAGGGACAACCTTATGGTCTACAAGGAAAACCCTTTCAGGGACAACCTTCAGCCCAACCAGGACAACCCAACAGTCCTTCTGGTCAATCTCAAATTCAACAGGGATCATCTTATGTCCCCAGGGGGAAAATGTATCCACCACAGGGACAAAATTTTGTGCAACAACATCAACCTTACGTTCAGCAAGGTCAAAATTTTATACAACAAGGACAACCATATGGTCCTGCATCAGGTCAACCTAGTTTTCAGGGGCAACCCGAACCATCCCAACCATCGGGCCAACCTTTTCCACAAGGGCAACCCAGTGGCTCTCAGTATCTAGGCCAACCTACCCCGCAGGGACAACCTACCCAATCTCAGTATCCAGGCCAACCTGCCTCATAGGGACAACCTTCCCAACCTCAGTATCCGGGTCAACCTAATCTATAGGGAAAACCCACTCAGCCTCAAGGCGCTACTTACCCTCCTCAAGATCAATCTCAGGTAGTATATAGTGTTCCCCAAGGTTTCACTTATTTTCCTCAAGTTCAATCCCATATGGTGTATTATCCACCTCAAGGCAATGCTTACAATCTGTAGCAAAATCCATATGTTGCTCAGAAAGGACCTTAGTGGCATGCTCAAAATCAATGTCCCGGTCCTCAATCCATGTATGGGTAGAAATATCAGGCTTATAACCCCTATGGGTAGAATCCTCCAGGACAAAACATATGGGGGCATAATTTCTCTCATCATGGGTGGAATGATAACACTGGTCTTTATCAAAGGCCAACAATGTCTTTTAATCATTAATTATCTTTCCTTGCGCCATTGGAACTGCCTGATGTGTCAAAATCGACGAACAAACCTATCCTTCATAACCCGTATTAGCCTCCAGTTCCAACCAAAATTCCTGGCGATTGTCCCAAGTTTGAGGGCAAGTCCGGAGAAGACCCCCAAGCGCATGTTATGACATATCATCTTTGGTGTTCCTCTAACTCTTGGGTTGACGATTCCATTCGACTCCATATTTTCCAATGGACTCTCACTGGTGCCACTGCCAAGTGGTACATCGAGTTATCCCGTGGTGTCTTCCAAGTTTTAAACTCTTTAACCATGGCTTTTCTCACGCACTTTCAGTTACCGGTTCGGTATGAAACCGGGATGCACCTACTCACATCCTTGAAGCAAGATCAAGCTACTCATATCTCTGATCTTATTCATGAATGGAGGCATTGTCGTCGCCTAATCAAGTTCGAGATTCCTGATTAGATCTTAACTGATTGGTTCACTACCTCCTTCGTTGCTCCAATTGCTAAGGACATTGCTATGGGGGCATGCGTCACTGAAGAACAATCCATCACTTATGCCCAATACCTTGATCTTATGTACTCTCAATCCGATACATTGTATGAACTCTTGCCTAATGCCCCTCGACCTGGAACTTCCAAAGCACCGGCGACGCCATCCGTCGACGGTATCATCGATTCCGTGTCTTAGAATTCTCGGAAGTCTACTTCTTCGAATCCTGGGAAGCAAAAATCTATGCCTTCCAATGATACTGCTTTTGTGCTGATTCCAAATTCTGGTAAAATCGCGGAGGTGAATGCCGTCCAGTCCAACCCAGCTGATAAAACTTCCAAAGGTAAAAATAAGGGTAAAGGTAAGACCAAAGCTGATACCTCGAAACATGACTCTCAGAAATATCGTGCTGATGATTGTTCACAGCGTAAACCAAAGCACCCTTGTTTGATTTGTGATAAAGAGCATTACACCAAGGACTGTTCCCGACGGGCCGAGGTGAGTCGATTTCTCAAAGGCACCCAAGGCACTCTTGCTGTTCTCAAAGAACCATTTCCATGACAACATACTCAGTTGGTAGGAAACCAGTCCTCTGCCCCTTTTGGCTCTTAGGTTTTCATGATGAGCAGTCCTGCATCCGCCTCTATTGCTACTCGGTTGAAAGATTTTATCGAACCGCGTCAGGCAGCTGGGAAGGAAGTCGATGATGGTCCTACTCCCCTGCTTGCTTCTAGCCCTCTTCAGATTGAAAGGCCCAATACTGAGCCCGTTGTATGACCACCTTCCAAAGGTGTACTCTATAAGTCTTCCTACAATCATAATGCCCATGCTGCTCAACATTATAGTATTGTTGAGGATCTAGCTCAGGCGCCATCTCCTATGTCTGCACTGGAAGTCCTTCAGATTTTTCTGTCTCAACGGAAGGCTTTGTTATCAACCATCGGTGGAGTTGATCCTTCTTATTCAAGACTTATCACTTTCAACTTGGATAATTTTGTCCCACTTCTCCCTCACCAACTTGCACTAATTATCCATGTTGGGATTAATGGAAATAATATCCATCGAGCAGTCGTGGACGAGGGTGCGTCTACGTGCGTCATGTCATCTGCACTACAAGGAAAATAACCTCTAGCAGATGTTTTTGAGGAACCCCTTATAAAAATACCCTAGACATCCGTTTCTAGTGGAGGCTACTAGAGGAGGTTGGCAGGCGAAGGTTATTGCAGATGTTTTTCATCTGGTGCACTTATCATCCTAAACCGCACCGGTGCCTTCAACAAGAGAAAGCACTGGTGTGCACAAAACATTGGCACACCAGACACCATGTGCTTCGTACACACCCACCCGATGCATCTTATTACTATAGCGCACCGGTGCTTTACAAAGCTTCCACACCTGTGCTTCATAAAACCCTGCGCCAAAATAGAAACTGCCCGGTGCGGTCTTCAGAAACTGCACCCATGTGCCTATAAAACCCCACGCCCCAGAACAGGGTTAACTAAAAAAAAATTACGGCCAAAAAATGACATTTTTCACTTTTCTCAGTGCTCCAGAGTTCTCAAGCACTGGTGCAATTTATCCTTGTTTGAGCCGCCCTGATATTGGTGCTTGCATTGCACCCATTTCACGCATTGCTGTTGTGCATTGCCCACCAATATCCAGCTTGAATTTTGCAAAACGGTGGGAAAATTTACTTTTGAAAATTCTACAGCCAATATGCCTCCTCGACGGCCAAATGTAAAGGTATTTTTCTTGTTTTTCCATAATTAAGCTTTTTAGCGGATTATAATTTCAAATTACCTTAAAATTAACCATTTAAAAGAAAAAATAAAAAATTGTCGCGCAGTGCGCTCGAGCTGTTCGGCTCGCACTAGTTTGCGGTGTTGCCTGTAAATTTACAGGTCGAACCACAACTGGTGCTAATGGTATATGCACCGATTTTAGGGCGGTACCGAAGGCACACCGTGTTATTTTAATTTTTTTTAAAAAGTGCGGTGTGTTCGATTACCCAGCTGTACCATTGACCTAGTGGAATAGCAGCAACGCGGTGCGTTGACCTAAATATTCACCCCAGGGCGGGTAGTTTTGTCAGCGAACCGCGTTGCCTCTATTCCACTTGGTCAATAGTGCCGCTTGGTAAAATACCGCACCGTTGACTATGTAATGATGTCAGGAGGTCGGTGTTATTTTAATTTTTTTTTAAAAGTGTGGTGCAGTCGGTTACCCGTCGCATCGTTGACCAAGTGGAATAGTGACAATGCTATGCATTGACTTAAATATCCACCCTGGGGTGGGTAATTTTGTTAGCGCACCGCGTTTCCGCTATTCCACTTGGTCAACAGTGTGGTTTGGTAAAATACTGCACCATTGATTATGTAATTATGTTAGGAGATCGGTGCACTTACTGAACTAATACGCCCTGGGGCGAAGAGTTTAGTTAGCGCACCACACTCCTGACACCATACATAGTCAACGGTGCACTGCAAATTTTCAGGTGCACCACTTGTGGTGCGTTGAATATTATCTGGTGCACCACCTTCGGTGCACTCCAAAAAAAGACGCACTGGGACTAGTGCATCCCTGTTTTTTCTGGCGCACACTGTTTTTTTTTTTTTTTTTTTCCGAAAAAATTATATATGTATATTCCTAAATACATGTCTCATTTTAAAAAAAATTGTATTTAATATGTCAATCATTCAGAGATGTGAAAGGAGAGAAGAGGGGGAACAACAGCAACAACAAGCGGACTAGTATTACATGGTTCACCTGTGGGAGGCATGAGAGATGGAGAGATATGCATACCCTTGCCCTATTACAACAACAACCCAGGGGATCCTAAGGTAGGTAGGCCTCCTCAAGTTCTATGAGGAGGCTACTTCCTTATAGGGCCATATTTTGTTTTTGGGACATTTTATCCGCAGGTGGAATGTTGACCGACAGGCTTTCCGGGTTCGCCGTAACCAGTGGTACACGCCCACTAAGGAGAACATATATTTCATTACAAGACTATCGAGGAGAGGGGTGGATTTTCCCTCGTTCCCATAGGTTCCAGTTGGCTATGTAGAAGGGAGCCAATTAGTGTACTCCTAGAGATACATTAGTGAAAAGATATTGTCTCCTTCAAATTTTCAGGTCTCTGGAGGTCAGTTACGTATTGGTGGATTTGGTAGTCAGGAGGTGAGGTGCCTCTCACTTCTGATTTGACCATTTCAGACAAAACCAGTGACGGGAAACACATTAGTTGCTTGCTTATATATTATGTTGATTCCTTAGTACAGGAGCCACGACTTGTTAGGTGGTTTGCCATTTTTTCACAACCTTAGATAGATGTCGTGCTCATGCACAAGGGAGGGTCAAATTCCCTTTTGCTTCAGAGCTTTGTTGTTTATTTTTTGAGAGGTTTCCAGAGACAAGGCCTACTTTTTTTCGACAACCTTGTAGGCCGATGTTGGATGCGTGGATGCACATGTGGGGACAGATGATGCCCAAGAGGGGCAAGTCTGAGTTTTGTGCGAGGATATGACATGATGCATTGGAGTTGCTAGCCAGTGTTGACGAGCATCCCTTCTTTATGGTCCCCTGTCCTTATGCTGGTTTGGATTTGCGAGGGTGTGCCAACATCCTCTTCACAGATGATGAGTTGCCGAATGATAGAGGTAATATTACTGTTTTATTTAGATTTATTGTAACATGTTCTTTAACTTGTTTTTATTAAATTGTGTAATGAAATTGTCTAATTATTATTGTGTACTTGTATATATTTTGCAGACATTGGGTCTTTTGATGGTGAGGATATGCCAGCACCACCACATGATCCAGGTGTGGATCTTGATGACAATCAGGGTATTTCAGATGCCGAGGATCATCAGGAGGCTGGTGCAGAGAGACCTGCTCCTGTTGGTGTGCTGGTACCGCCTTTTTCTAGGCACGGTCGGCTTGATAGTAGATACAGGATGGAGTTGGGCGACCAACTCACTGCATTGATTGTTGAGGTGGGCATCAGGCCCGCTACTATGAGAGACATACAAGCCGATGGTAGGTTATTACATATATGGAGAGGTATGTTGCGTGACATGTACAACCTGATGCGGAATGTCGTAGGAGTTATAACCTTAGTTACGCGGCTGAGGAGGATCATTGCACGTTATAGGTGTGGTCGAGACGCATCACGTGATTGACAGTCTGTGAGCAGTGATGCACCATCTGATGATAGTTCACCTCGCGCTGCGCCAGATGAGCAACCTCCACTAGCATCGAGCATAAGTCATCATGGAGAGTAGGCTAGACCATCGGCCACGTCCAGTCAGCAACCTGCAACATCTAGCAGTACTCATGATCATGAGCAGACTGGACCATCGACCGTCAAGGCTGCACCATTGACTGAGGAGGCCTCTACTAGTACTGTTATTGATGATGTACCACTAGCTGATCCATGACATTTATATTACAATTGTATATTTTTGAAATTATTCACTTATATATATATATATATGGTCCATGTATTTTACGTTCATGTTGCAGTTGTACTTAATTATTTACATGTTGGTGATCATAATGATGTGTATATTGTTAGGTCATGTTAGATATGTTCATTTAATGTGTAGCTTGCAGATAGATGTGTATGTGATAGCAGTTATTTCACATGGGATGTATATTTGATGTTTGTGTTGTGATGATGTTAATATATAATGTTAATTTTGTTTTGTTAGATGATCATGATCACGATGATGTTAGCGAATTTGAATGTGTTTTTTAGTCAAATATGATGTTTGTACGGTGACTATCATGAACGTGATGTTTATTAATTAATTTAATATTAAATGATCATGATATTGTAAAATTGTAATATTTGTAATTCTAATGGTATATATGTAAATTTTTAAATTTGTAATTGTAATTGTAAATTTTTAATTTGTAAAATCGTAATTGTATATATGTAAAATTCTAAAATTGTAATTGTAATTGTAATTTTAATTTTAATTGTAATTGTATGTGAAATTGTAAAATTGTAATTGTAATTCTAATTATTTTAATTATAATGGTATGTAAAATATTTGTAAAATTTTAATTGTATTAATGTGAAATGATTTTATTAAAATTTTTAAATTTGTAAATTTGTAAAATTTTAAATAATTGTAAAATAATAAATCTAGAATAATATGAATTATTGTAGCATAATAAAGTGTAGAAAATAATGCAAATAAATTCATGTACTTTAGAGTTATCATTATTTTATTATGATCTTACATACAAAAAAAAAGAACTTTATACAATACGCCATTGTTTTTGAGATCAACATAATTGCAAATTATCAAGTGAAATATTGATTTAATTAACATTAACACAATGCAAATTACAAATTAGTTCAAAATTATACATATTATAATGTTTAGAAAAACCCATCTTAAAAAATATAAATATTGATGAAATAACACATGTACCATATCACTCTCGGTTGTCATGATCACCCTCATTATCTTCCAGCTCGCATGACATGATAACACTATTGTTCTAAAAAATATGTTTTGATCTAGGGTCATGTGTCAATACGAACCACCAATTCCTATCGAACAAATCTGGGTAAAAAAACACCTGGTTGCAATGTTTGGGGAAAACATAGGGCTCCTTAGCTTCATCCCACATCTTTTTAGAGTTGATACATATTAGCCTACTATTGCGATCTTCCTTTACAGTATTCCGATCAAAGGTGTTCCACCTCTTGCACCTAAAAATAACACATTCGAAAGAAGAGAAATCCACTTCAATGATCTCTTGTATCTTTCTGACATAACCTAACATCCATCATACTAGGTTTTGATCACGGTGGCTAGATCGACTAGATTGATCGAAATTGACTTCCACTCCATAGTCTTGTGTGATGTTTCCAGCATCGGCATTTTCTGTGCGAAAATGGTGTCCATATGCCCACATAGATGGGAACAAATGCACCTATTATAAAAAAGTAAAAAAAATCATAGTGTCATGTGTCTTATAATAACCCAACAGTTAAGATATGAAATATAGATGTCTTATAAGTTTCAAATTTACATATATAATATAAATTAAATAGATTATTACCGAGTTTTTGCACCCAATCCCTACATTTAACGCATCCTCTTCAGCACACGGGTAACGACTGGTTGCATCGTATTTCTCTCTGACTTGGTCAGCAACCCAACTGTTGGGGAATATTTTCTTTTAAATGATCGGGATAAGGCACACTTCTATCATTAAACCGTTTGAATTCTTTCCTGTCACTATCCCATTTCATCCTCTTTTGTTCATACAATGTGACCCACGGTTGTGTCGCTTCATAATTGTAAAGAACAAATTTATTGATTGCTTCAATTTCTGCATTCGCTGATGAAATCAAACCGACATTATATATTACTTAGAGATGAAAATATACATTATATTGAAATTTTAAAAATTATATGTTGCTTACTCTTTATCAAGCGCTCTTTTCCACTCGTTTGGAGCAAATCCCCTTCTCTTTTGTATTCATCCCTTTCATCGTCCCAAATCACCGCACCTAGTTTGTTGTCAGTCTGCTTGATGTACTCGCTGGCATAATAGAAAGCCTCATACGATATGTACCCCTCTGCCATAGATCCCTTGGGTTTTTCCCTTTGTTGAATAAAACCTTTCAATTTCTTCATGTACCTCTCTAAGAAGAAAATCAAATGACAAGAAACCACCCCAACTAATTCAACCTCATCTACTAGGTGGATTAGAAGATGAACATGTAAGCCCATGAAACTCGTCAGCAGTTCCTTCTCAAACATACAAACAATCTCAACTATCTCTTGACGCCACCGTGGAATGCTAGCCACATGAATCTTCTTTGACGTGATCCAACGTACAAATGCAGATAATTTAGATATGGCACGCCCTAGGTCTTGATGGAATTCATGTTTCACACACCCACGCATGAACAAAGGATAATGACACTGCAAAGTTATAAACACGTGCAATAATATACAAAATTAGTTTTGTTTTATGATCCCTGCATGGGATAAAATTTATTAATATAACAAATAATAAAATCATGCTTTTGACATTATACGTACTCTTAGAAGATTCAAATGGTCATGCGATTTCAACCTCGACAAATGGTCATCCACGGTGAAGCAACGTCGTAGTGAAGACCCGTATGAAGTTGGCACCCTCACACCCATCATAAATTCCTTTGCCAAAGAAATGTCATCTTTTTTTAAAATCCATAGAATGTCACCTTCTTTGAAAAACCATGAATTAGAGGGACCAATGCCTGCATCTGATCCCGTACTTTCTAATCATCTTGGCCAATGTTTATTTTCAGCTTTTTAAGTAATAAGATCTTTCCTAATAGCCAATGTGTCACTTTTTTTTGATAATATGTGCCTCCATAAAGAAGATGAAACATTTTTAAATATATGCATGGGATCTAATAAGTGGGTAATCTTAATATTCTCCCAATATGGGAGATTATAAAAGATAGATTTACTTTTCATCCCAATGGGAAATTTCTCAACATAGGTGTCGAAGAATTCTGGATCATTGAACATAGGCTCCCCATTTGAATTGAACATTTCTATGAACTCCTCCTCTCTCTCATATGCTCTAAGCCATTCAGCTAGTGTCGGTATTAGAGGCCTTTGTGTTCACTCTCGTTTACCATTGAAAGAGGATGTTGCTCTTCTGTAAGGGTGTTCTTCTGGTAGGAATACCCTGGAGCAATCATACACTGGCTTTCGTAGGTCCTTGGACCATCTAGCTTTTAGAGAAGGTCCATAAAATTTACATCTAAAATACTCTTTTGTTACAAGACCTATGAGATTATTCTATACAATTAATATGCATGGCACGTTAAAGAATATCATGAAGATTAGAACAATTACAACGAATTAAATAAATAATATGTGAAATAATATTGTTATGTATATAAACAAATCAATAAATTAAACATGTAATTTACCAGAGAAAACTCCTAAGCCTAGATAATCATGTGTCTTGTAAGCACATATGCCATAAAACGTAAAACTCTTCTCTGCTGCGATGGGTCTTGATACATCATATACATTTATCCCATCCCATATTCCTTCAATTCATCTACCAGTGGTTGTAAGTAGACATCCATATTCTTCACTTGTCTTCTACCAAGGACTATGAGAGCCAAAATAAGATGTTCATTCTTCACGGGCAACCATGGGGGGATATTGTTATTGATCACTACTACAGGAAAAATAGAATAGTTGGTGTTCTGGAGGGAATATGGGTTGATGCCATCCATGGCTATGTTGAGTCGTAGACTTCGTACTTCATCCTTGAATTTTTCGGGCCATGTATCCTCTATATGCTTCATGGCTATTGAATCAGTTGGGATTCGCATAACTCCCAACTCACTTCTGTCTGAGGCATGCCATCCCTGCAACATAGCTAATTATTTGCAACGAAAGAGCCTTTGAATCCTCAGGATTATAGGCACGTGCCTCAATATCTTAAAAGGAGGAAAAATACATGATTTACCCTTTTTTTTTATTTATCATACTTGTCAGGCCCACATTTCAGACACATATCTTTATCTGCATATTCTCCTCTATATAGAATACAATCATCTGGACATGCATGATATGATGTGTACTCAACACCCAACATTTTTAACAATTTCTTTGCCTCTTCGCAGCTACCGGGAAAGACATTATCACTCGGACGAACCTTATCTTTGAATAAACAGTAGTTGGTGATCATGGAAAAATATATTAATAAATGTACATAATTAATGCCGATATAATTATTAATGTTCATAAAATTTACCATTTTTAATGTTCATTGTAGTGTACTATTTATATTTCAAATTTATATAAGGGAGTACTTTATGGTAACTTACCTCAAAATTTCCGAGAAACATGCATTCGACAAGCCAAACTTTACTTTCAAGTTGTACAGTAACATTGTTGTCCCCAATTGGGAAGACTTTGACTGACCGCTAGGTCCAAAGAGAGGGGTGGTGGAAGCAAATTTAAGGCTTTTGAAAAAGGTGTCAGCGATATGAGCATCATCCCCTAGCTGATCATCGTTTTGGAATGCATCTAACAACATTGTCTCCATGGAAGTCATATCCCTTCAGTAATCATCCATACCAACCTCTATTTGATTGCCTCCATTTCCAGCTTGTGAAGAACTACTATTGTTGTAGTCATTCCTAATTGGTGAATCTGGACGTAGTGGGAATTGAATTGGTGGTTGATTCAACCATTCTTGGTATCGTTCCTCTCCGATTTTTTCTCTTAATTCAGTATTCTCTCAATTTGACATTGTCATGGGGTGCAACGAAAGATGGTAGGTAGGTCGCTCATCATCACTAGAATCCTAATAATTAAAAAAAAAAAATTGAACATGATTAGTACAAAATATATGATATCAATTAGTAACCAGGTTGACAATATTGCATGATTAATTGGTTTGACGTTGAAATAGTTAAATTAATCAATATACCAAAAAATTATAATTATTACCATCAATATTGTCCCAGTATTGTGGCTAGAAGATGACAAATTGTTACAATTGGCAGGGTGAGGCGGCTATCCATTTTCATCTACCAAATGTGCCTTGAGGTATGTTGCTCCTCATAAGAGCTTCCGATGTTTTGGAGCTTTTTGAATATTTTGTGCATCTGAACTCGATGTTGAATCTGCATGAACCTGCAAATTTGTATACATTATATAATTTTAATCAAGTTGTGCATGATTGAAATGGATAAAAAACATAAATTCAATTAGATAATGAAAATATAAATAAAATATGAAGTAAATATTACGTCTCGAGATGGATAGGAAGAACTCCGCGATGGACTTTGAGAAATTTTATGGAACGAGATGGATTTTGAAGAATTGTCCATTTGATATTATTATCATATTTTTTCCCTGCATTTGAGAAAAATCAATAATAAATTTTGGTGCACACACCTAAAAGTAATTTCGGTGCCTTAAAAATGGACTTCTTGTTATCGGTGCTAATGTATAGATCACCGCACCGGTGCATTTTCGATACTGCGCACCGGTGTCGTTTTATATAAGGACGCACTAGTGCGGTGTTATTAAGTGACGCATCGGTGAAAAATAACCGGAAATAATAAAAAAATGCAACTCTATTTTCTTTAAATTAAAAAAATGATAAATTAAAAAATGGGTGGAAAAATATTTATGAAAAATCTATTTTCATAAAACAATTCTTTAAATACTAAACACTTTTCATTATTTCACTATTTTTGCAAAAATTTTCAGCCAGAGATTTGCAGGAGACATACCTGGAGCAACAAAGCACAAGAGCACTGTGGAGCAGCGAAATACGTTCGAGCACAAGTATTCATACAATCATAATTCCAAACCTCTGGTGATTCAAACCCTATAGCATAGAATTTCAAACGATCTCATGATTAAAGTTTGTTGTTTTTTTACTTTTTCTGCCGTTTTTTTTATGTAGTAAGAAAACAATTTCAATGTTTATTGTTTCTTTTACTTTTTTTTTCTGCAATTTTTTTACATAGTAAGAAAAAAATTTCAATTTATTTTTCATTTTCATAAACAAAAAAAAAAATAAAATCCATTTTTAGAAACAAACCCTACATTCTTTTTGTTTCTGCCATTTCTTCTCCCTCTTTCTGTGATTTCAGAATTAGGGCTTTTTAGTTTAGATTTATAGGGTTTGTATTGCCATATATAGGCCTAAGACATCCAACCCACGGGACGACTTGCATAGTCGGATCCCAATCCATGTCGGCCATTGCGTGAATTTTTAAAAAACATATTTTTTTTCATCGATGCACCTAGCATAACCTAACGCACTGGCGCGTTGTATTATCTCAGTGCACTGCAAAAGTACTGTGTGATAAAAAATTAAAAAAACCATTTTTTTTAATCAGTGCGCCATATGTAAAATATGGCACTAGTGCACTATTTCATTATGGCGCACCGCGAATGTGCTATTTCACAAAAAAATGTTTTATTGTGTTAATCAGTGCACCATGTAATATATAACGCACCGCATTGGGTCTTCTAGTTGACAGAGAGCACCGTATGGTGGTCCCTTGTTTGCATGGGGCGTTTATGCTACAAAAAATAACACTGGACGATTTTTGTTATATTCTCTGTGTAAATCAGTGCGGTGGTTAACATGTAATGCACCAGTGCTCTTTCATTACATAGAGCACCATACGGTCTATTATACTATTTGTGTGGTGTCTTTATAAGACACCAACGCACCAACGTCGGTGCGTACACTATAAATGGCGCTCCGGTTTCTTGAGATTTTTTTTTTACCTGAAAAGTTGACAATTTATTTATAAATATATTAATGAATAATATATATGATACAGGTTTCAGATTGATAAATAAATTCCTGATAAAGGAATGTCCAAAAAGGTGTACAAGGAGATGGTCAAATAAATGGACAAAATTGCATCGCAGGAGGAGCCATCTCAACAACAACGTGCTTCAAATGTAATATGTAATTATTGATTTTTTCGATCATTAGGCACAACAATTTAACCTTAAATATTAATTTTCAAGTACTTTCTTGCAGAAAAGAAAAGAAACTAGAACCCATTCAACACATAAAACAATCTGACAAGGAAGAAAAGGGTTGATATCTAAGTTTGTGAGTAATTGTTACTTACTTATAACAACTTAACAAGATTTATTTTTTGTATTTTTTAAGTTGTTTTACAAAAATCATCATTTAATGTCTTCAAAAAGGTGCTAACATACAAAAAAGAACCATCAAACGAATTGATTGAAATTGGGTTAAATATGGGTTGTGAGTATGTGTTGGCATATCTGAAATTAATTGTGGAATTTGTAAGCATCTATCGATCTTGTTTTACTTAGCTCTGTCTATAATTAATAGAACAAAAAACATTTTATATTAAATATATGATTTGTTATGGGGTATAAACTTGCAGGAAACAAAGTATGGAACTGCGCCAATAGATGAAATCTTGAAAGATGACATGGTACATGGTTTTGAAAGAATGTGTATAGTTTATGAGTCAATTGGTTCTATGGTATGTCATTTCTTTTCGATTTACATTGATGTATATTATTTAATATTGCAATTTTCATTATTCTCACCAATGTATATACACTCATTACAGTTTATTGTTATATTTGTAGATGGAAGGTGAAGAAGAAGAAAACAATCAACACCGTGAACAAAAAATTCCTGAAAATAACCCAAGTCATGGAAGTATCTCTAGCAGTGATAACAGTGCAAGCGAAGAATGATGATCACTATGTTTGGATATCAAAGCAAGGCATTGTGTTTTTTGAAATATTTGTCTGTGAAATCAGACATTTTGTTTAATTTAATGGACAAAGTGTCCCAATTGAAAGACAAAGGGATACCAATAACTGTCCCATTTTGTATGACAAACTGTCTTTTATATATATATATATATATATATATATATATATATATATATATATATATATATATATATATATATATATGTTTTAATTTATTCTATTGTGTTCTCCATTGTCGCTGTGAAATGTAACACCACTGATTAAATTTATTGATGATTAAATATTATAATGAAGAGATGTGAAATTTGATGATATGATATAATAAATTAATTCAAACATGACATTCAAATGCACTAATAAAAATTTAATGCATATGAATACTATTATAAGATATATATGTGTCGACTTTTGATGAATAATGAATTTTAAAAAATCACAATAATTATGATATGATATAACAAATTAATCCAAACATCACATTCAAGTGCGTAAATAAAAATTTAATTAATATGAATACTGTTATATGATGTGTCTACTTTTGATGAATAATGAATTTTAAAAAATCACAATAATTTCACTGTCACAGGTTGATGTTTCTAAAAAATACAAAATGAACACTGGTGCGTGCCAGTTACTGTACACCAGTGTGTTTGTATGCTGTAGCGCACTGCTGCATTTCTACGACCTATGGGAATCACACAAATACCAAAACCAATTACAAATATTGGTGCGTTTGTGCGGTACTGCGCACTGGTGTGTTTATGTGGCACTACACACCGGTGCATTTGTATGACCTATGGGCATCGCATAAATACCAATACCAATTATAAATCTCGGTGTTTTTATGTGATACTGCGCACCGATGCGTTTCTATAAGTCTATGTACCGGTGCGTTGAGACGACCTATGGGCACCACACAAATCCCAAGACAATTAGAACGACCCCATGCATTGATTCACCAAAACTGCGCCCAATGTGGTTTTATACCTTAACAGCCCAGTGCATACACCTTCAACCGCCCTGGGCCACCTTCTAGATGACACGCACCGGTGTGTTGAAACATTAGTAGCACATCGATGAAAAAAGCATCCGTAAAAACCTTTGACTGCCCATTTTTTTTAGTTGTGTTGAATTTTCGTTAAAAGCTCTGCCAAAACCTTTGTAACCATAAATGGATGTTGTAGCAAATGTTTTTTTCACAATTTTGGCGAATTTTATAACAATAAAAGCCTCCTTTATAACCTCCGCTAAAGGGTATTTTCTTTGTATTGGTGCTTGCTGGAAAGCCATCGGTTCTCTAGCCCTCAATTCATCTCCAAATGCTCTAGAAGCATTTGATGGAAGGGAGTCTAATCCTCTCAGTGTTCTCGCTAGTTTACCGATTATGTTAGAAGGGAAAATAGTTAACGTTGAGGTTGAAGTAGTTGATGCCAAGCTCAATTACAATCTTCTCCTCAGTTGCAGTTGGACCCACGCCATGCTGTGCGTTCCATCCACTCTCTTTCGTGTCCTCCGATTTCCACACGAAGGAAAGATAATCACTGTTGATCGGTTGTCTTTTTTCACTTCTTCATCTTCCAAGAGCAATGTTCCATACATCAATCAATTTCCTACGCCTTATTAGAGCATAGAGCCGGTTATTTTCAAAGATCCCGACCTCATGGGTATTTTTCCTCTTCCTACACCCAACACTGTTCAGGTTAACATGATCTCCAGGTCTTCTAATTTGTGGATCATCCCTTCGCCCGAGAAGATCAATTCATTTGAAGATTCGATGCCATGAAGTCCGATTGAGATTGATTTTGTGAACTTATTTCGGCTTTGGATCCTCTGCCTTCTGATCATGCTCCTTTGAGTATGTCTCTTGATACTTATTCTCAATCTCCTTGGCTCGATGATTCAGATTCACCTAATCCCTTAAGCGAGATATTTCCCTCTGATGAGGCCATCATGGAAACTATGTCTCTTAATGATCTTCCTTGGGGTGATAGTCATCATCATTCCTTGTTCATGCCTGGCCTTGGGGCCATGTCTACGTGTCTTGAGAAGTTTGCTTCTCAAGTTCCTTCTCCTCCGTTTCAAACGCCCATCCTGCCACATGAAGTATTTACGGAAGGTAACTTGGGAAACATCACACAGACGATGCCTATCGACATCTTCGTTAAATCGAGGATTATTGAGAACATCCATATTGGGGTGATATGTTCTCTTGATGAGGTCGAGGTTTACACTAGTCTCTTTTGCGAATTTTGCAATGTTTTTGAGCGGTCTTACGAATAAATGCCCGAAATCACCCGAGTATAGTGGTGCATGAAATTCCCACCTAGCCTAGTGCGAATCCTATTCACCAGTGCCTTCGTCCTGTGCACCCTAGAAAGGTGGCCACTATTAGGTGTGAAGTTGAAAAACTTCTTAAAGCTGGTTTTATCTATCCAATTCCCTTGACAGAATGGGTTTCCAATATTGTCCCTGTGGATAAGAAGCAGGGTATTATTCGTGTCTATGTTGATTACCGTGATATCAACTGTGCTTGCCCTAAGGATAATGATCCAACTCCTTTTATTGACCAGATCATTGATGAATGTGCTGGGAGTGAGATATTTTCCCTTATGGACAGGTTTTCTAGGTACAACTAGATTAATATTCTTCTGGCCGATCAACACAAGATCGCCTTTATCTGTCCTTGGGGTACCTTCGCCTATAAAAATCTCCCTTTCGGTCTCAAAAATGCTGGGCTACGTTTCAGTGAGAAATGTCATATGCTTTCCATGATATCAAGTGCATTGTTCAGCCTTATCTAGATGACCTTCCAGCTCATTCAGCTAAGCGTAAAGACCACCTTGATCATCTTCATCATATTTTTCTTCGCTATCGATGCTATAACATCTAGCTCAATCCACATAAGTGCGTCTTCTGCGTTAACTCCGGTAGACTATTATGGTTTATCATCTCTAAATATGGGATACGTCTCGATCCACTCAAAGTTGAAGCTATTGTTAATTTCCCCTCTCCCTCATCCTTACATCAGCAGCAGAGTCTGCAGGGAAAAGCTAACTTCCTGCACCATTTCATCCCGAACTATGCTGAAGTGGCCAAAGGATTTACGCGACTACTTAAGCAAGGCATCCCATTCCTTTGGGATGAGATCGCCCAAAAATATTTCGATACACTGAAGACATTGTTGGTCAATGCTCCTTTGTTGCGTCCTCCCAATTACCATCGTGATTACTCCCTCTATTTGGCTGTCACGTTTAGAACTATTGCTATGGTTCTAGTGCAAGATGATGATGATGGTGATGAGCATATAGTTTATTATCTGTATCGTAATCTTCTCGATACTAAAACTCTCTATGCCCATGTCGAGAAGTCGGTGTTGGCTGCTGTCCAAGCTGTTCAAAGTTTTCATCACTACATTCTATTACACACAGTGATTGTGATTTCTGATTACAACCCTATTACATATTGACTTGTCAATTGCTAGGGGGAAAATACTCGAAGTGAATTGTTATCCTCCAAGAGTTCGATTTGGATTTTACTACCGCTAAGTCAAATAAATCATTGGTCTTCATTGATTTGATCTGCTCTCTCCCTTCCAATTCTACTCCATCTGGTTCCGAGGAATGCATTCCGAATGACACGCTTTTTCTTGTTAGCACTCTCGATCCTTGGTAAGCTGATATCATCGTATATCTTTAGAATTACACCTTCTGATCTGAGTTGATGAAGGATGCTCATCGATGCATCTGCCATCATTCGCAAGCTTATTGCATAGTCGGAGATACTCTCTACCACATCGAAGCTGATTTCGTTCTTCGTTGGTGTTTGACCCTCAAGGAGGCTGAAAAGGTCCTAAATGATTGCCACAGTGGTTCTTTTGGTAGTCACATAACTAGATATGATACTGCACAAAAGATTCTTCGTGCTGGGTATTTCTGGCCCACCATCTTTAAAGACTACATTGTTGTTGTCCATAAGTGCCATGATTTCCTAATTTATCATCGCAAGATGCGCGCGACACCCTCACATCTTCATCTTGTCATTACCGTTGGTCCCTTTATGAAGTGGGGCATCAATTTTATGACGTGCAATACTCACTTGGCCGGGGGGCATGCTTATATTATTGTTGCCGTTGATTACTTCACGAAATGGGATGAAGCAATGACTACACTTACAACTGATGGTAAGACAACCACTCAATTTCTATTCAATCATGTTATTACTAGGTTTGGTGTCCCTCAAGCCATTTTTACCGATCATAGATCTCATTTTCATCATTACATGATGGCTGAGTTGAATTCTAAGCTGGGTCTACATCACAACAGATCAACACCGTACTAACCTCAAGCCAATGGCCAGGTTGAAGGTGTGGACAAAGTTCTCGTCACTATGCTTCAACGTATAATTGTGATGCACAAGTCAAATTGGCATCTCATGTTGTTTTAAGCTCTCTGGGCTTACCAAACCTCAGTGAAGGATGCGACCAGATTCACTCCATTCCAGCTTGTCTATGGTCATGAAGCTACCCTTCCGATTGAATGTGAAATACCTTATCTTAAGATAGTTGTTGAATTTTTTCCGAATACGTCACCGAAAGAAAAGCATCTTCTGTATTTAGAGAGGCTTGATGAAACTCGTCGTTTTTCTGCTTTTGTCATAGAAGCATAGAAAAAGCGGGTCAAAGCTCATTTTGACTAGTCAGTTTCCCCTCATTCGTTTATAGAAGGAGACCTCATCCTCCTGTATGACCAAGCTCATGATAAGCTGGGGGCAGGAAAATTCCAACCCATGTGGCATGGGCCCTACATTGTTAAGCGTGTTTTGCAGAACAAGGCTTATGATCTTATTGATTATGAAGGTCATCCTCTGGATCAGCCCAGAAATGGGTTGTATCTCAAAAAATATTATGCATGAGTTTCTCGTGCATGTTTCTTTTCTACATAGGTGTTTTTCTCATATTTTTGTACATTTTTGGCTTGGTGTGCTTTGTGAGCGTTTTCCTGCTTATTGGGTCATTGCTTATTGTGAAAATGTCTGTTACTCCTTATGTCGGTTTCGTGGATGGTGCCTCCCGCAGTACCCTGAATCTATCTTCCACAACATGGGTGATTTATAATCCTGCTGGTGAGTTGATAGAACTACAAGGTATCTGTCTAGGGCGTACTAAAAACAATGTTGCTGAATATAGTGCTGTCATTGAACTCTTAACTGAGGCCATTTCTCTTGATATTTGTGCATTGACCTAGATTCTCAGCTTTTTTGTTCTTCAACTTAATAGGCATTATTCTGTTAGACATCCTCAAATCTTAAGGTTGTATTTATGTGTTCGTTTACTGGAAAGAAATTTTGATTACATCACATATCATCATATTCCTATATGAATGAATGCATTAACTGATACAATAGATAACATTGTATTAGATAGACATTTTCATAATTTGTAAAACATCATCATCACATGACAAGATTCATAACTGGAAAATATATGTATATATATATCGAGTTTTGCATCCACGTGCATGACAAGTTCAAAAAATATGTGTGTTTTGGTTACATCCTGAGACATCATGTCTCTAAAAAAATATGCAGAAATAAAAGCCTAGGTGTCTAGTTAGCGTGACGCTCATGATAGGATGTCACTGCTCATACGAGTCGCCTCAATAAGTGGTGAACACGGTTCGACACCCCTGCAGTGTCTCTCTGGTACGCGCGAGGAACATCATCAAATATCGCATAGTCAGGGATCCCATGGGATATTCCCTCCAAGTTGCCTATGATTTCCTCCTCCTTGCCTTCCTCACCTTGAGGGGTCACATCAAAATCACAAGGAATTCGCCGTGCTCTTGGAGACATTCTTGTAGGTCTTTCTAGGCCAAGATCTGCAAATACATGGATTCGTCTCAGAACATGCATAGCAAAAAAAATCATAATACTCATCAAAATAAAAAATGAGTCATATCCAATGCTTCATCCCAATCCTCTCCTGCTGGGAGTGGAAGATCCACATCACCGGTAAAGTCCATGCCAGAATAGGGCCAGTCCTCCACAAGAGTCAGCTGTCGGCGGACCCACTCGAAAAACTCTGGTCTCTAGGACATCTGTTGACCACCTCCTGATCTTGGCATCAAAGCTGCCCATTGGAATATCTGAGGCTCTTGGGCTAGTGGTGGAGGAACTATCACTTCCTAACATTGGAATATTGGTAACCGTTCCAGGATGAATGGTACTAGGATGGACCCATAGCTAAACTGTTTCAGCTTACCATTCTTGCATTTTGTCAATTGGCGTTTCATGTTGTTTGTTACCGCCTCTGCCTAGTTGTAGAGCATGGGATCCATGTAATCTACTACAAGAAGTAGCTGTGTTTTTGTGGCCTCATGCGGAGCTTGAACTCCCGCAACTCATGCAATGGTGTGCAACACTATTTTTAGTGCCAGATCTGGGATAGTTTGGATATCCACCTTCCCGCTCTTGGATCCTTTCCTCACCTCGTGGCACACTTTGTCGATAACCATGCTCATGTTTTCCATTGTTGGCTGGGTACCCTTCAGGATTGGTACTGCCCCTCTCTGTGACCATCCGGTTATGAAATAAAAATCTGAGACCTCAATATCAAGCTCCTAGTCATGAATTATGAATTTCTCCTCATCAATGTCCCAGACACTGATCAAGTACTGTAGTAATTTTGGTTGTGCTCTGAGACATGGTGCCATTAATAATTTCTTGAGCCCACAATCCCAAAGAACATCCATGCATATTACATTTCTCATGGCTAGCTAATCTTCTTCACTATGTTCTCTTTCCTTCCATTCGATTGCCATTTTTCTCTTTCACACCTGCAAAAACTTCATTGGAGTCATGATTAGTCAAATGATTTTCTTTTGAAGTGTTTAAAACAGACTAAATATTTGAATTTCTAAGCTTAAATTCATGACCGTGGTTGGCACACCCTTGTTTGAATTTAAGGTTAGTTGGCGGGAGTCCGTGCCTGATACTTGCGCCGACTGCCACTCCCTATTTTTTACAAAAACCCCTCCATAGATCTACAAAGTGGATTGCAGGCAATGAAATGAATATCAAAATGCATGCAAGGGTATGATCTCTTACCAGGAACAGACAGATTCGTGACTGACCTTATGGATTTTCCGCTGTCAGCACTACAAAATCATAGTGAAAAAGGGTAAAAATTGCTCACAAGAGGTAAAAATGAAAAGTAATTTATTTTTACTATTTTTGGCATTTTATAAACTTTTCATAACCCTAATTAGGTTTTTGAGCATATTTTCGATTATTTCGCTATGTTTTCTCAAAAAATGGGTTTTACGTGCATTTCTTGTGCAGCAAAAAATCCTCAACGTGACGACGATGAAGTAATGAGTTGTATTTTATACTTTTTTGGACTCGGTAAAAACACGAAAAAATTCACCCCTGGAGTCATCTTTCAGCTCTTTTCTGACTCTCGAAAATTGGAAATATTGCCGAGACTCTTGTCATTTTGAACTTGTTAAACGACTGCAAAATGATATCTACCCAGTATACGTTTACCCATTTTTCAGGTTTGGATAGATTATTTACGAAAAAGGAATATCTTAGCCTATCACGACTAAGAGGTTCTCTCAGAAATAGTTTTCTACCTTTTCGGATCTATAAGACTACCTACAAGAAGGGACTGCTGGATTTTTCTTTTTCGCTTCTTTTCAAACTCTCTAAACATGAAAAGGTATCGAGTTCTTCCTTTATCAGACTTGTTAAACCTAAATGACATCAGAAACCGTCACCATGAAATTATTGAGTTCCTCCTTCATAGGGCTCATAAAATGTATTAGGATGGATTTGTCTGAAGGAAAAACTTACATGACAAGCATATGCTATCCCCTTCAAGCTTTCTTTCCAAAAATAATTGGGGTACTCGCCAGCAATGGTGGGGAGAAATGGAACTAGTTCTCAGTCTTGTTGGCAGTATGTCGCTCTTGAACACAACACTCATTTGCATTCGTGTCGGGTTGGGGATATCCCATTTCGTCATTCTTTGCCTCCATGGGTTTGGGTAATCTGTTTTGACCTCTCATATTCTCTTTGCCACATCATCATGACCTCAGATCCCTTGATGTCAAATACTACCAATTTCTAGATTCGTGTCGCTGATATGTTCAAGAGACATTGCCTTTTGCAGTTTTCAACCTCTGATCCTTTGTTTGGTCCTAATTCACTATCATCTTATTCCTCTGTCTCCTGTCGATGATGTGGGAAACATTATGGCCCTCCTTCGACCAAGTCACTTCCTGTCGGCTTCAGCTCATTATCCAGGAAAATGATCTAGAGGCTCCCTTCTGGTACCTTGGAGCTTGCGTGCCTCAATGGCAATTTCTTCACATTCGGCGACAGGTCTTCATCATTGGCCTTCAATCGAATGATTCTGCGGGTTTTCGATACCAGATCACTGTTCACATTCTGCGGACTATACTAGTTGTACCTTGAGATCCATTTTCATTATTGGTGGTTTCTCTCATGCCTGTTAACAACTTTCATCATTGGCTGGTAATCAGGTGATTTTCTTGCATGTTCGACTTCAGCTCACATATTCGCATGCTTGAATTTGTACTTGTTCGGGTCAAGATGGAGTGCAAAACACTGGGTTTTGTCTGATAAAATCTAGGATGCGAGAATGTTTTGGTTTATCATGACTATATGCATGACTCTTTTTTATTGGATGGCTGCGACCATACCTGAGTCTGTTTGTTGAGTCTGTTTGTTGATCCTTCTTGCTGGATGGTTGCGTCCATACCTCGGATCATATTTTCATGTGTACTATATTATGGATGGATGTGCCCATGCCACATGTTCATGTACCAGAGATATCAATTGTAATTATACTTGCAGGTCTTCCAACGACGATGTTTGCTTTGAACACATTCTTGTAAAGAATTTCACTCCTCCCTCTCTCTCGGATCTCATAATTTAGGGGGCATTTGTTACACAGTATTTTTTCACCTTCCTTGGAATCCCCATCCCGCACATTGGAGGACCATTTCTGTGACTTATGTGTATTGACATACCTTGCCAAAAGTGCCATTGCATCCCTTAGCATGAGAAGAACATTTTCTTTGTTGACTATTCCTGGAGCAGGATCTCAAAAACATATGATTTTGGGTCGGTGCTGGCAGGAAGTTATGGCCTCGCACCCATACAGAAATTAGCAATAGGCCTTGCACCCATTGGTGCTCTGTCTCAGTGGACTGCCCGTGCTGAGCTGTTTTTGGAAAGTTTTTTAAAATAGAAGCGAAGTTTCCATTGCCAACCACTTCATGAGCGGAATCAGCATGGGTTTTTCTACTGAATAACGTCGATCACCTTCCTTTGGCTTCTTATTTCCTACATGTGAGAAACCTCCCAAAGGATAAGGCCTCCCTTCCACCATATGAGGGATCCCAACTTCCTCCTCCTCTCCTATAAATACATCTCTCTCACATAGATGCAGCTAGCTGAAATGGTTGAATAGATGAACAGTCTGAACATAGCCGGTGTGAGATAGAGCAGAGAGAGACCCATTGTCGAGAGAGAGTCTAGGATTATTGCCTCACCAAGTCCAATTCCCTAATGAATGCTTGAGACGCGTTTAACTGGACCCAATGAAGGAGGTTGTGACGTCAAGGCTCATTTGGATGTAATCTCTTTCTCTCTTCTTATTAATACATGATTGATGTTTTGGTTCCCGTCTTGCTTCGATATGTTTAATCTTATGCAATGCGTTTAGTTATCCTTAACCAATTAAATAGTTATGAATGCAAGTATGTTCTCGTATGCTGATATCAGTCTCTGATCCTTATGCAGGAACTTGAGTATCTTCGCTAAAGGATTGTGATGTGTCGAGACAAAGACCAGGAGACCACTGCTATAGCTACGACACTTGCGTTGCAACAAAGGTAGGACATCTATCCCGACTCAGTTTCATTTGTTAACTAGGAATCCAAGCATTAGCATGTCCTCTTACTGCTAGACCCACCCTAGGGCTAGAGGGATCGCCTCTGTCCACAGAGGGGATTTACCTGCACAACACCCTCTTTGTCTATCCATCTGCCTGTGGATGATAATCTGTGCTAAAGTACAACTCTATCCCCAAATTTGCAAAAAACTCCTTCCAAAACTTGTAAGTGAACTTAGCATCCCTGTATGACACCAATTTTCCTTAGAACACCATGCAACCTCACCACATCTCTGATGAATACTTGTGCCACATCACTAGTTGAATACATATATTTTACCAAAATGAAGTGTGCTTCCTTTTTCAACATGTCTACCACAACCATAATAGAATCATGATGTATAGATGTCCTTGGAAAACCTGTGATGAAAACCATGGAAATGACATCCCAATTCCACTCTGGAATCAGAATCCACTGTAATAGTCCACCTCAATGCTTACGTTATTCTTTCACCTGCTAAAAATCTAAGCATCCAGCCACAAACTCTGCGACTTCCTTCTTCATATTCCTCCAATGATAAAAATTCTTCATTGTTTTCAATGTGTTCTGGTATCCTAGGTAACTTGGATATGGTTTTTCATGAAACTCTCACAAGATAGCCTTATTTAGCTCATTGTCATTCAACACATATATCCTGTCCCTAAATATGATCAAACCATCTGTTGTAAGGTGTTATTCCACATCATGCTCACCTGTACCCTACTATAACATGTGCCTAAGCTCCATGCACCTATCATCCCATTGTCCTACCAGTAAGATCTGATCCTGTAAGTCTGACCCATAATAACTCATAGTTGTTATATGATTCACCTATATCGGCGTGATAAGATCATTTGCAACCTTGTTCTCTTTACCCTTAATGTACATGATCTCAAAGTTGAACTCAATGGTCATGTCCAACCATCTAGTTTTCCTGACATTCATATTTGGCTGGTCAAACAAGTGTCTCAATCCACTGTGATCGCTGATCAATAAAAACCTCCTTCCAAGAATATAGTGCCTCCACATCTTCAATGCATGGATGATTGTTGCCAAATCAAGAATATGTGTCAGATAATTTTTCTTGTGCTCATTCAGTTTACGTGACTCATAACACTAAATTTCCTTCTTGCAGAAGGAATCCTCCAAGCCCTCTCTTTCCAGAATCTGTACATAGCACAAAATATTTTTCTGGATCCGAAATATTTAGAACTAGATCATTTGTCAACAACTGCTTCAATTTCTCAAAACTTTCTGCACATTTTTCTGTTCATTCAAATTTCTTACCTTCCCTCTGTAGTGACATAATAGGATATGCAATTCGAGAGAAGTTCCTAATGAAACTCCTTTAGAAACATATTAGCCCCATGATGATCTTACCTCATCCATATTTATATTAGCTGGCCACTTCATGATAGCCCTTATATTTTCAGGATCCACTGCTATGCCTTCCCTGGAAACAACATTACCAAAGTAATGTACCCATGTCTGAAAGAAACATAATTTACTGAGCTTAGGATACAAATGCTTCTCTCTCAACAATATCAATACTATTGCTAAGTGTCAAGATGTCATCAATGAATACAATTTAAAAAAAAATCCAAATAAGGACAAATACATTATTCATCAAGCACATAAAAGTAGCTGGAGAATTAGTCAAACCAAAAATAACTACAAAAAACTCATAATGCCCATACCTGGTCTGAAAAGTTGTCTTGTAAATGTACTCTTCTTTGATGCATACCTGATGGTGTCCTGATCTCAAATCAATATTAGAGAACACTATTTCTCCCTTCAACTGATCAAACAAGTCATCAATCCTCTACAATGAATACTTGTTCTTGATGGTTACCTTGTTCAAATTCATGTAATCAATGCATAGCCTGAGAATAACATCCTTATTCTTCACAAACAACATTGGTGTTCCCCATGGTGATACACTTGGCCTAATGTATACCTTATCAAGCATTTCCTTCAACTGCAACTTCAAATCTACTAACTCTAGAGTGCTCATCCTATATAGTGCCTTTGATGTTGGTGCTGCCCCTAGTACCAACTCAATGGAAAAGTCCACTTCTCTGTGAGGCATAAACTCTAAAATATATACTAGGAACACATCCTAAAAATACTGCAAGATCGGGCACCTACTTAATATCTCTACATCCTCATCCTGCTTACCTTTATCACTATAAATATGCACCGAAAATAACACACACCCCTTTCTACAACTGCGATTTTCCTGCATAGTTTTCACCATTCTAACTAATGTTGCTTTCTTATTACCCTGCAAGACTTTATGTTCTCCATTTTCATCCAAAAAATTAATCGTTTTGTCATAAAAATCCACCTTATTACTGTGAAGATACAACCGGACCTTACCCAAAAGCATACTATATGATCCCAACGACAATACATCCGAATGTGTTGATGTAGGCATACAATTCAACTCAAATGTACAATATCTTACCCAATGATGAACTCTTTTCTTCATACTTGTAGCCAACTACATTAAACAAGACTTTGCATGCAATTATTTATTCAAACCACACTTATCCGCCAAGTCATGGTTAACATAACTATAATTTCATCCAGGATCGATAAAAATATAAACAACTTGATAAAAAATCTTACTGTCTATCTCAATATTAGACGCCTGGTGATATGCCTGCCTATTATCCAATGTTGCATAGATATGAGGAATTCACTTCCCAACATCCCCAAATATCTACGTTTCCTATGCATTGTAGATCTGAGGCCTACCACCCCGATTCTGCTGAAAATCCCTCTTAAGATGCTCCTTACCACATGTACAACACTGCAACCATATTGTATCATCACCCTTATTCTGATGCCCTCCATGATATGACCCATATCCATTTCTAACTACGTTGAGCTTCTTATAAGGTGCAACATTCTCTTTCTCACCTGCATCCTGAGGCCTTGTTGTTTTACGCTACAATTTACCTTTATCTTTGCATTTTCCTTTCCAACCTTGCTGATATTTTGTCTTATGCTTTGACTGCTCATGACGATGCTTCAATTTTCCAATGAATTCCTCAAGTGAACGAGGCTCATCATACTTAATACAATCTCTAAATTATGATGGAAATCCATTGAAAAGTATCTAAACTTTAGAATTTTCATCCTTAATATACGACACATACCTCAATAACTCCAGGAACTTGGTCATGTACACTTCATCTTTCATCAATCCCATCTTTAGCTCATAGAATTCCTTGTATTTTCTATCATAGTACCTATCTAAAAATTATTTCTTCCTGAAAAATCTCTTGAATTCATGCCAACTCAGCTCTTTTATCCTGATGTCTCTAACCCCTTCACATATTCCCACCATATGTTTGATTCCCCTTTGAGGCTGAAGATAATTATTCTGACCTTCATGTTATTTGTGTAATAATGCAACTCAAAGACTTCATTCATCCTCAGTAACCATGACTTTGCATATTTTGGCTTCTTCAAGTCCCCATGAAAGGTAGGTGGCTTTCCTTTCTTGAACTCATATGGAAAATATCCCATGTCAATCCTCTTATAAGGATGATAATGATGACGATCATAGTTCCTGTTAGAACCAAATCTAGAATAGAAAATGTTTCTATCACCTCTTCTATATGGAGTATCCAAGAGTCTGCCATCTCTGATCATGTCATCCCTATCTGACTTGTGCCCAACATGATATCTACTTCCATATTCCCCATTAGTCATATCCTCCTACCCATGGTTGATCCAATGTGGTCCCTGTCTCTTCAATTATGAAAAAATCTGAAGGATTATTGCATTGAATTTTTCTTTTTTCTCCTATGCCTCAATGATCCTGTCATTATCTGCCTTGCAGCTTCTTATTTATGCCTTCAAACTTCTCAACGTGTCTACTAATTCAGAAGAATTCCCACCACCACGCTTCTCATTTGATCCATAAGGAGAATCTCGTGAACTATATTCTATCATCTTCATAGTCATATTTGATATTCTTCCTCCAAGTATAACATGTAAGCAAAACCAAAACATAACATAATCAACTTACCTCATTATAGTTCAGGGGAGGATATATCATTTGCAAGATCAACCAGATTAACATGATACATGTATAATCATAATCATAATCATAACAACATATACACATCATTTCAACCATTATCTAATTATCAATGCATGACCATACCATAACCTCATGCATGAAAACTATCACCATTTCAATGAATTCATAATCAACATATAAACATTAACATGCATAACCAATTCATAATAGACTTACACTCATGACAACCACATCCAACAACAACACCATCAACTTTCACATGGAAACACAATTGCAACAATGACCACCACCATAGTAAAAGATAACATATCACACCATGGCTATTTGGAATTGGAAAGGAAAGGATGAGAATCAATGTCACAACTGGGAAAACCCATGCCAATGACATTAGGAAAACCAAATACACACATGCATGTACCATGCATGCCAAATCTAGCAAGGAAAAAACACATGCAAATCGATATCTGCAAGTAATCATACTTTTTATGCTTGATTCTACTCTTCCTTGCTTGATATTTGCTTCCCTTTGACTTCTTTATCCTTCCTTTTCTTTCCTTGATCCAATGCTAGAGTGCTCCAATAATTCTTCAAGTGTCAAAGAGTGACGACGAGAGAATAAGGAGAGAGAGAGAGAGAGAGATCCAACACTGAACTGATGAAAGGTTGAACTAACAAAAGAAATGAACTGATCCTCAAAAAATTTTTATTAATGAGGCCTCTATTTTTATTCAATTTCCATTATTTTCCTTCAATTTACTCCTCACATGCAACATGTGACCTTTCACCTTCCTTTTCTCCTAATTTCCATTATTTTCATAAATAGATTTCCAAAAATGCCATTTTTCCTTTCCAAAGCCTTTGTCATTTCCTTTTCCAATTACCTTAGCCATAATAAACTAAATGAACACCCACATTAGGATGATTTTCCCAAATTTCAACATGGAATATGTGTCCTGTGACCTTGGTTACTATTTTTCCTTTATTAACTTTATTTACATGGAATTTTGACCACGGATGTTACAGAACCCTCCACCTTGGGGGAACACCATCCTCGATGTTCAATGACACCTACAACCAACAAGACTGCTGAAAAGAAACAAAATACTACCCATGGATATTTAGACGCTAGCTCATTGTAGTATTTATAATGATCAACCTGTTTAGAAGCAAACCAACACGAAAAACATAACAACATAACAACCATAACGACATGACACCCATGCCACTTGTTGGATATTTATAAAAAAATCATAGAAATATTTACATCCATATACATATGTAGATATACCAAAACATTGCACCAAAACATATGCCAAAAACATTCCCTCAACCACTGAATAGAGAAGGATACATATCTCGCAGCTAATAAACCATCTCCCATCTAGATTCATCGGGCCCAAAGTACTTCCACTGGACTTTAGCCTACTTGATTGCTTGGTTCTGGAACATAAGAATATTTCTCTGCAAAGTACACTGTGGTTCCGACTAGAATTCTATTTATGACTCCACCTGCAATACAAACCAATAAATCACATGATAAAAATCTTTAACACACTTCTTAAGAAATGAAACATGGAAAACATCATGTTATTTCATTGTTGGAGGAAGTGAAAGTCGATAGGATAATGATCCAATCCTTTCAAGAATATTGAAAGGTCCACAAAATTGAGGTGTGAGCTTGGCACATGATCCAATCCTCAAGGATCTCTCCTTGGGCTTGATGTGCAAGTACACCTATTCCCCAACCTGAAATTCCTTAAGAATCCAGTTCGGATCTGCATAAATTTTTTGTTTGTCTTGCGTTGTCTTTATATTGTTGCCTGTCTGTTATATTCTTTCCACAAATATTTTCACATGCGGGGGGGTGATAGCCCCCCCTGTTTGTTCCATGGGGTGGCAGCCCTCCCTGTCCAGGGGTTCACAAGGGGGCGAGTAGGCCCCTTCATGAGGTCTGGGGAAATGCCCCGAGAAATTATTTTCCTTATTTTTTGGTGGGCGGACCTGCCTATGGTTTTGTGCATGGGTTTGCACATGGTTTTGGGGCATGATGGTTTTTGGCCCCTGGTATTTTGCAGATCCAGCCAAGGGAACTATGGTTATGTTCTAATCCAGGGTTTATGAATTCTTTGACATGTATATATATATGTGAACTTGTAACACTAAAAGGAATATAATGAAAAATCAAGATGGTAGTCCTGGTTTTTGGATCCAGGGGAAAAATATCTGTGTATCTCTTTTATGTTTTATGCTCTCACTACTGTTTATTTTCTATCGTTAAGAATTCATTTGCAGATAATTTCTGTACAGGGTTAAAACCTACATTTGGTATTAGAGTTGTTTTGGCTTCAAGGGGATGCCTTTGCTATTGAGGGGTTTTTTTCTTGGGCTTGTGGTAGACCCTGTTCAATGGGAGATCTGCGAGATCAATTCTTGTAGTGAAAGAAGATGGCGAGCAGTGGAAAGATAGAGATCGAGAAATTTAATGATCAGAGTTTTGAGTTGTGGAAGCTCAATATGGAGGATTTGTTGGTGGATAAATATCAGTGGATCATGGTAGATCCAGGTACTAAACCAACGACAATGTTAGATGAAGACTGGGCGAAGTTGGATCATAAGGAAAATAGCACAATATGGTTGTGTATCTTAGATTTAGTATTGTTGAATGTATCTGGGGAAGATACGACAAAGACTTTGTGGTTCAGGTTAGGGAATTTGTACCAATCAAAGTCTCTGGTGAATAAATTGTTCCTACGGAAAAATTTGTATTACCTAAGGATGAAGGATGGAGACTCGGTGATAGAGCATATGAATGCATTCAATACTCTAGTAAGTCAGTTGTCATCTATTGATATTAAAATCTCAGATGAAGATAAGTGCATCAGTTTGCTATTTTCTCTACCAAATTCGTGGGATAATCTCATTATTGCAATAGGTAGCAATACAACTACCTTGAACATTGATGAAATTGTCTCATCCTTGCTGTTGGAGGAAATGAGATGGAGAAATATGGAGGGATGGAATGGAGATGCCTTATCTATACGAGGAAGGTCCCAGAATAGAAACAAAAATAAGTTTTCGAGTGGGAGATCTAAATCAAGAGGAAGATCTAAATTTCTAGGAAAGCATGTAAAGGTGTGCTAGAAATGTAAAAAGGAAAGGTATAACAAAAAGGACTGTGGATCTAAAGCTCCTGAGAAAGGAAAGGGATTTGATGATGCTTCTTCTGCAGAAGAAAAAACCACCTCAGATGAAGGTGGGTATGTGTATTTGGCTTCTTCTTCAAATACACATGTAGATCATGAGGCATGGTTGATTGACTCAGGTGCATCCTTTCACTTCCCTCCCCTTAGGGAGTGGTTCTGTGAGTATGAGAAGTATGATGGTGGTGATGTCTTCTTAGGGGATGATAGGAAGGCCATAATCATCAGACGTGGAAAATTCAAGCTGAAGCTGTAAGGTGGAAGGTTTAGAACACTTCTTGGTGTTCTTCATATTCCGGAATTGGCCATAAATATAATTTCTATAAGCAAGATGGATGATGGAGGTGTAAAAACAGTGTTTGAGAAAGATACCTGCAAGATGGTTCAAGGAGCACTTGTATTAATGAGAGGAGTTTGCATTGGAGCTCTGTACAAGCTTCATGGTATCACTGTTATTGATGGGTGCAACATTTATGTGGTTCCTGAAAGTGGAGCGGAAAGCCTATCGGTCTCCGGAGAAAATACGATACTATGGAGTCAAAGGCTTGGACATATTAGAGAAAAGGGCCTTCAGATACTGCATGGTAATGGTATGGTAGAAGGAATGTCTAATTTATCTTTTGATTTTGATTTCTATGAACATTGTGTATATGGGAAGAAGAATCGAGTGAGCTTTCCTTTTGGTGCTAAGAGGGTGAACAAGATATTAAAGCTTGTGCATAGTGATGTGTTTGGACCTACGTCATTTCCATCACTGGGAAAGTTAGTGTACTATGTTTCATTGATAGATGACTTCTCAAGGAATACATGTATATATTTCTTGAGGAAGAAATCTGAAGTCTTTGACATATTTAAATAATTTAAGGCTCTTGTGGAAAACGAGATAGAGAAGAAGATACAGGTGCTAAGGACAGATAATGGTGGAGAGTTCTGAAAGAAGGAATTTTAAGAGTTCTTTAACATGTGTGGTATATCACGACATAATACTTCTCCATACACACCTCAAAAAAACGGAGTTGCAAAAATAATGAACAAAACGTTGATGGAAAAGGTAAGAAGCATGCTCACTGGTACTGGGTTAGGACAAGAATTCTGGGCAGAGGTAATGGAGACTGCATGTTACCTGGTTAACAGATCACCTTCATCAGCGTTGGGGGGTAAGAATTCACATGAGGTATGGACTGGTATTCTTTCACATCTAAGGGTATTTGGATGTGATGCATATGTACATGTTCCAAAGGAGAAAAGGACCAAGTTGGATAATAAATATGAAAGGTGCATCTTTATTGGGTATAAGGATGGTTTAAAATCGTACAAGCTTTGGAACCCAGAAACAAGGAAGGTTGTGCATAGACAAGCTGTGGTGTTTAGAGAGGTGAAAGATGTTGTTAAACATGAAGTCCTACCAAAGGAACACAAGAAGATAGATTTTGAGCTGAAGGAGGATGAATCAGACTCTACAATAGAACAAGATTCAGAAGAGGAAGAGCCACAAACTCCAGCTGTGAGAAGATCAGTTCAGGAAAGAAGGCAACTAGAAATGTATAGTCCATATGCTTTCTGTTCAAATTATTATTTAACTATCATTGATCATGATCCCAGAACTATCAGGGAGGAAGTGGATGCAGAGGATGGAAAACTCTAGAAGGAGGCCATGGTTGATGAAATCACATCCTTTCAAAAAAATGAGGCATGGGATCTAGTGGAGTTGCTGGCTGGAAGGAAACCAATTAGGAGCAAATGGGTGTTTAATAAGAATATGAATGTAGAAGGCAAGGTGGAGAGATACATAGCTCGGTTGGTAGCAAAAGGTTATTCCCAAGTGCGGAGAATTGATTTTGGTGATATTTTTTCTCCTTTTTCCAAGGTTACTTCTATTATATTACTTTTATTTGTTGCTGCTACATTTGATTTTGAGGTAGTACAGATGGATGTGAAGATAGCATTTCTTCATGGGGATCTAGATGGGGAGATCTACATGAAGCAACCTGAAGTCTTTGTGGTTAAGGGTAAGAAAGAACTGGTATACAGGTTAAAAAAGTCTCTATATGGGTTAAAACAATCACCAAGGATGTGGTATTAGAAATTTTATACCTATATACGGGGACTTGGGTTAACCAGAAGCAAAGACGATCACTGTGTGTATTTTAAATTAATTGGTGACCGTGTTATTTATTTGGTCTTGTATGTGGATGATATGTTGTTGATTGGAAATGACAAAGAAATTATTCAATATTTGAAGACCCAGTTGTTCTCCAAAATCGACATGAAGGATCTTGGTGCTGCAAACTATATTTTGGGCATGGAAATTAAGAGAGATTGAGAAAAGAGGAAGCTCTAGTTAAACCAGAGGAATTATGTCGAGACGATGTTGTAGAGGTTCAATATGTAGGATAGTAAATCAGTGAAGGTTCCTATTCCTATAGGTGTAAATATATCTGCTAAATAATGTCCCAAGACACAAGAAGAAGAGGAGGATATGCCCTGTATTCCATATGCAAGTGCAATGGGTAGCCTGGTGTATGTAATGGTCCGTACTAGACCAGACATTTCACATGCAGTGGGAGTATTTAGCAGGTTTAAGTCAAAAGTAGGGAAGGAGCATTGGACAACAGTGAAGCGGGTTTTCAGATATTTGCGTGGCATTAGTGATTATGGTTTGTGCTACTAGGGAAGACCGAGATCAGACAGAATTTTGGACATTCATGGTTTTGTTGATGCAGACTTGGTTGGATATGTGGACCAAAGAATATCTACAAGTGGGTATGTGTTTATCCTATTTGGAGGTGCAGTCAGTTGGATAAGTAAAATATAGTTTGTAGTGGATCTTTCAACTACAGAGGCAAAATACATGGCAGCAACTCATGTAAGCAAGGAAGCAGTTTGGTTGCAGAGATTCATGTGTTCAAGTATGGGGTTGGTTCGACGAGGTATAAGGATAGAATGTGATAGCCAAAGTGAAATTTTATTTGCTAAGAACCTTCTTATCATTCAAAGAAAAAGCACATTGATGTTCAATATCACTTTGTGAGAGATATGGTTGAGGATAAAAAGGTGTTGCTGGTAAAGGTGGACACTTTGAAGAATGTTGCAGATGCATTGGTGAAGTCTATGAGCACTTATAATTTCTCTTGGTGTAGAGAAACAATGGGTGTTGCAGGGCTAGACTAATGACTAAGCTCTCCCATGGCTCCCTGCAGAAAGGAAACAACGATTGGGAGAATGTTGGGTGTGTGTTATATTATTTCTATGGATAGTCAGTGGGCGGACCCGCCTATGGTTTTGTGCATGGGTTTGCACATGCTTTTGGGGCATAATGGTTTTCAGCCCCTGGTATTTTGTAGATCTGGTCAAGGGAAGTACGGTTATTTTCTAATCCAGGGTTAATGGATTGGGGTTTATGAATGCTTCGACATGTATATATATGTGTTGTAATACTAAAAGGAATATAATGAAAAATCAAGTTGCTAGTCCCGATTTTGGGATCCAGGGGAAAATATTTGTGTATCTGTTTTATGTTTTATGCTCTCGCTATTGTTTATTTTTTGTCTTTAAGATTTTTTTTGCAGATAATTTCTGTACAGGGTTAAAACCTACATATATTCTTCTTGATTGCCTTCATTTCCTATTCCATCTCTTCCAACATGTCCATTCCTATCGACACCCTGTTCACTGGATCACTCCAACTGATGGTAGTATTACAACTCCACCCATACAATGCCTCAAACCGAGTCATCCTTAGTGATTCTTGGCACCCATTATTGTAATCAAACTCAACCAATAGAAGGTACTCCTCCCATCTCCTCTGTTAATGTATCACATACATCCTCAACATATCCTCCAATAACTTGTTGACCCTCTTTGTCTATCCACTTGTCTGTGGATGACAATTGCGATAAAGTCCAACTCTATCCCCAAACCTGCAAACAACTCCTTCCAAAACTTGGAATTGAATGTAGCATCCCTGTTTGACACAATTTTCCTTGGACCACCATGTAATCTCACCACATCTTTGATGAAGACCTGTGCCACATCACTAGCTGAATATGTAAATTTTACCAGAATGAAGTGTGCTACCTTTGTCAACATGTCTACCACAACCATAATATAATCATTATGTCTATATTTCCTTGAAAAAACTATGATGAATCCATGGAAATGACCTCCCAATTCCACTTTGGAATCAAAATTGGCTGTAGTAGTCCACCTGGATGCTTACATTGTGCTTTCACCTGCTGACAGTCCAAGCATATAGCCACAAAATCTGCCACTTCCTTCTTCATATTCCTCTAATGAAAATTTCTTCACTGTTGTCAATGTCTTTTGGTATCTTAGGTGACCTGAATACGGTTTTGCATGAAAATCTCACAATATATCCTTCTTGAGCTCATTGTCATTTGACACATATATCCATCCCTAAATATGATCAAACCATATATTGTAAGGTGATAGTCCACATCCTTCTCACCTGTACCCTACTATAACATGTGCCTAAGCTCCATGTACCTATCATTTTGTTGTCCTTTCTATAAGATCCGATCTTGTAAGTTTGTCCCATAATAACTCATATTTGTTTTATGGTTCACCTGTATCGACCTGATAAGAGCATTTGCAACCATGTTCTATTTACCCTTAATGTACCCGATCTCAAGAACTCATTGATTGTGGACAACCATCTAACTTTCCTGGAATTCAGATTTGGTTGGTCAAACAATTGTCTCAATCCACTACGATCGCTCATCAATACAAACCTCCTGCCAAGAATATAGTGCCTCCACATATTCAATGCATCGATTATTGTTTCCAACTCAATATCATGTGTCAGATAATTTTTCTTGTGCTCATTCAGTTTTCGTGACTCATAACACGCTACTTGTCCTTTTTGCATAAGGACTCCACCAAGACCTCTCTTGCAAGCATATGTACATACCACAAACTATTTGTATGGATCTGCATATTTAGAATTGGAGAATTTGTCAACAACTGCTTCAATTGATCAACACTTGTTGTCAATTCAAGTTTCTTACCTTTCCCCTGTAGTGACGTAATAGCATATGCAATCTGAGAGAATTTCCAGATGAAATTCATATAGAAACCTACTAGCCCCATGATGATATTACCTCATCCACAATTCTAGGAGATTCCCACTCCATAATAGCCCTTATATTTTGTGGATCCACTATTATGCCTTCCTTGGAAACAACATGTCCCAAGTAATGCACCTCTTTCCGAAAGAAACTGCATTTACTGAGCTTAGCATACAACTAATGCTCTATCGAAAATATCAATACTACTGCCAAGTGTTCGACATGCTCTTTATAATTATTAGAATATATTAAGATTTCATAAATGAATATAATAACAAAGTTTTCCAGATAAGGATACAATACACTATTCATCAAGCACATAAAAGTTGCTGGAGAATTAGTCAAACCAAACAGAACTACAACAAACTCATAATTCCAATACCTAGTCTGAAAAGTTTCCTTGTAAATGTCCTCTTCTTTGATGCATACGTGATGGTATCCTGATCTGAAATCAATATTCGATAACAATTTTGCTCCCTTCAACTGATAGAACAAGTCATCAATCCTTGCCAATGAATACATGTTCTTTATGGTTATCTTGTTCAATTGCCTGTAATCAATGCATAGGCTGAAAGTACCATCCTTCTTCTTCACAAACAACACTAGTGTGACCCATGGTGATACACTTGGCCTAATGTATCCATTATCAAGCATTTCCTTCAACTGCAACTTCAAAACTACTAACTCTGGAGTGCTCATCCTATACAGTGCCTTTGATGTTGGTGCTACCCTTCATACCAACTAAATGGAAAAATCCACTTCTTTGTGAGGCAAAAACTCTAAAATATGCACTAAGAACACATCTTGAAATTTTTGCAAGATCGGGTACTTACTTAACATCTTTGCATCCTCATCCTTCTTACCTTTATCACTATAAATATCCAATGTAAATAACACACACCCTTTTTTGCAATTGTGCTTAGCCTACATAGTTGTCACCATTCTAACTGAATTTTCTTTCATCTTACCCTACAAGAATCTTTGTTCTCCATTGTCATCCAAACACTTAATATTTTTTTCATAACAATCCACCTTAGTCATGTGAATATACAACTAGTCCATAACCAAAAGCATATTATATGATCCCAACGAAAATACATTCAAATATGATGATATAGACATACAATTCAAATAAAATGTGCAAGTTGTTACCCAATGATGAACTCTTTTCTTTGTACCTGTAGCCAACTACAATAAGACTTTGCATGCATTTATTTATTCAAAACATACTCATCCACCAAGTCACAGTTAACATAACTATAATTAGATCCAGGGTCAATGCAAATAGAAACAACTTGATCAAAAAGCTTACCATCCATCTTGATAATAGATGCATGGTGATCTGTCTACCTATTATCCAATCCTGCATAGATATGAGGAATTATATTCCCAACATCCCGAACTATCTATGCTTCCTTTGCATTGTAGATCTGAGGCCTACCACCCTAATTCTCCTGGAAATCCCTCTTAAGATTATCGTTACCACATGTACAACATTGCAACCGTCTTGTATCATCACCCTTATTCTGCTACCCTCCATGCTATGGCCCATGTCCCTGTCTAACTACAATGATATTCTTATAAGGTGCAACATTCTCTTTCTCACTTGCATCTTGAGGCCTTGTTAATTTCGGCTACCATTTACCTTGTTGAGATTTTGTCTTAAGCTTTGACTGCTAATAACAATGCTTCAATTTCCCAATGAATTCCTCAAGTGGCCAAGGCTCATCATACTCAATCCGATATCTAAATGCTAATAGAAATCCATTGAAAAATATCTGAAATTTAGCATTTTCATCGGTAAGATATGACACATACCTTAATAGATCTGGCAACTTTGTCATGTACTCCTCATATTTCTTTGATCCCATATTTAGCTCATAGAATTCCTTGGCTTTTCTATCATAGTACCTCTCTGATAAATATTTCTTCTTGAAATTTCTCTTGAGTTCATGCCAACTCAACTCTTATGCCCTGAGGTCCCTAGCCCGCTTCACATATCCCCACCAGATGTTTGCTTCCCCTTTGAGGTTGAAGATAACTATTTTGGTCTACATGTTCTCTCTGTAATAACACAACTCAAATGATTTCTTCATCCCGAGTAACCATGCCTCTACATCTTTCGGCTTCTTCAAGTCCCCATCAAAGGTAGGTGGATTTTTTTTCTTTAACTCATCTAGAAAATATCCCCTGTCACTCCTCCTATAAGGATGATAATGATGATGATCATAGTGCCTGTTAGAACCCAGATATAGAATATAACCTGTGTCCATCACCTCTCCTATCTGACGTGTGCCCACCATGAGATCTATTTTCATATGCCCCATTAGTCCTATCCTCCTACCCATGGTTGATTCGAAGTGGTTCTTGTCTCTGGAATTATGAAACATTATGAAGGATTACTGCATTGACTTCTCCTTGCTTCTCCTATGCCTGAATGATCCTGTCATTATCTTCCTTGAAAATTCATATTTTTACCTTCAAAATTCTCAATGTGTCTGCTAAGTAAGAAGAATGCCCACCACCACACTGTGCATCTAATCCATAAGAATAATCTCGTGAAATGTAGTCTACCATCTTTCTAGTCATATTTGATATTCTTCCTCCAAATATACCATGTCAGCTAAACCAAAACATAACATAATCAACAAACCTCAATATAGTTCAGCGGAGGATATCCCATTTGCAAGATCAACCAAATTAACATGATACTTGTATACTCATAATCATAACAACATATAAACATCATTTCAATCATTATCTAGTTATCAATGCATGACCATATTGACCACATACCATGACCTCATGGATGAAAACTATCACCATGTAAATGTATGCATAATCAACATATAAACATTAACATGCATAACCAATGCATGATTGAAATACACTCATATGACCACATCCAACAAAAACACCATCAACATTCACATGGAAACACAAATGCAACCATGACCACCATCATGCATACACAACAAGCACATAAACCACAAACATAAATAACACATATGCAACTAACATGTATGCATGACCAACACACCTCCCATCCAGTCCAAGAGGTGAACCATGCTCTGATACCACTCTGTCACACCCTCCTCCCACATTTAGCCAAGCTAACCAATCCATGGGGGTAAACATGTGACGAGAGGCTACTATGATGTGATTAAAATACCCATGTATAGTTCAGGAAGTGGAAGCAACATAATGAAACCAAACCGACCTTCTACACATGCTACAAAACCTTCAAGAACCAACCAACCCTTCCAGGTGACCAACCCCTGAGACAAATTGATATTTTACTGATTTGGACCCTTAGTCACTCCCATAACAAGACATGCATATGACTAAGGCCTTCCATTCACTCCCACAGCAAGGCATGCCAGCGACTGTGGAATTTTTCAGGCAGTTCTGAGCCAATGACCCCAGATTCTGAGCCACCTTTTCAGGGCCAGGTCTTAGGCCACTGCCCAGAACTTCACGAAACTTTAAAAAGTGAATAAAAACACTGGAACAAAGATACTAACGCAATCACTGGTACAAGTTATTGATCTGACACCTACTAGCCATGACAATAATTTCGTCAAACATGTCACAAATATGTAATCTACAGGTCATAACAACAAATCTGAGCATAGGGGTCTCATACTTATTTGAAAAATGTAAAGAAGCATTGGTACCTTATCACATTAGCTGCATTATCATCTATTAGGTCATATATTCATTGTACATTCATTTTCTAATCAAAACATGATGATATCCATACATCAAGTTTTTCATAAAACATACTCATAACCAAAAAATAAAAAACATAAATAACAAGGATATAACAGCCATAAAAATCACATATGTACCAATACATTTACTCATGAAAAATCAACGAGAAGGATCTCTTATTAGTGAATGAAAAATACAACCAAGTCAGGGACTTCCACGAAGAACCCGATTGTTGGCTTGATGGGGCCTAGACAGAGGTTCAAATGTGGCTGCGTGAACCAACAAAACCCACTATTACTAGCCCTTTTGGCAATGATATGCTTCTGCAGACTGAAGTATCACCTGAGGAAATATAGGGAGATGATAGAACTAGGTTTTCACATCCAGAGGGACAGTGGACTGTGGCTTTAGGGATTTTATTCATTGACAGATCTTCGTAGAACACATCTATCAATTATACAAGCGTTGTTCAACGCATCAGTTGAACTTACTACCAAGCTATGCGATCTTTCTTAATCATACATAAAACAACATAAATAATCATAAACCAGACTTCGCTATGCAATTGTATATTAGAACCCTTACTTAGGACAGATAAGCATACACAGTAGTAAAGTAAAACACATCAGCAGAAAGTAGGATCTATCTTAAAGGTATTTCATTCATATTCAGATCTTTCTCATACATTCACTTGCACCTTACACACTCAGCTGCAAGGGTTTGTGCACGTAGTTGCAGACTTCTTAAGGTCTCTGCGCACTCAGCTGAAAAATTATTTTCTCTAACCGAAAAACACAGACTCCGACTCAAAAAATTCTTACATCCAAATGCATTTCATCAACTTCTACTTCTACTTAGACTTCTATATAGACTCCTTATATATATTTTTTCATTTACAATACCATGGCCAAAACCATGAGTAGAGTTCAACGTTCCCAAAATATTCCCATTGAATTACATAGTAAGGGGCTTTGACCCACCCAAAATCCCCTAAGACTCAAAATGGATTCCATGCTGCCCGCTCCACTCCTCGATCTTTGAAGTTTTTCTATATTGATTTCTTTGGGAAATCCCATGTCCAACAAGCCCCCAACAAAAAACTGTGTCTCATCTTGAGTTACAAGAGTGGTGCGCCATTAGTCTTCACTTTGATACTGCTCAAGGCATCCTTCAATGGTGGAATCACTTTAGCACACTACATTTCAAAATATTTGACTTCACTAAGCAGTGCCTCTGTGACTTTCTTGGTTGCCTTATGCTCAAATTATCTCCGTGTCTTGCGCATTGCTTTCAACTTCTTTTCTATAGTTTGGGAGAGCTGGCTGGCCTTAGATTCCCATGGCTTCATTCTATATGTAAGTAGTTTCTCCTTCCTGCGTAGCTCATCGACTTGCTCCTATAATAATTTACCCTCTTGGAGATGGGTAATTCGCTGCATTAGTGCTAAGTTATTTGCAGTGACCTTAATCTAATCTAGTTGTTCAAGATTTTCACTCACTTTGGCCTCTATATTTTGTACGTGAGGTTCCTCTTGTAGTTAGGACCATACATCAATAACTTCTCCAAAGACATTCGCGCACTCCTGTATGCAGAACCCAATCTAGTCTGTGGCAACTTAGAGCTCTACTGCGCGCTGCTCCTGGACTTCTCGTGGAGTGGCAGGGTGCAATTACATCTGTAGCTCGATGATTTTCATCTGTAACTCAAGGCACACTTCGTCAACCTTGGATTTGGAGTCCTTTAATACTGTGGCAATCTTGGCTAATTTTTACTCTAGTGCAGCTATAGACTGAATCTGGAGCTCTGGGAGCTCCCTTCAAGCCTTAGAGACGACTTCCTCCAGCTTTTGCCTTTGCATTGTCTCAACCTCCCATTCTTGGAAAGCCATATCCTTTTCTTTAGCCATGCTCTACCTTTCCTGCTTAACATATTGAATTAGCATGAGGGCACACTATTCTCTGATATTCAATTCCTCACCAATGCCCTAGTGGAACTCATGCAAAGTATTCAGTGACAGCACGACAATATTAAACTTTGTATTTTGCTAGTGGGCCATCAATTTTAGCTGCTTTGCTATATCAAAACTCAATGTACCTACAGGGATAAGCACCATGCGGGCATTAGAGGTTAGTGCCAACTCCTGCGCTGTTGTGCATTCACCATATTGTGCCTTGCTCGGTTGAATCACGCTCACTTGTAGTCCACTCACGCTCGCCTGAACATCGCCCATCTACACCTGCAAGTATTTCAAGCCTTTGTGAACATCTTCCAACACCTTCTTATATTTTTCTTCAATGTTTCTCTACAAGTGCTCCGTGGCATGCTTCACAGTGTCTCCAATTTTGTCGAGGTCCCCTTCAGTAAGGACCATGTCTTATGGGCCAACAGACTTATTAGACTTTACCTTCTTCCTCATGCTGCCCTTGTGTGGTTGTCACCTCTTGGTAGTAAAAGTGAAGAGGGGGGGGGGTCAGTTGGGCCCACACTAATATCACTGCCAAGAGTATCATCCCCTACTGTCTCTGGAATCTCTACTTAGGTTTCTTTACCAATCATGAATGTCACTTTTTGTCCTTCTTTCCTTAAGGTGTGGTGGGCATCACACCACTCGTCCCCTCCTGCTCTGCGCTTAGAGTTAACCAATCACTCGACCATTGACTGATGATGGATTCCACATATTCTTCTTCGACAAGGTACAACAGCTCATACCAAAACCCAACGAGGCCCTTCTTTTCCTAAATGTGGTGGAAGTCCGCTTTGAACTCTGCGATCTGTTGATACAGATTCACAATCCTAAATGATAATCGAGGCTTCTCGTTAATCACCATCCACAGACTCATCTCAAATCCAAGCCAAAAAATCTTATTTACCATGAACCTAGTTGGCTCTGTCAAATTCCACCACGAGGCATATCTAGCCACCTCGCATAAGTCTGAGTCGATAGTGGAGAAATACGACTCCTCGGGCTCCCTCTAGGCCATCAATTCAATGAGGAGGAAGAACCACATGTAGTGGAAATGCTTGCCCTCTTCTTGAGCGACCCTATAATCAGTGAGGAATTTGCTACATAGATATTATACCCAGTTATAAACAACGCTTTTGGTGCACTCTGTATCCAAGGATATGAGTTGTGCTGAAGCCTCCTCTCCATCACTCTTTCTCATAATATTCCCGACTAAAATGTGCATGGGTTCCCTTCGTTAGATTATAATGTTTTTTCATATGGTCGGCGAGCTGTTAGTCCTAATCCTTTCCCTCAAAAGCTTTTGCAGGGTCCGATATAAGACAAGGAAGGACCATAAACCCCCTTATTAACATCAAATCAATAGGGATCTTCTTCCTGAGCCACAAGCAGTCATCGTGCACTAGTGCTAGAAATTGGCGCACACAAACGGTGTTAATAACATTTCGCCCAATGTGTGGCATGTACATCATGTTGAGTATCCTGACCTCCTAGATACCAGTCAGTCATTTCATTGGATCCAATCTGTTCACTCCTCCTACATAGCTTCGTTGCCGCAGATATCGGCTGGGCTCAAACTGTGGGTATTTATTGCGACCATTGAAGTACCAATCCTCCATTCGTAGCTGGTGTACCTTGGCCAATAACTCTCATTGAACTGGCACTTCGTCTAGAATCAAAGGCATAAATATGTTGTATTTCACCGCGTCTGAACCCTTTGTCAACTTCTTAGCTTTTAACTTCCAAGGTGGAATATACAGAGGCAACCTAGAGATAGGCTCGACCTCCTCAACATCAATTTACTATGGTGCTACTTATTCTTCATCGGATTCAATCTTCATAGCCTCCTTTTGCTGATCTTGGCCCCCCTTGCTTCGATGTTCCTTAGGTTATTTATTTCAGGGTGATGATTGTGTTACTGGGTTCTGCGACATTTTGGACGGTGGTGTGGCCACAATCGTCTGCTTCCTAGGTGACCTAAGCCATGCAACAATTAATGGCGGCGTGGTTTTCATTGTGGTGTCTAAACCTGGACAGATTGTGTGGCTAAGCCCTGCCTTGATCAATGCTTCTCTGAATGCTTCGAAACTATAATCTAACATGCAATAGCTTGCTATGCACTCTTGTAGACAATAACTCTCACTTCTAAGTCTTAGCGTGCAAAGTGTTCAAATTGGGAGCAGGATCTTTGATTTATAGCAAAATTCAAATTCAAATCCTAGCATCTCCTTTAGATATCCCCTGTGACCCACTCGCTACGCTTGTCATAGCGAAGAGGGGGAGCTATCACCCCCCTGTGACAACCCTGCACGTGTGACTAATCATGGAAAGAATATAACACATACTAAAAATTCTCCCACTTATTGTTTTCTTTCCACAGGGGGCCACAAGAGAGCTTAATCATTAGTCCATCCATGCAACACCCATTTTTTTCTACACCAAGAGAATTTCTGAGTGCTCACAGACTTCGTTAATGCACCTACAACATTCTTCAAAGTGTCCACCTTTACCAGCAAGCCCTTTTTATCCTCAACCATATCTCTCACAAAGTGACATTGAACATCAATGTGCTTTGTCTTTGAATGATAATTAGGGTTCTTAGCAAAAAAAAATGCACTTTGGCTATCATAGTCTATCCTTGTAGCTTGCTGCACCAACCCATACTTGAACACAATCTATGCAACCAAACTGCTTCCTTGCTTGCATGAGTGGCTGCCATGTATTCTACCTATGTAGCTAAAAGAGCCACTACAGACTGTCTTTTACTCATCCAACTGAATGCACCTCCAAATAGGCTAAACACATACCCACTTGTAGATCTTCTTTGGTCCAAATATCCAACCTAGTCTGCATCAACAAAACCACGGATGTCCAAAAATTTATCCAATCTTGGTCTTCCTTGGTAGCACAAACCATAATCACTAGTGCCATGCAAATATCTAAAAAAATGCTTCATTGTTGTCCAATGCTCCTTCCCTGGTTTTGACATAAATCTACTCAATACTCCCACTGCATGTGAAATGTCTGGTCTAGTACATACCATTGCATACATCAAGCTACCCACTTCACTTGCATATGGAACATGAGACATATTCTCCTCTTATTATTATGTCTTGGGAGACTGTTCAACATATATATTTAAACCTACAGGAATAGGAACCTTCACCAGTTTACTATCCTGCATAGTGAACCTCTGAAATATTTTCTTGGCATACTTCCTCTGGTTCAACCAGAATTTCCTCTTTTCCCTATCTCTCTTAATTTACATGCCCAAAATATAGTAATTTGTAGCACCAAGATCCTTCATGTTGAATTTGGAGAACAATTGGGTCTTCAAATCTTGGATAATTTCTTTGTCATGTATAATCAGCAACATATCATCCACATACAAGACCAAATAAATAACATGATCACCAATTAATTTAAAATACACACAATGATCCTCTTTTCTTCTGGTGAAGCTAAGTCCCCGTATATAGTTATCAAATTTCTGATACTACATCCTTGGTGACAGTTTTAACCCATACATATAATTTTTTAACCTGCACACTAGTTCTTTCTTACCCTTCACCATAAAGCCTTCAGTTTTTTTCATGTAGATATCCTCTTCTAGATCCCCACAAAGAAATGTTGTCTTCACATCCATCTTTTCTACCTAAAAATCAAATGCAACAACAACATATAAAATTAATTTAATAGAAGTAACCTTGGCAAAAGGAGAAAAAATATTACCAAAATCAATTCCTGACACATGGGAATAACTTTTGGCTACCAACCGAACTTCGTATTTCTCCACCTTGCCTTCTACATTCATGTTCTTCTTAAACACCCATTTTCTCCTGATGGGCTTCCTTCTAGTCAGAAATTCCACCAGATCCCATGCCTCATTTTTGTACAAGGATGTCATTTCATTAACCATGGCCTCTTTCTAGAGTTTTCCATCCTCTGAATCCACTGCCTCCCTGACAGTTTTGGGATCATCATCAATGACGGTTAAAGAAAAATTTGAATAGAAAGCAAATGGACTATACCTTTCTGGCTACCTTCTTTCCCGAACATATCTTCTCACAGCTGAAGTTTGTGGCTCTTCCTCTTCTGAATCTTGTTCTGTTGTAGATTCTGATTCATCCTCATTTAGCTCAAAATCTATCTTCTCAGGTTCCTTTGGTAGGACTTCATGTTTAACATCTTTCACCTCTCTAAACACCACATCTCAATTGTACACAACCTTCCTTGTTTCTAGGTTCCAAATCTTGTAACATTTTAAACCATCCTTATACCCAATAAAGATGCATCTTTCAGATTTATTATCTGACTTGGTCCTTCTCTCCTTTGGAACATGTGCATATGCATCACATCCAAATACCCTCAGATGTGAAATAGAGGGTTTATTACCAGTCCATACCTCATGTGGAGTCTTATCCTCCAAATCTGATGAAGGTGATTTGTTAGCCAGGTAACATGCAGTCTCCACTGCCTCTGCCCAGAATTATTGTCCTAACCCGGTACCACTGATCATGCTTCTTTCCTTTTCGTCCAACGTTCTATTCCTTCTTTCTGAAACTCCATTTTACTGAGGTGTGTATGGAGTATTATTCTGACATGCTATACCACACTTCTTACATAAATCTTCAAATTCCTTCTTGCAGAACTCTCCACCATTATTTTTCCTCAACACATTTATCTTCTTCTCTGTCTGGTTTTCCACCAAAGCCTTAAATTTCTTAAATCTGTCAAAGACTTCAGATATATTCCTCAAGAAATATATCCATGTATTCCTTGAGAAATCATCTATGAATGAAACATAGTACACAAAATTTCCCATTGAAGAAGCAACACAGGTCCAAACACATCATTGTGCACAAGCTCTAGTATCTTTTTCCCCTTCTTAGCACCAGAAGGAAAACTCACCTGATTCTGCTTCCCATATACACAATGTTCACAAAAATAGAAATCCAAAGAGAAATTAGACATACCTTCTACAATACCATTAACATGAAGTATCTGAAGGCCCTTGTCTCCAATATGTCCAAGACTTTGATGCCACATCATGGTATTTTATCCAGATACCGCTAAGCTTTCCACTCCACTTTTAGGAACCACAAAACTGTTGCACCCATCAATAAGAGTGCTACCCTGAATCTTGTATAGAGTTCCAATCTAAACTCCTCGCATTAATACCAGTGCTCCTCGAACAATCTTGCAGGTATCTTTCTCAAACACTGTTTTTACACTTGCATCGTCCATATTTCTTTCAAAAATAAGATTTCCGGCCAATGCAGGAATATGCAGAACACCAGGAAGTGTTCTAATCCTTCCACCTTGCAGCTTCATCTTGAATTTTCCACGCCTGACGATTTTTGCCTTCCTATCATCCCCTAAGAAGACATCACCACCATCATACTTCTCATACACACAAAACCACTCCCTATGGGGAGTGAAGTGAAAGGATGCACCTGAGTCAATCAACCATGCCTCATGATCTACATGTGTATTTGATGAAGAAGCCAAATACACATCCCCACCTTCATCTGAGGAGGTTTTTGCCTCTGCAAAAGGAGCATCATCAGAGCCCTTTCCTTTTTCAGGAGCTTTAGATTTGCAGTCCTTTTTGTAGTGCCATTCCTTTCCGCATTTCCTGCACACCTTTACATGCTTTTCTGAGATTTGGATCTCCCACTTGAAATTTTTTTTTTTTTTTATGTTCTGGGACCTTCCTCATACAGATAAGGCATCTCCATTCTGGCCCTCCATATTTCTCCGTCTCATTTCCTCCGATAGCAAGGCTGAGACAATCTCATCAAAATTCAAGGTAGTTTTATTGCTACCTATTGTAATAACTAGACTATCCCACAAATATGGTAGAGAACAAAAAAAAATGATGCACTTATCTTCATCTGAGATTATAATATCAACATATGACAAATGACTTACCACATTATTGAAGGCGTTCAGATACTCTGTCACCTAGTCTCCATCCTTCATCCTCAGGTTATACAGCTTTTTCCACAGGAGCAATTTATTCACCAGAGACTTAGATTGGTACAAAGTCCCTAACTTGACCCACCAAGTCTTCGTCGTAGCTTCCCCAGATACACTCAACAATCTCAAATATGAGATACAAAACTGTATTGTGCTCTTTGCCTTCTTATTCAACTTCACCCAATCTTCATTTGACATTGCCGTTTGTTTAGTACCCAGATCTACCATGATCCACTGATCTTTATCCACCAGCAAATCCTCCATCTTGAGCTTCCACAACTCAAAACTATGACCTTTAAATTTCTCGATCTCTATCTTTCCACTATTCACCATCTTCTTTCATTGCAAGAATCGATCCCATATATCTCCCACTTAACATGGTCTACCATAGACCCAAGAAAAAAACCCCTCAGTAGTAAAGGCATCCCCTTGAATTTGAAAAAAATATGATTCCAAATGTAGGTTTTAACCCTATACAAAAATTATCTGCAAACAAATTCTTAAAAAATAGAAAATAAACAATAGCGAGAGAATAAAACATAAAACATATATACACACAGATTTTTCCCCTGGATAAAAAATTGGAACTACTAGCTTGATTTTTTATTATATTCCTTTTAGTGTTACAACACATATATATACATGTCGAAGCATTCATAAACCCCAATCCATTAACCTTGGATTAGAACATAACCGTAGTTCCCTTGACGAGATCTACAAAATACCAGGGGTCGAAAACCAATATGCCCCAAAACCATGTGCAAACCCATGCACAAAACCATAGGCAGGTCGCCCACCAAAAAATAAGGAAAAAAAATTCCCCTGGGGCACTGCCCCGGACCCAACATAGGGGGCTACCCTCCCCCTGCAAATCCATGAACAAGGGGGGCTTCCACCCCCCCTGTGACTCCCCCCGGTGCAACGAACAAGGGGGGCTATCACACCCCCTGTGACTCCCCTACATATGTGGCTAATCGTGAAAAGAATATAACACATACCCAACACTATCATCTCATCCCAATCCATAGTTCCATGGCTTAGCTCTATTTCAAGATACCATTGCTGAGGTATCACATAAAAGTAATGAAATAACATGTGTACCTACTCTGGTTGAGGTTCTGGACCCCAAGTTGTTTTCCAACAAGATAAATGCTCACGGCGATCTTTTTGACCATCATACTTCTCCCCGATTATCGTGTCTATATGACCAAACCTCAGCCTTATCAATTTATGGAACACCTTCCATCCTCCTAAACCTTCTCTGTGTGCACCCCACCATTACCCTGGAGTGGATGTCAATGTGAATTCCAAAGCTTCGTATCGTTGATCCTCAACCACCTTTTTCTCAAATTATTCCAGAAACAAGACAACATTCCCTAATCCATCATAAAAATTCATGTCGTGTACTTCTGATCAGACACATTGTAGAGATTTGGTAATTATGTTACATCTCCCTAGTAGTTACTTCATGCAAGTGATTTTTCTAATGCTCCAACTCTTCATCAGAATCTGAAATGCATGAACTATCACACTCCCAACATATTTTGCCATATGTGGTGGGATTAATCTAGTCTTCATCCTGCACAGTAAGCTTATAGATTTGGTCAATATCAACATCCCCATAATCATGATGGATAGGTTCGATATAGCGCGCACCTTCAGAAGGATCTAAGGGCATAACCACTCAGGTACCATTGTTTTTAAAGATCATCTACCTCTTCTTCAGTTTGATTATAGCATCCATGTCGTAAGCCCAATAAAATCCCAACAATGTTGGATAAGGATTTCTATCATCAATGATCTCAATAACTTCGAAGTAGACTAACATGCTTGCTCCATCAATATCTACACTGATCCCCTACAATCACCCCATAGGAATGTTCTTCTGCTGATTTTCCATCCTCAGCTAAATTGGTGACCATTGCAACTTAGTCCTTCCCATTTTTTCCCATGTCTGTTTTGGCAGAACGTTGGCATATGATCCTAGATCCATAATGACTTGATCCATCTCACAGTCTCTGATCTGCGCAGTCAACTGCATTTCCCGGCTGGTTATTTTCTTGTTCTTGTACACTTTATTTACTCTACTTTGTTCTAGTTGCATCTTTTCCTTACTAGCATAGTTATCTATCAGCTCCTATAACCCTTCTATGGCCTTCTGGTCCCTTAGTAATTTCATACACGTCTGTAAGAAGGATGTCAATATAGGCTGATCAACTTCCTTTACTTCAGTATTCTCCTCAGGCTTATTCCTCAAAGGAAATATTTTTCTTTGTGCGGTTAATGTCGAAGCTTTAGGAGTCATAAATGTCTTCTTTGCTTCCATGAATGTCTCTTTCTCATGTTGCACATTAAAACCAACATTATTATCTTCATCTTTCCTTACCCATGTCTCCATCACAGTCCTCTTTTCTTTCGTGCGGTTTCCTCCGGTATTCACACCACTGCGCGTTTCTATGTTAACGCTAGGATATTCCTGGCACGGTTCAACCCTCATCATTTTTATATTTTGAGAAGGTTGTTGGTTGTGCTTCTCCTGCACTTTAGCCAACAAAATGGGAAAATATTTTATTTCATGAAAACATGATTAACAATACTTGTAGGAAGTTGCAGTATGATTCTGACAATGGTTGGAAAAATGTCTTGGTTTGCCGAAGTTGTAAGATATGATCTGCCCTTGTCCACAATGAGCACCTCCTCCTAAGCCACGTCATCAACCTAGGAGACCTCCTTGTGCATTCGGAGAACCTGAAGCTTTACGACCTTCTACCTGCATTCTGTATGCACCAAGGTTGTTCTGCATCATTAGATCGTAGCTCTTACAATGTTGTTATTGTGTCCCACCAAACTGCAGAAATTGTAGAACAATTGCTTCAGCAATCTGACAAACTTTTGCAGCAGGTGACAACAGTCTATGGAATTTTTGCCTACAACTTTGCATATGCTACACCATACATGGGGCCCTACACTTGGCTCAACACTTGATCTAGGCTTCAATGGAATCGACATCCGAGCACCCAAATAGTCTCTATAAATAGGGAACTAATCTTTACAATGACCCTCTGCTTTGCACTTGATACACTAAACTTCTGACCTTATATCAGATCTAACCTCCTTTCCCTTCTTTAGATCTTGTGGCTCCATGTGAAATATCTCCAACTGAGTCTCAATTTGTTGCACTCCTATGCTTGTATCAGCTACTGGCAAAGCTTCAAGCTTCATCACGATCTCTAGTGCTTCAGCATGAGTTGAAGTATTTTGTTGTGACAATAGCAATCTGAGATGAGGAAACAACGCAACAATGAACCATTCTCTATGTTGTTCATCTGAGATATTGAAGATAATTTAACTAAAGAGTGTCTCAAATCTATGAATTACCTTCCACACGGTCTTGGTAGCAAGCTGCTTCATCTCTTTGACTTCTGTGATACACTGGGACCGCAACATTGGTTTTTTGAATTCAACGTTCAACACGACATTTGTCTCAGCCAATGTAGCATTTGCATTCGTCGTAACATATTTCATGTACCAGGACAATGCTTTATCTTGCAGTGTTGTAACCAACTGTGCTTTCTTGATGTTTTCATCTGTAATATTCCACGAACTCCATATTTATTTTGCAACGAACCAAATTGTTATGGATCATCCGATCCCTTGAACACAGGCATATTTGGGGGTTAGGACATGGTGAATGGTGGGGGGGGATGGAGGTGGAGGAACAGAATTGGATGGGGTGATGATGGGGGTGGAAGGTTAGGGAATATCCGCAATGCTTTGATGACTTTCAGATCTCAGAGACATACTTCTCGAGGTAGCAATGTTGCTTTCTCCTTCAAACAACAAATGATATTCAGTTTCAACGTAAGTACCCAAATTTGTTCTTAATCTTTTACTGCTCCGCATAGCACCAAGTTCTCTTTCTTTGAACATCAATATGAGCGCATTTGTAATATACCCTTTTCACACAATAAAATTTTAATTTAGAACTTTAGTGAATTCAGGTACTTACCTCTAGGGCCTTTGAAGAACTTCCTTTCTGCTTTGCTATAAGACACATAAGTATTGATCGCAAACTCAGTAATAAGCCCTCCAAGGATACTATCGATCCAATAATCACCAACCCTCATGATATTATTATCAGTCTTTTTCAGCTTCTCAATCGGATCTAACGTCTACGTAGCTGGCTTATTATTGAAACGACACATTTTCACATCTAGTCTTGATATACACTCGTACAACTCGCTAGAAAACGAAGAGAAAAATATATCGTACTGATCTGTATAAATATAATTTTGTAACCAATTTTCAGTAGAGATGCGCAAATTTCTGTTTTCTTGTACAACAAACTCACGTTCTTTTAGATCTACCCAATCTTCAATCTCTTGCTTAGAAGGATTCCACATCCAACTATCCCTTAGTCAGATCCTGGTCCCAGAAACAGAACCATTTGTTAGCTTGATGGGGCATAGACCTAGGTTCAAATGTGGCTACATGAACCAGCAAAACCCACTATTACCGACCATTTCGGCAACGATCTTCTTGCATGGACCAAAGTCTTGCCCAAGGCAATTTAGGGGGATGCTAGAACTAGGTTTTTGCATCCAGAGGGACAATGGACTGTGGCTTTAAGTCTTTTCCTCCTTGATAGAGCTTCGCAGAACAAATCTATGAATTATACAAGTGTTGTTCAACGCATCAGTTGAACTTACTACCAAACTACACAATTTTACTTAATCATACATAAAAAAACATAAATAATCATAAACCAAAATTTGTTATGTAATTTCAAATTATAACCCTTAATTAGCACAAATAAGGATACACAGTAGTAAAGTAGAACACATCAACATAAACTCACATCTATCTTAAAGGTCTTTCATTCATATTCATATCTTTCTCATACATTCATTTTCACCTTGCACACTCAGCTAAAGGGGTCTGCACACACATCTGTATAATTCCTAAGGTCTCTGCACACTCAGCTACAGGAGCCTTTCCTCTAACCCAAAACCATAGAATCTGAATCAAAACAGCCTTACATCCAAATGCATTTCATCAACTTCTACTTCTACTTAGACTTCTATCTAGACTCCTTATATATATTTTTCATTTACAATACCATGGTCCAAAACCATGGGAAAAGTTCAAAATTCCCAAAATATTCCCATAACATTACAAATAAGGGTCCTTGACCAACCCCAAAGCCCATAAGACTCAAAATGGACTCCACGATGCACGCTCCGCTCCTCGATCTGTGAAGTTTTTCTCTACTGCTTTCTTCAAGGGGATTCCATGTCCAACACTGACCATAGATTGGGCTGAACGAAATATTTCTTTCAGCTAATCACCCCCATGCCATATTCCAAGCATGAATGTGGGACTCACTAGGCCCTAAAACAACATGGATTCCACTAGATTTCTCCACCTACACCATAAGGAATTTTCCTACCTCCTAGTCTCTAGGCTTTACCGTATATCTCGTCATTCACCAGTTCAGGATTCCTAGGCCTAATCAAGAATCCACACTCTAGGTTTAACCATATACTTTCCATTCACCAGTTGAGTATTCCTAGGCCTAATCGATGCATACACCTCTAGGATTTACCTTATATTCCATGTTAGGTCCCTATATTACTAGTGTAGTCCCTTATTTTTGTTAGTGTATCCCCCTTATTGTTATTGTTGTACCCATGTAGTCCCCATATTGTTATTATTGTGTCCCATAAAGCCCCACTATTGTTATTGTTGTGCCCTTACATTATTATTGTTAGGTCGGCTAGGATTATATTGTGACCGCATGGACTCCTATATATATAAATGAGGTTTTTTTATTTGAATAATCAAGAATTAGTCATTTATGTAATGTAAAGGAGGTTGCCTACTGGAAGTGGCTGATTTACAAGGCGTTGATCTCTCTTTTCTTCTATTTTTGGAGCTGGTTTCATAACATTTGGTATCAGAGCTTTGGATTCTAGGGTTTCACTGCTTCAAACAGGTCATTGTGGAATTTTCGCTATAATTTTTTTTCTACAAAAGTTCAGACACTAAAAAAAATCCATTTGCAAAGAAAACCTGAGGAACATCCTGTAAAATTTTTAGATCTTAGTTCACAATATTTTTGGAGATATGATCTATGGAAGTTAGAGTTTTTGGAGGATCTCGAATTTCATCTCAAAGAGGTGACCTTGGGAAAATCATCATAACTCTCTCTGTGAGCATTATATTGGAATTATATAAAATGTGGCCGAAAGTAAACGAAATTTAGTTTCATGTGTTTAAATTTCAGATCCGAAGGAGGAAACAGTGACACGTGGCATGTCGTACAAGTTCGCTCTACTAAACTAGTCCATAATTAGGTCATTGTGGGAGATTAGGCATAACTTTGTCTTGAAGAATCCAAATCAGGTCAGACCTGTGGCATTGGAAAGAAGATTCAGAGGGATACTAAGATACTGATGATAAAATATTGGGAATCCTAAATTATAGAGATAATCAGTTTCAATATCGAGCTCCTCAAAAGCGAGAAAAATGTGTGTATTTTCTTTTCAAATTGCATAAGTCTTGTTTGAAAAATCAGTTTGAAGTGAATCCAAGGGCATATTGAGGCATAGATATCAGTATTGGGTTCTAAAATCCCCCCCAAAAAGAATTCAACACACATTAATCCCTCAAAATGCTCTACTATGACTCATGAAGAGGAAGAAGTGCAACATGAGATATCAAAATTACAAGAGCATGTGCAACAAATTTCGCTCTCCCAAAGAGCAACAAAAAATGAAATGGAAGTTTTGAAGAAAGGCATGGAAGCTAAGATGGATGACATGGAAGATAAGATGGATGGCATGGAAGCTAAGATGGATGACATGGAAGCTAACAAAGAAGACATGAAGAATGATCTAAAAGAAGACATGGAAGGTTTGATAAAGTTTATACAAGAAATGGTTCCTAATGGAGAAAAGGTAGTACATGAAACTCATGATGAGAAAAAAATAAATGTTAATCTTAATTTCATAAACTCTAATGTTGGATGGAAGACCCACCATATTCCAAAGATGGATATGAGGAATTTTTATGGCAAGGATCCCGTAACATGGATACTACATATGGAGCAATATTTTGATTTCCGTAATCTGAAAAACACACAAAAGGTACGCAGTGCAACTTTACATTCAGAAAAAAATACATTTGTATGGTATCGATGGATTTTCTCTCATAAAAAATTGTTAGTTGCTTAATTTTCACAGAGGAAATGATAACACATTATGAAGATACAAAAAGAGACACCTTCTTTATCCAATTGATAAATCTCAAACAAAAGGGTTCAATGGTGGAGCACATTGAGGACTTCCAAAAATTGAATATAAGGGTAACTGATGTTCTAGAGGAACACAAGATTGATGCCTTCATAAGGACTTTAAAGGATAACATCCAACATGAGGTTCACCTTTGGGAACTTAATTCATTGGAGAAGGAATTCAGGTTGGCAAGAAATATTGAAAGTAAAATTATGGCGACAAGGAAGCCTACCACTCACATCTATAAAGATGGAAGTGTTGCTACTCTTAGACTTCCACAACCTACAAGGTTGACACCACAACAATTGGAAGAAAAAGGAGAAAAAGGGATTTGCTACAGTTGTGATAGAAAATACAATAAAGGTGATAAGTGTGCTGAGAAGAAATTATTTTAGATAGATTGTGAAGAAGAGGAAGAAAATGAACAAGAAACTTCAAAAGAAGAGGATATACACCAGGAACCAACTCTAGAGAAAGTAGAAATGAGTCTAAACATATCCTGTAATGCATTGGCAGGAATTACCACTCCTCAAACTCTCAATATAGAAGGACATATCAAGAAGAAAAATGTAATAGTGTTGATTGATTCAGGTAGTACCCATAATTTTATTCACTTTAAGGTAGCCAAGGAATTGAATTTGTTCCTATACCCAACACTAGAGTGTAAAGTGATGGTTTCAAATGGAGGGACTATAAATTTCTCTGGAAAATGCCATAATATCAAGCTAACCATGGGGGAATATGTTTTGAATAGTCCAATTCTTTCCACTCCAATGGGAGGTGCTGATGTTGTACTAGGAGTACAATGGTTACAATATTTGGGGATGATAGCTTTTAATTTTCAAGAACTTTTTTGGAAATTTTTTTCGAAAGGAAAGGAAGTTGAATTAAGGGGTATCACAGGGAAGCCGGGAAAGATAATAATCTCTAATGTCATGACAAAGCTTCAAAACAAAGAACAACGAGGCATAATTGCACAATTATGCTCACTAGAAGTTCCAACATCAAAATCATCTATTTCTCCAGATCTCCAAAAAGTCTTGGACAATCATTCCAAGGTGTTTGAAACTCCCAAATGACTCCCACCTATTCGTGGTCATGGTCATGTTTTTCATTTGATTTGAGGAATTTTTCCTCCAAACATCAGGCCTTACAGATATACTTATGTCCAAAAGAGAAAAATTGAGTGTATGATTGCAGAAATGTTAGAGGCTGGTATAATTCAACCTAGTCAAAGTTCTTTCTGTGCTCTAGTAGTATTGCTGCACAAGAAGCATGGATCATGGCGCATGTGTCCAGATTATAGGGAGCTCAATAAGATCACTATTAAATATAAATTTCCCACTCTTGTGATTGATCAATTATTGGATGAATTACATGGAGAAATTTATTTTACCAAGTTGGATCTTCATTCAAGATATCATCAAATTAGAATGAAGATTGAATATATTCCGAAACAAAATTTCAAACTCATGAGGGTCATTATGAATTTTTGGTCATGCCTTTTGGCCTTACCAATGCGCCTTCTATATTTCAGGGGTTAATGAATTCCATTTTTAAAACCTTCTTTAGAAAATTTGTGCTATTATTTTTTGATGATATACTAATGTACAACATGTTTTGGAAGGATCATGTTCAACATGTTGACAGGGTGCTCAAACTATTGGAGGAGAAACAATTATATGCAAAAACCTCCAAATGTTTCTTTGGAGTACAAGAGGTGGAATATATGGGTCATATTGTATCTCAAGAGGGTGTTAAGGTAGACCCTAAGAAAATTAAATTCATTAGGGAATGGAAAGTCCCCACAACCATAAATCAGTTTCGAGGATTTCTTGGGTTAACAAGGTATTATCGCAAGTTTGTTAAGAATTATTGGAGAATAACAACGCCTCTAACAACATTAAGAAAGATGAATTTTCATGGAATCCTGAAGCAACTAAGGCTTTTGAACATCTTAAAGAGAAAATGTGCCTAGCACCGGCCTTAGCTACGCCAAACTTCAAAAAAATATTTATTATTGAATGTGATGCCTCATGAAATGGAATTGGTGTTGTTTTATTGCAAGAAGGAAGAACTATTGATTTTTAAAGTCATCCAATCAAAGGAAATTATTTATAGAAAGCTATTTATGAGAAGGAAATGTTGGCAATACTACATGCACTAAATAAACGACGACCTTACCTAATGGGAAGACACTTCAAGGTAAAAACCGATCATGATAGTCTTAAGCACTTTTTGTAACAAAGACTATCTTTAGAAGAGCAGCAAAAATGGGTCACAAAGATGTTGGGTTATGAATTTGAAATCATTTACAAAAAAGGGAAGCTAAATGTTGTTGCAGATGGACTCTCAAGAAAGGATGAGGAGGTGGAAGCATTACTTTGTGCCATTTCTATTATCCAACCAGATTGGATAACCGAAGCAAGGGAGGAATATAAAAATGACGAAGAAGTATGGACACCCATTCAAAAGTTACAACAAGATCCCAGTACATATGATACATTTAGTTGTAAAAATGATTCCTTATGGTACAAAGATCGCTTATATCTTTGTAATAATTCCCAACTAAAACAAAATATTCTTTTGAAATTGCACACCCTCCGTAGGAGGACACTTAGGGTTTTTAAAAACTTATCACAGGGTGAAGAAATAATTTTTTTGGGATGGCCTTAAATCTGATATTCAAAATTTTGTGGCAGAATGTTTGGTTTTCTAGCAAAATAAAGTTGAGACAATTAAGACCCCGGGTCTGCTACAACTTTTACACATTCCAAGTCAATGTTGGGAGGAAGTTTCAATGGATTTTATCACGGGTTTACCTAAGTCCGAAGGAAAAAAGTATCATCATGGTGGTAGTTGATAGAATTACCAAGTATGCACACTTTTGTGCATTATCTCATCCATTTAAAGCAAGCATAGTTGCTATTTCATTTATGGAAACAATTGGAAAGATACATGGAAACCCAAAGATTATTGTAAGTGACAGAGATCCCATTTTCATTGGAAATTTTTGGAGGGAATTATTTTCTTGTTTCGGTACTCAACTAGCCCATAGCTCATCTTATCATCCTCAATCCAATGGGAAAACTAAGATAGTGAAAAAATGTTTGGAAGTATATCTTCATTGTTTTGTATCTGATAAACAAGCACAATGGGTCAAGTGGTTACCTCTGGTTGAATGGTGATATAACACTTCCTTCCATACTGTAGCAAAAATATGGATATCATCCACAGTCCATCACATCATATTTAAGAGAATATTCTAAGGTTCAAGCAGTGGAATATCACATCGAGCTTCAACAACAATTTCTCCAACTCTTAAAGGATAACCTAAATTTGTCACAAAATCGAATGAAACAATAGGCATATCAACATCGCTGCGAGAGAAGTTTTGATGTAGGAGACTGGGTGTTTTTATGGCTACAACCATACAAACAAATGTACCTCAAGCAAGCTAAGAAGGATAATAAATTATCGCCAAACTACTATGGTCCTTACAAGGTGTTGCAAAAGAATGGTACTATGACATACAAATCGAAGCTTCTTGATTATTCTCGAATGCATCCAGTTTTCCATGTTTCATGCTTAAAGAAGGTTATAGGTGACAAACTTCTAGTTCAAACAATATTTTCAAAACTTGATGAAGAAGGAAAAATCATACTGTAACCTGAAGCTGTCACATAAAATAGAACTTGACAGCTGTGAAATCGATCAATTTCAGAGTATCTCATCAAGTGGAAGAACTTACCCACTGAAGGTTCCACATGGGAGGATGAGCATTTTATACAGAAGCATCCAGAGCTACTCAAGCATTGAGGAAAAAACTTTTTTGAAGGAGAGGGGCATGTTAGGTCCCATACTACTAGTGTAGTCCCTTATCGTTGTTAGTGTATTCCCCTTATTGTTATCGTTGTACCCCTGTAGTCCCCATATTGTTATTATTGTGCCTTATAAAACCCCACTATTGTTATTTTGTGCCCTTACATTATTATTTTTGGGTCAGCTAGGATTATATTGTGACCCCATGGACTCCTATATATATAAAGGAAGTTTTTTAATTTGAATAATCCAAGAATTTTTCACTTATGTAATGTAAAGGAAGTTTCCCCCTTGAAGTGGTTGATTTATAAGGTGTTGATCTCCCTTTTCTTCTATTTTTGGAGCAGGTTTCATAACATTCCACCATTCATCGATCGAGGATTCCTAGGCCCACCGAGGTAGATGAAATCTGGCTTTACCACAATCCCACCTTCTCTAGTCCAGGGATTCCTAGGCCTTACGTTATTCTTCAGAGACAACCTCACTCAGTTTTGAAACCATTCAAAAATCTAGCTTAAGCAAGTAAAAGAGAACTTATCACACCATGGCTATCCATAAATGGCAAGGCAAGGTTGAGAATCACTGTAAAACTTGGAAAAACCTATGCCAATGATAATAAGAGAAAAAAATACACACATGCATGTACCATTCATTCCAAATCTAGCAAGGAAATCACACTTGCAAATCAATAATTGGAAGTAATCCCGTGATTGATGCTTGACCTTGCTCTTCCTTGCGTTATCTTTTCTTCCCTTTGCCTTTTTTCCTTCCTTTTCTTTCCTTGATCCAATTATAGAGAGCTACAAGATTGCTCTAAGTGTCCAAGAGTGTCTGAGAGAGAGAACAGAGAGAGAGAGAGAGAGAGCTCCAAAAATGAATTAATTAAAGGTTGAATTGACAAAAACCATGAACTGATCCTTATAAGACTTTTTTTTATTAATGAGGCCTTTATTTTTCTTCAATTTCTAGTATTCTCCTTTATTTTCATCCTCACATGAAACCTCTCACCTTTCACCTTCCTTTTCTCCTAATTTCCATGATTTTCATAAATAAATTTCCAAAAATGCCATTTTTCCTTTCCAAATCCTCAAGCATTTCCTTTGCCAATTTACTTAGCCATAATAAAATAAATGAACACCCACACTAGGATGTTTTTCCCAACATTCAGATTGGAATGCATGTACCATGACCTTGGTTATTATTTTTCCTTTATCAACTTTATTCACATGGATTTTTGACTACGGTTGTTACAATAGCTTAAGAGTTTATAGACTTCTGTCTGTATTGGAGTCTTCCACTGGTTCCAACCCAACTCAAGAATTTACTCCAGAGGTAACATGCTACTACAATTTTCCATATTGGTTAGATCTCTCTCTGCCTTTCCTCTTTTCAGAATCAAAAACAAGGAACCCCCTCTTTTTCCACTGAGATCCATTTATCTCGAGGGAATGAGAAAACCAAGAACCATAATTGCCACAATTATTTGGAAGTTAGGTAAAGTTGTTCAGAGCCTCTCCAAGATTTCCTAGACTTACCCAATCCTTAACGAATATATATATATATATATATATATATATATATATATATATATATATATATTCATATATAAATTCCTTTAAATGTTCTTTTGATTTTTCATCAAGTTTTCCTCTAAGCACTTACTATAAAGTCTCATTTATCCAAAGTAAGGTGGTAAATCACATTAAATAAAAGTAACTAACAAGTACTTGTAATAAATAGAGGTATTGCATCTTCCCCCTTGCCTGAAACACCATCCTAGGTGTTTATTTTTGTCCTCGAAATAGGTCAGGATAAACATGTTACATCAAGCTTTCATCCTCCCAAGTGCATTCTTCTAGGCTAAAGTGCCTCCACTGCTTTTTAACTTGGGTGATAGCTCACCTCCACAAAATTGTTTATCTATGGTCCAGAATACGCAGAGGTTCTACCAAAAATTCTCTGTTCGGTTCTACCTGCATCACAAGCATAACATTTTCTTTAATTCTATTGAGAAATTGAATCAACTTATACATTATAGAACTGTACATACATTTACCTGTAAATCTTTCCAAATTATGATGTGTATGGAATCATATATATATATATATATATATATATATATATATATATATATATATATATATATATATATATATATATATATTTCTTTAGCAGGGAAACATGAAACATAGTATGGACCCATATGTGGCTTGGTAATGCAAGTTTGTAGGTTTTCTTTTTGGCCACATAATATTTTTGTCTATCTTAAGTAGCCTTTAGATTCTGCCACACTTTATTTACTTCTTGATCCATCGCTATATACATATCATGTCCCAATATTAGCTTGTCCTCCAAACTGCTCTGATTAGTAGGGTTTCTACATATTTTCACGTACAACACCTCAAAAGGACTCATTTTTAATGATTTGTGCTATTTGTTATTATATGAAAAATCCACTAAATGGAGGTACTCCTCCCACTTGGTTAGCTGTTGCATTACGTACATATGTACCATGTCCTCTAACACTTGATTCACCTGTTCAGTTTTCCCGTTAGTTAGTTGGTGACCTGTAGTGTTGAATTGGATCTGATTTCTCAATCTAGTAAAAATAACCTTCCGGAATAGGGATGCAAACTTTACATCCCTATCAGAAATTATCACCCTTGGTATCCCATGTAGTGAGAATATTTCTTGCATAAATATATCTCCAATTTGGACAGTTTGATATGTAGATTTGATAGGGATGAAATGAGTTACTTTTCTTAATTTTTCCACTACTACAATGATCGAATCATTCTTCTTTTTGGATTTTAGCAAACTAGTTATGAAATCCAATGTAATCATATTCGATTTCCATTCAGGTATGGGTAAGGGGTGGAGTAGACCATTTAGATGTTCTTCTTTCTTCACTTGTTGACATTCTAAAACTTTAGGTAGATAACCTGTAATATCCCTTCTCATACTAGGACAAAAATAATTATTTTTATTGTAGAAAATAGTTTTTGATATCCGACATGGGCGGCATAGGGACTTCTATGAAATTCATCCAACAAAAATTGTTTAGTCACTACATAGTTAGGAACATATATTCTCCCCTTAAAGGTCAACAAATTATTATTATCTATACCAAATTCATTCTATTTTCCAACATTTTTCACTTTATTACTTTGTTTCCATAAGAATCTGTACTCTGGATCCTTATGCATTGCACCTTTAATCTAATTAGAAAAATCAAATTCCGCTCAACTATATGCAATTTAATATACATGGTGCAGGTTTCTTCTCAACGCATCAACCACATGATTTTCCTTCCCCTTTATATGCTTGATTTCAAAATCGAAATCACTCAAAAAAATAGTCCATCTAGCTGGACGGGCATTTAAATTAGGTTGCTTAAAGAAATTGGTTAAATTGTTATGATTTGTCATTAACATAAATATTTTCCTTAATAAATAATGCCACCAAACCTTAAGAGCGTGTACAACCACAGTTAGTTCCAAATCATAGGCAGAATATCTTTGATCATGTTCCTTTAATTTGTAGGATTCATAGACTATTACTTTACCTTCCCGCATTATAACTCCTCCAACGCAGGCATTCGTGAAGATGGAGAACTCCTTTTTCAGGTCTGCAATTCTCAGTACAAGGGCTATTGCCAATCGATGGTTCAACGGCTCAAATCTATGTTGGAACTCTGTTGTCCATATAAATACCCTTCCCTTATTTTGCAAGGAAGTTATAAGGTAAAATATTTTAGAAAACCATTCTATAAAATGATGGTAATACCCAACCAAGCCCATAAAATATATAATATTTGCAACATTTCTGAGAGAAAACTATTCCATAATGGTTCTAATTTTCTCAAGGTCCATAGCTAAGCCCCTAAAGTAAATAACATGTCCCTAATATTGAATTTGTTCCTTATAAAAATCACATTTACTAAATTTGACGTAAAGTTGATTTTATCTTAGGGTCTACAACACTATCTGAAGATGTTCTTTATGTTCTTCCAAAATTTTTGAGTATATCAGAATGTCATCTATAAAAATAAAAATGAACATGTCCAAGTAAGGGTGGAAATTACCATTCTTCAGACTCATAAATGTTGTTGGGTGTTGGTGAGGCCAAATGGAAGCAAACGAAATTCATATTGACCATAATGGGTTCTAAACGACGTTTTACTAGTATCCTCCTCTTTTATCCTTATTTTATGGTAACCTGACTAGTTGATATATATATATATATATATATATATCACTAACTTTTCTTTTGGATAGATTCATTTAATTTTTTTTTAAATGCTAAAAAAATAATAAGAGAAGAATTTGATGCATTTCAATATCATTATAATTTTGATGGCTTAAGAGGTGGGGAAGATCAATTTTGTGTGAGGAAGATCAATTCTTAGATGATTATAAAAGTGACACACATTCCATGCCATAAGAAAAATATCACCAACTTAAAGGATGATGACTATACTAGAAAATTAATACAACCAATTTTTCCAACAAACATTCTAACTTGTTAATGTAAAGGGGACATGAATCCTATATAACAATAAATTTCTTTGAGCCACTCATTAATATTCCTAAACTTGCTAATGGCACTTTCATACAACTTTTTAGTAGGAACTCTCAACTCATAAGAAATTTTTAGCTCTTCTAACCTTTTTCAAAAATTAGTCACGGACACTATCAAAATCTTTTAAAAAAAATAGTTTTATTGTTAACAATTCAACAATAATGATTTTATTGTTAACACTTCAACAATAATCCTTAATGTAACAAAATGATTCATAATCAAACAATATCCCCTCAAACTAGTGTCTTTTAACTATTTTCTTTAACTTTCAAACCATACACTTTTTTTTTCAAAATATTTTCATATTTTTAATTAAAATAAAACAAATCATAATAATTTTATAATATATCATTTCAATTCAAATACACTATAGAAAATTACTTAACTTACTAATTTAATGTTCAAAATTGTTTAATTGAAAAAAAGTACCAATCAACAATGTGATCATGATTGCTGAAATGGATGATATTAAAATTTAACTTATTAATTTAATGTTCAAAATTGTTTGATTGAAAAAAGTACCAATCAACAATGTGATCATGATTGCTGAAATGGATGATATTAAATAGTGAAAAGGAGAGAAAATGTGATCATGATTGTTGAAATGGATAATATAAATAGTAAAAAAGACCGAAATTAATAGTAAAATGAGAAATTATTAATTTGGAAACATTATATGTCATTGTTAATATCTCAATTATATTAAAAAAAACAATTTTTAAAATAATATATATTTAGAAAAAAAATTAAATAATAAATATTTGATATTTAACTATATCCACATACCGAGTTCAAAATTTTGTATAGCTACTACAATTATGCAAATTTAAAATTTCATATAATTAACATAATCATATTAAAAAAACATGGAATATGATTCAAATTAAAAAGAACATGGAACATGATTCTTAATTATGAAGGTTTGCTTTATTTTATTAAGGAAATTTTTAACTTTTAAATAGCTTTGGCTACAATTTTTAAATAGATTTGGTTACAATTATGGCTTAATAATATTATATGCCCAACAAACCATAACTTATATTTTCTGGTAAATCCACTCAATTGTATTAAAAAAACCTAACTTTGAAGGTATTAAGGAAAATTGACTCACTGACCTGTACTTTAGCGAACTTGACCAATTAAAACCTGTACTTTAACGAACTTCAACAATTAAACTAACAATGAAGACATATTCATCTAATATTTTTTTTAATTAATCAATGTAATTAAACTCATAATACAGTATACACGCACTACATCATCTAATATGGTAAATTTCATGAAAAACCTATCAGGGCAGTACAAATTTCAGTATCTATAAAAACACAAATAGACTAACATACATGACAATACATTAGATGTCTACAAGTTCATAATCCAGTATGCACTTACTGCATCATTCAATTTAAATTCGGCTCCACGAAATTCGGGAGCATTTTGAAAAAACAAAATTCCCCATAAATATCATTACTTGTAAGCATTTTGAAAAAACAAAATTCCCAATAAAAATCACTATTCGCAGCAGAAGCATATTGCAAGCAATGACGAAGATAAGATTAAGCTCCAGAAGAAAAATAGGTCCCCGCCAGAAACGAGAATATTGAAGCTGTAGCAGAAGAAGAAGAGTCGGATATGCAAAACCAGCAGCAGCATGCACCACCAGCACAATCCCCTACAACAACTTCTCATGGCCGCCATTTCTCAACAGAAATCAGTTAAACGGGCACCTCAAGTGGAGAGCAGCGTCCAGTCCAGTCGAAGCCTTTGAGTGGAGATGTCAAGTAAGATTGCAATTATTTTGGCACAGCTGTTCGAGAGTTTATAGAGGCACAGAAATCCTTACGATAGATTTCATGTGACTTAGGATGTAGTGCTTGCGGATTCGTGAGTATCCTTCTCATATATATTTATTTTGGATTTTATTATTTTAATTTTGAATTTATTAATTGCCGACGTAAATTAAATAAATGAAAATTGTAGTATTTTGAAAATTTTGAAATTAAAATGAATTATATATATATATATATATATATATATATATATATATATATATATATATATATATATATATATATAGCGTTAGGGTTAGATTTTATGAAAAAAAATGAAATTTCTTACTCTTGAGGTGAAGTTTTGGGCTTCTCACTTGGCATGGCATGGCATGAAGTTTTATAAAGCCGATTATATTTACCATCTAGCTCAACTCTATTTATCATTTATCTATTTATTATCTATGGATAGTGTTGAAGTGATTTAAAAGGTTTGGGGTGGTGGAGCTCTATTTATCATTTATCTATTTATTATCTATGGATGGTGGTGAAGTGATTTAAAAGGTTTGGGGTGGTGGAGAAGTGATTTAAAAGGTTTGGGGTGAAGCTTTGAGCTTTCTCACTTGGCTTGGCATGGCATGGCATGAGGTTCTATAATTAAGGCACACTCTATTTACCATCTCGCCCAACTCTATTTACCATCTATGTATGGTGGAGAAGTGATTTAAGAGGTTTGAGGTGAAGCTTTGGGCTTGCTTGGCTTGGAATGCCATGAAGTTCTATAATTAAGGTCTACCCTACTTACCATTTAACTCAACTCTATTTACTATCTATAGATGGTGGAGAAGTGATGCAAGAGATTTGAGGTGAAGTTTTAGGCTTTCTCACTTGACTTGACATGAGGTTCAATAATCAAAGTCTACTCTATTTACCATCTAGCATTACTCTATTTACCATCTATATATGGAAAAGACGTGAGATTTGAGGTGAAGTTTTAGGCTTTCTCACTTGACCTGACATGAGGTTCGATAATCAAGGTCTACTCTATTTACCATCTAGCCTTACTCTATTTACCATCTATATATGGCAAAGAAGTGGGATTTGAGGTGAAGTTTTAGGCTTTATCACTTGACTTGACATGAGGTAAGGTGTACTCTATTTACCATCTAGCCTTACTCTATTTACCATTTATATATGGCAAAGAAGTGAGATTTGAGGTGAGGTTTTAGGCTTTCTCACTTGACCTGACACGAGGTTCGATAATCAAGGTCTACTCTATTTACCATCTAGCCTTACTTTATTTACCATCTATATATGGCAAAGAAACGATTTAAGATGTTATTTACCATATAACCTAATTTTATTTACCATTTATAGATGGTGGAAAGTGATTTAAGAGTTTTTTTAAAAATATATAATTTTTTTTAAATTTTGTAAGTAATATATATATATATATATATTACACTATCCATTCTATTTGTGCATCTCAATATATTAGTTAAAAATTATATATATATATATATATATATATATATATAATATATATATATATATATATATATATATATATATAATTTTTAACTAATATATTGAGATGCACAAATAGAATGGATAGTGTAATATTTTCAATATTGGAAATGTAAAATGTGTTTGATTTCTCTAGCTTAAAAAATGTTTCTTCCAAAGTGGGTCCACACTACACATATTCCATGTGAAGGTATGTCTCTCTGTCACCAAGTGTGACCATGAGGTTGGGACAATTGGTAGGAATGGACAAACCTCATGTTCTTTGGATGCCACTAGCAATTATGAGAAGTCATATCAAGCTCAACTTGCAATATTCAATGATCACTCTCATACTCCACCATTATTGCAATTTAACCTTAGTGCATTCTACAACCAAGATGGAAGCAATCTCAATCTTATGGCTAACCAGTTTTGAAAGTGTTATATTTTTAGAGGAACACCCAACTATGCAAATCATTTGGGTGAGTTGTCTCTAGCATTCTCTACTTTTATGCAGCATTTTACAATCTTGTAAGTGTTTCTAGCTAGTAAACTTAGCCGCCTTTAAACAAACCTCTCTATCATCTTGGGATCACCTCCTCTTTGTTTGTTTCCATACTCTTTGGAACCTAATCCTGGGCTCTTTATTGGACATGACTCTGTACTCTCTATTATTTATGGATTTATTTTTCTAAAATAATTAAAAACCTGTTAATATAGAAACTAATTGTTCACAATGTCCTTAAAATTTTAATGAAATCCTAATATCTAGAATGAATCATTATCATTTTATTTTGTCTATAGCCTTTAACTTATAAATTTATTCTAAATACCCATCTAATTTATGAAATTTATTTAAACAAAATTAGTAATAAATCTAGTCAAATAAGGCTATTAAGTTTTAACCTCCCCCCACCCCACCCCCACCCCCCCCCCCCTCCTTTCTAACTAGAGGAATCGACAATTCTCCTAGTTTCATACTCGTGACACAAGGTTTATTCTAGTCACTACCACTATAACCCATAAGTGGTGGACACTACCCTCAGCACACGACCATGAGCAAGCATCAAGGTATTTGAACATCAAACCTTATATTCACATTTACTTTACATTTTCATGGGCTTTCTAAGTGATCTTACCTGGGGGCTAAGTGGGGGCAAACCTCTCTCTCTCTCTCTTCTAAAAATATCTTAGTTCTTTTTTATTTTGTTTAAAAAAATTCATGGGTCCTTTTAAAGCCAATGTTTTCAAGTATTTCTATTATTTATTTGAAAAATAAATTTGTCAAACTATTCCTAATATTCCCAACTTTCCACCTATCTCCATTATGTGGAAAATGTGGCATCTATAGATGATCAAAGAAATGAGCTCTCTGGCTCATGGTTCTTGCCATTGCAACTCTACAAGCTTAGATATGAAGAGAAAAGGTTGTTGCAATCTGGATCATGGTCCATTGGTCATACCACTAGATGAGTGTGGTCGTCGATGACTAATTTCAGGAAATCAAGATTCCGAAAAAATAATTTCAAACTCATGAGGGTCATTATGAATTTTTGGTCATGCCTTTTGGCCTTACCAATGCACCTTATACATTTCAAGGGTTAATGAATTCCATTTTTAAAACCTTCTTTAGAACATTTGTGTTAGTATTTTTGATGATATACTAATCTACAATAGGTCTTGGAAGGATCATGTTCAATATGTTGACATGGTGCTCAAACTATTGGAGGAGAAACAATTATATGAAAAAACCTCCAAATGTTTCTTTAAGGAATGGAAAGTCCCCATAACCATAAAGCAGTTGTGAAGATTTCTCGGGTTAACAGGGTATTATCGCAAGTTTGTTAAGAATTATTGGAGAATAACAACGCCTCTAACAAAATTATTGAAGAAAGATGAATTTTCATGGACTCCTGAAGCAACTAAGGCCTTTGAAAATCTTAAAGAGGCAATGTTCCTAGCACCGGTCTTAGCTACACCAGACTTCATAAAAACCTTTATTGTTGAATGTGATGCCTCAGAAAATGGAATTGGTGCTGTTTTAATGTAAGAAGGAAGTCTACCCATTGATTTTAAAATTCGTCCAATCAAAGGAAAGTATTTACAGAAAGCTATTTATGAGAAGGAAATGTTGGCAATACTACATGCACTAAATAAATGACAACCTTACCTAATGGGAAGACACTTCAAGTTAAAACCGATCATGATAGTCTTAAACACTTTTTGGAACAAAGACTATTTTTAGAAGAGCAAAAAAAATGGGTCATGTTAAACACCATGTTAAACACACACATGGTGTATGGGAAGAATAAACACACACACACACAAGAGACTCAACACACAATGAAGGATAAGCTTGAGGCTTTCTTATTTTTCCATTATACATGATGTACATTTATAGTACAATGGTGTGACTCTTGGTTTCACATTCCAAGGTCACTTGGACTCCATTGTGACTTTTCGCATTCCACACCTACCCATGGAGGATTAGATGTTCTAACATCTCCCCTTAATCCGAAGGGGTATGTGTGAGTCCAAGAAGAGAGTTGTAATACAAATCTGCAAAGTATGCATGGCAGCACTTGGGTTGAATCAACTCTCAGAAATGTTGGAAAAAAGAGGTGGCTTGAGGATGACCACCAACACTAGAATGAAAAACTTGTTGCAGTTCTCGGAACTCTTCCAAAACTGGCAAGAAGCTGAAAGCTTCTGCTAGAGGAATTGTCCCTCATTAAAAAGGGAGACCTTCAACCTAAAAGAAGGGAGGTCTACTACCTGTGATGATTTTAGGATTACCAAAAACTCTGGAATGCTTTGAAGCATTTCCTGGAACTCAACCAAAGCTTGCAAGAAGCTGAAGGCTTCTGCTAGAGGAAGTGTTCCTCATATATGAAAGGGAGACCTTCGACCTAAAAGAAGGGAGGTCTACTACTTGTGATGGTTTTAGGTTATCCACCAACCAAAGTTGATGGTTTAAGGTTGTCCACCAACCGAAGGCATGCTCATGGGCATTCGTGTCTCTGGCTACATCTTTGAATCTGGAATGACGAACTGTGGCTCAGGCTCGCTTGAACTGCTATGTCTCTGGCTACAACTCTGAACATGGAATGAGAGATTGTGGCTCAGGCTCGCTTGATCTGTCGTCGAAGCTTGTACATGACCACCATTTTCCCCCTTGTCAGGGACAAGGTGAGATGATGGCGAAAACTCAACTGCAAGTTTGCTCAATATTCTAGAACATGTTTTCACATGTGTCTTAAACATCTTCTTGGCTGCTGATGCCCATTGCTAAGAAGCGATCCATCCAAGATGAATCTTTGTTCTTACAGGAGACTTGTTTTTGAAGCATCTTTCTGAAGAATGGGTGTGTTGACCACAGTGCTTGCATGGATGAAGATCAAAACAGTCATATTTCATATGGCCAACTTGATCACAGTGTTGGAATTTTACAATCTGATGTTGTTGTGGAGCAGGATTTGAAACAGCTGTAGGTGAAATGTCATACAGGAATCCGACACTCTGAAATATGATGGGCTTGGTGTAGTCTGGAATATGAAAGGACACATCCTTTTCATATCCAAGACCAGTTCGATGCTTGTTGTGGACAAGCTCTTCCCAAGGTCTGATGACGGGCTTGAAAAGTGCAGGCTGAGCTACTGCATCTGCATGTACATATGCTCTTGTGCAAGGAACTGAATGTGAATCAATTGCAACTTTATCTTCTTTCTTCTGATGAGAGTCCTTCTCAACCTTTTGAACAAAAACAGGTTTAGAATGGTGACTCTTTTGCTGAAGTTCATCTTGTTGGAGCTGGGATTCCAACAGCAAAAACTCAATCTTTTCTTGTGCATCTTGCAAACAACTTTGAATGTTACAAAGAGCATTCTTGCTCATTTTTATCATGTCATAAACATTGGAATGAATAAGGTTACTAAAAAACTCTAATGCCTCATTGATTTTAGCCATTTTTCAACAACTTAGGCTCAAAAAATGAAAGGGTGTCGGCTTCAACCAAAAATGCACCCGTTTACAATGTGATTCAACAACAAATATAAATGACTCTAAAGAATTCTCAAAACACAAAATCTGCTCCTCAAATGATGGAGGGCAATCAACAATGACTTATATCAACAATTTCCAACAACTCAAATACTGATTGCAAATATGAAGAAGCAATACAATGTGAGTTCAATACAATATGCAGCGAAAATGTGCAGCAAAACACTTGTGCAAGAGGCCTTTAAGACAGCTGAATTTTCTTCTTCAAAAGCGCTGTTTTGCACCAAAAACAACTCAACTCAACTCAACAAAAGGAGGAGATATTCAAAAGCTTTGATGCTTGACCTTGCTATACTACAGAATGCAATAGAGCTTAAGAGAAACTCCACAAATCAGAAATTTTGTGTCCAAGTAATGAATGCCACTGCTGTTCAAAATGAGGACCAATTTATCTTCAAATGTAAATTTCTTGCTGAAAAACACCCTTCTACCAATGCCACAAATCACAATGCAAAACTTCTCTTTTATCTTCTATGTTTACAGTCCATTTTCTTCATATGCCATTTCCTTCATTTCTGCTGTTCATATTCTCTCTCTGCTCTTCCTCTCTTCCTCTCTCTGCTGTTTTTTTTTTTTTTTTTTAATTAAAAAAATTAATTAAACATGGGAATTAGTTAAAAATGGGGGGAATTTAAAAGAAAGGGGATTAAAAAAAATTTTGAAGTCAAATTTAAAAGGGGAGGGGAGAGACAAATTTAAGGGAATTTTTTTTTAATTAAATTAATTAAAAATAAATTGATTAAAATGAGAATTAATTTAAAATTTGAGAAAGGGGGATTAATTAAAAAATTTAAAAGTTATGAGAGGGGGCGGTATTGTAAATGGAGGGATTTAAAAAAAATAAAAAATCGAAATTTTTGAGGGTGCAAGAGGGGGCCCGTAGAGAGTGGGGAGGGGGCAACGGTGAGGGGGAGGGAACAGCCGTAGGCTGTAGTGGGGTGAGGGCATATTGGTGAGGGAGTTTGAAAGTATCGTGAGGACAGAGTGATAAGGTGTGGGGGCGGCGTTGAGAATGGTGAGAGTGGAGTGATAAGGTGTGGGGGCAGCGGATTGTGACAAGAGGGGAGGGCTCGGGTAAGCGCAGGCGGGGAGCGTTTTGTGGGAGTATGCGCAGATGTAGTGTGGAGTGGTAGGGAATGGGTGGAGCGAGAGTATGGGGGTGAGGATAGATTGCAGGTGGGATGAGTGGGGAAGGCAATAGGGAATGGGTTTTGGGTGGCCGTGGGAGTCGGGTTGAGGGTGTTGTGTGAGGGGGAAGGGTTGAAGGTGCTGTGTGAGGGCGAGTGTTAGAGAGTCGAGTAGGAGGGGTGTAGGGCTGAGGGAGTGAACAACGAGGGGGTATGGGAGGAGCGTGGAAGGGGCCGTGGGGTAGGAGTTGAGGGTTGTAGGTAGGAGCAAGCCGCAGGATGGGGGATTAGTGGGTTGGAATAGGGAGGGTGCGTAAGGGTGTAGGGGGTGAGAACTGTTGTGTGGGGCAGAGTCACAGAATTAATATTTATTTATTTATTATTTATTTATTTTTATTTTTTAACAAAAACAACAGAGTAAGAGAGCCGGAAGGCTTGAAACAACTCAGAATTTTTTTTCTTCTTAAACAGTAGAGAGCAGTAATTTCACAAATGCTGCAGGAGAGATGCAGCAGAGAATATTTTTCCAGTAGTAGAAAATGCAGAAATGAGGGCAAGTGCAGAATTTTAGTCTTCAAAATAGTAGATTTTTTTCAAATATACAACAATATACTCCATTGCAGAATTTAACAGTGTTTAGAAATATTTTCCATTAAAAAACCCAAAAATTTGCAGAGATTTTTCAATGAAAAACTCAGAAATTTTCCTTTTAGAAACCCACTTTGAAACACTCTGCCAGCAGCTTTTCCAAATGCAGAATTTAAAAGGCAAAAATTTAGAAAACCTGCAGAATTTGATATTGCTTCTTCAAACCAATTTCTGAATGCTGCCACAGATTTTGAATGCTGCTCTTCTCCAAGACAAAATTTCTGAATGCGGCAAAATGACTGCTGCAAAAACTCTGAGTGCTGCAAAAATGCCAAGAATTTTGCAGATATGCACAGGCCATAAACACAAATGGCTCACTCAAGGTTGAGCTAGTTATGGACGTATCAGCTCCGATACCATGTTAAACACACACATGGTGTTTGGGAAGAATAAACACACACACACATAAGAGACTCAACACACAATGAAGGATAAGATTGAGGATTTCTTATTTTTCCATTATACATGATGTACATTTATAGTAAAATGGTGTGACTCTTGGTTTCACATTCCAAGGTCACTTGGACTCCATTGTGACTTTTCACATTCCACACCTACCCATGGAGGATTAGATGTTTCAACAGGTCACAAAGATGTTGGGTTATGAATTTGAAATCATCTACAAAAAAGGGAAGCTAATGTTGTTGCAAATGCACTCTCAAGAAAGGATGAGGAGGTGGAAGCATTACTTTGTGCCATTTCTATTATCCAAACAGATTGGATAACTGAAGCAATGGAAGAATGTAAAAATGAAGAAGAAGTATGGACACTCATTCAAAAGTTTTAGCAAGATCCCAGTACATCTGATACATTTAGTTGGAAAAATGATTCCTTATGGTACAAAGATTGCTTATATCTTTGTAATAATTAAAAAAAAATATTCTTTTGAAGTTGCACACCTCTCTTGTAGGACACTCAGGATTTTTAAAAAATTACTACAGGGTGAAGAAATAATTTTTTTGGGATGGCCTTAAATCTGATATTCAAAATTTTGTGGCAGAATGTTTGGTTTTCCAGCAAAATAAAGTTGAGAGAATTAAGACCCCGATTCTGCTACAACCTTTACCCATTCCAAGTCAATGTTGGGAGGAAGTTTCAATGGATTTTATCATGGGTTTACCTAAGTCTGAAGGAAAAAGTATCATCATGGTGGTAGTTGATAGACTTACCGAGTATGCACACTTTTGTGCATTATCTCATCCATTTAATGCAAGCACAATTGTTACTGCATTTATGGAAACAATTGAAAAGATACATTGAAACCCAAATATTATTGTAAGCGACAGAGATCCCATTTTCACTGGAAATTTTTGGATGGAATTATTTTCTTGTTTCGGTACTCAACTAGCCCATAGCTCATCTTATTATCCTCAATCCAATGGGAAAACTAATATAGTGAACAAATGTTGGGAAGTATATCTTCATTGTTTTTTATCTGATAAACAAGCACAATGGTTCAAGTCGTTACCTATGGCTGAATGGTGGTATAACACTTCCTTCCATACTGTAGCAAAAATAACACCATTTATGGAACTTTATGGATACCATCCACCGTCCATCACATCATATTTAAGAGAGAATTCTAAGGTTAAAGCAGTGGAATATCACATTGAGCATCAACAACAAGTTCTCCAACTCTTAAAGGATAACCTAAATTTGGCACAAAATTGAATGAAAAAATAGGTATATCAACATTGCAACAAGAGAAGTTTTGATGTAGGAGACTGGGTGTTTTTACGGCTACAGCCATACAAAAAAATATACCTCAAGCAATCTAATAAGGAAAATAAATTATCTCCAAAGTATTATGGTCCTTACAAGGTGTTGCAAAATATTGGTACCATGGCACACAAATTGGAGCTTCCTGATTCTTCTTGAGTGCACCCAGTTTTCCATGTTTCAAGCTTAAAGAAGGTTATAGGTGGAAAAATTCTAGTTCAAACAATATTTTCAAAGCTTTATGAAGAAGGAAAAATCATACTATAACCTAAAGCTATCACATAAACTAGAACTTCACAATTGTGAAATCAATCAATTTCAGAGTATCTCATCAAGTGGAAGAACTTACCCACTGAAGATTCCACATGGGAGGATGAGAATTTTATACATAAGCATCGAGAGCTACTCAAGCATTGAGGAAAAAACTTTTTTGAAGGAGAGGGGCATGTTAGGTCCCTATACTACTAGTGTAGTCCCTTATTGTTGTTAGTGTATTCCCCTTATTGTTATTGTTGTACCCCTGTAGTCCCCATATTCTTATTATTGTGCCCCATAAAACCCCACTATTGTTATTTTGTGCCCTTAAATTATTATTTTTAGGTCGGCTAGGATTATATTGTGACCCCATGGACTCCTATATATATAAAGGAGGTTTTTTCATTTGAATAATCCAAGATTGGTTCATTTATGTAATGTAAAGGAAGTTTCCCCCTTGAAGTGGTTGATTTATAAGGCGTTGATCTCTCTTTTCTTCTATTTTTTGATTTGGTTTCATAACATTACGCCATTCATCGGTTGAGGATTCCTAGGCCCACCGAGGTAGATGAAATCTAGCTTTACCGCAATCGCACCTTCTCCGATCCAGGTTTTCCTAGGCCTTGCGTTATTCTTCAGAGACAACCTCACCTAGTTTTGAAACCATCCAACAATCTAGCTTAACCAAGTAAAAGAGAACTTATCACACCATGGCTATTCGTAAATGGAAAGGCAAGGCTGAGAATCACTGTCAAACATGGAAAAAACTATGCCAATGACAATAAGAGAAAACAAATACACACATGCATGTACCATGCATTCCAAATCTAGCAAAGAAATCACACTTGAAAATCAATAACTGGAAGTAATCCCATGGTAGCTGCTTGATCTTGCTCTTCCTTGCTTTATCTTTTCTTCTCTTTACCTTTTTTTCCTTCCTTTTCTTTCCTTGATCCAATGCTAGAGAGCTACAATATTACTCTAAGTGTCCAAGAGTGCATGAGAGAGAGAACAGAGAGAAAGAGAGAGAGCTCCAAAAATGAATTAATGAAAGGTTGAATTGACAAAATTCATGAATTGATCCTCATAAGACTTTTTATTAATGAGGCTTTTATTTTTCTTCAATTTCCAGTATTTTCCTTTATTTTTATCCTCACACGCAACCTATGACCTTTCACCTTCCTTTTCTCCTAATTTCCATTATTTTCATAAATAAATTGCCAAAAATGCCATTTTTCCTTTCCAAATCCTTTGGCATTTCCTTTGCGAGTTTAATTAGCCATAATAAACCAAATGAACACCCACACTAGGATGTTTTGCCCAACATTTAGATTGGAATACATGTACTGTGACCTTGGTTATTATTTTTCCATTATCAACTTTATTTATATGGATTTTTGACTAGTGTTGTTACACCAGCTTAAGAGTTTATAGGCTTATGTCTGTATTGGAGACTTCCACTGGTTCCAGCCGAAATCAATAATTTAATCCAGAGGTTGTGTGCTACTAAAATTTTCCATATTGGTCAGGTCTCTCTCTGCCTTTGCTCTTTTCAGAGTAAAAAACAAGGAACCCCCTCTTTTCCGATTGAGATCCATTTATCTCCAGGGAATGAGTAAACCAAGAACCGTAACCACCACAATTATTTGGAAGTTAGGTAAATTTGTTCAGAGCCTCTCCGAGATTTCCAAGACTTGCCCAATCCTTAACTAATATATATATATATATATATATATATATATATATATATATATATATATATATATATATATATATATATATATATATATATATATATATATATATATATATATATATATATATATATATATATATATATATTCCTTTAAATGTTCTTTTGTTTATTCATCAGGTTTTCCTCTAAGCCCTTACTATAAAGTCTCATTTATCTAAAGTAATTGGTGGTAAATCATATTAAATAAAAGTAACTAACAAGTACTTGTAATAAATATAGGTGTTACATCTTCCCCCTTGCCTCAAACACCATCCTAGGTGTTTATTCTTGTCCTCGAACTAGGTCGGGATAAAATTGTTGCATCAAGATTTCATCCTCCCAAGTGGACTCTTCTGGGATAAAGTGCCTCCACTGCGCTTTAACTTGGGTGATAGCTCACATCCACAACATTTCTTATCTATGGTGTAGAATATGCAAAAGTTCTACCAAAAATTCTCCATTTGGTTCTACCTGCATCACAAGCATAACATTTTCTTTAATTATGTTGAGAAATTGAATCAACGTATACATTATAGAACTCTACATACATTTACCTGTACATATTTCAAAATTATGATATGTATGGAATCATATATATATTTCTTTACTAGGGAAACATGAAACATAGTATGGACCCATATGTGGCTTGGTAATGAAAGTTTGCAGGTTTTCTTTTTGGGCGCACTAGATTTCTGTCTATCTTTAGTAGCCTTTAGATTTTGCCACACTTTCTTTACTTCTTGCTCCATCGCTATATACATATCATGTCCCAATATTAGCTTGTCATCCAAATTGCTCCAATTAGTAGGGTTTCTACATATTTTCACTTACAACACCTCAAAAGGACTAACTTTTAATGATTTGTGGTATTTGTTATTATATGAAAATTCCACTAAATGGAGGTACTCCTCCCACTTGGTTGGCTGCTGCATTACATACATATGTACCATGTCCTCTAACACTTGATTCACCTATTCAATTTTCCCGTTAGTTTGTTGGTGACATGTAGTGTTGAATTGGATCTGATTTCTCAATCTAGTAAAAATAACCTTCCAGAATAGGGATGTAAACTTTACATTCCTATTGGAAATGATCACCCTTGGTATCCCATGTAGTCAAAATATTTCTTGCATAAATATATCTCCAATTTGGACAGTTTGATATGTAGATTTGACAGGGATGAAAGGGTTACTTTTCTCAATTTGTCCACTACTACCATGATCGAATCATTCTTCTTTTTGGAGTTTAGAAAACCAATTATGAAATCCAATGTAATTGTATTCGATTTCTATTCAGGTATGTGTAAGGGGTGGAGAAGACCATTTAGATGCTGGTGTTCTTTCTTCACTTGTTGACATTCTAAAAATTTTTCTAGATAATCTGTAATATCCCTTCTCGTACCAGGGAAAAAATAATTATTTTTTATTTTAGAAAATGGTTTTTGATATCTGGGATGGGCGGCATAGGGACTTCTATGAAATTCATCCAACAAAATTTGTGTAGTCACTAGATAGTTAGGAACATATATTCTCCCCTTAAAGGTCAACAAATTATTATTATTGATACCAAATTCATTTTATTTTCCAACATTTTTCACTTTCTTACCTTTTTTCCATAAGAATCTGTACTTTGGATCCTTATGCATTGCATCTTTAATCTTCTTAGAAAAATTAAATTCTGCTCAACTATATGCAATTTAATATACATGGTTCAAGTTTCTTATCAACGCATCAACCACATGATTTTCCTTCCCCTTTAGATGCTTGATGTCAAAATTGAACTCACTTAAAAAAATGGTCCATCTAGCTTGACAAGCATTTAAATTAGGTTGCTTAAAGAAATTGGTTAAACTGTTAATATTTGTCATTAACGTAAATATTTTCCTTAATAAATAATGCCACCAAACCTTAAGAGTGTGTACAGCCGCAGTTAGCTCCAAATCATAGGTGGAATATGTTTGATCATGTTCCTTTAATTTGTAGAATTCATAAACTATTACTTTACCTTCTTGCATTATAACTCCTCCAATGCAAGCATCCATTCAGATGGAGAATTCCTTTCTTTGGTTTTCTATTCTTAGTACAAGGGCTATTGCCAATCGATGCTTCAACTGCTCAAATCTATGTTGTCACTCTGTTGTCCATATAAATACCATTCCCTTATTTTGCAAGAAAGTTATAGGGTAAAATATTTTAGAAAACCATTCTATAAAACGATAGAAGTACCCAACCAAGCCCATAAAATATATAATATCTGCAACATTTATGGGAGAAAACCATTCCATAATGGTTCTAATTTTCTCAAGGTCCACAGCTAGGCTCCTAAAGTAAATAACATGTCCCTAATATTGAATTTGGTCCTTATAAAAATCACATTTACTAAATTTGGCATAAATTTGATTTTATCTTAGGGTATACAACATTATCTGAACATGTTCTTTATGTTTTTCCAAATTTTTTGAGTATATCAGAATGTCGTCTATAAAAATAAAAATGAACTTGTCCAAGTAAGGGTGGAAAATACCATTCATCAAACTCATAAATGTTTTGGGGTGTTGGTGAGGCCAAATGGAAGAAAAACAAATTCATATTGACCATAATGGGTTCTAAACAAGGTTTTACTAATATCCTCCTCTTTTATCCTTATTTTATGGTAAGTTGACCACAAGTCTATCTTTGAGAATATAGTAGCACCCTTTACTTGGTCAAATAGATCGTCAATTATTGGCAACAAGTAATTAATTTTAACAATTACTTTTTTCAACTATATATAATCAATACATAATCGTAAGGTGCCACATTTCCTTTTCACAAACAACACCGAGGCTTCCCAGGGTGACACACTTGGAAATATGTACCCCTTATCAAGTAATTCTTGTAGCTTTATTTTTAGATTTGTTAGCTTAGGGATACTTATATGGTAAGGGGTTTTCGACGCCAGATTTTCTCTTTTCATTGGTTATATAGTAAAGTCAATATTCTGCTTCAATTGTAGCCCCAAAATTTCCTCCGAAAATACATCAACAAACTCTTGTATAACTGGTATATTTTCCATGGTGGTTATCTTACCTTTAGAATTAGTGTAGGAAACTTGAACCACATAAATTTGAAAGCCCTTTTGTATCCATTTTCTTAGTTGGTTAGTTGTGATTGGTCGCAATTTATGCCCCTTTTAGTGCCTTTAATATCTTTCCTATTACCCTCATCAGTAAGAAATTTGATAGTCTTCTCTCTACAGTTTACTAAGGACCAATTCTTCTCTAGCAAGTCCATACGAATTAGAACATCATAGGATCCTAAAGGAAATATGTTTAGAGTCACCTTGATCTATTTTCCACCTATTTCCATAGGACAATTCTCTGCCTTGGAAATCACTCTGTGTTTTGCTCCGGTGGCCAATTGTACCAACCAAGGATTCTTAAATTTAAGAATTTTCAACTAACACATTTCCTCTATATTCGGTTCAACATGTAACTTAATCTTTCATTAGGGTCTATTAAAATACAGACAGAGTGGTTAGCTAATTTACCTTCAAATTCCACCATCATCTGTTGGTATTCGACCTCGTGATCCTCTAACACAACATTGATTCATGAAATATTCCTCGCCACTTCCCAAAATGTAGAAGATTCATGATTTTTAGTAGTTGGATATGTCTTGACACAGTGAGGGAAGTTTTTATATAAATGATGTTCCCCACAACCCCAACATTTTAAAGGACGCTTATGTGGTTGATTTGGGTTTGGGTTGCTTGATGCCTCCATTTTTATAGTTTCATTTGGTGCTCTTTCTCTGGATTTCCATTTAGTTGTCTCATGTGTGCACTCTTGTTCCCAAAAACTTTAACATTCTTAATATTTTGAAAAATTTTATGCCCCTTCTTGATTGAATAACCTCTGTTGGTTTACCCTTTTTTATTCATTTGTTGGTAGCAGATTTGAGCCTTCCGGATGGCCTCATCCATCATTTTTGGATTGTCAATTTCCTGTCTTTCCTTCATGAAAGCTCAAAAACTGCTGATAAAAAACTACAATTTATATATTTTCTCTCGAATGCAGGTAATATATCTCAAAAATGAATTAAATTTAGCTATAAACTCGTCCATGGTTTGTTGGCCTAGCTTCAATTCATGGAATTCCTTTTATTTTTCATCGCTGAATTCTTTCAAGTTCTTGTCTTTAAAATGTTTTCGTAAACTGTCCTATGTCACCTCATGTTAGTCAATTCCTCAAAATATTTTGATCTCTTCATACCATAAGGTGGCTTTACACTGTAACTAATAAATTTGAAATCAATTCTTGAGGTTATTATCATATTCATAGATCTAAAAATATTTGTTCATGTTGATTAACCAAGATTCAACAACTTATTCTACTTCTCCATTGAATGTTGGATTATTTTTTTTAAATTCTCCTTGTAACTCGACCTTTTTTCTTTTGGTTGCTTTACAGACCGAAGCATTCCTATATTCCTCTTTGTTTTTTGTTCAACCTCACTCTACTTCGGTGTTTTATTCCCCCTATTGATGCATATTAGCCATGTTTCCATCTTTTGGGTTGAGATTTAGATTCCTTTGGTTTTGTTTATCAGAGAAGATTTTTAGGATATTTTCTTGTTCCAAGCTTAACCTCCCATTATTATGCCTCATGTTTGTCATCTCAGCCCATAATTGTTGAATTGTTTCTAGTAGTAACACGTTCATGTTGTGAGGATTATCGCCCAACTGGACCCACATCTCTCGGTTGGCTTCTGTATGAGGCCCTGGTCCAAATACAACTGTAGGTCTCCTGGATGGGGTGGCTCCAACTGCTCCTCTCATACTATTCTGCTTCCTCTATGGATCTTTAAAATTTTGATATTCTACACTTTCCCAAACAAACCTCAACTTTGTAACTTGGCTCTGATACCACTTGTAATATGCACATGTAACATTTATTCACCATAACCATATAAAAATAAAAATAAAAAATAAAAATTACTTTGCGATTGCAAACTCACACATTAGCAGAAAAACATCAGATTAAATGTAATGTATTTTAACCTACGTTATTGTCATCAAATATGTCATTTTGATTTATTATGTTTTGCGTAATCAACATTATCATTTCAAGGGTTTCCCTCTATTTGTTACATTTAGTGAGGTTATTTTAAAGTATTAATTTCAAGGCCAATGCACTTATTATCATCGAGCTTAACTCATCGGATTTTCTTGAACCTTTCATGTATCCCAACACATTGTCCACTTCTTCTCCTTTCCACAGTTGATTTCCTCTTTGGATCAACGAATCAGGCTGTTTAGGGGGAAATTATGGTAACAATGCTCCAAAACCCTTGTTGATAGCCTCATTATTTCCTCCCTTCACTCTGGCAGTGTCGCTCTGTAATTGATGGACTTCATCTCTTGTTTGTCGAGGTCTACACTTCGGGGAATGCATTACCATTCTTACAGTTATGGTAAGGTTAATTTTTTTTCTAGGTTTATACATTTTCATTGTTGAAACCCTCTCTGAGAGGTCGATCAGTAAGTCTTACCTATTCTTTGGTCCCACTTGGAGGGTTCTCATCCATGGTTGTTAGCTCAAGGGTGGCAATGCCAAACTCGAATCCTACCATAAGGTAAGCACCGGTTTGACTAGTTATGATATTATTATTTTTCTAATTATTTTCCACCAACAATAGACTAAATTCCACTTGAATTATAGGTTGGTCTCTCGGCAGTGATCTAAAAATTTTGTTTACAGGTAAAGCTTCTGTTCTTAATTCTACTTCTCAGGATTTCTTTTTTTGTTTATATGAATTTCTAACCCAGCTTGTTGTTGGTTGCAGGTAATGGGTTTTATTTTCTTGTTTACGCATCAAATCAAGTTTGAACGGTTCGATAACACCTAAAATTGACCAGATGCTTTTATTTTCCAGGTTTCTTGTTTATTTTCATGGCCTGGTCTAAAGAAAACATCTTTCTTGGCTATAAAACCTAGATCCCTCTCTTGAAATGGAACCTTGGTCTTCATGAAGTTTTGATTGTTTCTTTACTAGGGTTTGTCCAACGCAGAGGAATTACCCTGCCAGTGGTTGAATGAATGTAATTTATTAGATTCAAGACAAAATTTTGGGTTCAATATTTCTTAAATGTAATGGAAAATTTCTTTCATTTAATGGGTGGTATAACCCTTTCATCCGACAGTGCCAGAACCGTTGGGATTATACTATGGATATATATGTATATACTGTATATGTATGAAACCCTTATTAGGAAGGTCCTCCTATTTCCTTAAGCGCATGTTATTTATTTTTACAGTTACTGTTTAAAATGTGGAAATAAGAACTATTTATTTGTAGTATCCGCATAATTATTTCTTGTGTTTGGTAAATAATATTTTTTGTCTCCTTTTTATGGCTTGACATAAATATATTCTTCTCTTGTTAGTTATTTCATAATTAAGTTTGCATGTGTTTTATGGATATAATATCATATTTCATGTAGCAATGTTTTGTTTATTCCATATGTTTTGAGGAAAATGCTTTAATTTAACATTTGTTCTGCTCATTTCATGGATTCGTTTGGATGTTCCCAATTTTTAGGTTTCAGTTTGCGAATCTGATGGGCTCTACAGTTAGTTACATCTAGTTAAACTGTCCCCATTAACCCCGGGTCGTGGGAGTACTAGAAACATTTCAAACACCCTCTCTTCCCAAGGGGTTCTTTTCCTTTTCCTTTTGTGGGTACAAGATTGTTCTAGCCCTCCAGTTTTCCTTTGAGGCGAAACTAAATTGACTCAGTTTAGCATGTAATGAATGATTATCTAAACACTTAACCCCAAATTACTATCGTATTATGTTCCTACAACATTTGGTTACACAGATTGGATTACAACAATGAAAGTTTATGTATTTATTTTGTTTTCTACTTGAAAAGATTTCAGTTCAGGTCATGAGTGGGTGTTTATTTCTTTACAGGTTTTGTAACATTAATTTTGACTAAAAAACTTCTACTATATTTTACATCAATTTTAACCTGAACCTAAACAAGTACAATTATAAGAAATTAAAACACATACATGTGAAACTCAACCACATCTATATATAGTCCAATGCATTCCAAACTTAATAAATTCAATCACACTTGTCTCAACAAAATTAGGTAGTCGAGGAACTCAACTGGAAGAGTGCCCTCCTCCCTTCCACTGAGAATGACGATGAATTTTGATTCTCCCCCGGACCTTCCCCAACTTCCAAGACAGTTACTGTGACTATGATTGATCCAGGTCAATCTACAAGCATCAATACCCCTCCCAAGGTCTAGCCTAAGTGATTACAGACTTATGTTTGTAGTGGAGTCTTCCACTGGTTCCATCCCATCTCAAGAATTTACTCCACAAGTAGCGTGTTGCTTCAATTTTTCATATTGGTGAGGTCTCTTCCAGGTCTCTCTCTGCCTTTTCTCTTTTAAGAGTAAAAAAGTATGGAACCCCCTCTTTTCCCCTAAGATCCATTTATCTCCACAGATTGAGAAAACCAAGAACCATAACCACCACTACTGTCTGGAAGTTAGGTAAATTCATTCCTTACCCAATCCTTAACTAAAAATATATATAAATATTCATATATGAATTTCTTTAAATGTTATTTTGACTTTTCACCTAACTTTCCTCTGAACATTTACTATATAGTCTCATTTATCCAAAATAATTGATGGTAAATCACAATAAATAAAAATAACTTATAAGTTCTTGTTATAACTAAAAGGGTTATAAACACAAACCAAATGTAATCCATACCTCTAATAGTTATTTTTTCTCACCCAAAAACAACCAAAAATTCATAAACAAACTAGCACACAATGATTTAAAAAAAAAAAAAAAAAACAAAAATTACACCATCTTCACATTCTAAAACAATGCATTCAAATTAAAATCACATTAATCTCACATTTGAAACAATTAACGTTTTAAAACTTATTATAATGTAAATATTACATATAAAATAATAATAAAATATATTTTATTTTAAAAAACTAGTTAATATTATTATTTTTATAATTCATGTTAAAATAATTTCAAATTTTGATATAATATTATTCATGTAATTATAAATATATAATATTGTTATGGTTGTTACTTAAATTTATTAAATAATATCAAATAGTTTAAATAATTTTTTAGAATTATTATTATTATTATTATTATTATTTTAAATTATATATAAATAAGTTCCAAATATTTTAAAATTAATTTATATATTTTTTTCTAAATTAGGCAACTTCTATTATATCATACAATTGAAAATATTATAGTCCTCATCCTTTAGAGTTGGAAAGCGAATTTCGAAAGGAAATTTCGTTTTAAAAAAAACAAAAAAGGGGCTACCCCAGACGGGGAAACCAATCTAGGAGAATGTAGAAAATGCTGCCCATAGTGGGAAACCAACCTTGTGCATTACATGTTTAAGACAAAACCAGAAAACTAGTAGCAATGAAATAGCAGAAAATAGACTAGAATGAGAGAGAAGTACCCAAGAGTTAAGCAGAGGGAGTGTTATCATCCTTTTCTAGTGGTTGGAATGATTCCTCTTCAATTTTGCACGTATATTCGGACTTGTCGTCCTCCTGCTTGGACGCATGGGCTATCGACGGAGGAAGAAGCACCATGTAGGTATCAAGCGAACAGAAGGAAGCCACATGAACCTCAACACTCGCACTGGTGCCATCATCGTCCAAGCTCGAGCTGCCATGATCGTTGTTCGATGCCTTCTGAACTGGAAAGGCCACCATCTTGCGGGGGCAGAAGGGGGAGGCGAAAGAGATGGTGGACTTGCGACATCTTTTCCTAGAGAAAATAATGGAGCCATAGGCTTCAGAGGGGGATTCAGGGAGGTGGAGAGACAGGCGAGTAGTTAGATTAATGGGGTCAATAATTTTTGGCTCTACCCAATCAAATGAGAGATTCACCATTCTGCCTGCAGAGGCAGAGATGGGAGCCCTGGAGGGAAGACCGTGTCCACCACCTTTGCGGCACTGCATGCGGTGGCGTCTGGGCATGGCGAAGGAGTAGTAGTGGGTATGAAACGACTGAGGGAGCACAGAGATGACTGAGGGAGTAGAGGGGGAGCCAAAGGCTAGAGTGCAGCGAGTTGAGGAGTAGCGAATCAATCAATGGAACAAAGGCATAGCAGAGGCACAAAGAGAATTTGCACGAAGCCAAAGGGAGAGCTGAATGCCGGATCTTGGAGCAGGGATGGAATATTTATGGACCATGGAGGGCGGCGAAGTCATGACAATCGGAGTAATGGAGCAGAGGACAAAGTTAATGGCAGAGAGTTGTGAGGACGTTGATGGGGGACGTTCAAGGGTGGCAAGTAAATTCACCACGCACCAACATTTAAGCCAAGTAGGTTGGCCATGTGTGTCCACGTGATGAGGACAAGTGTCCTGCATCCTCGTGGCCATGTGGCGACACTCTTTATTCCATGCAAGCACCCGCATCTGAGGAATTAATTTATATTTTTACTTCTTAGTATATGTAACTATTTTCTATTATACACTAAAATAGATTAATTTTAATTACGGATCTAACATGAGCCAAGAGAGATCAAATTTTTGAACTATTTTCTATTATATACTAGTGTAGATTCATTTTAATTTAGGATCTAACATGAGCCAAGAAGGATCAAATTTCTTCAAGTGCAATTTTTTTTAGATTGCAAAATACAATGTGTTATTTTTCATTATTTAAATTGTATTTTCCTCAACTGAAATTTTTTTTAGATTGCAAAATACAATGTGTTATTTTTCATTGTTTAAATAGTATTTTTGAATACTAAGTAGAATAGAGTATATAAAGGACTAAATAAAAATTTTAAGCTCAAAAACTTCTGATTCACACATTTTTTTTAAATTTTAACAACATATTCATTTTTTTTATTATGCTCAACATTATTTTCTATTTAGAACATAATTTTTAATTTTATTTTTATTTTTATTTTAAACGGACAATGACTTACACATCTCCTCATCTTAGATTGTAAAATAAACCTCTAGACTCAATAACTATTATATTAAAAAAAAATAAAAAAATAATATAAATAATATCATTACTAATTTTATTTATTTTTAAATATTAATTGAAAATATATACATAAATATTTACGTCATATTTTTAACTTCCTCTTCTTTGAGCATTGTCACATTACTACCAATAACTCCATCAAAGGGAAACTCCACCAGAATCGACATGAGTGTTTTCTCTTTTGATCGTTATGATATGTTATAATGGTGTTTATAATTAACAATAATTGGTTCATAGCTATAGCTATAAGTGTATACATATTGAAGGAGTTTATGCAATCTATTTTGTATTTTTAAATTTACTATTAATCTCATTTTCTTCCTTTTTTTTTTTAGCATTTAATTTCTTTACAAGTTTTATGATAGTACAACCTTATCATTATATTCAAAATGAAAATATAAATCCATCTATCTACTTGATTTTAAGAACATAGTGAATAATTATAAATTTGAAAAAAATAATGAGTAATTATAAATTTGAAACACATCTTGAAATAACTGTATTTATGAAAATGCATATATAGAAAAGGATAAGTAAGCCAATTTCCCCTTACATAACAATTTTGCAAACGAGTGCTATCTATTGTCAATGACCCTATTGACATACCATATTCAATAATTTTTTTACTCTATATATAGTTGAGGATAAGAATGATAAGAAATACATAAACACATTGCGAACTTATGACTTAACATGATTTTCCATAATAAAGAGACATAAAAAAAAGTATTACAAACGAATCTCTACCACAATAGGAGAATCACCCTTGTCAAAAACGAAAGCTTGTTTGATCTCTCTGGAATGTACTAGGATTTCCACTTAATAGGTCCCATGAATGCCTCCAAATTTAAACTGGCCTTCACGATTTGTATGGATGTTTGCATTTTTTGTCCATTATTTGTTTAGAGAAATGAATCTCTTTCATGCTTCATTGTGTGGAGAAATATAACTAGTTTCAGTCTTCATAATTGTTGTACTCATTTCAATATGTATCCTATGTAACAAATAAGAAAAAAGAAAGGAAAATTACTATTATTAAATCATGGGTTTTATGTTCATAATTGATGGTCTTTTAGGTAAAAACATGTTCTTCGTCCTTCTAAAGTTTGTTAGCTCCTAGGATTTATTTTCATAAGTCAATGGAGTCAAAATCATGTTTATAAGACCCTTTCGGGGCAATTTGTAATTGTAAAAATATTTATTTTTGAGTCTAGAAAGTCCTATAATATCCAAGAGTACAAGCTGGACCTTAGATACTCAAGTCACCTTAAAGGAGGGAATTTGAACCGTTGAGAATGCTATATAAAGAGTAGTTTGACTTCATTTGGAGACACTCACACACAAGCTTTATATCCAAGAAAGAGTTTTATCTATAGTTGGGTAGCTGCAAGAGGGAGATTGAAGGACAAGATGAAGGAATACATAATTTTTTTGGTTTATGGGCTCTATATCTCTCACACATGCAAAGAAGCTAGGTTTATGCTACCATAAAAAGGCCAAAGTTGTAGGGCCAGGTTGTTAAGGAGCGAAGTTGTTTCCAGGGAGAAGAATTGCATGACCAAGTTGCTAGATAAAGAAAAATCCTTGTCTTGACCTTGTTGAACTTGGGGAGAAATGTTGTGCTCTAGGAAGGTCTCAAAAGTAAGATATATTAGGGTTTCTGCAATAGTTGCAAGGAAAAATTGTTGGGTCGAAGTTGTAGATGGAGTTGCAGCGTTGTAGCCGGCAGGTTGAAGTTGCAAGGAAGAGTAGATTGGTGCAAATTGAAGAAGGACTTGAGGAATGTATGACTTGGTACTGGGAGAAGGACTTGGTCTATGGATTTGGTCTTTGTATCTCATTTGAAGAAAATTCTAAGAAGAGAAGGGTTTCCAGTTTTTCCCCTTGGAGGGGTTTTTCCTTGATTGAGAGCCAATATTTGTGTCCTCTTTTGTTGTTATTGATTCTTGATATTGTTTGATGAAAAAATATCACTAAAGGACCTAATGAAGAAAACTAATATTCACAAGAAAGTATCAAGGTTAAGAAAATAAGATATAATAAACTTCAAATTTACATTTTCTAACATGGTATCAGAGCTAAGGTGACCAAGGAAGGAAATCAAAAGGACACTGGAAATAATTGTTGATCAAGGGATAAGAAGATCCAAGGCCTCAAAGAAGAATATTTTATATTGAGGGGATATAGTTAAAGGATTGTTTATAGAAGATCCTTCTAATCTAGGGTTTTTACATTGAAGAAGATCAAAACTACATCCATCTTGCTAGGACGATATTGATCTCGCAAAAAGGAAGTCTATTTGCAAGGCATCAATCTTGGAAGTTGTTAGTGGAGGAATGCTAGGGAACATCTTTCAAGGGAATAATCAAGAACTATCCAAAGATCTTAAAGACATCAAGAAGGTTGTAGATATTATTCAAGTAAGTATTACATTATCTCATAATGGTTGAATATTTAGGTCATGTAAGTTCTTTCTGCAAGGAGAGAAACAAGCTCGTAGGAGCAGTAAACTATCTAGCATGAAAGAAGAGGATTGACTTGACACTCACAAAGAAAGATGTGATGGGATATTTTACTGCAGAAATTACTAAACCAACAAAATACATGATAGAAGAAATAGAAAGGTACAAGAAAGGAGAAGTAAGAGCTCTAACGATCATAGTGGAATCAATCAAGGCTTGTTTTATTCCATTTGTGGCAAACCTATCTAGAGAGGCCTCCTATCTAGGTAACTGATCTCCCCCTCTCATGGTCAATAATTTAATTAATCATTTGAACTATATTGACATTAATGTCAAAATTTCTCTAAATTATAATGATATTCCTTTGATTCCCTCCCCTTTGCATTCAGTTCATGTGCCTACCGTCCCATCTCCCTTCAGATCTAATTGCACCCCTCCCTGCAATTTAACTTCCCATGGGGATCAATCGAAATTTTTGTTATCCAAGAAACCCTATAACATGTGTCCTAGGGATAGTAATCGAGACACCCTTGATTGTGTGGGGTCCTAAATAAATTATCTCCTATCAACCCCAAAAGGAACTCTAGGGGTAGGAAATTCTTCCTCACTAGGGCCAAAACATGACCAATTTGGAAATTGCGGAAGGAAAACATAAATATCTTGATGGGGTACTTAGAGAAAATAATACCCATGGCTTGGTTTCTCCATGATTATTTTATCCTTTAAGTGCAGGGACCTGACTATCCCTTCCAAAAAATTGGTCCTAAATACCTTGATGCACTCAGTTAAGATGAATATTATTTTTTTTCCAAGAGAGTTTAGGGGATGGACATATGATTAAAAATTGAATTATAGAACATGCTAATTGGATGGTTTTTTATAGCTTCTAATTCCAAAGGGAGATATGGGGGCTTATCATAGGGTTTCAGCCAAAAATTTATAAAAACTATGGGTGTATGGGGAGCGAACATGGTACTGGGAGTGGGAATCCTCTCTCTAGACCTGAATATTATGTTGAAGGTCATGAATATATATAGGCCATGTTAGGAACGAAATCTATTTTGGGATTCATTGATGTACAAATATTTTATGAAGGTGGTTAATATTGTAATTGGAGGTGACCTAAATTTCTCATTGGGAATGTCGGAGATATGGGTCCTCATTCTCACCAAGATGCCCAAGATGGATTTTTCTAACACCTTTTAGAATCTCATAAGCTTAGAGATGCTGACTTGGTAAAAATGCACCCTACCTGGAGGAACCAACATGTTGGTGATAACAAGGTAGCTTGTAGAATTGACCACATTTTGATAAAGGATGATTTATTGGAGATAATTATTTTATTCATACAATGGGTTGGCACTAGTGGGGAATCTTACCACCACCCCATTTTACTTGAGCTCAGAGGAGCCTTTAATAAACCTGATAATAAATTTTAATTCTACTCTTCATAGCTTAAGGGCGAGTCCCATCGAAAGTTATTTTCTAAGAACTAGTCTCCCTTTGACACAAATCAAGGGGGTTCAAGGGTATAGCAATTTTCTGCAAATTTGAAGAAAATTAAAATGGCATCCATCTAATGGGAAACTTAGAAAAAACCAAAATATGGAAAAACCATCATAAATATAGAAAATGAATTGAGAAAACTATAAGATTCTGGTGGAGGTGGCTATGATAACGAGGAAGATAAGAAAAGGGTTTTTTTTTCTTTGGAAAAGGAGAAAATTAAGATCCTAAATGATAGAGAAGAGATGTGGAGACTTAATAGTAGGGCCACCTGGCTTCAAAGTGGAGACGATAACACTAGGTTTTTTCAAAAAAAATCCAATGGCCATAAGACTCAAAACACTATGGGAATTAAACAATCCGTCAAGAGGAAGAATCTCTACATTTAAAAATATATATATAGACATGGGGTAAACCATTGTAATAATATCTTTTAGGCCCAAAAATAAGTGTTTATAGTTGAAATAATTGGAACTTCCTAATATTTTCCTCATTTTATAGACCGCGAGGAAAATATAGAGATAATGGAACTTATGTTGAAACCACAACATATAAAATTTGAGCATGCACGCTATGTTCTATTAATAAAAAAGGATTACGCATATACATGAAGTGTTGTATCAAGATAGGGAAACTATCTTGGACACATAATCACTTGGTTGAGAGAATCTCTCAACCACACACCAATCTAGGAAACATAATAGGAACAAAATCCTCTAGATAGAAAGAATCGCAACTGAGACATGTAGGAATTACTTTTTCCAACACACCCCCTTAATGACTACTTTTCTCGATATTAATCTGCAAAGTATAGTTGTGGTTAAACATAACAAAAAATATATGTCGACGTCCATATAAAGTAGCAACCATCCACTGAAATTCATGGGTGCCAACCACTGCAACCGCTAGTCTCGTAGGATGTCCTTCGCATACATGGTTCTATCAACTATTATCAATGCATACATGTACCTATACCTTTAAATCCCCCTCCAACATCATCATCATGGGTTTTATCGTATTACCCATAACCATGATATGGGTTTTATCGGATTACCCTCAACCATGCCAATAAGCGCTCTCAACCACCAAGGCTCAATGTTGTCACCAAGGCACTCAATTCAACCATAAAGGCTCAACACAACCATGAAGGCTAAAATATGCCACCAAGGTATAACTCAGCACCAAGGGCCTCAAATCTACCACTAAGGCACTTTGGCCACCATGGGCCACAAATCTGCCACTAAGGCACTCGAGCCACTAAGGCTCACCAGAGACCCGACTCAACCAGGCCCAGGGTTTTCTCGACTCACCCTCAACCATGCCAAGGGATTTTTTGACTGACCCTGAACCATGCATAAATGACTCCCTCTCCTCTTCAATCTCACACATGGTTTATGGATTACCACAAACTGACACTGCAAAGTGGTTTCTGGTTGACCACAAACCTGCAATTACAAAGTGCTTTTCAGATTACCACGAACTTCATGGGTATAAATATGCCTCATCAGGCTTACATTACACACTCCAACTCTTGGAGTTACCAGGAACATACTCTAAAAATACCACTACAAAAACATCGTAGACTTGCTTACTATTAAATTTATGTGACCATCATCAAGAGCATATTCCACAAAATCACACAACTTTAATTTAATTGTCCATCAAACTTTAATCGGTTTTGCTGATCCTTTACCTCATATTTTAAAATTGTTCACATCTTGGCATTTTTGTCTTTGTCAATTAAATCTTGGAACTCCATGTTTAACCTGTCATTTGTTAGAGTTGAAAATTCTAACAAAGCAAATTACCTACATTGAGTTAGCTAGGCTCAATAAGGCTCAATAATTTTAAACATGATTCCAAGAAACAAAATAAAAATAAACTTTTCAGATTAACAAGAACATCAAATTTCTCTATCTCTGCCCAAATATGACTATTTCTTGAACAAAATAGCAACCACTCTTCTCCAACGATACCTTAGAGGGGTCCACTGATAAAGCAATAGATCTATGACTTTTCAACTTTCAATTGGTCTTAATGCAGTGCATATGATCCAGACATGGTCACTCACATCTGTTCTGGCACTCGCGACGGTTCCGTCATGGGCACCTACAAACCAAGCATGCCTCTGTAAGGAAGGAATTTTCTTTCCAAAGATGCCTGCAACACCAATACTGGAGAAAAATGTTGCACCTCATCTTGCCGTTACACCACATACGATTGCTTTCCTACAGTTTGTTCTAGAAAAACATGTACATATTTTCATAAGGAAATATTTCTCAACAAACAAACACTTCTAATGTTTTGTGTTTCTATTTTTCGACTCCTTGGTGCCAATTCATACTTGGAGCAAGAAATCGTCCTCATGAATAGATTTCTTCTGCAAAATTACAAGACAGCCTGAGAGACTTGTAACCCAAATCTGTGCTTTGTGTAGATCCAACTTGCAGAATATGAGTCCTTCGTTGCATGCTTCCAACAATGGGCTCAACACTTTTAGCATAACAACCCATGTAGCTACTGGATCCATGTGACAAGGCTGCAGAACTTTATCCATTATCCCAAAATAGAATGACAAAAACGAGGGCAAAGACGACGAATACCTGGAAATAATAGTATTCCTATCCACTCGTCCCAATGTAGAGAGGACTGCACAATCATCACTGTTCGGATTTTAAAGACAAAAAGTACATAATAAAAAAAATTTAAAAAATTAAGGCAGGGACAATTTGTTGACTTCAAATGATTCGGAAGACACTGTAGAAATAATATGACATCATTGTCCCATCTTGGGATGACATTGTAAATAGCCTAAATTTTGCAATCTGAGAGACCCATGAGAAGCCACCAGTGAATGGATTAACACACATCTTCTCCTGATGCTGCTCACCAAATGACGGATCTGCTCACACATCCATGGCCTCCACCATGACCAACCAATGTGTGATGCTAATGGATCTTCCTGATCTCAAAATATGTGTCAAACAGGAACACCAGTGCAGGAGTCAAGTGCAGGAATACCACGCATATCCGCCAAGGAGATCCACCATGAGCAGACCAAGTCCTCCAATAAGCTCCAGAATAACTTTAATAATCTGATGGACAATCAAAAACACTCAATGGAAAAAAAAACTCTTTATTTCCTTTGGCCAGGAGGGGCCAAGGCGAGGCCCAAAAAGGCGGCCAAGCCCAAACGGGCTTTGATATCAAGATAAAATCTGAGCATGCATGTTATGTTCTATTAATAAAAAAGGATTACATATATACATGAAGTGTTTTCTCAAGATAGGGAAACTATCTTTGACACACAATTACTTGGTTGAGAGAATCTCTCAACCACACACCAATCTAGGAAGCATAATATGAACAGACTCCACTAGATAGAAAGAATAACAACTGATACAAGTAGGAACTACTTTTTCCAACAACAACTACAAAAATTCCTCCATGGTTTTCAGAAAGATAAAAGCCTCGGGTTAGATGGTTGATTAATGGAGTTTTTCTTAGGATTTTATGAATTGCTAAAGGATTACCTTTTGGGGGCAGTGGAAGATTTTAATGCTCATTGAATGTTATTTTCATTTACTTGAACCCCAAAACTGACATTCCAAATTCCTTTTATGACTTCAGGCCCATATCACTCTGTAATTTCATATAAAAAATCATCGCCAAGCCTATGCCAAACATATTGAAGTAGCTCCTCTCTCATAATATCTCTAATGAACAATTCACATTCCTTGATGACATATAAATCCATGAAGCTATAGGGGTTGCCTAGGAGATCATGCATAGCCTAAATTCATGGAAGAAAAAATGTATGATCATCAAGATTGATGTATCAAAAGCTTTTTATTTACTGAATTGGTTTTATATGAGATTATTGCTCACTCAGTTTTTGGAGTCCCATTTATAAATAAGATTATGAGTTGCTTATATTTTTTCTTCTTACCAATGGCGTGACATCCAAATTTTTCCAAGATCAAAGAGATTTAAGGTATGGATTCCCCCTCTCACCCCTCCTTTTACTTCTAGTTGCTCATTGCCTGAGTAGATTATTAAAAGAAGTAAAATCGAGGGGGATCTTGATGGGGTATGGGTGGCCGAAAATATGAATATAACACATTTTGTTTTTGTTGATGATTTTTTTATTGTTCAGTGATGGCTCACATCGAGACTTGGCTACAATGAAGGATGTGTTAAATCTATTTTAGAAATCCGTGGGAATGTTGGTAAATGATAAAAAATCATCACTAGTGAAACTGAAATGTCAAGGGACGAAGATGCCTACGCATAAAGCCTCATTCCCTTCCACTAACTGGAATTTGAATATGGCTTGAAGTATTTGGGCTTCCAATCATGGAGTTTCAAATGGATTTCTAGAGAAGTAAGACTAGTCCTAATGAAGTCTGTACTCGAATAAATTCTGGTATTTTGGATATATCTAGCATGGATTCCTAATGGGGTTCTTATGTTATCCATAAGCTTCACAATAGATTCCTGTGGTTGGTTAATAAATAAGGAAGGATTTTTTCATGGGTCAGATGGGATAAAATCTCCATGGAAAACGTTTGGGGAGGGTGGGGCTTAAAAAGTTTTCCCCCTTTTTCAAAGGCCTTGGCTACAAAAGTAGGCTGGAGATTGTTGTCTACATAAAGTATTTGGTCTACAATTTCTCTCAAAAAATACATCTATTTTATCCCCTTAGAATACTGACTGTGGTCCCTAGAGAATAAAATACCAAAAATGTCCATCATATGAAAAATTGTGCTTACTTCTTTCACTGTGATTGAAGAGGGGATTGTGTGAAAAGATGGAGACAGGGAGAAAAAGAAATATAGGAATAGACCCAAGGGTCAGTTGCGGGGAATATTTCAGTCTCCCCACATACATGACCCAATTCTTAAATGACTAAGGTAGGTTCACTCTCAATCATGTTGCAGATCCCCTCAGCTCTACAATATTGGCCGAGGGTTGGGTTATAGGCCAAGCCCTCAATCTTCCTCTGGATTATCAGATCCTTTGAAATAACTTAAATCTAGCTTTGAACATTTCTCATGTATGAATCGGGGAAGAGGAGGTGGATACCCAATGTTGTATTCAATAGGCTTGGGGTATTTACACTCCAAAAGAATGCTATACTCACATATGTAGTAACAGGAAATCTACAGATGATATCTGCTGGTGGAAGAAAATCTAGAAGCTAAAAGGTCAACTCAAAACACGTCTATTATGTGGTGTCTACTAAAAAAAAAAATTCCTTCCAGGTACCATCTTTAGTATCACAACATGTAGGGGCTGAGTTGGTGTGCTTTATGCAAGAGCATTGTTAAATATATTAATCGTTTGTTATCACCTAGCCCTTTTCAGACGCTGTTTGGAAGAGTCTTAGAGATAAGGTGGATGCCATATTGAGTTGGAGTGGGGTATCTTTTAGAGAGGCTAGAAGGATTGGGGGGACCAAATTAATCCTTAAAAATTGGGAAACTTTCCATGCCTTATATGTTGGGGGCTTTGGAATTCCATAAACAAATCCGTTTTTAAGGACAAAGACCCAGTTCTATATCAAGTGGCAGCAAAGGTGGTAGTAGATTTTTATCTCGTACCTAATAATCAAGAAGTCCATACCCCTCGTACTGTGGTAGGAAAATAAGTGGACAAAACCATCCCCTAGTATTTATTTGACAGTGTCTTCGAGAAATAGATCATGTCGGGGTGGTGCTATCCTCTGTCTCCACGAGAATAATTCTTATAAAATGTAGAGTAGTATAGGAAGTGGTTCAAACAATTATGTAGATCTTCATAGCCTTAAACTTATCCTCCTTTTTTCCATTGAAAATATGTTCATTCTTTGTAGATATTTAGTGATTCTATGATTGTTGTGAACTAGTTCTACAAGGTGCAATGATGTCATATTCATAATTTGTTCCCCATTCTTAAGGAAGTCTTACAACTCAAACAACATTATATCTGATATATTGTCGACACATTTACAGGGAAAGAAACAGTGCAACAGACACGCTCTCTAAAGCATGCACTTCTCAAGACCTAGGAGTTTGGAAAATCAACGAGAAGATAAATGAATAAATAACAATATACTATCATAGACTCTTCATTGAAGGCCTTCAACAGATGGCACTTGACACAAAATCTTGGATATCATATTATTTTTTATTTTTTGATACATGCAAAGAACCATGGAAAATTTTCTCTATTAGACTCTATGAGTCCTACTTTTAGTTTAATCTACTGTGCTTTTTGGAAAGTTATAGTTCATGCCTATGGGCAACTTATTGTCTACAATTTTTTTAGCGGACTCTTGCTTATATGTTATGTATTTTTGGGTATGCCTCGAGATATGAAAATAAGGCATGTTTTTTATCACTACTAGTGGTACATATTTTTGAGTGCTTAATGCACATGCAACATGCAATTTTATTCTATATAAAAAAAAACACAATTCTGTTAGGAAAAAAGAAAGAAAGAAAAAAAAACGAATAAAAAAACAAGAAAAAAAAAAAACATTATCCTAATAGTTTATATGGTTATGATATTTACGCTGTAAGGCGTCACTATTTGAAAACAACTCCCCTAGTTGCCACTATGTCCATGTTTGAACCATTGGATCAAATGTTAGACGATTGAAATGTTTTAGGCCATTAGATCAAGTAAATATTTTTATATATGTTTTTTATAATGTTAGTTTTTTTTTTAATAAGTTAGACTAAATTTAGGTTTTGGTGACATTTTGACTATGTCAAATTACACAAAATTAAAAATAAAAGTAAATTAAATAAAAATATTGACATAATGTAATGAACATTTTAACTAGGTCAAAATACAATAAAAAATAGAAATAATAAAATGAAATAATCATAAACTATAAATACAACCCATGGTATTCATGTGGAATGTAGTTTCTTTATAGGGGGAAACTAAGATGACCTAAATCAATCTTAACTCTCGATTTAAACTATTTATTTAATAAATTTATTTTTAAATTTTTATAACCATTACTCTTTTAAAATTTTACTTAATAAAATGTATCTAAATTTCATACATCCAAATATACATAGTTTTTCTTTTTCTGTATTATTTTTGTTACAACTATTTTATTATTCCAAAAACACATGATTTTTTTTGTTATATATTATTTATGTTACAATTGTTTTATAATTCATGAGTATTATTTCTTAGTATATAAAAAATTAAATAATGAAAATTTTAATTAGGTCAAAATACAATAAAAAATAAAAATAATAAAATAAAATAATCATAAACTATAAATACAGCCCATGGTGAAGAGAAGCTTCCAACTTTACAATAAGCCATAAAAGGGCATAAGGTTGAATGTATGGAATTCATTTTCCCTGATACACATGAGAAGTGAAATGAAAAATCTTGGAATTTGGAAAATGTCACGAAGCTTATCTCATGTTTCATTCATTTAGATTGAATTATATGGAAGAAGAAAAGCACGACAATAGATACTTATCAAGAATGTATGATTCTTTAGAAGGAAACAACGTTGACAAGGCTACGGAGAACCAAATAGCAGAATTAAAAATAGAAGAGGACTCTTCAAAAAATGTGTTACTCAAGGATTTTGGAATCCAGATGATCTACATTATCTCGTTGATTCATTTTCATACATCCAAATATACATATTTTTTCTTGTTAAGTATTATTTTTGTTACAACTATTTTATTATTCCGAAAATACATGGTTTTTTTTTGTTTTATATTATTTATGTTACAATTGTTTTATAATTCATGAGTATTATTTCTTAATATATAAAAAATTAAATAATGAACATTGTAAATAGGTCAAAGTACAATAAAAAAATTAAAATAATAAAATAAAATAATGATAAACTATAAATATCCTGGATGCGGGTGTACAGCCAGCAGATTAACTCGATGGGACAGGGGTGTGGTGAGGTGGGTCGACACCTGCCCACCCAGGACATGGCAGATATTTGGCCATCGTTCAGCGGATCTTGGCATTTAAGTTTTGCAGATCTCCTCGACATTGTTTCAAGGGGGTCTGGTTTTCATTTTACGCCCACTGCGCGGATTGCTGCCTTTGCATGCTTCTGTATGCTGGAGACTTTGGCCCTCATCAATGCCTCTGTTATGATGGGAGACTCTTGATGCGTGAGAGGGAAGGATAAATGGCAGGAAGGAGATGGGCCTTTTGTGGAGTTGCCTCAATTGCACCGCGCCCGCTTCTATCTGGTCTCTGGTCTCAATTCTGCTTTCAAACTGTATTGTGTCAATTCTACCAGTCCTGGTGTCTCTCGCTACCTGGAGGGGGAAGTTCTTCTGGAGTGGCGCTCTGGTCCTATAGCGACGCTGCCTCCTCTGGACCCTGGGCACCTCACTCGGGCCTCTGGCTTCATTTCAAATTGTTATTTCCCTACCATTGCTACTGTTTGGTCCCTTTTTGGCTCCCTGATGCCACGTCTGTGCCACAGAATGCGGAGTCGCAGAGGTGGCACCAGGGGTCATCCTTTGAGTGCACAGTCTAGCCCTTCTTCAGTCTCACCTTATCTCTCTAGCGGTATGTTGGCTGGCCACTACCCCCGCACTCGCAGTGGGAGAGGGTGTCTCCTTGATTCTCGCCATAGCTCGAGCTCCCCTGCTCTTCATCCTCCGGCCAGCTCGCCTCCCCCCACCACTGGCTCCGTGCGCTTCACCTTCAACAACGCGCTGCTTCGTCCTATAATTATTGCTATCTTCACAGTGGTCTTCCATGAGGAATCCCAATTGGAGGAGGCTAGCACCCATTCAGCGGGACTTGGTGTGGACTTCGCCCAGACTTCGAACATTCAGATGAGAGCAAGTGGCATGACGAGGCAGGTTTCAGATGATCATGCACGTAGCGTTCCTGATGTTGTGATGGCTCCAGCTGATCTAGGTCCCTTAGTTTCTGAAGATGCTCTTGCCAAGGATTTGCTTGCATCAGGTTGGTGTCATATTGTTGAAGAACCTCCAGATGACTAGTCTGTTTATTGTAATGCTTTTTTCTTTCCCTGCAGCCCATACAATTGGGCTGGTCACTGTGCAAACTGTTATGTGGAATTTTGGCTCTTTTTTGTACTCTTTTGGATCCATGCAAACTCTGCATCTTCAGGAAGATCACATCTTGCTCCCCTGTGTGGGTTTTGGCAATTTTCTTCAGACTGGTTTCTCTGTCAATGGGCAGTCTCCTTATTTGTTTTTCTTGATAATTCTGCCTTCCTCCAGGGCAGTAGTTTTGACTACGGTCACAATGTAATTTTACTCCCTTGTTAATAGATCAATCTTACTTAGAAAAAAAAAATGATAAACTATAAATACAGCCCATGGTATTGACCCATGGTATTCATGTGGAATGTAGTTTGTTTATAGGGGGACCTAAGATGGCGTAAATCAATCTTAACTCTGGATCTAAAATAATTATTTAATAAAATTATTTTTAAATGTTTATAACCATTATTCTTTTAAAATATTACTTAATAAAATGTATCTAAATTTTCATACATCCAGATATACGTAGGTTTTCTTGTTTTGTATTATTTTTGTTATAACTATTTTATTATTCCAAAAATACATGGTTTTTTTTGTTATATATTATTTAAGTTACAATTGTTTTATAATTCACGAGTATTATTTCTTAATATATAAAAAATTAAATGAATAATGAAATTTTTTAAAATATGTGATCTTTTTTAAATTTCCAAATTATTTCACAGGACATGATTTATCTTGAGCAATAATGACGAATGCTCATTATTCTCATTTTTTAAATAACACTAAATTTATCTTTAAAGGGGTCAGTAACAATTGTTTTGTTTGTATCAAAGTCAAGGATACAGAAGAAAGGAGACATGGTGACGAGAAGCTTCCAACCTTACAACAAGCCCTAAAAAGGCATAACGTAAGTTGAATGTATGGAATCCATTTTCCATGACACACATGAGAAGTGCAATGAAAAATCTTGGAATTTGGAAAGAAAATATTAGAAGCTTGTCACGCTCCATCAGAATGTATGATTATTTAGAAGGAAAAGATGTTGACAAGGCTATGGAGGACCCAATCAAGAATGTATGATTGTTTAGAAGGAAACGACATTGACAAGGCTATGGAGGACTGAATAGAAGAATTAAAAACAAAAAAGGAATCTTCAAAAAATGGGTTACTCAAGGATTTTGGAATCCAGATGAGCTACATTATCTCACTGATTCAAGCAAGAGCTCAAAAAGAGAGAGACAATAGTGATATAGAGACAATTTATTCATAAACAAGAGAAAGCTAGAATTATAACACAAGATAGAGTTACACGAAGAGAAACATTCCAATTGTAAGGAGGACTCAAAAAATACTCGAAAAAAGACACTTACCTATTGCAATCAGTTGAAAAAAAGTATCTCTAAAGGGTCACTTGGGGAGGAATCTGTTATTTAAAAGATTGGGAAAATAATTTCATTTCAAAAAAAAATGTATTATCACTAGGGAAGGGAGTTATTACATTTAAAATTTGTTCTCATTCTTGTCACTACAAAATTTGATTGTTTCTTTTATTTGATGGGAAAATAAATGATCTATAAAAGGCACTAAAGTCTTGAATTATGATCCTTAAAAAATTCGCTAGATTCCCTGATTATGAGCTGATTTTTACTTCTTACTTTTGGGTCTTCATGATGGTTGTTATTCTGACTAGGGTGAAAATTCTCAAATAAGTGGGATATTGGTCGTTCAAAGAGGAATTATGGAAATATTATTGTAGATAATTTATTAATATAAATTATCTGAATTGAGATTATAATCATCCCCAAGGTTAAAAAGGGCTTAAATGTCTCTTATCCATAAAATTGACGATTAAGATAACTCTATGCTCTATGTTCAAATGAAAAGTGAAGGTGGATTTAACATACTTAAGCTTCTTAGTAGTCTCTTATGAAGTACAACATGTCATAGTGATAAGTTTTTATTCCATTAAATAATTCTAGCTATAGAGTAGATTATAGGAGTAGTATCTGAGGAATTCAATATTGCGAATGTGATAGAAGAAAATAATTTCATGGAAGGGTGAAGTCTATCTAACTTGGTCATAAAAACCAAGTCCATCCTTCATAGGAAAAAAAACATGCAAATTTCATCATATAGAGGTCTTGAGTACTTTGGCCAAAAAGTCTCATCCATTATGAAAAACCACATCTTACATGCAAATAACAAAGAAGTTGTTCCACATCAATTACCAGATATGGATATTTTTATTTGAGGTCCAGTAAACATAATTCTCCACCCCTAATTCTAGAGGATCAGTTGGAGCTGAGAAAGTTCCTTCTACCTCTTCTTTCTTATATGCTATTCTTTCTTATAACACAACCTTACAGCATTTCCTGATTCAAGCAAGCACTCAAAAAGAGACAAATGATAGTGATATAGAGACAATTTATTCATAAATAAGAGAAAGCTAGAATTATAACACGAGATAGAGTTATGGGAAGAGAAACATTCCAATTGTGAGGATGAATCAGAAAACACTAGACAAAAAACACTTACCTATTGCAATCAGTTGAAAAAAAAGGTATCTCTAAAGGGTCACTTGGGGAGGAATCTATTATTTAAAAGATTGGGAGGAAAATAAATGATCTATAAAAGGCACTAAAGTCTTGAATTATGATCCTTAAAAAGATCGCTAGATTCCCTGATTATGAGCTGATTTTTTCTTCTTACTTTTGGGTCTTCATGATGGTTTTTATTCTGACTAGGGTGAAAATTCCCAAAGATGTGGAATATTGGTCGTTCAAAGAGGAATTATGAAAATATGATTGTAGATAATTTATTAATATAAATTATCTGAACTGAGATTATAATCATCCCCAAGGGTTAAAAAGGGCCTAAATGTCTCTTTTCCATAAAATTGACGATTAATATAACTCTATGCTCTATGTTCAAATGACATGTGAAGGTGGATTTACCATACTTAAGCTTCTTATTAGTCTCTTATGAAGTACAACATGTCATAGTGATAAGTTTTTATTCCATTAAATAATTCTAGCTGTAGAGTAGAGTTCTAGGAGTAGTATCTGAGGAATTCAAGTGACTGAAAGATTGAATATGTATGCTATGAACCTAAATTACTAAACTGAAAGATTGAATATGTATGCTATGAACCTAAATTACTAAACTGAAAAAGGATTAGATATCTAGAATAGAATATGGACATATATTACTTAACTGAGAAATGAATGATTAACTATTTCTCCTTTCAAATGAATGATTAACTATTTTTTCTTTCATAAAAAAGTAGCACCATATTTGATAGAGGTGAAGGCTAAATATTTGGACTTGGATTAATTATTAGATTATAAATAAAGAAATCATATTAATAATAATTGATAATATCAAAGTTTGTACGTTAACAAAATTTAAAAATAAACTAATATTATATGAAATAAAATTATTAATAAAAATAATTTAAATATTATAATTTTTTAAAATAATAACATTATTTTTAATTATTTTTTTAAAATTAAAATTAAATTTTATAGATTTTTATATTTAAAAAAAAATTATAATATTAAAATGTATTTTAATTTGGCTAATTTTATTCCAAATCTAATATAAATTTTTTAAATCATATTTTTAATTTGTGAAGATATGTAACTATTGAGTATGCTAAATCTATTTATCTCTTCAAAATGTATTATAAACAACAAGAAATTACAATCTTGTTTGAAATTGTATTGCCAATTTTGACAAAAAAAATTCCTCCCTAAGAGACCACTCTCTCATTAAACTAATGTAAGCCTAACCCTGAGGGTGTGGAGGAGAATTGAACCCATGGCCTCCCAATGACAAGGTGCTTTAGCAACGAGACCTCAACTAACCATCATGGCTCATTTCGTCTATTAGTTAGACTATGTTAAAATAAGTTTAAGATAATAATTAATTTTTTTAATTTACAAATTTAAATATCAACAATTAAAAATTAATCATTTAAAAAAATAATAAATCAATAATTATTATATTTTTTGGAAAATTTTCAACATAAATTATTTGAATCTCATGCTTTACATATTACTTTATAACAAGGCAGTGGCCAATTAAGCTACACCCCTTGGACTTTCTAACATAAATTATTATTAATATATTATCATTCATATTAATTTATACTTAATAAGTAAGTATATTTGAGACATGAAATAAAAGCTATAAATTATAATATTTTTAAAAAGGCCTAAATCCATCTTAAGTCTGGATCTACCAAGTTCAAAATTTTGTATAGCTAGTACAATTATACAAATTTAAAATTTCATATAATTAACATAATCATATTAAAAAAAACATGGAATATGATTCATATTAAAAAAAACCATGGAACATGATTCTTAATTATGAAAATTTGCTTTATTTTATTAAGGAAATTTTTAACTTTTAAATAGCTTTGGATACAATTTTATGGCTTAATAATATTACATGCCCAATAAACCATAACTCATATTTTCTGATAGATTCACTCAATTGTATTAAAGGAACCTAACTTTGAAGGTATCAAGGAAAATTGACTCACTGAACTGTACTTTAGCGAACTTGACCAATTAAACCCTGTATTTTAACAAACTTCAACAATTAAACTAAATTAAACTAACAATAAAAACATATTCATCTAATATTCTTTTAATTAATCAATTTAATTAAACTCATAATACAGTATACACGCACTCCCATCTAATATGGTAAATTTTATGAAAAACCTATCAGCCCCGTACAAATTTCAGTACCTAACATACATGACAATACATTAGATGTCTACAAGTTCATAATCCAGTATGCACTTACTGCAGCATTCAATTTAAATTCGGCTCCACGAAATTCGGGAGCATTTTGAAAAAACAAAATTCCCCATAAATATCATTACTTGTAAGCATTTTGAAACAGCAAACTTCCCTATAAAAATCACTATTCGCAGCAGAAACATATTGCAAGCCATGAAGAAGATAAGATTAAGCTCGAGAAGAAAAATAGGTCCCCACCAGAAACGAGAATATTGAAGCTGTAGCAGAAGAAAAAGAGTCGGAATATGCAGAACCAGCAGCAGCATACACCACCAGCACAATCCCCTACAACAACTTCTCATGGCCGCCATTTCTCAACAGAAATCAGTTAAACGGGCACCTCAAGTGGAGAGCAGAGTCCAGTCCAGTCGGAGCCTTTGAGTGGAAATGTCAAGATTGATTGCAATTATTTTGAGACAGCTGTTTGAGAGTTTATATAGGCACAGAAATCCTTACGATAGATTTCATGTGACTTAGGATGTAGTGCTTGCGGATTCGTGAGTATCCTTCTGATATATATTTATTTTGGATTTTATTATTTTAATTTTGAATTTATTAATTGCCGACGCAAATTAAATAAATGAAAATTGTAGTATTTTGAAAATTTTGAAATTAAAATGAATTATATATATATATATATATATATATATATATATATATATATAGATATAGATTGGGTTAGTGCTGGATTTTATGAAAAAAATGAAATTTTTTATTTTTGAGGTGGAGTTTTGGGCTTTTGGCATGGCATGTCATGAGGTTTTATAAAGCTGGCTATATTTACCATCTAGTTCAACTCTATTTATTGTTTATCTATTTATTATTTATGGATAGTGGTGAAGTGATTTAAAAGGTTTGGGGGGTGGTGGAGCTCTATTCATCATTTATCTATTTATTATCTATGGATGGTGGTGAAGTGATTTAAAAGGTTTGGGGTGAAGCTTTGAGCTTTCTCACTTGGTTTGGCATGGCATGGCATGAGGTTCTATAATTAAGGCACACTCTATTTACCATCTCGCCCAACTCTATTTACCATCTAGCCTTACTCTATTTACCATTTATATATGGCAAAAAAGTGATATTTCAGGTGAAATTTTAGGCTTTCTCACTTGACCTGACATGAGGTTCCATAATCAAGGTCTACTCTATTTACCATCTAGCCTTACTCTATTTACCATCTATATATTGCAAAGAAGTGATTTAAGACGTTATTTACCATATAGCCTAACTTTATTTACCATTTATAGATGGTGGAAAGTGATTTAAGAGTTTTTTTTAATATATATAAAAAAAATTGTAATTTTGTAAGTAATATATATATATATATATATATATATATATATATTGAGATGCACAAATAGAATGGATAGTGTAATATTTTCAATATTGGAAATGTAAAATGTATTTGATTTCTCTAGCTTAAAAAATGTTTCTTCCAAAGTGGGTCCACACTACACATATTCCATGTGAAGGTATGTCTCTCTGTCACCAAGTGTGACCATGAGGTTGGGACAATTGGTAGGAATGGACAAACCTCATGTTATTTGGATGCCACTAGCAATTATGAGAAGTCATATCAAGCTCAACTTGCAATATTCAATGATCACTCTCATACTCCACTATTATTGCAATTTAACCTTAGTGCATTCTACAACCAAGATGGAAGCAACCTCAATCTTATGGCTAACCAGTTTTAAAAGTGTTATATTTTTAGAGGAATGCCCAACTATGAAAATCATTTGGGTGAGTTGTCTCTAGCATTCTCTACTTTTATGCAGCATTTTACAATCTTGTAAGTGTTTCTAGCTAGTAAACTTAGCCGCCTTTAAACAAACCTCTCTATCATTTTGGGATCACCTCCTCTTTGTTTGTTTCCATACTCCTTGGAATCTAATCCTGGGCTCTTTATTGGACATGACTCTATACTCTCTACTATTTATGGATTTATTTTTCTAAAATAGTTAAAAACCCATTAATATAGAAACTAATTGTTCACAATGTCCTTAAAATTTTAATGAAATCCTAGTATCTAGAATGAATCATTATCATTTTATTTTGTCTATAGCCTTTAACTTATAAATTTATTCTAAATACCCATATAATTTATGAAATTTATTTAAACAAAATTAGCAATAAATCAAGTCAAATAAGGCTATTAAGCTTTAACCTCCCCCATCCACCCCCCCCCCCTCCCCTCCTTTCTAACTAGAGGAATCGACAACTTGCCTAGTTTCATACTCGTCACACAAGGTTTATTCTAATCACTACCACTATAACCCATAAGCGTTGGACACTACCCTCAACACATGACCATGAGCAAGCATCAAGGTATTTGAACATCAAACCTTATATTCACATTTACTTTACATTTTCAGGGCTTTCTAAGTGATCTTACCTGGGGGGCTAAGTGGGGGCTAACCTCTCTCTCTCTCTCTTTTAAAAATATCTTTGTTCTTTTTTATTTTGTATAAACAAATTCATGGGTCCTTTTAAAGCCAATGTTTTCAAGTATTCCTATTATTTATTTGAAAAATAAATTCGTCAAACTATTCCTAATATTCCCGACTTTCCACCTATCTCCATTATGTGAAAAATGTGGCATCTATAGATGATAAAAGAAATGAGCTCTTTAGGTCATGGTTCTTTGCCATTGCAACTCTACAAGCTTAGATATGAAGACAAAAGGTTGTTGCGGTCTGGATCATGGTCCGTTGGTCATATCGCTAGATGAGTGTGGTCGTCGATGACTAATTTCAGCAAATCGAGATTCCGAAAAAAACATTTCAAACTCATGAGGGTCATTATGAATTTTTGGTCATGCCCTTTGGCCTTACCAATGCGCCTTCTACATTTCACGGGTTAATGAATTCCATTTTTAAAACCTTCTTTAGAAAATTTGTGTTAGTATTTTTGATGATATACTAATCTACAACAGGTCTTGGAAGGATCATTTTCAACATGTTGACATGGTGCTCAAACTATTGGAGGAGTAACAATTATATGCAAAAACCTCCAAATGTTTCTTTGGAGTACAAGAGGTGGAATATTTGGGTCATATTGTATCTCAGGAGGGTGTTAAGGTAGACCCTAAGAAAATTAAATCCATTAAGAAATGGAAAGTCCCCACAACCATAAAGTAGTTGCGAGGATTTCTCGGGTTAACATGGTATTATCACAAGTTTGTTAAGAATTATTGGAGAATAACAATGCCTCTAACAAAATTATTGAAGAAGGATGAATTTTCATGGACTCCTGAAGCAACTAAGGCCTTTGAAAATATTAAAGAGGCAATGTGCCTAGCACCAGTCTTAGCTACGCCAGACTTCACAAAAACCTTTATTGTTGAATGTGATGCCTCAGGAAATGGAATTGGTGCTATTTTAATGCAAGAAGGAAGACCCATTGATTTTGAAAGTCGTCCAATCAAAGGAAAGTATTTACAGAAAGCTATTTATGAGAAGGAAATGTTGGCAGTACTACATGCACTAAATAAATGACGACCTTACCTAATGGGAAGACACTTCAAGGTAAAAACCGATAATGATAGTCTTAAACACTTTATGGAACACAAACTATCTTTACAATAGCAACAAAAATGGGTCACAAAGATGTTGGGTTATGAATTTGAAATCATCTACACAAAAGGGAAGCTAATGTTGTTGTAGATGCACTCTCAAGAAAGGATGAGGAGGTGTTGTGCCATTTCTATTATCCAACCAGATTGGATAACCGAAGCAAGGGAGGAATGTAAAAATGATGAAGAAGTATGGACACTCATTCAAAATTTTCAGCAAGATCCTAGTACATCTGATACATTTAGTTGGAAAAATGATTCCTTATGGTACAAAGATCGCTTATATCTTTGTAATAATTCCCAACTAAAACAAAATATTCTTTTGAAATTGCACACCTCTCTTGTAGGAGGACACTCAGGATTTTTTAAAACTTACCATAGGGTGAAGAAAGATTTTTTTGGGGATGGCCTTAAATTTGATATTCAAAATTTTGTGCCAGAATGTTTGGTTTACCAGCAAAATAAAGTTGAGAGAATTAAGATCTCGGGTCTGCTACAACCTTTACCCATTCCAAGTCAATGTTGGGAGGAATTCAATCTTCTGTATTTAAGTAGATCTGATCTTCTGCATGGCAAAGACTACTCCTAGCTTCTGTTTGAGATATTTGAACGCCTCCCTGGGTAAAGGTTTGGTAAATATATCAGAAACTTATTCTTTGGAGGGCACATACTCCAACTTCACCTTTTGTTCAAGTACTTGTTCACGTAAGAAGTGATACTTGATGGGAATGTGCTTGGTTTTGGAATGCATAACAGGATTCTTTGAGATACTGATGGCACTTGTGTTATCACACATAATGGATATATGAGGTGAACATTTGATTTGAAAATATTGTAATGTTTGCATCATCCAGAGAAGTTAAGTGCAACATGATGCGGCAGCCACATATTCTGCTTCTGCTGTAGATAAGGCAATAGAGCTTTGCTTCTTGCTAAACCACGATACTAGCTGGGGTCTCATGTAGAATGCACCACCACTAGTGCTTTTCTGATCATCAATATTTCCAGCCCAATCTGCATCAGTGTAAGCATGAAGAGTGAGATTAGCATTCTTTGGATACCATAATCCAAAGTCTTGAGTTCCTTGTAGATATTTGAATATTCTTTTGACAGCCTGAAGGTGAGATTATTTTGGATTAGCTTGGAATTGTCCAACAATCCCAACTGCATGCATAATGTCTGGTCTAGTCCTAGTGAGATATAGTAGACTTCCTATCATAGATCTGTATTCTGGTTGATTCACCGTGGGATAATCATCATGAGAACTAATATTACATCCGGTTACAATTGGAGTACTTACAGGTTTGCACTCTTCCATGCCATACTTCTTCAGAATTTTCTTAAGATATTTTGTTTGTGATAAGAATATGCCACCTGTTGCTTGTTGCACTTGTAAGCCAGGAAATAATGTTAGTTCTCCAAGTAAGGACATTTCAAATTCTTGCTGCATATCAGAAGCAAATTTCTGACTCATAGCCTCTTCATTACTTCCAAAAATTATATCATCAACATATACAACTACAATCAATAGTTTATCATTTTCAGTTTTTGTGTATAGGTTGCTATCATCAGACCCCTTAGAAAATCCTTGTAGATGAAGATATTTGTCAAGACGATAATACCATGCTCTTGGAGCTTGTTTGAGACCATATAGATCCTTTTTAAGTCTACAAACAAGATTTTCATCATTTCCCAAAATGAATCCTTCTGGTTGTTCTATATAAACTTCTTCTTCTAGATCTCCATTGAGAAAAGCAGATTTAACATCCATTTGATAAACTTTGATTTGTTGGAAGCTTGAAAAAGCAAGAAACATTCTTATGGCTTCAAGTCTAGCTACAGGAGCAAAGGTTTCTTCAAAGTCTATACCTTCTTTTTGAGCATACCCCTTGCAAACAAGTCTAGCTTTATTTCTTATAACATCCCCATTCTCATTTAACTTGTTTTTGAATATCCATTTAGTTCCAATGAAATTTTTGTCATGGGGTCTTGGTACTAATTCCCAAGTGTGATTCTTTTCAATTTGATCAAGTTCTTCATTCATGGCTTGAATCCAACATTCATCTTTTCTAGCTTGATTGACATTGTGTGGTTCAATAGTGGATACAAATGCCAGAGAGCTAGAGGATCCTACAAGAGTCCTTCTTGTTTGTACACCTGATCCCTTATCTCCCAAAATTTGAGATTCTGGATGATTCTTTTGAACATATCTGGATGGAGCCTTTTCAGATAGATCATCTTCGGGTTCTTCATTTGGTTCACTGTCTATATCATTCCTATTTGATGTAGAAGGATATATGTCATCATCTTCTTCATCTGTTGTTTGTTTTTCTTCTTTTGGGACAACAAGAAACTCATTAATAACAACATCAATACATTCAACAATCCTTCGAAGTCTTTTATTGTAACATTTATATGCTCTACTCCTAGAGGATTAACCAAGAAGTATTCCTTCATCTGCTCTGGGTTCAAACTTGCCAAGTTTTTCATCATTATTTTTGATAAAGCATTTGCTTCCAAAAACTTTAAAATGCTTAACTGTGGGAGGATTACCATACCATAGTTCATATGGGGTTATATCACTATTTACATGAACATGTACCTTGTTAAGAATATTTACAGCTATATGTGCTGCTTCTCCCCAAAATGTATCAGGTGTTCCGGAATCATCAAGCATAGCTCTAGCCATTTGTTGAACTGTTCTATTCATTCTTTCTGCTACACCATTTTGTTGTGGAGTGCCAGCTACATAAAATTGTCTTTTTATGCCATGTTGTTCACAAAATTCAAGGAATTCATCTGATGTATATTCTCCTCCTCGATCAGATCTAAGACACTTGATTTTTAGATCTAATTCATTCTCAACTAGTGCTTTGAAGATATGAAATTTCTCAAATGCTTCATCTTTGTGTTTAAGCAGCCCAATCCAACACATTCTAGAGAAATCATCAATGAATAAGATATAGTATTCTTCACCACGGGGTGAATTTTTCCTCATAGGTCCACATATGTCAGTATGAATGAGTTAAAGAGGCTTACTTGATGATCCTTCCTTGGCATTAAATTGTACCCTGGTTTGCTTACCGAATTGGCAAGATTTGCATATGATATTTTCAGGTAGAGTAATATTGGGAAGATCACGAATAGCTTTAAGTCTACTTGATTTGTTGATTTGAGAGAAGCTCAGATGCCCCAAACTTCTATGCCATAGCCAGTTTTCTGAAGATTTACTCAAGTAACATTGTTCTTTGCAGTTCTTCAATACATACAGGTTGCTTGGAGTTTTGTTTCCTTTTATAATTGTTTTACCTGTATCAAGATCACGTACCACACATTCTTTTGAACTAAAGACAACTTCAGTTCCTTGATCACACATTTGACTTACACTTAACAGGTTATGCTTTAATCCATCCACATACATGACATTATTAGCTTTCACCTTTTCTTTTAGAAAAACAGACCCTTTTCCCTTAATGACAGCTGGAGTATCATTTCCAAATGTAACATTCTTTTCTTTTTCTAGAGCACTATATGCAAGAAGTTTGTTTTTGTCACCTGTCATGTGTCTAGAGCATCCACTATCAATGTACCATTTATTTTCCTCTCCTTCTGCAAATAATGCTATGCCACAATTCTCAACCTGTAATTCCTTCTTTTTCCACACCTTGGAGCTTGAAGGAAATTGTTCTTTTGGCTGGACTTTGCTCCTGCATTCAGATTCTTCATGACCAAAGTTATTGCAATAAGTACATTCAACTTCATTTTGAAGAGGAGAGAAGTTGTTATAGGTGTTCTTATTTGTTCCAATATCAATCCTTTTCTTTCTTTCTTCTCTTGTCATGATGGTTTTATATGCAACACATTGAACAGCTTTATGACCAAAATTGTGACATGAGAAACATTGTCCATAGAAGAAGTAATTTCTATGATCATAAAATCTTCTGCTTGAATTTACCTGTTGGTTGTTGTTTCTTTGAAAGTTACTCTTGTTAGTATTCCTTGAATTGAGATAGTCATGCTTTATCTGTGAAGAATCTTTATTCCCTGGCTGAGTGGCAGAATGTTGTATACTAGCTGTAGCTGCTTTTAGATAATTTGGTGCTGAATTCTGAGAAGAATATTTATTCCCTTTCTAAGTGGCAGAATGTTGTATATTGGTTGTAGCTGCTTTTAGATAATTTGGTGCTGAATTCTGAGAGGATTCTATGATATATCCAAGACCTGTTTTTATAAACGGAGAACGTTGTACCTTGATAATTTCATCTAAGGTTTCAGATCCTTTAGCAAATCTAAGATTCAAAGTCTTCACTTTCTCAATTTCTTTTCTTAGACTTACTGTTTCACATTCTAATTTCTCATTGTGCCTCTCCTTTTCTTCAAGCTGATTTTTCAGAGTTTCTATGGTTATCTTACTTTCTTCTAAGAATATTTTAAGTTGATTGATTTCATCAAGAAAATCATTATCCTCTAAAGCATCCATAAAAGTATATTTCTCTTCTTTAGATTCCTTTTCAAATGCCATGAGGAGTCTAAGATCTTGTTCACATTCTTCCTCACTGTCAGATAACCCATCACTGTCTTCATGAGTATAGTAACTTTTTCTAGTGCTAAACCGGTTCTTATTTCTTCTTGCTACTTCCTTTCCTTTTTCATGTGTTTCTTTGTGAGGACATTTAGCAGCATAATGACCAACTCTTCCACAAGCAAAACATTTGAAAGGAAGCTTACCTCTAAACCGTCCTGTACCAAGTTGGAGTTTCTTTACAAAATTTACCTCATCTTCTTCTGAGATATACCCTGATCCTTCTCTTTCTGGTACTTCTTTCCCTTTTGTAGAGGCTTTAAAGACGACTTCTTTGATTTTAGATGGCCTCCTCTTCTCATTTCATATGCAGTTAGTATGCCATGAAGTTGCACCACAGTAAGATTTTGAAGATCCTTATTTTCTTCAAGAGCTGAAACTTTTGACTCAAATTTTGCAGTTAGAGATCTTAAAACTTTCTCAATCAAAGTAGATTCAGTTATTGTTTCTCCCAGATTCCTCATACGATTTACAATATCATCAAGACGTAAAAAGAAATTTGCAATACTCTCATCATTATGCATTTTTAGGTTCTCATATTGAATTCTGAGAATTTGGAGTTTAGCACTTTTTACCTTTGCATCACCTTCATAACTTAGAATGATTTTGTCCCATATTGCCTTTGTTGTATTCAGCTGCATGAATTTGACAAATTCTGATTCAGTTAGACTTCCTAATAGAGCATTAACTGCTTTTGCATTTGTTTCATAGTTCTTTCTTTCTGTTGGATCTATTGGTACTGCGGCTAGATATTGATATCTAGTTTCAATAATAGCCCATACATCTACACCCAGAGACTGAAGATAGGATCTCATCCTAGTTTTCCAGAAGATTAAATTGTTTCCATTAAAGAGCGGAGGCCTGATAGATGCTAATCCATCTTGATTGCTCATCTTGATTGATCTTCCTTCTAGTGGCTAATCTTTTCAGAAGGACCTGCTCTGATAACAATTGTTGGAAAAATACTGAGAGGGGGGGGGGTGAATCAGTATTTAGGGCTGACTGAAAACTTTTCACCAGAGATCTTATTATGCAATTAATTCTTTACTTAGATTATTGCATCATTCTTTTAGTATGTAGTAAACATGTGAAGTAAAATCAGAATAAGCCATCACACAAAAGGAGCACACATGAACACCAGTATTTAAGGTGGAAACCCAATTTGGGAGAAAACCACCACTGCAATCGTCTTCGTCTTCAATATTTATTATAAATAAAACATCTTACAATTTTGCACTGGCGCAGACTCATACCAGCACGCAGGCATCAACCTGCAGAAGGCTACAACCTTCTCTCGTTCTCCAGCCTCTCCTGGAAGGGAGCTTCGACCCCCTAAATTTTGTACCAGCTTCTACTAATAGTTAGCTTCCACTTTTATACTAAAGGATTCAGTCCTTAGATCCACCATATTTCTTCAATTTCTTCATCAGATTTGCGCTAGGTCTTCCATAGATTATCGTAGAGATTCATCACTTAGAGATCATATTCATAGGTGCATCCTAGATTCAGAAACAGTGTTCAATCGTGCAGATATCTCTTAACGAGATTTATTCCTTGTCAACCCTTTTTCATGCACACCCCATATTATCATTCTCTTTTCCTTATATAGTTTTCGCCTTTCTCAATACCATGAGTCAAACCACTCAACCGCTAATGGTATTCGAACCAATCCAAATTGAAATCCCAATATTCGTTCTTCCATGCACGAATCGTCCCAAAGGTAATCTTTATCTCCGCCAAGTAATACTATAGCTAAGGTTAAGAAACATTAACGTGCCACTGACTCAATGGTAATATATATCGTTGATGGTTTTCTTTCTTTTATTGTAATTTTATTTATCAAATTCGTGGAATTTGATAAATAAACATGATTCACAACCTTTGGCAATTAAATATATAATAGAACTTTATATTAATAATAGCCAGTGCTTTTTTCAAATGGCTTTTAAATAGACCTTTGGCTCCGTCCCCACATACATAATCATCGGCCCAATCAATATAATTTAAAACTGGGGCCCAGCGCTAACGATCGTTTCCATCCGATGGCGGAGAACACATCGCTCGACATCAAATGATTCGATGGATATCGTTCGTTGATGATGCACGGATGATAACGTGCGATGGTGCGCCATACCTTGGGTAACTTTCGCGCATCTATAGCAAATGGATACCATCCGATGACCCCTTCCCAAATCAACGGTGCATATCAATATCGCTAGGCATCTTGGGTCGAACAATAACGCATGATGGTGCGCAGTGACAAGCGGTTTTGTGGAGTCGTACAAGGACGCGTGTCACGCGTTCTATGGAATCGCTCCCAACCTCTTGAATATCGCTTACCCATCGAAGGTGGTGCGATAAAAACCACAAACCATCTTTACTGTTCACTCAGTCACGATTCCGCTCTTCCATGCAGGGTTCCGTTGCGCTTCCTTTTGTTATGTTCCACCTCTTTCCTTCCAGGTTCCGTTCATGATTCCAAAGGGTTAGTCCGTGTTCCACCGAAAGTTCAATGCCAAATACTCTGTTTTAGTTCTTTCGCGTTATAACTATTTTTCTCTTGCTCCTCGTTCCTTTCTCCATGAAAGCCAATCAGCCCCTTACTAATAGCGTAGACCCTTCCATGTGGAGCTTAAAACCATAAATTTGTTCATATCATATATTCAACGAATATATATAACTCCACTATCTATTAGTTTGAATACACTGTCAACCGTATTAACATCGGTTCCTCGAACAACATACAGAGCACCATTAATCCCCTCACAGGGTTTCTTGCTTATCATAGATGTCAACTATCCTTCATCAGGAAGCATACATATGTTCACAAATGAATTAACTCGTCCTTATTTACATTGATTCTCCCATTAAATACAGAGCTTGCCATCAAGGACAATCATATTTGATACAAGAAACATATTTCCAACACTCTTTTCCCACTGAGATCCATTTATCTCTAGGGAATGAGTAAACCAAGAACCGTAACCACCACAATTATCTAGAAGTTAGGTAAAGTTTTTCAGAGCCTCTCTGAGATTTCCAAGACTTTCCCAATCCTTAACTAAAATAGATATATATATATATATATATATATATATATATATATATATATTCATATATAAATTCCTAAAAATGTTCTTTTGTTTTTTCAACAGGTTTTCCTCTAAGCCCTTACTATAAAGTCTCATTTATCTAAAGTAATTGGTGGTAAATCACATTAAATAAAAGTAACTAACAAGTACTTGTAATAAATAGAGGTGTTACATCTTCCCCCTTGCCTCAAACATCATCCTAGGTGTTTATTCTTGTCCTCGAAACAGGTCAGGATAAACTTGTTGCATCAATCTTTCATCCTCCCAAGTGGATTCTTCTGGGATAAAGTGCCTCCACTACGCTTTAACTTGGGTGATAGCTCACCTCCACAACATTGTTTATCTATGGTCTAGAATATGCATAGGTTCTACCAAAAATTCTCCATTCAGTTCTACCTGCATCACAAGCATAACATTTTCTTTAATTCTAATGAGAAATTGAATCAATGTATACATTATAGAACTCTACATACATTTACCTGTACATATTTCCAAATTATGATGTTTATGGAATCATATATATATATATTTTTACTAAGGAAACATGAAACATAGTATGGACCCATATGTGGCTTCGTAATGCAAGTTTGTAGGTTTTCTTTTTGGCCACATCAGATTTCTGTCTATCTTTAGTAGCCTTTAGATTCTACCACACTTTCTTCCTTCCTTCCTTGAGTCTAAAATTCTTAGTACAAGGGCTATTGCCAATCGATGCTGCAATTGCTCAAATCTATGTTGTCACTCTGTTGTCCATATAAATACCCTTCCCTTATTTTGCAAGGAAGTTATAGGGTAAAATATTTTAGAAAAACATTCTATAAAACGACGGTAGTACCCAACCAAGCCCATAAAATATATAATATCTGCAACATTTCTGGGAGCAAACCATTCCATAATGGTTCTAATTTTCTCAAGGTGCATAACTAGGCCCCTAAAGTAAAGAACATGTCCCTAATATTGAATTTAGGTCCTTATAAAATTCACATTTACTAAATTTGGCATAAATTTTATTTTATCTTAGGTTCTACAACACTATCTGAAGATGTTCTTTATGTTCTTCCAAATTTTTTGAGTATATCAGAATGTCGTCTATAAAAATAAAAATGAACTTGTCCAAGTAAGGGTGGAAACTACCATTCATCAGACACATAAATGTTTTGGGGTGTTGGTGAGGCTAAATGGAAGCAAAACAAATTCATATTGACCATAATGGGTTCTAAACGACATTTTACTAATATCCTCCTCTTTTATCCTTATTTTATGGTAACTTGACCACAAGTCTATCTTTGAGAATATAGTAGCACCCTTTACTTGGTCAAATAGATCCTCAATTATTGGCAACAACTAATTAATTTTAACAATTAATTTTTTCAACTATATATAATCAATACATAATTGTAGGGTGCCACATTTCTTTTTCATAAACAACACCGAGGCTCCCCAGGGTGACACACTTGGAAATATGTACCCCTTATCAAGTAATTCTTGTAGCTTTATTTTTAGATCTGTTAGCTTAGGGATACTTATATGGTAAGGGGTTTTCGACGCCAGATTTTCTCCTGTGACTGGTTATATAGTAAAGTCAATATTCTGCTTCAGTGGCAGCCCCAGAATTTCCTCCAAAAATGCATAAACAAACTCTTGTATAATTGGTATATTTTCCATGGTGGTTATCTTACCTTTAGAATTAGTGTAGGCAACTTGAACCACATAAATTTGGAAGCCCTTTTGTATCCATTTTCTTAGTTGGTTGGTTGTGATTAGTTGGAATTTTATGCCGCTTTTAGTGCCTTGAATATATTTCCTATTACCCTCATCAGTAAGAAAGTTTATAGTCTTCTCTCTACAATTTACTAAGGACAAATTATTGTCCAACAAGTCCATACGAATTAGAACATCATAGGATCCTAAAGGAAATATGTTTAGAGTCACCTTTATCTATTTTCCACCTATTTCCATAGGACAATTCTCTGCCTTGGAAATCACTCTGCGTTTTGCTTCGATGGCCGGTTGTACCAACCAAGGATTCTTAAATTTAAGAATTTGCAACTGACACATTTCCTCTATATCCGGTTCAACATAACTTAAGCTTTCATTGGGGTCTATTAAAATAGAGACAGAATGGTTAGCTAATTTACCTTCAAATTCCACCATCGTCTATTGGTATTCGACCTTGTGATCCTCTAACACAACATTTATTCAGGAAATATTCCTCGCCACTTCCCCAAATGTAGAAGATTCATGATTTTTAGTAGTTCGATATGTCTTGACATAGTGAGGGCAGTTTTTATAATAATGAGGTTCCCCACAACCCCAAAATTTTAAAGGAGGCTTATGTGGTTGATTTGGGTTTGGGTTGCTTGATGCCTCCATTTGTATAGTTTCATTTGGTGGTCTTTCTCTAGACGTCCATTTAGTTGTCTCATGTGTGCACTCTTGTTCCCGACAACTTTAACATTCTTAATATTTTGAAAAATTTTATGCCCCTTCTTGATTGGCTAACCTCTGTTGGTTTACCATTTTATATTCATTTGTTGTTAGTAGATTCGAGCCTTCGGGATGGCCTCATCAATAACTTTTGGGTTGTCAATTTCCAGTCTTTCCTTCATGAAAGCTCGAAAACTGTTGATAAAACACTGCAATTTATATTTTTCCTCTCGAATATAAGTAATATACCTCAAAAATGAATTAAATTTAGCTATAAAATCATCCATGGTTTTTTGGCCTAGCTTCAAGTCATGGAATTCCTTTTCTTTTTCATCGCTAAACCTTTCTTTCAAGTTCTTGTCTTTAAAATGTTTTCGTAAACTATCCTATGTCACGTTATGTTAATCAATTCCTCAAACTATTTTGATCTCTTCCCACCATAAGGTGGCTTTACACTGTAACTAATAAATTTGCAATCAATTCTTGAGGTTATCATCATATTCATAGATCTAAAAATATTTTTTCATGTTGATTAACCAAGATTCAACAACTTCTTCTACTTCTCCATCAAATGTTGGATGTTTAATTTTTTTAAATTCTCCTTGTAACTCGACCTTTTTTCTTTTGGTTTCTTTACAGACCGAATCATTCCTATATTCCTGTTTGTTTTCTATTCAACCTCACTCTACTTCAGTGTTTTATTCCCCCTATTGATGCATATTAGCCATGTTTCCATCTTTTGGGTTGAGATTCAGATTCCTTTGGTTTTGTCTATCAGAGAGGATTTTCAGGATCTTTTCTTGTTCCAAGCTCAACCTCCCATTATTATGCCTCATGTTTGTCATCTCAACCCATAATTGTTGAATTGTTTCCAGTAGTAACACATTCATGTTGTGAGGATTATCGCCCAACTGGACCCACATCTCTGGGTTGGCGTCTGTGTGGGGCCCTGGTCCAACTCCAACTGTAGGTCTCCAACTTGGCTCTGATACCACTTGTAAAATGCACATGTAACATTTATTCACCATAACCATAGAAAAATAAAAATAAAAAATAAAAATTCCTTTGAGATTACAAACTCACACATTAGCATAAAAACATCAGATTAAATGTAATGTATTTTAACCTAATTTATTGTCATCAAATATGTCATTTTGATTTATTATGTTTTGCGTAATCAGCATTATCATTTCAAGGGTTTCCCTCTATTTGTTACATTTAGGGAGGTTATTTTAAAGTATTAATTTCAAGGCCAAGGCACTTATTATCATCGAGCTTAACTCATCGAATTTTCTTTAACCTTTCATGTATCCCAACACATTGTCCACTTCTTCTCCTTTCCACGGTCGATTTCTTCTTTGGATCAACGAATCAGGTTGTTTGGGGGGAAATTATGGTAACAACCCACCCAAACCCTTGTTGATAGCCTCATTATTTCCTCCTTTCACTCTGGCGGTGTCACTCTGTAATTAATGGACTTCATCTCTTGTTTGTCGAGGTCTACACTTCGAGGAATGCGTTACCATTCTTACAGTTATGGTAAGGTTAATTGTTTTTCTAGGTTTATACATTTTCATTGTTGAAACCCTCTCTGAGAGGTCGATGAGTAATTCTTACCTATTCTTTGGTCCCACTTGGAGGGTTCTCATCCATGGTTGTTAGCTCAAGGGTGCCAACGCCAAACCCGAATACTACTATAAGGTAAGCACTGGTTCGATAATTAATTCATGAGTATTATTTCTTAATATATAAAAAATTAAATTAATAATGAAATTTGTTAAAATATGTGATCTTTTTTAAATTTCTAAATTATTTCAGAGGACATGATTTATCTTGAGCAATAATGACGAATGTTCATTATTCTCATTTTTTAAATAACACTTAATTTATCTTTAAAGGGGTCGGTAACAATTGTTTTGTTTGTATCAAATTCAAGGATACAGAAGAAAGGAGACATGGTGAAGAGAAGCTTCCAACCTTACAACAAGCCCTAAAAAGGCATAACGTACGTTGAATGTATGGAATCCATTATCCATGATACACATGAGGAGTGCAATGAAAAATCTTGGAATTTTGAAAATGTCACGAAGCTTATCTCATGTTCCATTCATTTAGATATGAAGTATATGGAAGAAGAAAGACATGACAAGGGATAGTTATCAATAATGTGTTGAATCCTTAGCTAAAATGAGTTTGGGGCAGGGGGGGGTGGTGAATCAGTCTAGCACATACATGAGATTTTCAAACTTTTCATCAAGCTTATTTACAAATTAATTTTATAACCAACTTTAATATGTGAGCAGTCTTAATATGTTGCAGCAAGTATTAAGTTAATGTGATACCAAACTTATTATGAGAGAAGCAAACATTAAGCAGATTGGATAGAACATATCAACACAAAGGCAACACACACAGAGACAGTAGATATAAGTGGAAACCCATAAAGGGAGAAAACCACATCTTATTATTGTTGTGATGCAAAGGCAAGCTCCAACTCCCTCTCACCACTTTTTTTCTGCAGGCACCAACCTATAAGAGGCTCCAACCTGAGTCAACTACAACTGACAGCTATCAAGCTTCAACTTGATAGGGAAGCTCCAAATTCCTCACTCAATCAAAATAAAATATTTGCTGATTTACCTCAGATATCAGCTATGTTTTGTAGCATCTCTTTCTGCTCCTCCCTTTTCTTATCTTCTCTACCTTAATTCCTCATACTCTGCATTCTCTAACCTTACTCTCTAACTCTCTTATGCATATCACTGTGATATCATATATAGATTTTATCACATGACTATTTATATTCTTCAGGGAATTTGAAGTGAATAGCCTTGACTTTTTTCCTTCTGTCTCCTTATTTCTTTTACCAGCTCATTAAAAAAATATAACAATATGTGTTAATTTCAATATTACAGTGGGATTTTGTTTTCCTCCGAAGACTTGCCAATGCATCACAAACAATATAAAATCAATTACACCATTTTCAATCACAATTTCAGTTACACACATTAATTTCACTCAGCTCCTTTTCTGGATTTTGGCTTTGCTGGTTTTGTCTTTTCTACTGCTATTGAGTGACTGTTCTGCATACTTCGGTTCACCATGCCTGTAACATGACCTGCGACTTTATTAGATTTTGCATACTCTGTTTGCCTTTTCCATGCCCACATTTTCACCCCTGTGTCTATTCACCTGTTCACTGTACTTGTGTGCACCTGCTGCATATATAACTGCTTTTCAAGTTTTATCCTCAAATAAATATAAATCTGGGCAATGTTTGTTCATTATCAATCTCGAGCTACCTGCTTACACACTCTCTGTCCATTGCAATTGTATAACTGCTGTATGTACCACTATCTTTTAATAGACCACAAACAACTTTCGGCGTTATAAAAAACTTTTGAAAAATATGGGATCATATATATTTGAGCTCACAATCTTCATTACATAATATGACCTCAACCATCAAAGATATAACCTTTGGTTTCGCATTAAAAAAATGTTCATACTCATTAAATGTACATCCATGACTTGTCATTCTCATAAAACCATATATCTGCACCCCAATCAAATGTTATAAAACTTCTTAATAAACCTTGGGTTTTATATTAATGAACTATCATTCGTATATTCCAAGAAGCCAAAGCTCGACGTGCATTTATTTGACTTAGGACAAAAAAAAACACAATTCTGTGGGTCAGCCCTTCCACGCACCCATATAGTAGGGCCCACATACGTTTGATAAAGTCTGCACTTTTAATACATTCCAAATGAGAGTGCCCTTTGAACATATATATATATATATATATATATATATATATATATATATATATATATATATATATATATATATATATATATATATAATGTTTGATAAGGTCTGCACCTCCTACTTTGATTAAATAAACTTTAAAGTATTAACCTCATTATCACGACCACATGCATTCGCTATTTATTAACTTTATTGAAGATTTCTTACTCATGTGCCAAGTTCCCTTCTAACTTATTCACAATCGAAAAAAAATTTTCGTTTTTCTTACCATACTGCTTGGTTAAATAACCCTCATCAATTATGAATGCCCTACCTTCTTGTCATATATATATCAAAGCCTAAGTCAATCATCGACCATGGTTTTAATCCTTGACATAACATAATGTATCAACGTGCATCAAACATATAATCCGCACATAAACCATTCTTATATGCGCACTCAACTTTAAAATATATCAAATATTGCAATAGATATCAAGCTCGACGCATATTTTAATACATATACGTTCCGTGGATCCCACATTACTTATGGCCCCACTAGTTAATGCACCTCTTCAATCGACGATTAATAACATATCGCGCGGCCAACACTGATTTGACGGCAATCGCATAACCAACATGTATGCGTGTTAATTCACTTTGGTCGTGTGATGAGCTAGGTCCCGGTAGTTAAACTACCCCTTACATCCGACGATCGTGAGCTCATCGCTCCTCAAACTTCAATCTAACGGTCCTTAACGGTTTTTGCATTTTTTATTGGTACGAGGGTTAACACTTCAAACTTGTGCAAAAAAAGTTGTTTTACAAAACCGCCTGAGGACACGTGTCCTGCTCTGACGTATATCGCATTTTTATTTCACATACCATTTACCACTTTAGAAAAGTCCGAACTCGTTGGTTTTGTGGCCCTCCGGTTTTACTATTCATGTTCAGGGTTCCGCTTATAGTCATGGTTCTGCTTCATCTAATTAAACTTTGTGGTTTCATTAACACGCTCTATTGTACATTCATTCTTAATATAGGGTAACTGCTTCCACAATTAATTACTCTTTGACCAAATTTCTATGCAGACAATCTGTGAACAACCCATGTATTCGAATGCGTGCCATTCATGATAGGTATTTGTAATACAAGGACTTCCTCTAGCTTTAATAACTCAATTGATTATACTTCACTTCTATTGATTTCAACACTGGAAATAGAACTCGATGCCAGGGAATTTATACAGAGATTTAATATGATTTAACCGACAGGGTCCACTATTGTATATGCCGAAAATACATGGCAAACCTTGCTAGTTCCTCTTGGTTCCACACAGCCATTTTCATCAGTTACATGCAAAACCCCAAAATGTCCCCTTACACAGAGCTTTCACCGTGTACAAACACTTACATAAATTCTTATTGAAGATTAAGCCAACAATGTCTATACAATGCTGAAACAATTTTTATCTACAAAATGAAATTTACTTGCAGTACTCTTCCTGTCCTTGGCCTAATCTTCATGGCCCCTTCGACCTCTTACTTTGTTCCTAGCTCTCTAGATCTATTCTGCTCCCCTGTCTCAGTATTCTTGGTACATTCTACTTCCCTGTCACTGTAAATACAAGCCTTATGTTTCCTGCTGTAGTGTAAATAACTTTCACTCTGTTCTCCTCATGCTCCCTGTAAATTTTACTACACCATTCACCAAACTGTCTTCTCCTTTGCCTCTGCTGCTGTCCTTTGCCATCAATGACAACATTTCTAACAGTCTCCCCATTTGGCATTCATGGCAATATACTTCCTCTGCTAGGCCTTTTAACATATTTTCTGTATGTAGCTTTTCCTCCCCCTTTGACATCAATGGCAGAAGGTTGATATTATGATCTTGAGGACCTGTTCCATGCTTTCCTTGCTAAATAATCTCCCCTTAGAATGATATTTTCATTTGTGTTCTCCCCCTGAAATGATGCTTTCCCTCCATGTCAGGGAGTAACATCTGCAGACACTACCCCTAGTTTATCTCTCAAATATTCAAATGGTTCTCTAGCAAGAGGTTTTGTGAATATATCTGCTATTTGTTCTTTTGTTGGCACATATTCCAACTTCACTACCTTTTGTGCTACTTGTTCTCTTAGAAAATGGTACTTGATGGGAGTGTGTTTAGTTTTTGAATGAAGCACAGGATTTTTTGATATACTAATTGCACTTGTATTATCACATTTGATAGAGATAGGTTCATCAATGCTTACCTTCATGTCTTGGAGGGTTTGTTTCATCCACATGACTTGTGTGCAACATGCTATTGCTGCTATGTATTCTGCTTCTTCTGTAGATAGAGAGATAAAAGTTTGTTTCTTGCTTAGCCATGCCACCAGAATTTTCCCAAATAGAATGCACCTCCACTTGTGCTTTTCCTGTCATCCACACAGCTGGCCCAATCTGCATCTGTGTATGTTGTCAAAGTGAAGCTCTTACCTTTTGGATACCATAGTCCATACTGTGTAGTTCCTTGTAGATATCTGAATATTCTTTTTACTGCTAGAAGGTGATTTTGTTTAGGTGTTGCTTGATATCTAGCCACAGGTAATACTGCCAACATAATGTCTGGTCTAGATGTTGTTAGGTATAGTAGACTTCCTATCATGGATCTGTAAAGTCTTTGATCTATATCAACAGATCCATCATCAACACATAGCTTGCATCCAGTGATCATGGGAGTTGACACAGGTTTGCAGTCTTCCATTTTGAACTTTTTCAACATCTCTTTTAAGTATTTTTCTTATGAGATGAATGTACCTATGTTCTTTTGCTGAATTTGAAGTCCTAAGTAGAAGGTGAGCTCTCCAATCATAGACATCTCAAACTCTGATTTCATCTCTTCAGCAAATCCTTTTTCTAGCTCATATTTATTGCTTCCAAACATAATGTCATCAACATATACTATCACAATCAAGAGTTCATTTTCAAGGGCTTTTATGTATAGATTTTTGTCTACTCCTCCTCTCTTAAAGCCTTGTTTTTGCAAGTACTTATCCAGACTTGAATACCAAGCACGAGGAGCTTGTTTCAGTCCATATAGAGCCTTCTTTAGTCTGCACACATAGTCTTCTTTATCTGTTAAAGAGAATCCTTCTGGTTGTTCCATGTAGACTTCTTCTTCTAGATCTCCATTCAGGAAGGAAAATTTCACATCCATTTGATATACTTTGAAGTCATGGTAGCATGCAAAGGCCAGAAATTGATAGCTTCCATTCTGGCTACAGGGGAAAATGTTTCATCGTAATCAAGACATTCAATTTTTGAATATCCCTTGCAAACAAGTCTGTCTTTATTCCTAATTACCTATCCTTGCTCATTCATTTTATTCTTGAATACCCATTTTGAGCCTATGACATTTTTCTCAGTGGGTCTAGGAACTAATTCCCAGGTATTGTTCTTCTCAATTTGGTCCAATTCTTCATTCATATCATTCACCCAATACTTGTCCTTGCTAGCTTCTTCAAACTTCTTTGGCTCTATTTGTGATAACATAGCTATGTATACCTCTTATGTCTGTTCAGTTAGTTGCCTTCTTGTCTAGACTCCTACACTCTTGTCTCTAATGATTTGATCTTCTGGATGGTTCTTTTGAGTGTACCTAGAGGGGGCTTTCGAGCTCAGTTCAACAACTTCTATTGTCTTGCTTGTTTCATCATCATCTTGGTCCTCTTCTTCATGATTTTCTAGAGGACTGTTGTAGTCTATACTTCTTGTCTTGTTTGAAAGTTCTTCATCAAATCTTACGTCAATGCTTTCTACAATTTTTCGAAGAGTCTTATTGTATCACTTGTACCCTTTACTCTTGGATGCATATCCTAAGAATATTCCTTCATCTACTCTTGCATCAAACTTCCCCAAATTTTCATCAGTATTCTTTATGTAACACTTGCTTCCAAAGACTCTAAAGTGCTTGATTGAAGCTGGTTTACCATGCCATAGTTCATAAGGAGTCTGGTCACTGTTTGGTCTTAAATGAACTTTGTTTAGGATATGCACAGCTGTGTGTACTGCTTCTGCCCAGAAGGTTTGGGGAACTTTACTTTCTTGCATCATGGCTCTGGCAATTTTTTGTACAGACCTGTTTTGTCTCTCTGCCACTCCATTCTGTTGAGGAGTCCCTGCAATTGTAAATTGTTGTTTTATACCATGCTCATTGCATAGGTCTGCAAAATCATAATCAGTGAACTCACCTCCTCTGTCTGATTTGATACTCTTTAGCTTGCATCCTGTTTGATTTTCTGCCAGAGCCTTGAATATCTTGAATTTCGCCAGTGCTTCCAATTTATTCTTGAGAAATGCAACCCATGTCATTCTAGAGAAATCATCTATTATCAACATGAAGTAGGATTATCCACTTGGTGTTTTAGTTCTTGTAGGTCCATGTGTACAAGCTGGAGTGGTCTATTTGTTGATAGCTCATCTTTGGTCTTAAAGGATGTCCGGGTCTATTTTCCTAATTGGCAAGATTTTCATATGGTGTTTGAAGGCCTTTTTATTGCTGGCATATCTATGAGAGCTTTCTTCTTGCTCAGTCTGATGATATGGTTGAAGTTAAGATGTCCCAATCTCCTATGCCATAACCATGACTCCTCAAGTTTGCTAAGATGGCATGCTTCATCCTCCTCTTTCACTATGTAGACATTACTCTCTGTTCGAACACCTTTGAGAAGAGTCTTTCCTGTGGTGCTTGAACTGACTTCACAGTCTTGTGCTCTAAAAATAACTTCACAACCTTTATCACACATTTGACTGACACTCAGCAAATTAGCTTTCGGCCCATCCACAAATAGTACATCTTGGGCCTTTCCTCTGCCATTATCTAGGCTGACTGACCCTTTTCCTTTGATTTTTCCTGCTTTATCATTGCCAAAAGTAAAATTTCCAGATTTCTTTTCATCAAAGGTTATAAATTTGCTTCTATCTCTAGTCATATTCTTTGAGCAACCAATGTCCAAATAACATTGGATTTTCAAGTCTTGAGTTATTAGAGCCAGATCACATTTATTCACCTTCTTTTTCCACTGGAAGCATCCTTTTTTTTGGTACCTTTTGTGAGATGATGAACCACATTCTCTGAGAGGACATTTGGAAGGCATATGTCCAATTTTATTGCATACATAGCATTTTATCATAATTTGATATCTCTCTGCAATTGGTTGATCCAAAGTTAAGATGGATCTAGGTTGGTTAAATTAAGAAAACACATTTTTAAAATCATTAATAACACAAAATATTGAGTTGTAAGAAAGATAGGATATATATATATATATGAGTTATCTTGGATGGTTAGGTGGAATGATTATTATACCCTTTTACATTTCTCATATGAAATATAAAAATAATTTTCCATTTGATATATATATATATATATATATATATATATATATATATATATATATATATATATATTTCTTTTTGGATAGATTCATTTAATTTTTTTTTAAATGCTAAAAGAACATTAAGAAAATAATTTGATGCATTTCAATTTCATTATAATTTTGATGGCTTAAGAGGTGAGGAAGATCAATTTTGTGTCAGGAAGATCAATTCAGAGATGATTATAAAGATGACACACATTCCATGCCATAAGAACAATATCACCAACTTAAAATATGATGACTATACTAGCAAATTAATAAAACCAATTTTTCCAACAAACATTCTAACTTGTTAATGTAAAGGGGACAAGAATCCTATATAACAATAAATTTCTTTGAGCCACTCATTAATATTCCTAAACTTGCTAATACCATTTTGATAACTTTGTAGTAGCAACTCTCAACTCATAATAATTTTTTAGCTCTTCTAACCTTTTTAAAAAGTTAGTCACGAACACAATATCAAAATCTTAAAAAAAAAAAAAATAGTTTTATTGCTAACAATTCAACAATAATGGTTTTATTTTTAACACTTCAACAATAATCCTTAATATAACAAAATTATTCATAATCAAACAATATCCGCTCAAAATAGTGCCTTTTATCTATTTTCTTTAACTTTCAAACCATATCCCCGTACAAATTTCAGTATCTATAAAAACACAAATAGACTAACATACATGACAATACATTAGATGTCTACAAGTTCATAATCCAGTATGCACTTATTGCAGCATTCAATTTAAATTCGGGTCCACGAAATTCGGGAGCATTTTGAAAAAACAAAATTCCCCATAAATATCATTACTTGTAAGCATTTTGAAACAACAAACTTCCCAATAAAAATCACTATTTGCAGTAGAAACATATTCCAAGCCATGAGGAAGATAAGATTAAGCTCGAGAAGAAAAATAGGTCCCCACCAGAAACGAGAATATTGAAGCTGTAGCAGAAGAAAAAGAGTCAGAATATGCAGAACCAGCAGCAGCATACACCACTAGCACAATTCCCTACAAAAAATTCTCATGGCTGCGATTTCTCAACAGAAATCAGTTAAACAGACACCTCAAGTGGAGAGCACAGTCCAGTCCAGTCGGAGCCTTTGAGTGGAGATGTCAAGTAAGATTGCAATTATTTTGAGACAACTTTTTGAGAGTTTATAGAGGCACAGAAATCCTTACAATAGATTTGATGTGACTTAGGATGTAGTGCTTGCGGATTCGTGAGTGTACTTCTGATATATATTTATTTTGGATTTTATTATTTTAATTTTGAATGTATTAATTTCCGACGTAAATTAAATAAATGAAAATTGTAGTATTTTGAAAATTTTGAAATTAAAATGAATTATATATATATATATATATATATATATATATATATATATATATATATATATATATATATATATATAGGGTTAGTACTGGATTTTATGAAAAAAATGAAATTTCTTATTTTTGAGGTGAAGTTTTGGGCTTTTGGCATGGCATGTCATGAGGTTTTATAAAGTTGGCTATATTTACCATCTAGCTCAACTCTATTTATCATTTATCTATTTAGTATTTATGGATAGTGGTTAAGTGATTTAAAAGGTTTGGGGGGTGGTGGAGCTCTATTTATCATTTATCTATTTATTAGCTATGGATGGTGGTGAAGTGATTTAAAAGGTTTGGGGTGAAGCTTTGAGCTTTCTCACTTGGATTGGCAGGGCATGGCATGAGGTTCTATAATTAAGGCACACTCTATTTACCGTCTCGCCAAACTCTATTTACCATCTAGCCTTACTCTATTTACCATTTATATATGGCAAAAAAGTGAGATTTGAGGTGAAATTTTAGGCTTTCTCACTTGACTTGACATGAGGTTCCATAATCAAGGTCTACTCTATTTACCATCTATATATGGCGAAGAAGTGATTTAAGACATTATTTACCATATAACCTAACTTTATTTACCATTTATAGATGGTGGAAAGTGATTTAAGAGTTTTTTTTTTAATATATATAAAAAAATTGTAATTTTGTAAGTTATATATATATATATATATATATATATATATATAGAGAGAGAGAGAGAGAGAGAGAGAGAGAGAGAGAGAGAGAGAGAGATAATTTTTAACTAATATATTGAGATGCACAAATAGAATGGATAGTGTAATATTTTCAATATTGGAAATGTAAAATGTATTTGTTTTCTCTAGCTTAAAAAATGTTTCTTCCAAAGTGGGTCCACACTACACATATTCCATGTGAAGGTATGTCTCTCTGTCACCAAGTGTGACCATGAGGTTGGGACAATTGGTAGGAATGGACAAACCTCATGTTATTTGGATGCCACTAGCAATTATGAGAAGTCATATCAAGCTCAACTTGCAATATTCAATGATCAATCTCATACTCCACTATTATTGCAATTTAACCTTAGTGCATTCTACAACCAAGATGGAAGCAATCTCAATCTTATGGCTAACCAGTTTTGAAAGTGTTATATTTTTAGAGGAATTCCCAACTATGCAAATCATTTGGGTGAGTTGTTTCTAGTATTCTTTACTTTTATGCAGCATTTTACAATCTTGTAAGTGTTTCTAGCTAGTAAACTTAGCCGCCTTTAAACAAACCTCTCTATCATTTTGGGATCACCTCCCCTTTGTTTGTTTCCATACTCTTTTGAATCTAATCCTGGGCTCTTTATTGGACATGACTCTATACTCTCTATTATTTATGGATTTATTTTTCTAAAATAATTAAAAACCCATTAATATAGAAACTAATTGTTCACAATGTCCTTAAAATTTTAATGAAATCCTAGTATCTAGAATGAATCATTATCATTTTATTTTGTCTATAGCCTTTAACTTATAAATTTATTCTAAATACCCTTATAATTTATGAAATTTATTTAAACAAAATTAGTAATAAATCTATTCAAATAAGGCTATTAATTTTTAACCTCGCCCCCACACACCACCCCCCCCCGGTCCTTTCCAACTAGAGGAATCAACAACTCACCTAGTTTCATACTCGTGACACAAGGTTTATTCTAATCACTACCACTATAACCCATAAGTGGTGGACACTACCCTCAACACATGACCATGAGCAAGTATCAAGGTATTTGAACATCAAACCTTATTTTCACATTTACTTTACATTTTCATGGGCTTTCTAAGTGATCTTACTTGGGGGGCTAAGTGGGGGCTAACCTCTCTCTCTCTCTCTTTTAAAAATATATTAGTTCTTTTTTATTTTGTTTAAACCAATTCATGGGTCCTTTTAAAGCCAATGTTTTCAAGTATTTCTATTATTTATTTGAAAAATAAATTCGTCAAACTATTCCTAATATTCTCGACTTTCCACCTATCTCCATTATGTGAAAAATGTGGCATCTATAGATGATCAAAGAAATGAGCTCTCTGGCTCATGGTTCTTTCCATTGCAACTCTACAAGCTTAGATATGAAGAGAAAAGTTTTTTTGCGGTCTGGATCATGGTCTGTTGGTCATACTGCTAGATGAGTGTGGTCGTCGATCACTAATTTCAGCAAATCGAGATTTCGAAAAAAACATTTCAAACTCATGAGGGTCATTATGAATTTTTGTTCATGCCTTTTGGCCTTACCAATGCACCTTCTACATTTCAAGGGTTAATGAATTCCATTTTTAAAACCTTCTTTAGAAAAATTGTGTTATTATTTTTGATGATATACTAATCTACAACAGGTCTTGGAAGGATCATGTTCAACATGTTGACATGGTGCTCAAACTATTGGAGGAGAAACAATTATATGCAAAAACCTCCAAATGTTTCTTTGGAGTACAAGAGGTGGAATATTTAGGTCATATTGTATCTCAAGAGGGTGTTAAGGTAGACCCTAAGAAAATTAATGCCATTAAGGAATGGAAAGTCCCCACAACCATAAAGCAGTAGCAAGGATTTCTCGGGTTAACAGGGTATTATCGCAAGTTTGTTAAGAATTATTGGAGAATAACAACGCCTCTAACAAAATTATTGAAGAAGGATGAGTTTTCATGGACTCCTGAAGCAACTAAGGCCTTTGAAAATCTTAAAGAGGCAATGTGCCTAGCATCGGTCTTAGCTACTCTAGACTTCACAAAAACCTTTTTTGTTGAATGTGATGCCTTAGGAAATGGAATTGGTGTTGTTTTAATGCAAGAAGGAAGACCCATTGATTTTGAAATTCGTCCAATCAAAGGAAAGTATTTATAGAAAGCTATTTATGAGAAGAAAATGTTGGCAATACTAAATAAATGACGACCTTACCTAATGGGAAGACACTTCAAGGTAAAAACCGATCATGATAGTCTTAAACACTTTATGGAACAAAAACCATCTTTACAAGAGCAACAAAAATGGGTCACAAAGATGTTAGGTTACGAATTTGAAATCATCTACACAAAAGCAAAGCTAATGTTGTTGCAGATGCACCCTCAAGAAAGGATGAGGAGGTGTTGTGCCATTTCTATTATCCAACCAGATTGGATAACCAAAGCAAGGGAGGAATGTAAAAATGACGAAGAAGTATGGACACTCATTCAAAAGTTTCAGCAAGATCCTAGTACATCTGATACATTTAGTTGGAAAAATGATTCCTTATGGTACAAAGATCGCTTATATCTTTGTAATAATTCCCAACTAAAACAAAATATTCTTTTGAAATTGGACACCTCTCCTGTAGGAAGACGCTCAGGGTTTTTAAAAACTTACCACAGGGTCAAGAAAGAATTTTTTGGGGATGGCCTTAAATTTCATATTCAAAATTTTGTGGCAGAATGTTTGGTTTACTAGCAAAATAAAGTTGAGAGAATTAAGACCCCGGGTCTGCTACAATCTTTACCCATTCCAAGTCAATGTTGGGAGGAAGTTTCAATGGATTTTATCACGGGTTTACCTAAGTCCGAAGGAAAAAATATCATCATGGTGGTAGTTGATAGACTTACCGAAGTATGCACACTTTTGTGCATTATCTCATCCATTTAAAACAAGCACAATTGTTACTTCATTTATGGAAACAATTGAAAAGATACATAGAAACCCAAAGATTATCGTAAGCGATAGAGATCCTATTTTCACTGGAAATTTTTGGACAAAATTATTTTCTTGTTTCGGTACTCAAGTAGCCCATATCTCATCTTATTATCCTCAATCCAATGGGAAAGCTAATACAGTGAACAAATGTTTGGAGGTATATCTTCATTTTTTTTTATTTGATAAACAAGCACAATGGTTCAAGTAGTTACCTCTGGCTGAATGGTGGTATAACACTTCCTTCCATACTGTAACAAAAATGACCCCATTTATGGCATTTTATGGATATCATCCACCATCCAGCACATCATATTTAAGAGAAAATTATAAGGTTCAAGCAATGGCATATCACATCGAGCATCAAAAACAAGTTCTCCAACTCTTAAAGGATAACTTAAATTTAGTACAAAATCGAATGGAAAAACAGGCATATCAACATCGCAGTGAGAGAAGTTTTGATGTAGGAGACTGGGTGTTTTTTCGGCTACAACCATACAAACAAATGTACCTCAAGCAATCTAATTAGGAAAATAAATTATCGCCAAAGTACTATGGTCCTTACAAGGTGCTGCAAAATATTGGTACTATGCATACAATTTGGAGCTTCCTAATCCTTCTCGAGTGCACCCAGTTTTTCATGTTTCATGCTTAAAGAAGGTTATAGGTGGCAAACTTATAGTTCAAACAATATTTTCAAAGCTTTATGTAGAAGGAAAAATCATACTATAACCTTAAGCTATCACATAAACTAGAACTTCACAGTTGTGAAATCGATCAATTTCAGAGTATCTCATCAAGTGGAAGAACTTACCCACTGAATATTCCACATGGGAGGATGAGAATTTTATATAGAAGCATGCAGAGCTACTCAAGCATTGAGAAATTTTTTTTTTTGAAGGAGAGGGGCATGTTAGGTCCCTATACTACTAGTGTATTCCCTTATCATTGTTAGTGTATTCCCCTTATTGTTATTTTTGTACCCCTTTAGTCCCCATATTGTTATTATTGTGCCCCATAAAACCCCACTATTTTTATTTTGTGCCCTTACATTATTATTTTTAGGTTGGCTAGGATTATATTGTGACCCCATGGACTCCTATATATATAAAAAAGGTTTTTTCATTTGAATACTCCAAGAATTGTTCATTTATGTAATGGAAAGGAAGTTTCCCCCTTGAAGTGGCTGATTTATAAGGCGTTGATATCTCTTTTCTTCTATTTTTGGAGTTGGTTTCATAACATTCCATCATTCATCGATTGAGGATTCCTAGGCCCACCGAGGTAGATGAAGTCTAGCTTTACCGCAATCCCACCTTCTCTGGTCCAGGGATTCCTAGGCCTTCCGTTATTCTTCAGAGACAACCTCACCCGGTTTTGAAACCATCCAACAATCTTCTTAACCAAGTAAAAGAGAACTTATCACACCATGGCTATCCATAAATGGAAAGGAAAGGTTGAGAATCACTGTCAAACATGGAAAAACCTATGCCAATGACAATAAGACAAAAAAATGCACACATGCATGTACCATGCATTCCAAATCTAGCAAGGAAATCACACTTGCAAATCAATAACTGGAAGTAATCCCGCAGTAGCTGCTTGATCTTGCTCTTCCTTGCTTTATCTTTTCTTCTCTTTGCCTTTTTTTCCTTCCTTTTCTTTCCTTGATCCAATGCTAGAGAGCTACAAGATTACTCTAAGTGTCCAAGAGTGCTTGAGAGAGAGAGAGAGAGAGCTCCAAAAATGAATTAATGAAAGGTTGAACTAACAAAATCCATGAAATGATCCTCATAAGACTTTTCATTAATGAGGCCTTTATTTTTCTTCAATTTCTAGTATTTTCCTTTATTTTCATCATCACACGTAACCTGTCACCTTTCACTTTCATTTTCTCCTAATTTCCATTATTTTCATAAATAAAAATTGCCAAAAATGCCATTTTTCCTTTCCAAATCCTTTAGCATTTCCTTTGCCAGTTTAATTAGCCATAATAAACCAAATGAACACCCACACTAGGATTTTTTGCCCAACATTCAGATTGGAATACATGTACTGTGACCTTGGTTATTATTTTTCCTTTATCAATTTTATTTACATGGATTTTTTTACTAGGGTTGTTACACTAGCTTAAGAGTTTATAGACTTCTGTCTGTATTGGAGACTTCCACTGGTTCCAGCCCAACTCAATAATTTACTCCAAAGGTAGCGTGCCACTACAATTTTCCATATTGGTCAGGTCTCTCTCTTCCTTTCATCTTTTCAAAGTAAAAAACAAGGAACCCCCTCTTTTCCCACTGAGATCCATTTATCTCCAAGGAATGAGTAAACCAAGAACCATAACCACCACAATTATCTAGAAGTTAGGTAAAGTTGTTTAGAGCCTCTCCGAGATTTCCAAGACTTGCACAATCCTTAACTAATATATATATATATATATATTCCTTTAAATGTTCTTTTGTTTTTTCATCAAGTTTTCCTCTAAGCCCTTACTATGAAGTCTCATTTATCTAAAGTAATTGGAGGTAAATCACATTAAATAAAAGTAACTAACAAGTACTTGTAATAAATAGAGGTGTTACATCTTCCCCCTTGCCTCAAACACCATCCTAGGTGTTGATTCTTGTCCCCAAAACAGGTCAGGATAAACTTGTTGCATCAAGCTTTCATCCTTCCAAGTGGACTCTTCTGGGATAAAGTGCCTCCACTACGCTTTAACTTGGGTGGTAGCTCACCTCCACAACATTGTTTATCTATGGTCTAGAATACAAAGAGGTTCTACCAAAAATTCTCCGTTCGGTTCTACCTGCATCACAAGCATAACATTTTCCTTAATTCTATTGAGAAATTGAATCAACGTATACATTATAGAACTCTACATACATTTACTTGTACATATTTCAAAATTATGATGTATATGGAATCATATATATATTTCTTTACCAGGGAAACATGAAACATAGTATGGACCCATATGTGGCTTGGTAATGCAAGTTTGTAGGTTTTCTTTTTGGCCGCATTAGATTTCTCTCTATCTTTAGTAGCCTTTAGATTTTGCCACACTTTCTTTACTTATTGCTCCATCTCTATATACATATCATGTCCCAATATTAGCTTGTCCTCCAAACTGCTCCAATTAGTAGGGTTTCTACATATTTTCACGTACAACACCTTAAAAGGAATAATTTTTAATGATTTGTGGTATTTGTTATTATATGAAAATTCCACTAAACGAAGGTACTCCTCCCACTTGTTTGGCTGCTGCATAACATACATATGTACTATGTCCTCTAACACTTGATTCACCTGTTCAGTTTTCCCGTTAGTTTGTTGGTGACATGTAGTGTTGAATTGGATCTGATTTCTCAATCTAGTAAAAATCCCATGTAGTCAGAACATTTCTTGCATAAATATATCTCCAATTTGGACAGTTTGATATGTAGATTTGACACAGATGAAATGGGTTACTTTTCCCAATTTGTCCACTAATACCATGATCGAATCATTCTTCTTTTTGGAGTTTAGCAAACCAATTATGAAATCCAATGTAATTGTATTCGATTTCTATTCAGGTATGGGTAAGGGGTGGAGTAGACCATTTAGATGTTGGTGTTCTTTATTCACTTGTTGACATTCTAAAAATTTTTCTAGATAATCTGTAATATCCCTTCTCATACTAGGAAAAAAATAATTATTTTTTATTGTAGAAAAAAGTTTTTGATATCTGGGATGGGTGGCATAGGGAATTCTATGAAATTCATCCAACAAAATTTGTGTAGTCAATAGATAGTTAGGGACATATATTCTCCCCTTAAAGGTCAACAAATTATTATTATCTATACCAAATTCATTCCATTTTCCAACATTTTTCACTTTCTTACTTTTTTCCATAAGAATCTGTACTTTGGATCCTTATGCGTTGCATCTTTAATCTTCTTAGAAAAATCAAATTCTGCTCAACTATTGCAATTTAATATACATGGTGCAGGTTTCTTCTCAACGCATCAACCACATGATTTTCCTTCCCCTTTAGATGCTTGATGTCAAAATCGAACTCATTTAAAAAAATGGTCCATCTAGCTTGATGAGCATTTAAATTAGGTTTCTTAAATAAATTGGTTAAATTGTTATGATTTGTCATTAACATAAATATTTTCCTTAATAAATAATGCCACCAAACTTTAAGAGTGTGTATAGCCATAGTTATCTCCAAACCATAGGTGGAATATGTTTGATCATGTTCCTTCAATTTGTAGGATTCATAGACTATTACTTTACCTTCCTGCATTATAACTCCTCCAATGCAGGCATCCGCTCAAATGGAGAATTCCTTTCTTGGGTTTGAAATTCTCAGTACAAGGGCTATTGCCAATCGATGCTTCAACTGCTCAAATCTATGTTGTCACTCTGTTGTCCATATAAATACCATTCCCTTATTTTGCAAGGAAGTTATAGGGTAAAATATTTTAGAAAACCATTCTATAAAATGATGGTAGTACCCAACCAAGCCCATAAAATATATAATATCTACAACATTTATGGGAGAAAACCATTCCATAATGGTTCTAATTTTCTCAAGGTCCATAGCTAGGCCCCTAAAGTAAATAACATGTCCCTAATATTGAATTTGGTCCTAATAAAAATCACATTTACTAAATTTGAAATAAATTTGATTTTATCTTAGGGTCTACAACACTATATGAAGATGTTCTTTATGTTCTTCCAAAATTTTTGAGTATATCAGAATGTCGTCTATAAAAATAAAAATGAACTTGTCCAAGTAAGGGTGGAAAACACCATTCATCAGACTGACATAAATGTTTTGGGGTGTTGGTGAGGCCAAATGGAAGAAAAACAAATTCATATTAACCATAATGGGTTCTAAATGACGTTTTACTAATATCGTCCTCTTTTATCCTTATTTTATGGTAACTTGACCACAAGTCTATCTTTGAGAATATAGTAGCACACTTTACTTGATCAAATAGATCGTCAATTATTGGCAACAACTAATTAATTTTAACAATTAATTTTTTCAACTATATATAATCAATACATAATCATAGGGTGCCACATTTCTTTTTCATAAACAACACCAGGGCTCCCCAAGGTGACACACTTGGAAATATGTACCCCTTATCAAGTAATTCTTGTAGCTTTATTTTTAGATCTGTTAGCTCAGGGATACTTATATGGTAAGGGTTTTTCGATGCCATATTTTCTCCTGGGACTGGTTATATAGTAAATTCAATATTTTGCTTCAGTGGCAACCCTAGAATTTCCTCCGAAAATACATCAACAAACTCTTGTATAACTGGTTTATTTTCCATGGTGGTTATCTTGCCTTTAGAATTAGTGTAGGCAACTTGAACCACATAAATTTGAAATCCTTTTTGTATCCATTTTCTTAGTTGGTTGGTTGTGATTAGTCGCAATTTTATGCCCCCTTTAGTGCCTTGAATATCTTTCCTATTACCCTCATCAGTAAGAAAGTTGATAGTCTTCACTCTACAGTTTACTAAGGACCAATTCTTCTCCAGCAAGTCCATACGAATTAGAACATCATAGGATCCTAAAGGAAACATGTTTGGAGTCACCTTGATCTATTTTCCACCTATTTCCATAGGACAATTCTCTTCCTTGGAAATCACTCTGCGTTTTGCTCCGATGGCCAGTTGTACCAACCAAGGATTCTTAAATTTAAAAAATTTGCAACTGACACATTTCATCTATATTCGGTTCAACATAACTTAAGCTTTCATTATGGTCTATTAAAATAGAGACAGAGTGGTTAGCTAATTTACCTTCAAATTCCACCATCGTCTGTTGGTATTTGACCTCGTGATCCTCTAACACAACATTGATTCACGAAATATTCCTCGCCACTTCCTCAAATGTAGAAGATTCATGATTTTTAGCAGTTGGATATGTCTTGACACAGTGAGGGAAGTTTTTAAAATAATGAGGTTCCGCACAACCCCAACATTTTAAAGGAGGCTTATGTGGTTGATTTGGGTTTGGGTTGCTTGATGCCTCCATTTGTATAGTTTCATTTCGTGCTCTTTCTCTAGACGTCCATTTAATTGTCTCATGTGTGCACTCTTGTTCCCAAAAACTTTACCATTCTTAATATTTTGAAAAATTTTATGCCCCTTCTTTATTGGCTAACCTCTGTTGGTTTACCCTTTTTTATTCATTTTTTGGTAGCAGATTCGAGCCTTCCAGCTGGCCTCATCCATCATTTTTGGGTTGAAAATTTCTAGTGTTTCCTTCATGAAAGCTCGAAAGCTATTGATAAAACACTGCAATTTATATTTTTCCTCTCGAATATGAGTAATATACCTCAAAAATTAATTAAATTTAGCTATAAACTCGTCCATGGTTTGTTGTCCTAGCTTCAAGTCATGGAATTCCTTTTCTTTTTCATTGCTAAAACTTTATTTCAAGTTCTTGTCTTTAAAATGTTTTCGTAAACTGTCCTATGTCACCTCATGTTAATCAATTCCTCAAACTATTTTGATCTCTTTCCACCATAAGGTGGCTTTACACTATAACTGATAAATTTGCAATCAATTCTTGAGGTTATCATCATATTCATAGATCTAAAAGTATTTGTTCATGTTGATTAACCAAGATTCAACAAATTCTTCTACTTCTCCATCAAATGTTGGATGTTTAATTCTTTTAAATTCTCCCTGTAACTCGACCTTTTTTCTTTTGGTTGCTTTACAAACCGAAGCATTCCTATATTCCTCTTTGCTATCTATTCAACCTCACTCTACTTCGGTGTTTTCTTCCCCCTATTGATGCATATTAGCCATGTTTCCATCTTTTGGGTTGAGATTTAGATTCCTTTGGTTTTGTCTATCAGAGAGGATTTTCAGGATCCTTTCTCGTTCCAAGCTCAACCTCCCATTATTATGCCTCATGTTTGTCATCTCAACCCATAATTGTTGAATTGTTTCCAGTAGTAACATGTTCATGTTGTGAGGATTATTGCCCAACTGGACCCACATCTCTAGGTTGGCTTCTGTATGAGGCCTTGGTCCAACTCCAACTATAGGTCTCCCAGATGGGGTGGCTCCAACTGCTATTCGCATACTATTATGCTTCCTCTATGGATCATTAAAATTTTGATATTCTACACTTGCCCAAACAAGCCTCAACTTTGTAACTTGGCTTTGATACCACTTGTAAAATGCACATGCAACATTCATTCACCATAACCATAGACAAATAAAAATAAAAATAAAAATTCCTTTGAGATTGCAAACTCACACATTAGCAGAAAAACATCAAATTAAATGTAATGTATTTTAACCTAAGTTATTGTCATCAAATATGTCATTTTGATTTATTATGTTTTGCGTAACTAGCATTATCATTTCAAGAATTTCCCTCTATTTGTTACATTTAGTGAGGTTATTTTAAAGTATTAATTTCAAGGCCAAGGCACTTATTATCATCGAGCTTAACTCATCGAATTTTGTCGAACCTTTCATGTATCCCAATTAAATAATGAACATTTTAATTAGGTCAAAATACAATAAAAAAAAAATAATAAAATAAAATAATCATAAACTATAAATATAGCCCATGGTGAAGAGAAGCTTCCAACCTTACAATAAGCTCTAAAAAAGGCATAAGGTTGAATGTATGGAATCCATTTTCCCTGAAACACATGAGAAGTGAAATGAAAAATCTTGGAATTTGGAAAATGTCACGAAGCTTATCTCATGTTCCATTCATTTAGATTGAATTATACGGAAGAAGAAAAGCATGACAATAGATACTTATCAAGAATGTATGATTCTTTAGAAGGAAACAACCTTGACAAGGCTATGGAGAACCAAATAGTAGAATTAAAAATAGAAGAGTACTCTTCAGAAAATCTGTTACTCAAGGATTTTGGAATCCAAATGATCTACATTATCTCATTGATTCATTTTCATACATCCAAATATACATAGTTTTTTTTGTTAAGTATTATTTTTGTTACAACTATTTTATTATTCCGAAAATACATGGTTTTTTTTGTTTTATATTATTTATGTTACAATTGTTTTATAATTCATGAGTATTATTTCTTAATATATAAAAAATTAAATAATGAACATTGTAAATAGGTCAAAGTACAATAAAAATAAAAATAATAAAATAAAATAATGATAAACTATAAATACAGCCCATGGTATTGACCCATGGTATTCATGTGGAATGTAGTTTTTTTATAGGGGAACTAAGATGGCCTAAATCAATCTTAACTCTAGATCTAAACTAATTATTTAACAAAATTATTTTTAAATGTTTATAACCATTATTCTTTTAAAATATTACTTCATAAAATGTATCTAAATTTTCATACATCCAAATATACATAGTTTTTCTTGTTCTGTATTATTTTTGTTACAACTATTTTATTATTCCAAAAATACATGGTTTTTTTTTCTATATATTATTTATGTTATAATTGTTTTATAATTCATGAGTATTATTTCTTAATATATAAAAAAATAAATTAATAATGAAATTTTTTAAAATATGTGACCTTTTAAAAATTTCCAAATTATTTCAGAGGACATGATTTATCTTGAGCAATAATGACGAATGTTCATTATTCTCATTTTTTAAATAACACTAAATTTATCTTTAAAGGGGTCGGTAACAATTGTTTTGTTTGTATCAAAATCAAGGATACAGAAGAAAGGAGACATGGTGAAGAGAAGCTTCCAACCTTACAACAAGCCCTAAAAATGGGTTACTCATGGATTTTGGAATCCAGATGATCTACATTATCTCATTGATTCATTTTCATACATCCAAATATAGATAGTTTTTCTTGTTAAGTATTATTTTTGTTACAACTATTTTATTATTTCGAAAATACATGGTTTTTTTTGTTTTATATTATTTATGTTACAATTGTTTTATAATTCATGAGTATTATTTCTTAATATATAAAAAATTAAATAATGAACATTGTAAATAGGTCAAAGTACAATAAAAAATAAAAATAATAAAATAAAATAATGATAAACTATAAATATAGCCCATGGTATTGACCCATGGTATTCATATGGAATGTAGTTTGTTTATAGGGCGAACTAAGATGGCCTAAATCAATCTTAACTCTTGATCTAAACTAATTATTTAATAAAATTATTTTTAAATGTTTATAACCATTATTCTTTTAAAATATTACTTAATAAAATGTATCTAAATTTTCATACATCCAAATATACATAGTTTTTCTTGTTCTGTATTATTTTTGTTACAACTATTTTATTATTCCAAAAATACATGGTTTTTTTGTTATATATTATTTCTGTTAAAATTGTTTTATAATTCATGAGTATTATTTCTTAATATATAAAAAATTAAATTAATAATGAAATTTTTTAAAATATGTGATCTTTTTTAAATTTCCAAGGACATGATTTATCTTGAGCAATAATGACGAATGTTCATTATTCTCATTTTTTAAATAACACTAAATTTATCTTTAAACGGGTCGGTAAAAATTGTTTTGTTTGTATCAAAGTCAAGGATACAAAAGAAAGGAGACATGGTGAAGAGAAGCTTCCAACCTTACAACAAGCCCTAAGAAGGCATAACGTACGTTGAATGTATGGAATCCATTTTCCATGATACACATGAGAAGTGCAATGAAAAATCTTGGAATTTGGAAAATGTCACGAAGCTTATCTCTTGTTCCATTCATTTAGATCTAAAGTATATGGAAGATGAAAAACATGACAATGGATACTTATCAAGAATGTATGATTCTTTAGAAGGAAAAGACGTTGACAAGGCTATGGAGGACCAAATCAAGAATGTATGATTGATTAGAAGGAAACCACGTTGACAAAGCTATGGAGGACCAAATAGCAGAATTAAAAACAGAAAAGGAATCTTAAGAAAATGGGTTACTCAAGGATTTTGGAGTCCAGATGAGCTACATTATCTCACTGATTCAAGCAAGTGCTCAAAAAGAGACAGACAATAGTGATATAGAGACAATTTATTCATAAACAAGAGAAAGCTAGAATTATAACACAAGATAGAGTTATGGGAAGAGAAGCATTCCAATTGTAAGGAGGACTCAGAAAATACTAGAAAAAAGACACTTACCTATTGCAATCAATTGAAAAGAAAGATATCTCTAAAGGGTCACTTGGGGAGGAATATTTTATTTAAAATATTGGGAAATAAATTTCATTTCAAAAAAATATATATTATCACCACGGAAGAGAGTTATTACATTTAAAATTTGTTCCCATTCTTGTCACTACAAAATTTGATTGTTTTTTTTTATTTGATGGGAAAATAAATGATTTATAAAAGGCACTAAAGTCTTGAATTATGATCCTTAAAAAATTTGTTGGATTCCCTGATTATGAGCTGATTTTTGCTTCTTAATTTTGGGTCTTCGTGATGGTTGTTATTCTGACTAGGGTGAAAATTCCCAAAGAAGTGGAATATTGGTCATTCAAAGAGGAATTATGGAAATATGATTGTATATTATTTATTAATATAAATTATCTGAACTGAGATTATAATCATCCCCAAGGGTTAAAAAGGGCCTAAATGTCTCTTTTCCATACAATTGACGATTAATATAACTCTATGCTCTATGTTCAAATGACATGTGAAGGTGGATTTACCATACTTAAGCTTCTTATTAGTCTCTTATGAAGTACAACATGTCATAGTGATAAGTTTTTATTCCATTAAATAATTCTAGCTGTAGAGTAGAGTTCTAGGAGTAGTATCTGAGGAATTCAACATTTCGAATGTGATAGAAGCAAATAATTTCATGGAAGGGTGAAGTCTCTCTAACTTGGTCATAAAAACCAAGTCCATCCTTCATAGGAAAAAAAAAAACATGCAAATTTCGTCATATAGAGGTCTTGAGTACTTTGGCCAAAAAGTCTCATCCATTATGAAAAAAAAACATCTTACATGCAAATAACAAAGAAGTTGTTCCACCTCACTTACCCAATATGGATATTTTGATTTGAGGTCCCGTAAAAATAATTCTCCACCCCTAATTCTGGAGGATAAGTTGGAGCTGAGAAAGTTTCTACTACCTCTTCTTTCTTATATGTTATTCTTTCCTATACCACAACCTTACAGCATTTTTTGATTCAAGCAAACGCTCAAAAAGAGACTAAAAATAGTGATATAGAGACAATTTATTCATAAACAAGAGAAATATAGAATTATAACAGGAGATAGAGTTATGGGAAGAGAATCTATTATTTAAAAGATTCGGAAAATAATTTCATTTCAAAAAAAAAAAAATGTGTTATCACTAGGGAAGGGAGTTATTACATTTAAAATTTGTTCCAATTCTTGTCACTACAAAATTTGATTGCTTTTTTTTATTTGATGGGAAAATAAATGATCTATAAAAGGCACTAAAGTCTTGAATTATGATCCTTAAAAAGATCGCTAGATTCCCTGATTATGAGCTGATTTTTTCTTCTTACTTTTGGGTCTTCATGATGGTTGTTATTCTGACTAGGGTGAAAATTCCCAAAGAAGTGGAATATTGGTCGTTCAAAGAGGAATTATGGAAATATGATTGTATATTATTTATTAATATAAATTATCTGAAGTGAGATTGATTAATCATCCCCAAGGGTTAAAAAGGGCCCAAATGTCTCTTATCCATAAAATTGACGATTAAGATAACTCTATGCTCTACGTTCAAATGATAGGTGAAGGTGGATTTACCATACTTAAGCTTCTTAGTAGTCTCTTATGAAGTACAACATGTCATAGTGATAAGTTTTTATTCCATTAAATAATTCTAACTGTAGAGTAGAGTTCTAGGAGTAGTATCAGAGGAATTCAACATGCGAATGTGATAGAAGAAAATTATTTCATGGAAGGGTGAAGTCTGCCCAACTTGGTCATAAAAACCAAGTCCATCCTTCATAGGAAAACAAAAAAAACATGCAAATTTCATCATATAGAGGTTTTGAGTACTTTGGCCAAAAAGTCTCATCCATTATGAAAATACACATCTTAAATGCAATTAATAACAAAGAATTTGTTCCACGTCAATTACCCAATATGGATATTTTGATTTGAGGTCCAGTAAACATAATTCTCCACCCCTAATTTTGGAGGATCAGTTGGAGCTGAGAAAGTTCCTACTACCTCTTCTTTGTTATATGCTATTCTTTCCTATACCATAACCTTACGACGTTTCCTTTGCAACATGTGATGCAATTGCTGGTTATAATATCTTGAAACACAATATTTTAGAGCTAAATACAAAATTATTTTTTTAATACAAACTAATTGTACAATTATACATGGGAAAAATCTACTAAAACCATAATTGAATATGTATCCTATTAACCTAAATTACTAAACTGAAAAAAGATTTAATATCTAAAATAAAATTGAAAAATAAATAGTTTCACAATATTTTAGATCTAAATACAAAACTATATTTTTAATCCAAACTAATTATACATGTGAGAAATCTAACTAAAACCCTAATTGAATATGTATGCTGTGAACCTAAATTACTAAACTGAAAAAGGATTAGATATCTAGAATAGAATATAGACATATATTACTTAACTCAAAAATGAATGATTAACTATTTCTCCTTTCAAATGAATGATTAACTATTTTTTCTTTCATAAAAAAGTAGCACCATATTTGAGAGAGGTGAAGGCTAAATATTTTGACTTGATTAATTATTAGATTATAAATAAAGAAATCATATTAATAATAATTGATAATATCAAAGTTTATACGTCAGAAAAATTTAAAAATAACCTAATATTATATGAAATAAAATTATTAATAAAAAGTAATTTAAATATTACAATTTTTTAAAATAATAACATTATATTTAATTATTTTTTTAAATTAAAATTAAATTTTATAGTTTTTTATATTTAAAAAAATAATTATTATATTAAAATATATATTAATTAAGCTAATTTTACTCTAATTTTAATATAATTTTTTTAAAACATATTTTTAATTTGTAAAGATATGTAACTATTGAGTATGTTAAATTTATTTATGTCTTCAAAATGTATTATAAATAACAAGAAATTACAATTTTGTTAGAAATTGTATTGCCAATTTTGACAAAAAAAATTCCATCCTAAGAGACCACACTCTCACTAAACTAATCTAAGCATGGTCTTCCAATGACAAGGTGCTTTAGCAACGAGACCTCAACTAATTGACATAACCATCATGGCTCATTTCGTCTATTAGTTAGACTATGTTAAAAGAAGTTTAAGATAATAATTAATTTTTTTAATTTACAAATTTAAATTTCAACAATTAAAAATTAATCATTTAAAAAAATAATAAATCAATAATTATTATATTTTTTGGAGAATTTTCAACACAAATTATTTAAATCTCATGCTTTACATATTATTTTATAACAAGGTAGTGGCCAATTAAGCTACACCCCTTGGACTTTCTAACATAAATTATTATTAATATATTATCATTTATATTAATTTATACTTAATATATAAGTATATTTGAGACATGAAATAAAAGCTATAAATTATAGTATTTTTAAAAATGGCCTAAATCCATCTTGAGTCTGGATTTACCAAATTCGAAGAGGGATATCTTCAGATACAAACCCTGAAAAGAGATTTGATATCTCTCTGCAATTGGTTGATCCAAAGTTAAGATGGATCTAAGTTAGTTAAATTAAGAAAATACATTTTTTAAATCATTAATAACACAAAATATTGAGATGTAAAAAAGATTGATATATATATATATATATATATATATATATATATATATATATATATATATATATATATATATTTGAGTTATCTTGGATGGTTAGGTGGAATGATTATTATACCGTTTTACATTTCTCATATGAAATATAAAAATAATTTTCCAAATGATATATATATATATATATATATATATATATATATATATATATATATATATATATATATATATATATATATATATATATATATATACTTTCTTTTTGGATAGATTCATTTAATTTTTTTAAATGCTAAAAGAACATTAAGCAAAGAATTTGATGCATTTCAATATCATTATAATTTTGATGGCTTAGGAGGTGAGGAAGATCAATTTTTAAATGATTATAAAGGTGACACACATTCCATGCCATAAGAACAATATCACCAACTTAAAAGGATGATGACTATACTAGCAAATTAATAAAACCAATTTTTCCAACAAACATTCTAACTTATTAATGTAAAGGGGACATGAATCCTATATAACAATAAATTTCTTTGAGCCACTCATTAATATTCCTAAACTTGCTAATACCACTTTCATATAACTTTTTAGTAGCAACTCTCAACTCATAAGAAAATTTTAAGTCTTCTAACCTTTTTAAAAAGTTAGTCATGGACACAATATCAAAATCTTTAAAAAAAAATTTAGTTTTATTGCTAACGATTCAACAATAATGGTTTTATTGTTAACACTTCAACGATAATCCTTAATGTAAAAAATTATTCATAATCCAGTATGCACTTACTGCAGCATTCAATTTAAATTCGGCTCCACGAAATTCGGGAGCATTTTGAAAAAACAAAATTCCCCATAAATATCATTACTTGTAAGCATTTTGAAAAAGCAAAATTCCCAATAAAAATCACTATTCGCAGCAGAAACATATTGCAAGCAATGAGGAAGATAAGATTAAGCTCGAGAAGAAAAATAGGTCCCCACCAGAAACGAGAATATTGAAGCTGTAGCAGAAGAAAAAGAGTCGGAATATGCAGAACCAGCAGCAGCATACACCACCAGCACAATCCCCTACAACAACTTCTCATGGCCGCCATTTCTAACAGAAATCAGTTAAACGGGCACCTCAAGTGGAGAGCAGAGTCCAGTCCAGTCGAAGCCTTTGAGTGGAGATGTTTGAGAGTTTATAGAGGCACAGAAATCCTTACGATAGATTTCATGTGACTTAGGATGTAGTGCTTGCGGATTCGTGAGTATCCTTCTGATATATATTTATTTTGGATTTTAATTTTGAATTTATTAATTGTCCACGTAAATTTTGAAATTAAAATGAATTATATATATATATATAGGGTTAGTGTTGGATTTTATGAAAAAAATGAAATTTTTTACTTTTGAAGTGAAGTTTTGGGTTTTTGGCCTGGCATGGCATGAGGTTTTATAAATCCGACTATATTTACCATCTAGCTCAACTCTATTTATCATTTATCTATTTATTATTTATGGATAGTGGTGAAGTGATTTAAAAGGTTTGGGGGTGGTGGAGCTCTATTTATCATTTATCTATTTATTATCTATGGATGGTGGTGAAGTGATTTAAAAGGTTTAAGCATGAAGCTTTGAGCTTTCTCACTTGGCATGACATGGCATGGCATGAGGTTTTATAATTAAGGCACACTCTATTTACCATCTATGTATTGCAGAGAAGTGATTTAAGAGGTTTGAGGTGAAGCTTTGGGCTTGCTTGGCTTGGAATGCCATGGCATGGCATGAAGTTCTATTATTAAGGCCTACTCTACTTACCATTTAGCTCAACTCTATTTACTATCTATGGATGGTGGAGAAGTGATGCAAGAGATTTAAGGTGAAGTTTTAGGCTTTCTCACATGAGGTTCGATAATCAAGGACTACTCTATTTACCATCTATATATGGCAAAGAAGTGATTTAAGATGTTATTTACCATATAACCTAACTTTATTTACCATTTATAGATGGTGGAAAGTGATTTAAGTGTTTTTTTTTTTAATATATATAAAAAAATTGTAATTTTGTAAGTAATATATATATATATATATATATATATATATATATATATATATATATATATATATATATATATATATATATATATAATTTTTAACTAATATATTGAGATGCACAAATAGAATGGATAGTGTAATATTTTCAATATTGGAAATGTAAAATGTATTTGATTTCTCTAGCTTAAAAAATGTTTCTTCCAAAGTGGGTCCACACTACACATATTCCATGTGAAGGTACATCTCTTTGTCACTAAGTGTGACCATGAGGTTGGGACAATTGGTAGGAATGGAGAAACCTCATGTTATTTGGATGCCACTAGCAATTATAAGAAGTCATATCAAGCTCAACTTGCAATATTCAATGATCACTCTCATACCCCACCATTATTGCAATTTAACCTCAGTGCATTCTACAACCAAGATGGAAGCAATCTCAATCTTATGGCTAACTAGTTTTGAAAGTGTTATACTTTTAGAGGAACACCCAACTATGCAAATCATTTGGGTGAGTTGTCTCTAGCATTCTCTACTTTTATGCAGCATTTTACAATCTTGTAAGTGTTTCTAGCTAGTAAACTTAGCCGCCTTTAAACAAACCTCTCTATCATCTTGGGATCACCTCCTCTTTGTTTGTTTCCATACTCTTTGGAATCTAATCCTGGGCTCTTTATTGGACATGGCTCTATACTCTCTATTATTTATGGATTTATTTTTCTAAAATAATTAAAAGCCCGTTAATATAGAAACTAATTGTTCACAATGTCCTTAAAATTTTAATGAAATCCTAGTATCTAGAATGAATCATTATCATTTTATTTTGTTTATAGCCTTTAACTTATAAATTTATTCTAAATACCCTTATAATTTATGAAATTTATTTAAACAAAATTAGTAATAAATCTAGTCAAATAAGGCTATTAAGTTTTAACCTCCCCTCGCCCCCCCCCTTTCTAACTAGATAGTTTATTCTAGTCACTACCACTATAACCCATAAGTGGTGGACACTACCCTCAACACACGAACATGAGCAAGCATCAAGGTATTTGAATATCAAATGTTATATTCACATTTACTTTACATTTTCATGGGCTTTCTAAGTGATCTTACCTGGGGGGCTAAGTGGGGGCTAACCTCTCTCTCTCTCTTTTAAAAATATCTTAGTTCTTTTTTATTTTGTTTAAAAAATTTCATGGGTCCTTTTAAAGCCAATGTTTTCAAGTATTTCTATTATTTATTTGAAAAACAAATTCGTCAAACTATTCCTAATATTCCTGACTTTCCACCTATCTCCATTATGTGAAAAATGTGGCATCTATAGATGATCAAAGAAATGATCTCTTTGGCTCATGGTTCTTTCCATTGCAACTCTTCAAGCTTAGATATGAAAAGAAAAGTTTTTTGCGGTCTGGATCATGGTCCATTGGTCGTACCGCTAGATGAGTGTGGTCGTCGATGACTAATTTCAGCAAATCGGGATTCCGAAAAAAAAACATTTCAAACTCATGAGGGTCATTATGAATTTTTTGTCATGCCTTTTGGCCTTACCAATGCGCCTTCTACATTTCAAGGGTCAATAAATTCCATTTTTAAAACCTTCTTTAGAAAATTTGTGTTAGTATTTTTTATGATATAATAATCTACAACAGGTCTTGGAAGGATCTTGTTCAACATGTTGACATGGTGCTCAAACTATTAGAGGAGAAACAGTTATATGCAAAAACCTCCAAATGTTTCTTTCAAGTACAAGAGGTGGAATATTTGGGTCATATTGTATCTCAGGAGGGTGTTAATGTAGACCCTAAGAAAATTAAAGCCATTAAGGAATGGAAAGTCCCCACAACCATAAATAAGTTGCGAGGATTTCTCGGGTTAACAAGATATTATCGCAAGTTTGTTAAGAATTATTAGAGAATAACAACGCCTCTAACAAAATTATTGAAGAAAGATGAATTTTCATGGACTCCTGAAGCAACTAAGGCCTTTGAAAATCTTAAAGAGGTAATGTTCCTAGCATCGGTCTTAGCTATGCTAGACTTCACAAAAACCTTTATTGTTGAATGTGATGCCTCAGGAAATGGAATTGGTGTTGTTTTAATGCAAGAAGGAAGACCTATTGACTTTGAAAGTCATCCAATCAAAGGAAAGTATTTACAGAAAGCTATTTATGAGAAGGAAATACTGGCAATACTACATGCACTAAATAAATGATGACCTTACCTAATGGGAAGACACTTCAAGGTAAAAACCGATCATGATAGTATTAAACACTTTTTGGAACAAAGACTATCTTTAGAAGAGCAACAAAAATGGGTCACAAAGATGTTGGGTTATGAATTTAAAATCATCTACAAAAAGGGGAAGCTAATGTTGTTGCAGATGCACTCTCAAGAAAGGATGAGGAGGTGGAAGCATTACTTTGTGCCATTTCTATTATCCAACCAGATTGGATAATCGAAGCAAGGGAGGAATGTAAAAATGACGAAGAAGTATGGACACTCATTCAAAAGTTTCAGCAAGATCCCAGTACATCTGATACATTTATTTGGAAAAATGATTCCTTATGGTACAAATATTGCTTATATCTTTGTAATAATTCCCAACTAAAACAAAATATTCTTTTGAAATTGCACACCTCTCCCATAGGAGGACACTTAGGATTTTTAAAAACTTATCACAGGGTGAAGAAATAATTTTTTTGGGCTAGCCTTAAATCTGATATTCAAAATTTTGTGGCCGAATGTTTGGTTTTCCGGCAAAATAAAGTTGAGAGAATTAAGACCTCGGGTCTACTACAACCTTTAACCATTCCAAGTCAATGTTGGGTGGAATTTTCAATGGATTTTATCACGGGTTTACCTAAGTCCGAAGGAATAAGTATCATAATGATGGTAGTTGATAGACTTACCGGAGTATGCACACTTTTGTGCATTATCTCATCCATTTAAAGCAAGCACAATTGTTACTGCATTTATGGAAACAATTGAAAAGATACATCGAAACCCAAAGATTATCGTAAGCGACAAAGATCCCATTTTCACTGGAAATTTTTGGACGGAATTATTTTCTTGTTTCGGTACTCAACTAGCCCATAGCTCATCTTATTATCCTTAATCCAATGGGAATACTAATACAATGAACAAATGTTTGGAAGTATATATTCATTGTTTTTTATCTGATAAACAAGAACAATGGTTCAAGTCATTACATCTGGCTGAATGGTGGTATAACACTTCCTTCCATACTGTAGCAAAAATAACCCCATTTATTGCACTTTATGGATATCATCCACCATCCATCACGTCATATTTAAGAGAAAATTATAAGGTTCAAGCAGTGGAATATCACATCGAGCATCAACAACAAGTTCTCCAACTCTTAAAGGATAACCTAAATTTGGCACAAAATCGAATGAAAAAATAGGCATATCAACATCGCAACGAGAGAAGTTTTGATGTAGAAGACTAGATGTTTTTACGGCTACAACCATATAAACAAATGTACCTCAAGCTGTAGAAATTTGAATAATAGATCACTTATTCACTGAGATTATCCTGATCACACACTATTTAATCTTCATGCATAATACATAACCTCTTCTACCATTGATCATCAATTTGCGGAATTAAAAACAATCACACATATAAACACAGTATTTATGGGAAAGCTTAAAGCTGAAAACCCCCAACTATCTGTATATTATAATGATAGAGTTCATGTAACAATCATAGTACAAACCTCCTCACAAGCTCTCAGCACTATCTCCCCTTGTTACACACTACACAAGCTCAGATCTAGCAAAACACATGCTCCAATCTGCTCCACCTGTAAGCATGCCTCTACTGCGCAATCCAAGATGAATAATGATGAGATCCAAGTTCGAATCCCCTTGGTATGTACTGCGCAATCCTTGTTGGCATCTCCATCAATGTGTGTGTAAATCTCATGCACCAGTATATCCACAACTGATAGTCACACTTGCTCTTTCACCTACCTCTCCACTGGTCTCCAATAAAATTGTCCATGCACTGAGTTAACTGATGTATTCTTTAGTTGATTTATGAGTTTAATAATTAGTGAATTAATTAATAATTAATTCACACCACTCTCACTAGTGTATCAATCAGTTAGACTAGATACAACTAGCTCAACTATGTTTAATTGAGTTAAACTGAACACAACTCCATTAACTCCTCAATCAACTCCACCAAACTCTGTCACATGAGTTCTAACTGAAGTCAATCATGCAATAGCTCCACTAAACCCTAGGAATAGCGTAATTCCTTCTGTCAGCTGCATGTGCCACTTCTAGGCATCTAACTGAAGTGCTCCAAGAGGATAAGATAATGTTTAGAGTCCAAATATTATTAAGAGCTAATAATATTCGACATATCTATTTTTAGACTGGCAATCTAAAAATAGATTTCGCCTAGTATGTCTAAAAATAGAAGTCCATCTATTTTTTTCCAACTTGACCAACCATCCACAAATAGCATCCTGCAACTCATAGAACATGATCCATATGTCTAAAAATAGACATAGTCTAAAAATAGACTTTGCGCCAAAAATAGCCTACGGGCCCACTTAGTGAAGGCGACTTCTTTTCACTAAGCTCATCATCTTGTTGCATTCTCAACACAAGCAAGCTAATAAGGAAAATAAATTATCGCCAAAGTACTATGGTCCTTACAAGGTGTTGCAAAAGATTGGTACTATGGCATACAAATTGGAGCTTCCTGATTCTTCTCAAGTGCACCTAGTGTTCCATGTTTCATGCTTAAAGAAGGTTATAGGTGGAAAAATTATAGTTCAAACAATATTTTCAAAGCTTTATGAAGAAGGAAAAATCATACTATAACCTGAAGCTACCACATAAACTAGAATTTGACAGTTGTGAAATTGATCAATTTTAGAGTATCTCATCAAGTGGAAGAACTTACCCACTGAAGATTCCACATGGGAGGATGAGAATTTTATAAAAAAGCATCCAGAGCTACTCAAGCATTGAGGAAAACACTTTTTTGAAGGAGAGGGGCATGTTAGGTCCCTATAATACTAGTGTAGTCCCTTATCATTGTTAGTGTATTCCCCTTATTGTTATTTTTGTACCCTTGTAGTCCCCATATTGTTATTATTGTGCCCCATAAAACCCCACTATTGTTATTTTGTGCCCTTACATTATTATTTTTAGGTCAGCTAGGATTATATTGTGACCCCATGGACTCCTATATATATAAAGGAGGTTTTTTCATTTGAATTATCCAAGAATGGTTCATTTATGTAATGTAAAGGAAGTTTCCCCCTTGAAGTGGCTGATTTATAAGGCGTTGATCTCTCTTTTCTTCTATTTTTGGAGTTGGTTTCATAACATTCCACCATTCATAGGTCGAGGATTCCTAGGCCCACTGAGGTAGATGAAATCTAGCTTTACTGCAATCCCACCTTCTCCGGTCCAGAGATTCCTAGGCCTTGTGTTATTCTTTAGAGACAACCTCACCCAGTTTTGAAACCATCGAACAATCTAGCTTAACCAAGTAAAAGAGAACTTATCACACATTGAATATCCATAAATGGAAAGGCAAGGTTGAGAATCACTGTCAAACATGGAAAAACCTATGCCAATGACAATAAGAGAAAAAAATACACACATGCATGTACCATGCATTCCAAATCTAGCAAGGAAATCACACTTGCAAATAAATAATTGGAAGTAATCTTGTGATAGCTGCTTGATCTTGCTCTTCCTTGCTTTATCTTTTCTTCTCTTTGCCTTTTTTTCCTTCCTTTTATTTACTTGATCCAATGCTAGAGAGCTACAAGATTACTCTAAGTGTCCAAGAGTGTGTGAGAGAGAGAATAGAGAGAGAGAGAGAGAGCTCCAAAAATGAATTAATGAAAGGTTGAACTGACAAAATCCATGAACTAATCCTCATAAGACTTTTTATTAATGAGGCCTTTATTTTTCTTCAATTTCTAGTATTTTCCTTTATTTTCATCCTCACATGCAACCTGTGACCTTTCACCTTCCTTTTCTCCTAATTTCCATTATTTTCATAAATAAATTGCCAAAAATTCCATTTTTCCTTTCCAAATCCTTTGCCATTTCCTTTTCCAGTTTACTTAGCCATAAGAAACCAAATGAACACCCACACTAGGATGTTTTGCCCAACATTCAGATTGGAATACATGTATTGTGACCTTGGTTATTATTTTTCCTTTATCAACTTTATTTACATGGATTTTTGACTAGGGTTGTTACACCAGCTTAAGAGTTTATAGACTTCTGTCTGTATTGGAGATTTCCACTGGTTCCAGTCCAACTCAATAATTTACTCCAGAGGTAGTGTGCTGCTACAATTTTCCATATTGGTCAGGTCTCTCTCTGCCTTTCCTCTTTTCAGAGTAAAAAACAAGGAAATCCCTCTTTTCCCACTGAGATCCATTTATCTCCAGGGAATGAGTAAACCAAGAACCATAACCACCTCAATTATCTGGAAGTTAGGTAAAGTTGTTCAGGGCCTCTCCAAGATTTCCAAGACTTACCCAATCCTTAACTAAAAAATATATGTATATATACATAGTCATATATAAATTCCTTTAAATGTTCTTTTGTTTTTTCATTAGGTTTTCCTCTAAACCCTTACTACAAATTCTCATTTATCTAGACTAATTGGTGGTAAATCACATTAAATAAAAGTAACTAAAAATTACTTGTAATAAATAGAGGTGTTACATCTTCCCCCTTGCCTCAAACACCATCCTAGGTGTTTATTCTTGTCCTCGAAACAGGTCAGGATAAACTTGTTGCATCAGGCTTTCATCCTCCCAAGTGGACTCTTCTGGGATAAAGTGCCTCCACTGTGCTTTAACTTGGGTGATAACTCACCTCCACAACATTGTTTATCTATGGTTTAGAATATGAAGAGGTTCTACCAAAAATTCTCTGTTTGGTTCTACCTACATCACAAGCATAACATTTTCTTTAATTCTATTGAAAAATTGAATCAACCATACATTATAGAACTCTACATACACTTACCTATACATATTTCCAAATTACGATGTGTATGGAATCATATATATATTTCTTTAGCAGGGAAACATGAAACATAGTATGGACCCATATGTGGCTTGGTAATGCGAGTTTGTAGGTTTTCTTTTTGGCCGCATCGGGTTTCTATCTATCTTTAGTAGCCTTTAGATTTTGCCACACTTTCTTTACTTCTTGCTCCATCGCTATATACATATCATGTCCCAATACTAGCTTGTCCTCCAGACTGCTCCAATTAGTAGGGTTTCTATATTTTCACGTACAACACCTCAAGAGGATTGATTTTTAATGATTTGTGGTATTTTTTATTATATAAAAATTCCACTAAATGGAGGTTCTCCTCCCACTTGGTTGGCTGTTGCATTACATACATATGTACCATGTCCTCTAACACTTGATTCACCTGTTTAGTTTTCCCGTTAGTTTGTTGGTGACATGTAGTGTTGAATTGGATCTGATTTCTCAATATAGTAAAAATAACCTTCCAGAATAGGGATGTAAAATTTACATCCCTATTGGAAATTATCACCCTTAGTATCCCATGTAGTCAGAATATTTCTTGCATAAATATATCTCCAATTTGGACAGTTTGATATGTATATTTGAAAGGGATGAAATGGGTTACGTTTCTCAATTTGTCTAATACTACCATGATCGAATCATTCTTCCTTTTGGACTTTAGCAAACCAATTATGAAATCCAATGTAATTGTATTCGATTTCTATTCAGGTATGGGTAAGGGGTGGAGTAGACCATTTAGATGTTGGGGTTATTTCTTCACTTGTTTACATTCTAAAAATTTTGCTAGATAATCTATAATATCCCTTCTCATATAAGGACACAAATAATTATTTTTTATTGTAGAAAATAGTTTTTGATATCTGGGATGGGCGGCATAGGAACTTCTATGAAATTCATCCAACAAAAATTGTGTAGTCACTAGATAGTTAGGAACATATCTTCTCCCCTTAAATGTCAACAAATTATTATTATCTATACCAAATTCATTATATTTTCCAACATTTTTCACTTTCTTACTTTTTTTCCATAGGAATCTGTACTATGGATCCTTATGCGTTGCATCTTTAATCTTCTTAGAAAAATCAAATTCTACTCAACTATATGCAATTTAATATACATGGTGCATGTTTCTTCTCAACGCATCAACCAGATGATTTTACTTCCCCTTTAGATGCTTGATGTCAAAATCAAACTCACTTAAAAAAATGGTCCATCTAGCTTGATGAGAATTTAAATTAGGTTGCTTAAAGAAATTGGTTAAACTATTATGATTTGTCCTTAACATAAATATTTTCTTTAATAAATAATGCCACAAAACCTTAAGAGTGTGTACATCCGCAGTTAGCTCCAAATAGTAGGTGCAATATGCTTGATCATGTTCCTTTAATTTGTAGGATTCATAGACTATTACTTTACCTTCTTGCATTATAACACCTCCAACGCAGGCATCTGTTCAGATGGAGAATTCCTTTCTCGGGTTTGCAACTCTCAGTACAAGGGCTATTGCCAATCGATGCTTCAACTGCTTAAATCTATGTTGTCACTCTGTTTTCCATATAAATACCCTTCCCTTATTTTGCAAGGAAGTTATAGGGTAAAATATTTTAGAAAACCATTCTATAAAACGATGGTAGTACCCAACCAAGCCCATAAAATATATAATATCTGCAACATTTCTGGGAGCAAACCATTCCATAATGGTTCTAATTTTCTCAAGGTCCACAGCTAGGCCCCTAAAGTAAATAACATGTCCCTAATATTGAATTTGGTCCTTATAAAAATCACATTTACTAAATTTAGCATAAATTTTATTTTATCTTAGGGTCTACAACACTATATGAAGATGTTCTTTATGTTCTTCCAAAAAATTTTGAGTATATCAGAATGTCGTCTATAAAAATAAAAATGAACTTGTCCAAGTAAGGGTGGAAAATACCATTCATCAGACTCATAAATGTTTTGGGGTGTTGGTGAGGCCAAATGGAAGAAAAACAAATTCATATTGACCATAATGGGTTCTAAATGACGTTTTACTAATATCCTCCTCTTTTATCCTTATTTTATGGTAACTTGACCACAAGTCTATCTTTGAGAATATAGTAGCACCCTTTACTTGGTCAAATAGATCGTCAATTATTGGCAACAAGTAATTAATTTTAACAATTAATTTTTTCACCTATATATAATCAATACATAATCGTGAGGTGCCACATTTCTTTTTCACAAACAACACCAGGGCTCCCCAGGGTGACACACTTGGAAATATGTACCCCTTATCAAGTAATTCTTGTAGCTTTATTTTTAGATCTGTTAGCTTAGGGATACTTATATGGTAAGGGTTTTTCAACGCTGGATTTTCTCCTCGGACTGGTTATATAGTAAAGTCAATATTCTGCTTCAGTGGCAGCCCCAGAATTTCCTCCAAAAATACATCAACAAACTCTTGTATAACTGGTATATTTTCCATGGTGGTTATCTTACCTTTAGAATTAGTGTATCCAACTTGAACCACAAAAACTTGAAATCCCTTTTGTATCCATTTTCTTAGTTGGTTGGTTGTGATTGGTCGCAATTTTATGCCCCTTTTAGTGCCTTGAATATCTTTCCTATTACCCTCATCAGTAAGAAAGTTGATAGTCTTTTCTCTACAGTTTACTAAGGACCAATTCTTCTCTAGCAAGTCCATACGAAATAGAACATCATATGATCCTAAAGGAAACATGTTTGGAGTCACCTTGATCTATTTTCCACCTATTTCTATAGGACAATTCTCTACCTTGGAAATCACTCTACGTTTTTCTTCGGTGGCCAGTTGTACCAACCAAGGATTCTTAAATTTAAGAATTTGCAAATGACACATTTCCACTATATTCGGTTCAACATAACTTAAGCTTTCACTGGGGTCTATTAAAATAGAGACAGAGTGGTTAGCTAATTTACCTTCAAATTCCACCATCATCTGTTGGTATTCGACCTCGTGATCCTCTAACACAACATTGATTCACAAAATATTCCTTGCCACTTCCCCAAATGTAGAAGATTCATGATTTTTAACAGTTGGATATGTCTTGACACAGTGAGGGAAGTTTTTATAATAATGAGGTTCCCCACAACCCCAACATTTTAAAGGAGGCTTATGTGGTTGATTTGGGTTGAGTTGCTTGATGCCTCCATTTGTATAGTTTCATTTGGTGCTCTTTCTCTAGACGTCCATTTAGTTGTCTCATGTGTGCACTCTTGTTCCCAACAACTTTAACATTCTTTATATTTTGAAAAAATTTATGCCCCTTATTGATTGGCTAGCCTCTATTGGTTTATCCTTTTTTATTCATTTGTTGGTAGCAGATTCGAGCCTTCTGGATGGCCTCATCCATCATTTTTGGGTTGTCAATTTCCAATCTTTCCTTCATGAAAGCTCGAAAACTGCTGATAAAACACTGCAATTTATATTTTTCCTCTCGAATATAAGTAATATACCTCAAAAATGAATTAAATTTAGCTATGAACTCATCCATGGTTTGTTGGCCTAGCTTCAAGTCATGGAATTCCTTTTCTTTTTCATCACTGAAACTTTCTTTCAAGTACTTGTCTTTAAAATGTTTTCGGAAACTGTCCCGTGTCACCCCATGTTAATCAATTCCTCAAACTATTTTGATCTCTTCCCACCATAAGGTGGCTCTACACTATAACTGATAAATTTGCAATCAATCCTTGAGGTTATCATCATATTCATAGATCTAAAAATATTTGTTCATGTTGATTAACCAAGATTCAATAACTTCTTCTACTTCTCCATCGAATTTTGGATGTTTAATTGTTTTAAATTCTCCTTGTAACTCGACCTTTTTTATTTTGGTTGCTTTACTGACCGAAGCATTCCTATATTCCTCTTTGTTATCTTTTCAACCTCACTCTACTTCGGTGTTTTATTCCCCTTATTGATGCATATTAGCCATGTTTCCATCTTTTGGGTTGAGATTTAGATTCCTTTGGTTTTGTCTATCAGAGAGGATTTTCAAGATCCTTTCTTGTTTCAACCTCAACCTCCCATTATTATGCCTCATGTTTGTCATCTCAGCCCATAATTGTTGAATTGTTTCCAGTAGTAACACATTCATGTTGTGAGGATTATCGCCCAACTGGACCTACATCTTTGGGTTGGCTTCTATATGAGGCCCTGGTCCAACTCCAACTGTAGGTCTCCCAGATGGGGTGGCTCCAATTTCTCTTCTCATACTATTCTGCTTCCTCTATGGATCATTAAGATTTTGATATTCTACACTTTCCCAAAAAAGCCTCAACTTTGTAACTTGGCTCTGATACCACTTGTAAAATGCACATGTAACATTCATTCACCATAACCATAGAAAAATAAAAATAAAAATAAGAATTCCTTTGAGATTGCAAACTCACACATTAGCAGAAAGCGTCAGATTAAATGTAATATATTTTAACCTAAGTTATTGTCATAAAATATGTCATTTTGATTTATTATGTTTTGCGTAACTAGCATTATCATTTCAAGGGTTTCCCTCTATTTGTGAAATTTAGTGAGGTTAATTTAAAGTATTAATGTCAAGGCCAAGGAACTTATTATCATTGAGCTTAACTCATCGAATTTTCTCGAACCTTTCGTGTATCCCAACACATTGTCCACTTCTTCTCCTTTCCACAGTCGATTTCCTCTTTGGATGAACGAATCAAGTTGTTTGGGGGGAAATTATGGTAACAACCCACCCAAACCCTTGTTGATAGCCTCATTATTTCCTCCCTTCACTATGACATGTCGCTCTATAATTAATGGAATTCATCTCTTGTTTGTCGAGGACTACACTTCGGGGAATGCGTTACCATTCTTATAGTTATGGTAAGGTTGATTATTTTTCTAGGGTTATACATTTTCATTGTTGAAACCCTCTCTGAGAGGTCGATGAGGAAGTCTTACCTATTCTTTGGTCCCACTTGGAGGGTTCTCATCCATGGTTGTTAGCTCAAGGGTGCCAACGCCAAACCTAATTGCTACTATAAGGTAAGCACTGGTTCGACTAGTTATGATATTATTATTTTTCTAATTATTTTCCACCAACAAAAGACTAAATTCCACTTGAATTATAGGTTGGTCTCTCGGTAGTGATCTAAAAATTTATTTTATAGGTAAACCTCTCATTCTTAATTCTACTTCTCAGGATTTATTTTTTTGTTTATATGAATTTCTAACCCAGCTTGTTGTTGGTTGCAGGTAATGGGTTTTCTCTTCTTGTTTACGCATCAACTCGAGTTTGAACGGTTCGATAACGCCGAAAATTGACCGGGTGCTTTTCTTTTTTGGGTTTCTTGTTTATTTTCATGTTATGGTCTAAAGGAAATGTCTTCCTTGGCTATAAAACCTAGATCCCTCTCTTGAAATGGAACCTTGGTCTTTATGAAGTTTTGGTTGTTTCTTTACTAGGGTTTGTCCAAGGTAGAGGAATTACCCTGCTAGTGGTTGAATGAATGTAATTTATTAGATTCAAGACAAAAAATTTGGTTCAATATTTCTTATCTGTAATGGAAATTTTCTTTCATTTAATGGTTGGTATAACCCTTTCATCCGACAGTGCCAGAATATTTGGGATTATACTATGGATATATATGAATATACTATATATGTATGAAACCCTTATTAGGAAGGTCCTCCTATTTCCTTAAGTGCATGTTATTTATTTTTATAGTTATTGTTTAAAATGTGGAAAGAAGAACTATTTATTTGTAGTATCCGCATAATCATTTCTTGTGTTTGGTAAATAATATTTTTGTCTCCTTTTTATGGCTTGACATAAATATATTCTTCTCTTGTTATTTATTTCATAATTAATTTTGTATGTGTTTTATGGATATAATATCATATTTCATGTAGCAATGTTTCATTTATTCCATATGTTTTGAGGAAAATGCTTTAATTTAACATTTGTTCTACTCATTTCATGGATTCATTTGGATGTTCCCAATTTTTAGGTTTCAGTTTGCGACTCTGATGGGTTCTACAGTTAGTTACATCTAGTTAAACTCTCCCCATTAACCCCGGGTCGTGGGAGTACTAGAAACATTTCGAACACCCTCTCTTCCCAAGGGGTTCTTTTCCTTTTCCTTTTGTGGGTACAAGATTGTTCTAGCCCTCGAGTTTTCCTTTGAGGAAAAACTAAATTGACTCAGTTTAGCATGTAATGAATGATTATCTCAACAATTAACCTCAACTTGCTATCGTATTATGTTCCTACAAAATTTGGTTACACAAATAGGATTACAACAACGAAAGTTTATGTATTTTATTTTATTTTTCTACCTGAAAGGATTCCAGTTCAAGTCATGAGTGGGTGTTGGTTTCTTTACAGGTTTTGTAACATTAATTTTGACTTAAAAAATTCTACTATATTTTACATCAATTTTAACTTAAACCTAAATAAGTACAATTATAAGAAATTAAAACACATACATGTGAAACTCAACCACATCTATTTACAGTCCAATGCATTCCAAACTTAACAACTTCAATCACACTTGTCTCAACAAAATTAGGTAGTCGAGGAACTCAACCGAAAGAGTGCCCTCCTCCCTTACACTGAGAACGACAATGAATTTTGATTCTCACCCCAACCTTCCGTAACTTCCAAGACAGTTACTGTGACTATGATTGATCCAGGTCAATCTACGGGCATCAATATCCCTCCCAAGGTCTAGCCTAAGAGATTATAGACTTATTTCTATAGTGGAGTCTTTCCACTGGTTCCATCCCATCTCAAGAATTTACTCCACAAGTAGCGTGTTGCTTCACTTTTTCATATTGGTGAGGTCTCTTCCATATATCTCTCTGCCTTTTCTCTTTTAAGAGTAAAAAAACATGGAACCCCCTCTTTTCCCCTAAGATCCATTTATCTCCACAGATTAAGAAAACCAAGAACCATAACTGCCACAACTGTCTGGAAGTTAGGTAAATTCATTCCTTACCCAATCCTTAACTAAAAATATATATAATATTCATATATGAATTTCTTTAAATGTTATTTTGAGTTTTCACTTAGCTTTCCTCTAAACATTTACTATAAAGTCTCATTTATCCAAAGTAATTGACAGTAAATCACAATAAATAAAAATAACTTATAAGTTCTTGTAATAACTAGAGGTGTTATAAACACAAACCAAATGTAATCCATACCTTTAATAGTTATTTTTTCTACCCAAAACCAACCAAAAATTCATAAACAAACTAGCACACAATGATTAAAAAAAAAAAAAAAATTTACACCATCTTCACATTCTAAAACAATGCATTCAAATTAAAATCACATTAATCTCACATTTGAAACAATTAACTATTTAAAACTTATTATAATGTAAATATTGCATATAAAAAAATAAAAAAATATATTTTATTTTTAAAAACTAGTTAATATTATTATTTTTATAATTCATGTTAAAATAATTTCAAATTTTGATATAATATTATTCATGTAATTATAAATATATAATATTGTTATGGTTGTTACTTAAATTTATTAAATAATATTAAATAGTTTAAATGTTTTTTTTAAATTATTATTATTATTATTATTATTATTATTATAAATTATATATAAATAAGTTCCAAATATTTTAAAATTAATTTATATTTTTTTTTCTAAATTAGGAAACTTCTATTATATCATATAATTGAAAATATTACAGTCCTCATCCTCCAAAGTTGGAAAGCCGATTCTGGAGGGAAATTTCATTTTCAAAACAACAAAAAATGGGCTGCCCCAGATGGGGAAACCAACCTAGGAGAGTCTAGAAAATGCTGCCCATAGTGGGAAACCAGCCTTGTGCATTACATGTTTAAGACAAAACTAGAAAACTAGTAGCAATGAAATAGCAGAAAATAGACTACAATTAGAGAGAAGCACCAAGGAGTTAAGCAAAGGGAGCGTTATCATCCTTTTCTGGTGGTTGGAACGACTCCTCTTCAATTTTTCAAGCATATTTGGACTCGTCGTCCTCTTACTTGGATACATGGGTTGTCGATGGAGGAAGAAGCACCGTGTGGGTATCAGGCGAATGGGAGGAAGCCACATGAGCCTCAGAACTCGTGCTAGTGCCATCCTCATCCAATCTCGAGCTGCCATGATCATTGTTCGAGGCCTTCTAAACTGGAAAGGCTACCATCTTGCTGGGGCATAAGGGGGAGATGAGAGAGATGGTGGAATTGCAACATCTTCTCCTAGAGAAATGACCGCAGCCAGAGGCTTCAGAGGGGGATTTAGGGAGGTGGAGAGATAGGCGAGTATTCAGATTAATGGGGTCAAGAAGTTCTGGCTCTACCCAGTCAATTGAGAGATTCACCATTCTGCCTGCAGAGGCCGAGATGGGAGGCCTGGAGGGAAGACTGCATCCACTGCCTCTACGGCACCGCATGCGGTGGTGTTTAGGCATGGCGGAGGAGTAGGAGTGGGTCTGAGATGACTGAGGGAGCACAGAGAAGATTGAGGGAGTAGAGGGGGAGCTGAAGGATAGAGTGTAGCGAGTTGAGGAGTATTGAATTGATCAATGGAACAAAGAGTTAGCGGAGCCACAAGGAGAATCTGCATGAAGCCAAAGGTAGAGCCGAATGCCGGATCTTGGAGCAGGGATGGAAGATTTATGGACCATGGAGGGTGGCGAAGTCATGACAATCAGAGTAATGGAGCAGAGGACAGAGTTAATGGCAGAGAGTTGTGAGGACGTAGATGGGGGACGTTCGAGGGTGGCGAGTAAATTCACCACGCACCAACATTTAAGCCGAGTAGGGTGGCCATGTGTGTCTGGGTGATAAGGACAAGTGTCCTGCATCCTCACGTCCATGTGGCGACGCTCTTTATTCCATGCAAGCACCTGCATTCGGGGAATTAATTTATATTTTTACTTCTTAGTATATGTAACTATTTTCTATTATATACTAATATAGATTCATTTTAATTACGGATCTAATATGAGCCAAGAGAGATCAAATTTCTGAACTATTTTTTATTATATACCAGTATAGATTCATTTTAATTTCGGATCTAACATGAGCCAAGAGGAATCAAATTTCTTCAATTGTAATTTTTTTTAGATTGCAAAATACAATGTGTTATTTTTCATTATTTAAATTATATTTTCCTCAAGTGAAAACTTTTTTAGATTGCAAAATACAATGTGTTATTTTTCATTCTTTAAATAGTATTTTTGAATACTAAATAGAATAGAGTATATATAGGATTAAATAAAAAATTTATGCTCAAAAACTTCTAATCCACACATTTTTTTTAATTTTAACAACATATTCATTTTTTTAATTATACTCTGACATTATTTTCTATTTAGAACATAATGTTTAAATGTTTAATTTTAATTTTATTTTATTTTAAATGGATACTGACTTACACATCTCCTCATCCTAGATTGTAAAATAAACCTCTAGGCTCAATAACTATTATATTAAAAAAAATAAAAAAATAATATAATATCATTAATAATTTTATTTATTTTTAAATATTAATTAAAAATATATACATAAATATTTACGTCATATTTTTAACTTCTTCTTCTTTGAGCATTGTCACATTACTACCAATAACTCCATCAAAGGGGAAACTCCACTAGAATCGACATGAGTGTTTTCTCTTTTGATCGTTATGATATGTTATAATGGTGTTTATAATTAACAATAATTGGTTCATAGCTATAGCTATAAGTGTATACATATGGAAGGAGTTTATGCAATATATTTTGTATTTTTAAATTTACTATTCATCTCATTTTCTTCCTATTTTTAGTATTTAATTTCTTTACAAATTTTATGATAGTACAACCATACCATTATATTCAAAATGAAAATATAAATCCATCTATATACTTGATTTCAAGAAAACAGTGAATAATTATAAATTTGAAAAACATAATGAGTAATTATAAATTTGAAACACATCTTGAAATAACTGTATTTATGAAAATGCATATATATAAAAGGATAAGTGAGCCAATTTCCCCTTACATAACAATTTTACAAACCAGTTCTATCAATTGTCAATGACCCTATTGACATACCATATTCAATAATTTTTTTACTCTATACATAGTTGAGGATAAGAATGATAAGAAATACATAAACACATTGCAAACTTATGACTTAACAAGATTTTCCATAATAAAGAGACATAAAAAAAAGTATTACAAACGAATCTCTACCACAATAGGAGAATCACCCTTGCAAAAATGAAAGCTTGTTTTATCTCTCTGGAATGTACTAGGATTTCCACTTAATAGGTCCCATGAATGCCTCCAAATTTAAACTAGCCTTCATGATTTATATGGATGTTTACATTTGTTGTCCATTCTTTGTTTAGAGAAATGGATCTCTTTCATGCTTCATTGTGTGGAGAAATGTAACTAGTTTCAGTCTTCATAATTGTTGTACTCATTTCAATATGTATCCTATGTAACAAATAAGAAAAAAGAAAAGAAAATTACTATTATTAAATCATGGGTTTCATGTTCATAATTGATGGTCTTTTAGGTAAAAGAATGTTCGTCGTGCTTCTAAAGTTTGTTAGCTCCTAGGATTTATTGTCATAAGTCAATGGAGTCAAAATCATGTTTATAAGACCCTTCGGGTCAATTTGTAATTGTAAAAATATTTATTTTTGAGTCTAGAAAGTCCTAAAATATCCAAGAGTACAAGTTGGACCTCAGATACTCAAGTCACCTTAAAGGAGGGAATTTGACCCCTTGAGAATGCTATATAAAGAGCAGTTTCACTTTATTTGGAGACACTCACACACAAGCTATATATGCAAGAAAGATTTTTATCTATAGTTGGGTAGCTTTAAGAGGGAGATTGAAGGACAAGACAAAGGAATGCACAATTTTTTTTTGGTTTATGGGCTCTATCTCTCTCACACATGCAAAGAAGCTAGGTTTATGCAACCATAAAAAGGTCGAAGTTGTAGGGCCAGATTGTCAAGGAGCGAAGTTGTTTCCAGGGAGAAGAATTGCATGACCAAGCTGCTAGATAGAGAAAAATCCTTGTCTTGACCTTATTGAACTTGGGGAGAACTGTTGTGCTTAAAGAAGGTCTCAAAAGGAATATATATTAGGGTTTCTGCAATAGTTGCAAGGAAAAATTGTGGGGTCGAAGTTGTAGATGGAGTTGCAGCGTTGTAGCTGGCAGGTTGAAGTTGCAAGGAAGAGTAGATTGGTGCATATTGAAGAAAGACTTGAGGAATGTATGACTTGGTATTGGGAGAAGGACTCGGTCTAGGGATTGGGTCTTTGTATCTCATTTTCATTAGGGGAATTTTGAGGTCTAAAATGAGCCTCCTAAGGAAAATGTACAATCAAAATTTGCTTTATGAGAACCAATCACATTTTAGGGAATGACATCATCCCTAATGGTTGAAGTGGCTTTGCTTGAGTTAAAGGTACTTACTTGTCACATTCTCAACAGTGGATAAAAACCCATGGTTAACCATGGTAATGCTCTAAGTACTTTTAAATTCATAAAGTAAAGTACTCATATTAAATTTCATTTCATACTTTTTAAATAAAATATTATTATTGTCATTTCATATTTTTTGAAAGAAACAATGCATATCCATGGTAGTGCTCTAAGTACTTTTAAAGTCATAAAGTAAAGTACTTATAATAAATGTGATTTCATACTTTTTGAATAAAATATTATTATTGTCATTTCAATTTTTTTGAAATAAACAATGCATATCTCTACATGTTACATGTTATATATAGTCTATTAATTACATGTTATTATATAATTTAAATAATATAAATTTTTATTAATAGTATATTATATAATTAAGAATTTTTGAATTTATATTTATATTTTATTTTAAGTTATTTAAGTACAAAAGACAAATGCATTAGTTGTTCAATGATAATTATTTTTTCTTGAAAAACTTATTCTTATTTATAGTCACATCAATACAAATTTTTTATTAATTTTATTTTGGTACAACATTTTAATTGAATTTAACCATGGTTACATGGATTTTGATGCAAAAAGTGAATTGCAAATTCATAAATATTATTTTGTTGGTTTAGCTATTATTTTATTATTTCCTTAGGAGGCCCATTTTAGACCTCAAAATTCCCCTAATGAAGCAAATTCTAAGAAGAGAAGGGTTTCCAGTTTTTCCCCTTGGAGGGGTTTTGCCCTGATTGAGAGCCAATATTTGTGTCCTCTTTTGTTGTTATTGATTCTTGATATTGTTTGATGAACAAATATCACTAAAGAACCTAACGAAGAAAACTAATATTCACAAGAAAGTATCAAGGTTAAGAAAATAAGATATAATAATCTTCAAATTTACATTTTCTAACATGGTATTAGAGCTAAGGTGACCAAGGAAGGAAATCAAAAGTACACTGGAAATAATTGTTGATCAAGGGATAAGAAGATCCAAGGCCTCTAAGAAGAATATTTTATATTGAGGGGATCTAGTTAAAGGATTGTTTATAGAAGATCCTTCTAATCTAGGGTTTTTACATTGAAGAAGATCAAAACTACATCCACCTTGCAAGGACGATATTGATCTCACAAAAAGGAAGTCTATTTGCAAGGCATCAATCTTGGAAGTTGTTAGTGGAGGAATGCTAGGGAACATCTTTCAAGGGCATAATCAAGAACTATCCAAAGATCTTAAAGACATCAAGAAGGTTGTAGATATTATTCAAGTAAGTATCACATTATCTCATAATGGTTGAATATCTAGGTCATGTAAGTTCTTTCTGCAAGGAGAGCAACAAGCTCGTAGGAGCAGTAAACTATCTAGCATGAAAGAAGAGGATTGACTTGATACTCACAAATAAATATGTGATGGGATATTTTACCACAGAAATTACTAAACCAACAAAATGCATGACACAAGAAATAGAAAGGTACAAGAAAGGGGAAGTAAGAGCTCTAAGGATCATAGTGGAATCAATCAAGGCTTGTTTTATTCCATTTGTGGAAAACCTATCTAGAGAGGCCTCCTATCCGGGTAGCTGCTCTCCCCCTCTCATGGTCAATAATTTAATTAATCATTTGAGCTATATTGATATTAATGTCAAAATTTCTCTAAATTATAATGATATTCCTTCAATTCCTTCCCCTTTTCATTCAGTTCATGTGCCTACCGTCCCATCCCCTTTAAGATCTAATTGCACCCCTCCCTGCAAAATTAACTTCCCATGGGGATCAATATAGATATTTGTTATCTAAGAAACCCTATAACATGTGTCCTAGTGATAGTAATCGAGATACCCTTGATTGTGTGGGGTACTCAGTAAATTATCTCCTATCAACCCCAAAAGGAAATCTAGGGGTAGGAAATTCTTCCTCACTAGGGCCAAAACATGACCAATTTGGAAATTGTGGAAGGAAAACATAAATATCTTGATGGGGTCCTTAGAGAAAATAATACCCATGGCATGGTTTCTCCATGATTATTTTATCCTTTAAGTGCAGGGACTTGACTATCCCTTCCAAAAAATTGGCCCTAAATACCTTGATGCACTCAGTTAAGGTGAATATTATTTTTTTCCAAGAGAGTTTAGGGGATGGGCATATGATTAAAAATGAATTAGAAAACATGCCAATTGGATGGTTGTTTATAGCTTCTAATGGGAGATATGGGGGCTTATCATAGGGTTTAAGCCAAAAATTTATAAAAACTACCCTCAAACATGCCAATAAGGGCTCTCAACCACCAAGGCTCAACGTTGTCACCAAGGCACTCAATTCAGCCATAAAGGCTCAACACAACCATGAAGGCTCAAATCTGCCGCCAAGGCACAACTCAACCACCAAGGGCCTCAAATCTACCACTAAGGCACTCCAGCCACCATGGGCCACAAATCTGCCACTAAGGCACTCCAACCACTAAGGCTCACCAGAGACTCGACTCAACCAGGCCCAGGGTTTTCTTGGCTCACCCTCAACCATGCCAAGGGTGTTTTCGGCTGACCGTAAACCATTCCTAAATGACTCCCTCTCCACTTCACTCTCACACATGGTTTATGGATTACCACAAACTGACACTGCAAAGTGGTTTCCAGTTGACCACAAACCTGCAATTACAAAGTGCTTTTTAGATTACCATGAACTTCATGGGGATAAATATGCCTCATCAGGCTTACATTACACACTCCAACTCTTCGAGTTACTAGGTACATACTCTACAAATACCACTACAAAAACATCCTACACTTGCTTACTAATAAATTTATGTGACCATCATCAAGAGTCTATTCCACAAAATCACACAACTTTAATTTAATTGTCCATCAAACTTTAATCATTGTTGCTGATCCTTTACCTCATATTTTAAAATTGTTCACATCTTGGCATTTTTGTCTTTGTCAATTAAATCTTGGAACTCCATGTTTAACCTGTCATTTGTTAGAGTTGAAAATTCTAACAAAGTAACTTACCTACATTGAGTTAGCTAGGCTCAATAAGGCTCAATAATTTTAAACATGATTCCAAGAAACAAAATAAAAATAAACTTTTCAGATTAACAAGAACATCAAATTTCTCTATCTCTGCCCAAATATGACTATTTCCTCAACATAACAGCAACCACTCTTCTCCAACAATACCTCAAAGCGGTCCACTGATAAAGCAACAGATCTACGAATTTTCAACTTTCAATTGGTCTCAATGCAGTGCCTATGATCCAGACATGGGCACTCACATCTGTTCTAGCACTGGCGACGGTTTCGTCATGGGAACCTGCAAACTAGGCATGCCTCTGCAAGGAAGGAATCTTCTCTCCAAAGACGCCTGCAGCACTAATACTAGAGCCAAATGTTGCACCTCATGTTGTCGTTGCACCACATACGATTGCTTTCGTGCAATTTCTTCTAGAAAAACGTGCACATATTTTCATAAGGAAATATTTCTCAGCAAACAAACACTTCTAATGTTTTGTGTTTCTATTTTTCGACTCCTTGGTGCCAATTCATACCCGGAGCAAGAAACTGTCTTCATGAATAGATTTCTTCTGCAAAAATACAAGACACTATGACAGACTCATAACCCAAATCTGTGCTTTGTATAGATCCAACTTGCGGAATATGAGTCCTTTGTTGTGTGCTTTGTATAGATCCAACTTGAGCACTTTCAGCATAACAACCCCTGTAGCTAATGGATCCACATGACAAGGATGCAAAACTTTCTCCATTATCCCAAAATAGACTAACAAAAATGAGGGCAACGACGACGAATACCTGGCAACAATAGTCTTCCTATCCACTCATCCCAATATAGAGAGGACTACACAATCATCACTGTTTGGCTTTTAAAGACAAAAAGTACCTAATAACAAAATAAAAATAAAAATTCAGGCAGACACAGTTTTTTGATTTCAAATGAATCGGCAGACACTGCAGCAATAATATGACCTCATTGTCCCATCCTAGAACGATGTTGTAGACAGCCTAAATTTTTCAATCCGAGAGACCCACGAGGCACCACCAGTGAATGGACTGACACGCCTATTCTCCTACTCCTACTCACCAAATGACGGATCTGCTCACACATCCATGGCCTCCACCATGACCAGCCAATGTGTGATGCTAATGGATCTTCCTGATCTCAAAATCTGTGTCAAACAGGAACACCAGTGCAGGAGTCAAGTGCAGGAATACCATGCAGATCCACCAAGGAGATCCACCATGAGCAGACCACATCCTCCAATAAGCTCCAGAATAACTTTAATAATATGATGGACAATCAAAAACACTCAATGGAAAAACAAACTCTTTATTTCCCTTGGCCAGGAGGGGCTAAGGCCAGGCCCAAACAGGCGGCCAAGCCCAAACGGGCTTTGATATCAAGATAAAATCTAAGCATGCACGTTATGTTCTATTAATAAAAAGGATTACATATATACATGAAGTGTTTTCTCAAGATAGGGAAACTATCTTTGACACACAATCACTTGGTTGAGAGAATATCTCAACCACACACCAATCTAGGAAACATAATATGAACAGACTCCACTAGATAGAAAGAATAACAACTGATACAAGTACGAATTACTTTTTCCAACAACAACTACAAAAAGTCCTCCATGGTTTTCAGAAAGATAAAAGCCTCGAGTCAGATGGTTGATCGATGGATTTTTTCTTAGGATTTTATGGGTTGTTAAAGGATTACCTCTTGGGGCGGTGGAAGATTTTTATGCTCATTCAATGTTATGTTCATTTCCCTGAGCCCAAAAACTGACAATCCACATTCCTTTGATGACTTTGGGCCCATCTCACTCTGTAATTTCATATAAAAAATCATCGCCAAGCCTATGCCAAACATATTGAAGTAGCTCCTCTCTCATAATATCTCTAATGAACAATTCACATTCCTTGATGACATATAGATCCATGAAGCTATAGGGGTTGCCTAGGAGATCATGCATAGCCTGAATTCATGGAAGAAAAAATGTATGATCATCAAGATTGATGTATCAAAAGCTTTTTATTGACTGAATTGGTTTTATATGAGATTATTGCTGACTTAGTTTTTTAAGTCCCATTTATAAATAAGATTATGAGTTGCTTATATTTTGTCTTCTTATCAATGGTGCAACACCCAAACTTTTCCAAGATCAGAGAGGTTTAAGGTATGGATTCTCCCTCTCACCCTTTCCTTTATTTCTGGTTGCTGAGTGCTTGAGCAGATTATTAAAAGAAGTAAAACCGAGGGGGGATCTTGATGGGGTATGGGTGGCTGAAAATATGACTGTAACACTTTTTTTTTTTGATGATTTTTTATTGTTCAATGATGGCTCACGTCGGGACCTGGCTACAATCAAGGATGTGTTAAACCTATTTTAGAAATCCACGGGAATGTTGGTAAATGATAAAAAATCATTGCCAGTCAAACTGAAATGCCAAGGGACGAAGATGCCTACGCATAAAGCCTCATTCTCTTCCACTAACTGGAATTTGAAGATGGCCTGAAGTATTTGGGCTTCCAATCATGGAGTTTCAAATGGATTTCTAGAGCAGTAAGACTAGTCCTAATGAATTTTGTACTTCAATAAATTCTGGTATCTTGGTTATATCTAGCATGGATTCCTACTGGGGTTCTTATGATATCCATAAGCTTCGCAATAGATTCCTTTGGTTGGTTAATAAAGAAGGAAGAATTTTTTCATGGGTCAGATGGGATAAAATCACCATGGAAAACGTTTGGGGAGGGTGGGGCTTAAAATTTTTTCCCCCTTTTTCAAAGGCCTTGGCTGCAAAAGTAGGCTGGAGATTGTTGTGTGACATAAAGTATTTGGTCTACAATTTCTCTGAGAAAATACATATATTTTATCCCCTTATAATACTGACTATGGTCCCTAAAGAATAAAAGACCAAAAATGTCCATCATATGAAAAATTGTGCTTACTTCTTTCACTTTGATTGAAGAGGGGATTGCGTGAAAAGATGGAGACAAGGAGAAAAAAAATATAGAAATAGACCCAAGGGTCGGTTGCGGGGAAGATTTCAGTCTCCCTGCATACATGACCCAATTCTTAAATGACTAAGGCAGGTTCACTCTCAAGCATGTTGAAGATCCCCTTAGCTCTACAATCTCGGTCTAGGGTTGCGTTATAGGCCAGGCCCTCAATCTTCCTCTGGATTATCAGATCCTCTGAAATAACTTAAATCTAGCTTTGAACATTGCTTATGTATGAATTGGGGAAGAGGAGGTGGAGACCCAATGTTGGATTCAATAAGCTTGGGGTATTTACACTCCAAAAGAATGCTATACTCACATATGTAGTAACAGGAAATCAATAGATGATATCTACTGGTGGAAGAAAATATAGAAGCTAAAAGGTCAACTTAAAACACATCTATTATGTGGTGTCTACTCGAAAAAAAATTCCTTCCAGGTACCATCTTTAGTATCACAACATGTAAGGGCTGAGTTGGTGCGCTTTATGCAAAAGTGTTGTTAAATATATTAATCGTTTGTTATCACCTAGCCTTTTTCAGAAGCTGTTTGGAAGAGTCTTAGAGATAAGGTGGATGTCATAGTGAACTGGAGTGGGGTATATTTTAGAGAGGCTAGAAGGATTGGGGGGACCAAATTAATCCTTAAAAATTGGGAAACTTTCCACGCCTTATATGTTGGGGGCTTTGGAATTCCATAAACAAAGCCATTTTTAAGGACAAAGACCCAGTTCTAGACCAAGTGGCAACAAAGGTGGTAGTAGATTTTTATCTCCTACCTGATAATCATGAAATCCATACCTCTCATATTGTGGTAGAAAAACAAGTGGACAGAACCATCCCCTAGTATTTCTTTGACAATGTCTTCAAAAAATAGATCATGTGTGGGTGGTGCTATCCCCTGTCTCCACGAGAATAATTCTTATAAAATGTAGAGTAGTATAGGAAGTGGTTCAAACAATTATGTAGATCTTCATAGCCTTAAACTTATCCTCTTTTTTTCCATTGAAAAATATGTTCTTTCTTTGCAGATATTTAGTGATTCTATGATTGTTGTGAACTGGTTCTACAAGGTGAAATGATGTCATATTCATAATTTGTTCCCCATTCTTAAGGAAGTCTTACAACTCAAACAACATTATAATCTGATCTATTGTCAACACATTTACAAGGAAAGAAATAGTGCAACAGACACGCTCTCTAAAGCATGTACTTCTCAAGACCTAGGAGTTTGGAAAATCAACAAGAAGATAAATGAATAAATATCAATATACTATCATAGACTCTTCATTGAAGGCCTTCAGCAAATGGCACTTGACACAAAATCCTGGATATCATATGATTTTTTTATTTTTTGATACATGCAAAGAACCATGGCAACTTTTCTCTATTAGACTCTATGATTCCTACTTTTAGTTTAATCTACTGTGTTTTTTGGAAAGTTATAGTTCATGCCTATGGGCAACTTATTTTCTACAATTTTTTTAGCGAACTCTTGCTTATATGTTATGTATTTTTGGGTATGCCTCGAGATATGAAAATGAGGCATCTTTTTTATCACTACTAGTGGTACATATTTTTGAGTGCTTAATGCACATGCAACATGCAATTTTATTCTCTCCAAAAAAAAATACAATTCTCTTAGGAGAAAACAAAGAAAGAAAAAAAAACAATAAAAAAAAAGAAAAGAAAAAAAACATTATCCTAATAATTTATATGGTTATGATATTTACGCCGTAAGGCGTCACTATTTGAAAACAACTCCCCTAGTTGCCACTATGTCCATGTTTGAACCATTGGATCAAATGTTAGATGATTGAAATGTTTTAGGCCATTAGATCAAGTAAATATTTTTATATATGTTTTTTATAATGTTAGTTTTTTTTCTTTTTAATAAGTTAGATTGAATTTAGGTTTTGGTGACTTTTTTACTATGTCAAATTACAAAAAATTAAAAATAAAAGTAAATTAAATAAAAATATTGACATAATGTAATGAACATTTTAACTAGGTCAAAATACAATAAAAAATAAAAATAATAAAATGAAATAACGATAAACTATAAATACAACCCATGGTATTGACCCATGGTATTCATGTGGAATGTAGTTTCTTGATAGGGGGAAACTAAGATGAACTAAATAGTCTTAACTCTCTATTTAAACTATTTATTTAATAAATTTATTTTTAAATTTTTATAACCATTATTCTTTTAAAATTTTACTTAATAAAATGTATCTAAATTTCATAAATCCAAATATACATAGTTTTTCTTTTTCTGTATTATTTTTGTTACAACTATTTTATTATTCCAAAAATACGTGGTTTTTTTTGTTATATATTATTTATGTTACAATCGTTTGATAATTCATGAGTATTATTTCTTCGTATATAAAAAATTAAACTAGCAATTGCACCTAATGTTGCAAAGGAAACGCCGTAAGGAAAATGCTAGAAAGAAATCAACTATAATTAATTTGATGTGTCTTTATATATATATATATATATATATATATATATATATAATGTATAATGTTTGTAATAGACATTGCATTTTCAGATTTGAAAAAAAAGTTATGGTAGAATTTGCTGAAGATATCGAAGGCCTGTAGAACAAATCTTCGACGTGAAGGCACCCAATAAAACCAAATTATGACAAGGTTTATTCAGGCTAGTCACATGTTTTCAGGGTGGAAGTTACTTCATATGATTTAGATTCCAGAGGTGTCATTGTTAGTCCAACACCCTGGACTTGTGAGTGTTAGTGTAATACTCTCTCCAATTTGATGTTGAATCCCACACTTCCAATGTGATAAGAGAAATTGAATTTGTGTTTTTTTTAAATTCCTATCTAATAAATATTAACAGTTTTTAAGGCAACTGGAATGATTAATCTACCCAATTAATCGAGATTATCACAAAGCTTAGGCATGAAGGCACCCAATAAAACCAAATTATGACAGGCTTATTCAGGTAGTCTCATGTTTTCAGGGTGGCAGTTACTTCATATGATCCAGATTCCAGAGGTGTCATTGTTAGTCCAACACCTTGGACTATTAATCGAGATTATGACAATGCTTAGGCATGAAGGCGCCCAATAAAACCCACCCAATTAATCGAGATTATCACAAACCTTAAGCGTGAAGGCACCCAATAAAACCAAATTATGACAAGGTTTATTCATGCTAGTCACATGTTTTTAGGGTGGCAGTCACTTCATATGATTCAGATTCCAGAAATGTCATTGTTATTCCAACACCCTGGACTTGTCAGTGTTAGTATAATACTCTCTCCAATTTCATGTTGAATACCACAGTTCCAATGTGATAAGAGAAATTGAATTTGTGTTTTTGTTAATTCCTACCTAATAAATATTAATAGTTTTTAAGGCAACTGGAATGATTAATCTACCCAATTAATCGAGATTATCACAAATCTTAGGCATGAAGGCACCCAATAAAACCAAATTATGACAGGCTTATTCAGGCTAGTCCCATGTTTTCAGGGTGGCAGTTACTTCATATGATCCAGATTCCAGAGGTGTCATTGTTATCCCTATTAGGCAGATTGAAGTTAAGCTAAGTGAATTGAAAAAATTTTAAATCAATCTTGCACTCTGTTGCAAACATCTAAAACAATTCATAGAGAGAAACCAGAGTCAAGCTTGTGCATGACTTTCAACACCCTGAACTATTAATCGAGATTATCACAATGCTTAGGCATGAAGGCACCCAATAAAACCAAATTATGACAAGGTTATTCTGGCTAGTGATTCCCAAATAATTTAGTAGTTGTTGAAGTTGTTTCTCGCTGTAACCGTCAAGAGAAGGATCCCATGAGGGAAAATCCTCTCCCTTCTTTGGATCTTGGATTCCAGGGGTATTGACTGCCAGTCTAAGTCAAACTCACATTTCAGCAAGTCGGATTCTCGATTCCTGTTTCACTGAACCTAGACTTTGGTAATGGTGTTATCTTTGTAATGACATCACATTACAAACAATATTGTGCTCCAGAAAGAAGAGATGAATCCCTTAGACTTGTAGATGAAAATAAAAAATGAGTATAATTTTTGCAAATGATTCTGTTCTCCCCAAATTGTAGAAAAGTTATAATCTTTGTTATTTTTAGTGTACATATTCCCCTCTAATTCCCCTCTTTGGATTCTGGGTTTTTGGATTTTGCTCAATTTTCATAATCTTTGTTATTTTTAGTGTACACATTCCCCTCCAATTCCCCTCTTTGGATTCTGGGTTTTTGGATTTTGCTCAATTTTCATAATTTTGGGTTTCTGGATTTTGCTGGGTTTTCGTAGGTATGAGTTCAGTTGGAATCAAAGGATCTATAGGTATCCAACTAGCTGTAAACAAAGACAAAACCTTCTGTAAGGTTATCCCTTCTTGGGAACTACTTCAACAAACTCAACAAAGGCGTCACATGGAGGAACAGGGCCTTTACAAGTCTCCGGAAATTACTTGAAAACTTCTTGGGAACTACTTCTTTAACAAACTCAACAAAGGCGTCACATGGAGGAACAGGGCCTTTCCAAGTCTCTGGAAATTACTTGAAAATACTCCCTGATTTTCATCTCATCCCTAAAAAGTTGCCACTGGAATTTCAAAAGGACAAATCCACTCAGAATTATATGTTCTCTTCAAGTGCTAGGAGAAGAATTTAGAAGGCACAGCCCTTAGGCGATCTGGGGAATGAGTACCCTAGTCCTAAGCTCCTGCCCCCGGTACCTCAGTGCGTTTTGGAGGTGGTTCCGAACTCGATTTTCAGTTTCTTATCTCGTCCTAGAGATCATATTTTCCCAAACCGTAAAAGCTAATACATGCATATAATAAATACGAACATGAACTAAAACATTCCAAGGCTAAAAAGATAGTCATTAAATCTTTAGCAATCATATAAATAGTCCTCGTGCAACTGTTAATGGTGAGTAATCCTTCAGCTAACTATTATTGGCTAAAGAAAATTTCACATAGCCATTTCTGTACAATGAATGCATTATAGAAATGCATAGAATTTAATGCAGTGAAATGGGAGATTCCATAAAGCAACTGCTATAGCCATTTCTGCACACTGAATGTACTAGAGAACTAGTACAGTTGAACGTAATGAAATGAGAGAAACTACCTACTAGTCATTTCTGTAAATTGAATTTCTTCCATTATTCAAGTAGAGATACAATAAAGTAACTAAGTAGAGATACACTAAAGTTGAAAATGGTGGAATTAGAAAGTAAAATATTCCATTTTCCAAATTACCCAAAATATTGATGGTAAGTTTCTCCATAGACATAACACGATCGCCATACAGTCTATTACAAATCTCTGAAATTATTCAATGATGAAATAGAACCAACTTATATCATTCTGCTCTTTCCCTGACCAAAGAAGTGGGTAGGATCGTGACCCCTTCTAAAAGAAGTCCACCTTTCCAATTCCCACCTTCCCATTCACTCATGCAGAACTCTATACTTCCTGGATTATCTCCCTTTTCTTGAACAACAAATCTTCTTGCATCAAACTCCATCCACCCTTCCTCTACATTCTAAAGGAAGCCATCTGGTACCCTTCCGTCTCAACAGGTTTATCCAAGTCACTCAAATATCGAGCATATTTCTGGTGATCACCACAAGGAGGTGTAAGTGAGAATTTGACTGGCTTACGATTCCATCCATATGCTCGAGGCAAGGGAGGAATAATAGCTCTACGACCAAAGTTCCGAATAATGCCAGACTGATGGACTTTGAGCCTAAATGAAACGCTGTATGCCGCACCAGGAGACAAAAGCTTGCAGTCAAATTGACCTCTCACTTCAAGCCAACATACTGCAATTAGTTCAGCTATCTCCTTGAAACTGTAGTCAAAAGTCAAAAGTGTGTTATTAGCTTTTCTTTACATACTGTCTTGTTGTTGGTATTAACCAAAAAAACAAAGAACAGAGCGTTGGATTACCTGGACTCGTCGTGAGAAATCCAATGCCAATACCGATTATCATCCCCCCAAGTTATATTCAAATTTCTTGCAGACAAGAATAAGCACAACTTGCCTGTGGGTCACTCTATCCAGAACTTCTATAATAAAAAAACATTCATAGTCAAATCAACATTCCGTTAAAATAAGAAAACTGGATATTCTCTGTGGCAACTAAAGTAGAACAAAATAATAGGAGCAAGGTAAGCAATGAACACAGGGTAATTGAGGCTACTATTTGCCTAATCAAAAAGTCAAATTAATATTGTCAATTAATACCAACTGAATTTATGACCAAGATCTAGTTGCACCAGCCGCACTCTGAAGTCAGTGGAAGTTAAGATCTTGTTGCACCTGCCGCACGTTTATAGATACATCCTTCTTGAGGTAAACCATTCTACTTTCAACTGACAATGATTAGCTGATAGTTTGGCAGTTTTTCTATATTTAAAGATAACTATTTTTGGGTGTTCCAAAGGTCAATGGCTGGCATACACGAACAACACTGTACAAATCCTGTACCCTTATTTCTTTGGGTGGTCCAAAGGCCCATGTCTGGCATATATGTACCCTGAAACTCTTCTTTGACTATATGTACCCTTACTCTGACTTGGGTAACATACCACATAAGATCTCTCGCGTTCTTTCTGTGCATTCTGAATTTGAGAGATTGGCTTTGAATTAACCAATTGATATCAATATTTTTACTCCACTGGGGATTTAGTTTAGATTTCTAATGTGGAACAATGTATGTATCTGGATAATTAGTTTTATTGGATGGAATTATTGGTTGTTTTTCCAGATTTATAATATGGAACAATGTATGTATGTGGAGAAATATCTTTGTTAGATGGACTCATTTGAATGTGTTTTTTTATATCTATACATATAGCCACACTCTGGTTCTGGGGATTTGATTATGATCTTCACGTAGTTTCCCAATGAATGCATACAGAGGTCCACAAGGGCTTTTGAATTTCAATGCACAATAAGCTTTCTTTTCAGTTGGTCCAAAAAACCAGCTGGAAAATTATCTTGAGTCATAGATATTATACCTGCATTGCCCTCTTCCCTGGAATTTGATTTTGTGATCTACTTTACTACTTTTGGTTTCCAAATAATTTAGTAGTTGTTGAAGTTGTTTTTCGCTGTAACTGTCAAGAGAAGGATCCCATGAGGGAAAATCCTCTCCCTTCTTTGGATCTTGGATTCCAGGGGTATTGACTGCCAATCTAAGTCAAACTCACAGTTCAGCAAGTCGGATTCTCGATTCCTGTTTCACTGAACCTAGACTTTGTTAATGGTGTTATCTTTGTAATGACATCACATTACAAACAATATTGTGCTCCAGAAAGAAGAGATGAATCCCTTAGACTTGTAGATGAAAATAAAAAATGAGTATAATTTCTGCAAATGATTCTGTTCTCCCCAAATTGTAGAAAAGTTATAAAAGCAACTTACCAACTGGGCTACCACAAAAGAGCACATTAAGAGAGTGCCAGGTATTTCCATAAGTGACCAGCTTTGAGAATGTGTGACAAATATAAGGGCTTGGCTAACTATGCTCACTTGCAAGTAAATGGCAGTAGTGACCTCTTCAACATTGCTACTGTTTGATCTCACATGGAAATGTGTCTGTAACAAACACAAATTGGGAGATCGATTAGAAGTACATAGATATATGCCAATTATCAAGAATAAAGTGCGCAGTTAATAGATGGTTCCTCGGATTATCTTGATGATGCAATACTTTTTTACTTTTTTTAAAGAATCAAACTGCATATGAGATAAGAAAGAAATAACACCTCAAAGAATGTTGTGCTAATTATAGTCCAGTAAAATAGTACAATGATCAAGGTAAGGTAAGTGCCAATAACAACCCCTGTTTCAAATATTTCATTGAGCGTCCAACTATCAGGCCCAGGTAATGGTTTTATTCTATCTTCCGAGATGGTCATAATAGTACCTGTCAAAGATAAGTGCCATAACTTAAGCCACAAGAGAGTCTATTCGAACACCCTAGAACAAGAAATATCTTTTGTGTAGATGAATTTAGATTGATATACAAGAATTCAGTCACATGTTTCTAAAAGGGAAACTATAAAAACCATCATTAAGCATAGCTATGATCTGCTATGATCCAGGCGGAAGTAGGAGCGTTGAATAGACAGTGGTGAAAATGTGTTTGAGATTGGTGTGATAGGCAACGTTATCAGTGGCGTTTTCCATGCTGTAATTGAGAACGCCCTTCAAACCGAGTACCTACATTCTCTTCAACGTTATGGACACCTCTTCAACGGTCTCTCCTGCCCAGAAATGAGAAAACACTCTCCGCTTGATGGCCCAGAGAAGGGGCACTCTGTAAGCTGCATAATCCATGAGAGGCAATCTGAGCGCCTTGGTGCCCATTTCCACAATGGGTTCGCAGGAAATGAGATATAGATTGAAGTACAAAGTGATTAGCTCCTTTGTGGTTAACCCCAGGTATAATCCTTCTGCACCTTCGAATTTGGGGACGGCAATAGCATTACTTACTGAGGTGATTTTTTCTTGCTGTAGAATTTTAGGAGTGACAGAAACATCGTACAGGGGTCTCGAAGATGAGTTCAAGCTACTGGTGATGATTTGGACTGGTGGAGAAAGTGATCCCTTTTCTAATGAGAAGAGCTGAATTAAACCCCGGAATGCTTGCTACAGGATTTCAGGACATTCAACGTATCAAGAAAGTTATTTAACCTCAATTAATATTTTTGCATATTTATTTAACGAACTAATAATGGTTATGAACATCTTGTCATTGCTGCTGGAAAACGCTGCTAAGGTCGAAGCATCATATTCCCATATTAAAGCCAGAAGCATGAAACCAAGCTGCAATAAAACATTGAATTAACACCAATGATTTCTAAACTTCTTGGTTGCAGTCATCTTCTGCAGAACCTAATAAAATTTAACAAACTTAAACTTAAATATCCACCAAAAAACCAGCTGGAAAATTATCTTGAGTCATAGATATTATCCCTGAATTGCCCTGTGTCCTGGCTTGATATGCACAGGCTGGCTGTAAGCCCTACACATGTAACATCAGTTTCAGAAACCTCCAGATGCCTATCAGGCAGATATTTTAATGGGTTTGGGTTTTAATCTAATTGATAAATAGTATCTATATGCATATCAGACACAAAGATCGATTTGGGCTTAATCTAATTGATACATCATATAAGCCCAAATGGATTTGGGCTTAAATCTAATTGATACAACTCGTCTTATAGAAATAGAGAATCAAAATGTTACCTGCACATTCGCACCAGTCACAATGTTTGGCTTGTCATACGGCTTTCCCTCTGCCTTGCGCTTTTTCTGCCATTTGCGCTTGAAAGCAAGGCCTGCCAACATGATCGCTTCTGAATATCCAACCGTAGCCACTCCCACAGCTTCTTCTCCATCGCCAAGTGGGGCATTAAAAATATTAGCTATAATGTTCACACATCGATTCTTTTCCAAATCCAAACAACACATGAAAGAACTCAACACTTTTAAGACAAAATAGAGAAAAGGGGGCAAAATAAATAAACTAATGCCCAAATAACCAAAATAGATCTGAGAGGGGGTTTCAGATTAGAAGCCGAAGATCGTCACAGGGGGTGGCATTACCTGGAATTCTGTGGTAATCGGATACTCGTCCATGTTGACATAGTTCTTGTTGATTGCCTGCATCATGAGCTTATCGCATTCTGGTTCCATCCACGTTGAGACAAAAGAAGCAAGATTAAGTCTGGGGTTCCCATCTAGCATGAGCTCATCGCTGATAATCTGATAGGCAGCATCTTTGGGAATCGACCTATCCGGCATTCGAAACTTGCAAACACAAACATTCAGAATAACAGAATCCAATGGAATCTGTAATCTCTGTTCACAAATTTCCCTAAAATGGAAGATATACATACCGAGGCAAGCATTCCTGTACATAAAATGCCATAATCGAGTATGTAACCTCTGCAAGCGCAATGAATTTGTGAATGGCCTAGCGATTCTGAATAAAAAGAAGCCCTAAAAATTCCGTTTGCGCTTGAAAGCAAGGCCTGCCAACATGATCGCTTCTGAAGATCCAACCGTAGCCACTCCCACAGCTTCTTCTCCATCGCCAAGTGGGGCATTAAAAAGATTGGCTATAATGTTCACACATCGATTCTTTTCCAAATCCAAACAACACATGAAAGAACTCAACACTTTCAGGACAAAATAGAGAAAAGGGGGCAAAATAAATAAACTAATGCCCAAATAACCAAAATAGATCTGAGAGGGGGTTTCAGATTAGAAGCCGAAGATCGTCACAGGGGGTGGCAATACCTGGAATTCTGTGGTAATCGGATACTCGTTCATGTCGACATAGTTCTTGTTGATTGCCTGCATCATGAGCTTATCGCATTCTGGTTCCATCCACGTTGAGACAAAAGAAGCAAGATTAAGTCTGGGGTTCCCATCTAGCATGAGCTCGTCGCTGATAATCTGATAGGTAGCATCTTTGGGAATCGACCTATCCGGCATTGGAAACCTGCAAACCCAAACATTCAGAATAACAAAATCCAATGGAATCTGTAATCTTTGTCCACAAATTTCCCTAAAATGGCCGATATACATACCGAGGCAAGCATTCCTGTACATAAAATGCCATAATCGAGTATGTAACCTCTGCAATCGCAATGAATTCATAAATGGCGTAGCGATTCTGAATAAAAAGAAGCCCTAAAAATTTTTCACTAACTAAATATTTGCAACTACCATTGCTTTTTCCTCGAACGGCTGCATATGTTTCAATCGTCTAACATATAATCTAATGGTTCACAATATGACACGATACACATCAGCAAAGTTGTTTTCAAATAATAACGCCTTACGGCGTAATAATGAACATTTTAATTAGGTCAAAATACAATAAAAAATAAAAATAATAAAATAAAATAATCATAAACTATAAATACAACCCATGGTGAAGAGAAGCTTCCAACCTTACAACATGCCCTAAAAAGGCATAAGGTTGAGAAGTGAAATGAAAAATATTGGAATTTGGAAAATGTAACGAAGCTTATCTCATGTTCCATTCATTTAGATTGAATTATATGGAAGAAGAAAAGCACGACAATAGATACTTATCAAGAATGTATGATTCTTTAGAAGGAAACAACATTAACAAGGCTATGGAGAACCAAATAGCAGAATTAAAAACAAAAGAGGACTCTTTAAAAAATGGGTTACTCAAGGATTTTGGAATCCAGATGATCTACATTATCTCATTGATTCATTTTCATACATCCAAATATACATAGTTTTTCTTGTTGAGTATTATTTTTGTTACAACTATTTTATTATTCCGAAAATACATGGTTTTTTTTGTTTCATATTATTTATGTTATAATTGTTTTATAATTCATGAGTAATTTTTTTTTTTTTGTAAGTTTGGTAGGACTACATCTTTACAACTTCATCAACATGTCTAGATACATCACCCCAATCGGAGAAAGGAATTGAACTTGTGATGAGTGCCATAATAGCCCACCTCATCATCGTTTAACCAAGACCCCACAGACTATAATTCATGACTATTATTTCTTAATATATACAAAATTAAATAATGAACATTGTAACTAGGTCAAAGTACAATAAAAAATAAAAATAATAAAATAAAATAATGATAAACTATAAATACAGCCCATGGTATTGACCCATGGTATTCATGTGGAATGTAGTTTGTTTATAGGGGGAACTAAGATGGCCTAAATCAATCTTAACTCTGGATCTAAACTAATTATTTAATAAAATTATTTTTAAATGTTTATAACCATTATTCTTTTAAAATATTACTTAATAAAATGTATCTAAATTTTCATACATTCAAATATACATACTTTTTCTTTTTCTATATTATTTTTGTTACAACTATTTTATTATTCCAAAAATACATGGTTTTTTTTGTTATATATTATTTAAGTTACAATTGTTTTATAATTCATGAGTATTAGTTCTTAATATATAAAAAATTAAATTAATAATGAATGTCATTTCTTCTTCTTCCATATACTTCAGATCTAAATGAATGGAACATGAGATAAGCTTCATGACATTTTCCAAATTCCAAGATTTTTCATTGCACTTCTCATGTGTATCACTAAAAATGGATTCCATACATTCAACGTATGTTATGCCTTTTTAGGGCTTGTTGTAAGGTTGGAAGATTCTCTTCACCATGTCTCCTTTCTTCTGTATCCTTGACTTTGATACAAACAAAACAATTGTTACTGACACCTTTAAAGATAAATTTAGTGTTATTTAAAAAATGAGAATAATGAACATTCATCATTATTACTCAAGATAAATAATTATGTTATGCGTGAGACCAAATCAAGTCAAAGTTGTTAGTGCCCATGGTATTCACAAACCATGGTATTATAATGAAATATTTGTATATATAGGGTGTGAGTAAAAAGGAAATGTTTGGGTGAGAAAGAATGAAGCGAGTGAAATGTATAAATATTTTCATTGTGATAATAAAAATATACTAAATTTTTTCCTCGTGTTTTTTCCCCAAAATGGGGTTTTACACATAAATTTGGTGTTCGGTGTTTGAGTAAATTTTCTGGGTTATTTATTGTTTCAGTGCATGATTTTTTTTTATTTTTTGGTTAAATAATTGTTTTGTTGTCTTTTATTAACAACTGGTATCAGAGCAAGGTTGTTCTGTTTAATTTTTGGTGTATTCTAGGTTATTGTTGGGAAGAATTATGAGCATGAATATAACGCCATTAAGTGATGCAGTGAAATTAAATGGGGCTAATTTTTCCCTATGAAGGGGCAAATGGAGGACATACTAATTTTAAAGGATGAGTATATGTCGATTGAGGGATTGGTGAAGAAGCCCTCACCAATGACGGATGAAGAATGGAATAAGTTGGATAGAAATACCATCGCCACAATTCATCATTATTTGGAAAAGAATGTATATTTTAATGTAGCTGGAGAAAAGAAAAGAAAAGGCTTGTGGAAAACACTACATGATTTATATGAGAAGAAAAAAACATTGAAAAAAGTCTTCTTGATGAATAAGCTGTACAATCTCAATATGAAGCAAGGTGCTTTAGTGGCGAAGCATTTGAATGAGTTTAATATAATAACAAGTCATCTGGCTTCTGTTAAAATTATTTTGGATGACAAGATTAGAGCCATATCATTATTGTGCTCTATGCCAGATAGTTGTGAGAATTTGATAGTATTTATTAGCACTTCAGCACTTGCAAGGAACTTGAAGTTTGATGGCGTTAGTATTAGTTTAATGAATGAGGAGCTGTGTCACAAATCAATTGTGGAAAACCAAGGAGGAGAAGATCTAGTCTTAGCTGATCGTGGAAGGAAAATTGAATGTGGTAGACAGGGGTGTTCAAAATTAAGAGGAAGATTGAAAAAAAGAACAAGAAGACTCACTTGTTTTCACTGTGGAAGAGAACGACACAAAAGAAAGGATTTGAGGTTTTGGAAGAAGGAACAAAACGAGCAGAAGGAACAAAAATCAATCAACACAAATAAAAAATCAAGCAACACAAAGGAACGTTAGATTACTATTGTAGCTTCTGAAAGTGATGTTTTATTACATGTTTAGGTAAAAGAAGCATATTTATATATTTCTAGTAGTAGCATTGATTGGGTACTTGACTCTGGAGCATATCACCATGTGACCCCATGTAAAAATAATTTTGTTACATATGAAGAAGTTGATCATGGTAAAGTACATTTAGGAAATAATAATTTTTGTAATATTGTTGGAGTGGGAGATGTCTGAATCAAGACAAAGGATGGACAAGGTATCTTGCTGAAACATGTTAGGAATGTCCCAGATTTGTGTATGAGTTTGATCTCTATGGGGCAATTGGATGATTAAGGCTGCTCCACAACCTTTTAGAAATGTGGCTAGAAAATTACTAAAGGATCATTGGTTTTGGCTAAAGGATCCAAGACAGGAACCTTGTATACAATGAAGGAAACAACAAATATATCAGAAACACATGTTTCAAATTTAGAAGAAATTTATATGGAGTTATGGAATAAGTGCTTGGGCCACATGAGTGAAAAGGGGCTAAAAGTTCTTGTTGGTAAAAAACTACTTCTAGGTTTGAAATCATATGAACTTGATCTTTGTGAACATTGTATTTGTAGTAAGCAAAGAAGGGTTTCTTTGATAAGAGTTGGTCAAAAAAGGAAAAACAATTTGTTAAAAGTAATACACTTTGATGTGTTTGGGCTGTTTAATATTAAGTCTTCAAGAGGAGATTCATATTTTGTTACATTCATAGATGATGCATCTATGAAATTTTGGGCCTACCCTATGAAAATTAAAGGTGCGGTGTTTGAGATATTTCATAAATTTTATGTTGTTTTTGAAAGGGAGACTAATAAATTTCTCAAGTGTTTAAGAACATAAAATGGTGGGGAGTATTGCTCTAATGCATTCAAGTATTATTGTAATAAGTTTGGCACTAAACATGATAATATTGTTCCTAGTACTCCACAACAAAATGGTATTGCAAAAAGGATGAACCGCACTATTATGGAGAAAGTGAGGAGTATGTTGTTGAATTCTAGATTGGAAAAGAATTTTTGGGTAGAAGCAGTAAGGAGATATTTTTACCTTATAAATCACACACCTTCTACAATCCTGGATGGTGGTATTCCTCAAGAAGTTTGGACTAGTAAAAAGGTAAATTATTCTCACCTAAATTTTTTTTGATGTGAAGCATTTATGCATATTCCCAAAGAGCATAGAAGAAAATTAGATGATAAATCAAGGAAATGGACTTTTTGTGGATATGAAAATGGTGAGTTTGGTTACTGTCTATGGGATCCAATTAATCACAAAATTGTTAGAAGCAGGGACGTAATATTTAATGAATACCATGAGAGTCCTCTGACCTCGCAACTTTCGCTCCCTGTACCCCTTGGTCCTAACTAGTGGCAAGACATAATAAATTTTCCAAATAAGGTTGATTGAGAGGACTAATATCCAACTTAAACGTGAGGAGAGATTCTTCCTACAGCCATTTTTTCCCCTTATTCTCTAAAATTTCATAGTTCCTAATTAGGTGACAATGTTGACAACAATCACATTTAAAGGGGATACCATTATAGTAAATGGAATGATGGTGCATGATATCCTTTGCACTAATTGAAATTGGTTCCAAGATATCCATGGCCATATACCCAATCAAAATTTAATCGATGGCCATATATACCCAATCTACTTGAAGGTGAAGTCCACATCATAGTAAAACTACAATATCTTCCCAACCTCCTTGAAAACACTCTTAGACCAAAATATGAGCGGGAGACCAGGGATATGAACCCAAATGGGGATGATGTATGATCTATTTTCTCTTGCATCAAATTTAACTAAACACTTCTTCATGAAAAGGGCTTGTGTGTCCCATGACCATTTTCCTGCTAGAAATTTTGTTGCACCCTCTTTCGACAAAGTAATCCACCCCATATAGGCCTTAGCTAGTATCATGCAATGGTGCGAGTAACCAAGGAGTTTCTTGAATTTTTCTTCCATTAATCTCCAAAGAATATCCATTGACATTCATTTTCTTGTGAAATGACCAACCGCTTCTAATTTTTTAATGCCCTGGATGTCGATTAGTTGCATGTACTTAGCCAACACCAAGCACAACTCCAACTTTCATTTAACACATTTAAGTTTTTCCCTTTGTGACTAACTAACAAAAGTAACTTGTGAAAATGACAATCGTGAAAGGGAAACCCCCCTATATGCATTTCTAGAGTAAGAAACCAGTTGAGGAAGTTGGAAAATGGAGAGGAGGTGGGGGAAAGTGATTGATCGAAGCCAGGTTGAAACATGATGTCTGGAAAATATTTCAAGCTAGCTAATTCTAATAGAGAACTAGGGTATAATGGTACTATATAAGGGATTAGTTGTGAACAAAAAGAGGGATGCATGGAAGTCACGACAAGATGGGATGCTAAGAGAATTAAAAATGGAATGGGGAACACAGCAATGGGAAGGTCTCGAAGTGAATAAAAGGCCTGCAAGGTTGTCAAGGTTGTCATATCTGACAATGACCCATACAGAGCTTCCGACATATAACCCTGAGCTAGATTTGTTGCAGAGGAGAAGGAATAAATAGGAAGTGTAGGATTCGACCAAATATCAACCCCCTCCAAGGGATCCTTCGAGAAATCCACCAGATCATCATAAATTTATTCAATGTAAGGGCTGGGAAAAAAAATAAAAAAGTAGAGACGAATCCATGACCTCTAAACAAAAACACATCTAATGTACAAAGAGAAAGCCATCATCATTAGATCAAGTCATTTTTCAATTACAAACCAAAGAATTTATATTATAATTATATAAATCCTAAATTAATAGTCTTAATTGTAAAAAATAAACATTGAAATTAATTATTAGTTCTAATATTTAATCATTGATAGTTGTGGGTGATTGAAAGATTGTTTAAGCAAAATGATCTCGAAGAAAATTGTTGTTGACATTATACTAACTTTAGAGTTGGAATGGAAAAGAAAGGAGGTGATTAAATTCACTTGTATCAAATTATTTAAAGTGCTCAAGGATGATATTTTTTAATCAAAGCAACCTTTTAAAAATATTGGATCACTAGACTCAGTAGAAACAAGCATGATCTACACATTCAATAAAAAATTTGACATAAGGACCAAACCACGTAGCAGCTTTAAGAATTCACATGGCTCAATGCATGACAACCCAACCATATAATAAATTAAGTAATTAAAATATATCTAATTCTCTTTGTCACATTCCTAGACTCGTGAATATGGATTATTAGTATGAAATGTCATAAAAGAGGCTTTGGTTTCCATGAGGGTGACAAATTCCAACGAGGTATGTTTCTTAGCATTTATTAATATTCAAGTCCGAGTGGAATAGGCGACACAACCATCCCTCGATAGACTGGTAGACATTGAAAGATATGAGATTGCTCTGTTGCAATAAACAATGGGAAAAGAGGACCCTTTAATCCCTGAACTTGAAAATTTTATTAAGGGTTGGGAATTTATAACTCTTGATTCTAATTGCTTGTCCATGTCAAGGGCCAGTATGGGTTCGTGTTTTTAACCAATTTTGTCACTTTTTCTCATATATTTTATCCTTTAATCTCATGCTATTTACCATTCCATAGCTCATTGTCAATTCTTTTTCCATAATGTTTCACCACATAGACTAAGATCATATCTAAAGTAAAATTGTCTATTTTTGCACATTTTCGCTTTTTATATGTGATTTAGCTTGAAAATCATTTTATTAATTAGTCCCTATGAGAATTGCAGACTCTATAGTGGCTACTTATTCCTATAGTATGTTCGTTGTTTCTCATGGTTGCAAACACTTAGGGTACAAACCATGACCTAGAGACGATTCCAAATCTCCCAAAATTTGTTATATGTACATCAATTGAGATCCAAAGTAAACGGGATAAGAAAGATATCCAAGAAAAACTTTAGGTCAACGAAAATCATTGTGACAGAGTATTTTGAGTATATTAGCACCAAATTCATCCACGATGAGTTAGCACGTAATATAGAGAATACAATGTATTTTTATCATGAAATTATCAATAATTGTATTGGTCAAATAGTTTCATTAGGGTATGATAAAGGTGGATTGAATATTTAGATTTTAAAAATATTTGTTTTTTTTTTCAATTACTTGAAATCTATGGGTCATGGATCTCTTGAAATCTATTATAATACTATATAAGCAATAGCCTGGGAAGCTTACAAAGAGTATTATTGTTATTATTATCTTGATTCTTAATAAAAAATATACTTTTATCGTCGATTATGAGGAAGAAATACAAAGACTATTGATCCTCTACTTTAAGTTTTCGATTTATATTTAGCATGCTACTTATAATTTATATATGTAGTGTCTTCTACAATGCAATATGACCTAGGAGGGCCTCCTATGTAATGATATACATTACATCATTATTTTAGATTAGTTTGTTTTATGAAATAATGTAATTTGGTTTCAATTATTTCTATTTGTCTTTTTTCAAAAGTTTGTCTTTTAGAATGTGATTGATTAATATTTCTTAACAAAGGTATGTTATTAAATACAATTACTTTAATATTTACAAAAACCTTCCTTTCCCTTATGATTGCAATGTTGTAATGGGATACCATTTTATTATCTGGTATTTATTTAAAAATCCAATCACAAATGGTAGTTAATATTACTATTTTATATAAACTTGGAAGAGAAAATACAACTATAGATTTTATATCTAAGGTTCATAATTAATGTGAAACAATTTTTGTAGATTTTTTTTCTAATAAACATTTATTTTAAATATTAATTAAGTATCCTTGTTTTGCAAATATTACTAATTACTTGGCTACATAAAATTTATACAAACAACTCTCACCTAGAGAAAAGAATAATATTTTTAGATTAAATGAAACACATTCTTGGATTGGAGGTGATCTCTTTCGTACAATTGCTTGATCTAATCATTTGATGACTTTTGTGTAGGTAAATCCCCTCTGCGGATAGAGGCGATCCCTCTAGCCCTAGGGTGGGTCTAGCAACTATAGGAACATACTAACATCGACCTTCCTAGATTGTAAATGAAATTTAGAGCAAGGAATATGGCCTACCTTGTTTTGATGTTATGTTGTCGTCTTCCATCGAAGCTTCTTGATGCGTTGTTCTCCTCAAGCTCAATACACACTGTTACCAACATTCGATTACTTGTACATACATTCAAGACACCACAACAAGCGTAAAATCACAACAAATATAAAACAATTACAACCTATATAACTAATCAAGGAATGCTATAAGTCTCATTATAAATGTAAACAAGAGTGGAAGATAAACATCGGTTCCATTTTATTATGATAAAGACAAGGAGAGTTTACAACCAAGCCTTGATGTTGAGGCTCTCCTTCAGCAGGTCTGTATCCAAGCACGTTTGCAACACCCTCACACACAAAGGTCCAAGATCTCACTATGTTCCCAACACACAAAAACAATCACACTCTGCACTATTCTCCCAAAGCTATAATTTCTTCTCCTTTCTATCATCACTAAGGCAGCAGAGGTTAAAGAGGTCTCCTTATATAACAATGGAGGAGGAGGTTATGGGCCCTCAAATAATGGGAAAAGAGTTTATCCTTTATATTAGTTCCTATTTCTTGGGAAAAAGAAGCCCAAAGGGGAATTCCTCATCCATATCCTTAAAAAAAACTTCCACACTAGTACATTTGGGGGAAATTCCAACACTTGGTTCCGACGCTTTTGACCAAATGTCGGAAATTTCCCCATTTTTCCAATCCCGCTCGAAACCGTCGCTATACCGATGTTTAGAGAAAAGTGTCACAATACCGACACTTAGACAAAGTGTCGCAATTGCGACGTTTGGATGAAGACGTCGCAATTGTGACACTATGCCCCAAAGCGTCGCTCTTGCGACGGATGCCTCAAAACGTCACAAGTGCGACACAATGTCTAAGTGTCACAATTGCGACGTTTGGAGGCATCCATCGCAAGAGCGACGCTTTGTATGTCATCGGTATAACGACACTTATATGCATGCTACATAAAAATACGAAAATTATATCCGCACTACATAAAAATGATTTTATTAAAAACTACATGCATTAACGTCTGATATCACGCGCGCATTCGCCCTCCGCTCTTGCAGAACAGCATTCGCACTCATAATTCACCCTCAGCTCTTACAGAACAGCATTTGCCCTCAGAATTCGCCCTCAGCTCTTGCAGAAGAGCATTCGCCCTCAGCTCTTGCAGAACAGCATTCGCCCTCAGCATTTGCCCTCAGCTCTTGCAGAACAGCATTCACCCTCAGCATTTGCCCTCAGCTCTTGCAGAACAGCATTCGCCCTCAGCATTCACCCTAAGCTCTTGCATAACAGCATTCACCCTGCATTTTCCCTCAGCGTTCGCCCTCAGCTCTTGCAGAACAACATTCACCCTCAGCTCTTGCAGAACAGCGTTCACCCTCAACTCTTGCAAAATGGTAAGTTCTTACTGTAGGCCCTTCCTCCTATAGTAGGGTTGACTCTATTTGGGTTTTTTTGGTCAATTCCATTGGATTGTGTTAGGCTGTAGGGTTCTCTCTAGATGTCTTCCAATGTTCTTTCAGATGAGTTTCAAAGAGGATGTGTAAGACGTGTTTTTGCTTGGATGAATTTGACTCCACCAGTTTCATGAAGTTTAAGCTATGGATTTTAGTTCGACAAACTCATCCATCTCAACACCCAGTAACGAATTGCCCTTGGTCTGATCTATATTGAAGGTGAAGTGCAAAGTGGCTTTATCACAAGGTTAGTACTCCAGATCGAAAGTGATGAACTTTAGTTCTCCAGATTTGGGGATTTTCTGATATTCGGGGATTTTCTGATGACATACCAAAGGTCACATCCATACAACCATATCAAGGTCAATGTTGAGATCATTGTCATATAGATATAGGTCACTGATATATAGGGTTAATATCATCATCACTATCCATGGAAACCAAATGGTTACAAAATCTGTGATTGTGGTTGGCTCATTTAGAATTATTACCCATTTACAGTAGAGCACAGAAACACTAAATATGGCCCGAGAAGAGCCTTTACAACAGGAAATGGAATTGCAGCTACTTCATCAATAACCAATAGCTCCACTTGAGAAAAATTTTCATAATCTTGGGGCTGGATATACTACAGAGCAAACAGTTGTAGTTATCATTCGTGCTCCAATATATTAATATACTTTTTACATTGAACTGAAGAAAGGGAAACAAGCAAATGCTAGCCATCATGCAATGCTTTGACATGAGAGTTTTGAGTGACATACTTGAAAAAAAGAACTCATCCACTGATATTTATAATCATTTGAGTTATTCAAGTTAAACACAATGTCAAGAATCAAGATTCAATACCCTCTATTATCTTCATCACCCAATACAATATTTAAATTTTTCCCAAAGAAACGCTTATTAATTTGGTAGCCATTATTTCTCCCTGCTTTAAAAACCCTACATTTACATGAAAACAAGCATTGCATTTCAACTACAAAAATTTATTAGTGTTCAAATGTACATGTGTGCATCACTTGTGTAGGGTATTCCTTTTCCACTTTCACATTATCCAAGAATGTGTGCAGTATAGTTCATATTTTTTGTGATTTAGATTATCTTGAAAAAGGAAAGGTAAATTATTTCCTATGGAAAAAGAAGGTTTTCCCTTTTTACTACTGGAAATGGTACAACAAAGTTCCATTTCTACCCGAAACTCCTATGAAACAGGAACCAAATAAAGGCCATGTCCTCAATTGACATCATTTGGCTTTGAAAATGGCCATTGCACTGTGTTGTTTCTTATATTACATCACAATAGTTTCTTAGGTCATTTCTTGTTTCTTGAGATGAAAAACAACCAAAGAAATTGTGAATATCCTTTCAAGAAATAAATGACCATTTCTCAATCATATCTCAACTATTTTTTATTTTATTCAGTGGTTGCTTACTTTGAGAGAAATTTGACACTTTTAAAAGGAATATAACATAAAAACACAAAATGGGAAGGAATTGATGAGGTAGATGACCTTTAGATGTTGTCAATTAAGAATTGATAATACACGATGCATGTTCTGTACTACAAACTAGATTCCTTCCTAGAGTTAGGACACAGAGTATTGAATCAAAGTTTTAGTTTCTAACTTCTTGTATTGGTTCATCAATCTTGAAATTCAGACATTGCATGTCTTCATTGCTTCATGTTTGAATAATTTGCATCATATCGTACAATAGGAAATTAGGAATTATGATTATTATTACTTTATGGATTTGTTAAGTTACTTTTAAGTTTGCATGGTTTAGTGTGAAATTATTCTAGTGTGCCCCTAGGCCCAGGAGAAGGAATGCCAAGGACTGAGAACCCTAGTTTTTAGATGGTATTGTTTCTTATACCCAAAAACCCCTCAACATCACTTCTTATTAGTTCTTAACAATAGTGTTGTAAACAATTTGAGAATTGATATAGCAAAATCTCACACTTCTCAAGATAAAGTCCTAAAGCTAAAGTGTGATACCATGTGTAATTCAATAGCCCCATTGTCACCTCACCAACCTCTTTTCACTTCGGGCTACCTCTCCTCCAACTCAAGGGGGGTTCTCCCTAGTAGATGTTAGGGATCTAATGGCCCAACCAAACCAAGTCAAGAGCCCCCTAACTCTCTATGTTTACTACTATCAATCAAAATATTGAACAATAGGGTCAGACATGCATCCTGAAGATAAAATTGCGAGGGTATTTTTGGTTAATTTCAAAGGGAAAGTTCCCAAACACATATAATCAAGGAATTATAACGTGATTTCAAACATTAAATATCAACAAAATTGTTTAAAGGATATTGAAAGGAAAAAGGTGATGGAAGATAGAAAGTTCCTTACTTAAATGCTCTAAGTATTTTTCAATAGTTGCTCCAAAAGCTTCACTTCAAGGCCCTTCAAGATCGTCTCCAACAATGCTATACCATCAGCTTCAACAATGTTGCTCCAAAAATGTCCTCAAGGTATTCACAACAAGTTTACTAGAAGTTGCTCCAACAATATATTCAATAAGGTCTTCATTTTCAACTCGTCTCTTGTTTGGGTGCCTTAATGTGCAATGACATGTTTCCAGGACTGAATTCAATGCAAGGCATATTTGAAACTCTAACTCTATCTTTCGGTGTCTTATTAGAAATTATTTCAGTTTTCATTTTGTGTTTTCAAGTTATATATTGTTTTCAAGTTTTTACATTTATAATTTTATTGCAATGTGGCAGACTGATCAGAGCAGTGCAGGAACAACCCCGAGACGGGATGATCGCGGAAAGAGGCCAGCCGAAGAACATGTAAAGTGCCAGCATTGCTCTATCTTCAGGTATTTTAGTTATTTACATAATTGAAATAATATTAATTTTGTTCAAATATGCAGACACCTAGCCATGGTATGCCTGATGATTCCCTCTTTGAGGAAGAGCTTTCTTCATCCCTATCTACAACGCTCTTGTTGCGAAAAAAGGCATGAGAAGCAAGGTTGGAATTTAATACTTTGATAGACACGCCTCAAACACCTGAAACAGAAGAGAGGATAAAAAAACTTATGAGCCAGCTAGAAACATATCAGGTAATAATAAAAAGTCAAAAGGATAATTTTTTTGTTCTGCATGAGATGAATTGTGATAGTTTGATTTTTAATTTTTACATTGACTAAACTAACAAAAAGTTCTTTTGTATGTAGTGTTTTCTGGCATTTGCTGAACCCGGTGTTGGTGGTAGTGGGACACAAGGGCAAGAGATTGCCCAACAACCCTCTCGTACACCTTCTACTCCTTTAGGTGCTAGCCAAGAAACACACCCTGCCCAAGCAGACACCCAGCCAACCGCTGAATGTGTTGGCAATGATGAGGCCGATATGGCCAACTACATTATTGCGTTTCCTGGAGCTACACGTGTCAGCTCCACAGGGACCATTAATGGCACGTTGTTGGTGAATGATGAAGGTGTCCCTATAAAGCATGTACAATTCCCAGGTAAATTTTAATATTTTAACTATTTCATGTACTTTATCTAAAACATATTTATCATGATTTTTATTTTTAAATTAATGATAATATCTTTTTCTTTTCTTTTTCTGTGTAGGAAACAATGAGTTATACAGGTTTCTGGAGTGCCATGCGTTGGTAATTTGTGGCCCAACCATACGCATAGGGTGGAATTCCCAGAATTGCAACCTGAAAAAAGAACTTCTAGATTATCTAGAAGCCCTTTTTGGGGTCGGCACATTTGACAGAACAACGGTGGCTCGGGTAGCCGGCAAATATTTGAAATATACTAGGGACACCTATAGGATGCAATTGCAATTTAACCCTAGATATGAGCGTCCTATCCCAGTTCTATAGAGTGAGTGGAGAGCACTCATCCATGACGAAAAAGAGAAAAGGGCAAAGAAAGAAGGAAAAATGCCAACTGGACCCGCAAGGTAAATTACAACTTTAATTCAATAGCTTTAATTTTCTCTATGTCTAAAATAAAAGTGTGCTACGTCATATCTGACTTCAATCTTTTTATGCTAGGTTTCCTGACACCTCAAAGGCAACCAAAGCTAGGATTGAAAAAAATGGCCATCACAAGCTAGGCCAGGGCGACTACTTGAAATTAGCCGCAAGAATTTTAATTAAGTAGCTAAAAATCTTATAATTCATTGTATCGCCTTCCAACGTTTTTGTAATCCTATCAAATATGATTAAAAATACACAATCATATGTAATGTAGGGTGATGACTTAGGAATAGAAACTACAGAGGAAGATAAAAATATCGCTTTCCATTTCAGCTATCAAGCCGTAGTTGAACGTCACATAAGCTTGGGGCAGGTCTCAAGATCCAAAATGCCTAATAAGGTAAAACATTAACCTTTCAATATGTTTGTTTTCATCCATAAATTTAATGTCTAACAAATTTTTTTAAATCAGGGGAGCAACACTACCGACGAGGCAAATAACCCAATTTTAGAGCCAAATGTAGATGATCCTCACGTGCAACCTGATCATTGTAGTAGGGACCAGGCTGACAATGCTACTATCAGTGAGGGCCGTGACTGTAATTAATTTCCACTTATAATTTTTTCTAATTATACCTTGATGGTTGTCCTTATAACGTTTTTTGTTTAAATGACAGAGAATGTTTCCCTTGAGGATCTTACCACTGGAGAGGAAGACAGGGCAACAGTCCCAACGGCGACAACTGGTGCACCAGGTAAATAATCTCATTGCAATTTTTTTTATTAATATTACCGAACTAGTTCAATGATATTTAAAAACTGACAATTAAAATTTAATATTATCTGTTTTTGTAGGCGATGCCCCGCCACTGGATGAGACCAGACATCGTGACTACGCAACTAGGTCAGCGGCGACAACTGGTGCACCAGGTAAATAATCTCATTGCAATTTTTTTTATTAATATTACCGAACTAGTTCAATGATATTTAAAAACTGACAATTAAAATTTAATATTATATTTTTTTGTAGGCGATGCCCCGTCACTGGATGAGACCAGACATCGTGACAACGCAACTAGGTCAGCGGCGACAACTGGTGCACCAGGTAAATAATCTCATTGCAATTTTTTTTATTAATATTACCGAACTAGTTCAATAATATTTAAAAACTGACAATTAAAATTTAATATTATCTATTTTTGTAGGCGATGCCCCGTCACTGGATGAGACCAGACATCGTGACTACGCAACTAGGTCAGCAGTGCGGGTCGAAAGGCACGAAACAGGAGCAGAGCACAATGATATTGATGATGTAATTAGGAGCTTTAGAAATAGGAAGAAGAAAAAGAAAATTTGATAATGTAAAATATTGTATTATTATAAGACAAACGTTACCATACTTGGAACGTTTTTTGCGTTATATAAAAAACTCATTTATCATACTATTTTTATGTGAAGCATTAATTGCAATGTTTCCTTGCGTACTTTTTGTTGAATTTTTTTTTTATTAGTTATTGAATATTTTTTTTTATGCTCATGAAATTAAAAAATGAAATATAGATTGGGTATTGGGGAATTGAGAGTGATGTGAGGGGGGGGAGGGGCCATAAGAGCTTCCACCTTCACGTGGTTGGCCCTGTTTAGTAGAGAATAATTTATTGGAGCGATTTAATCTTAGAGAAAACCTCCCTTGATCTAGCATAGCAACAAAAAAGTCATTGTTGACTTAGTTGCTACTATTTCAGATCGTGGGAGGCTTGTTCCAAGTTCATGCGACTCCAATAAATTGTTCTTGAAATGAAGAGGAGCTTATTCAGGTATGTTTTGACATTTTCAACATATGTTCTAACATTATCATAAGAATGCATCTTAGAGTAAAAAATACTACATCAATTACTTGTATTTATTGTATAGATAATGATGGTTTTTAATTGACTTGGCAGTGCAGGTACAAATCCTCTTGCATCATGAGCAATACAACTTGTCAACCAGGGTCATGTCCAGGATATTTTTTCTTGTGCGCTTGACCAGGTTCATAATGTCACATTTTGTAAGTTCCTTTACAGTTCATAATTCAATATTAATCTTGTTCATGATTATTATCTAGGTTTTTTGTATGTTTTTTTCATCTATTTGATTGGAAGCAACTTTGCATGTTTCCTGTTGTTCACTATGATTTCTCCCATTACCACTCCCAGGATGAATCTGACTTTATTGTTACATAGGTTAATTTATTGTTACTATGATTTCTCCATTTACGATTTCATAGGTTACATCATGTAAAGTTGTCAATCTCAGGTTGGTGATGAGCTTTAGTTCTCCAGATTTGGGGCTTTTTTGATATTTTCTCCCTCATGTCATTCTTGCATCACCTCGTTGTTTGAGCATGCCAATTGTCTACCACTTGTACCAATTGGCACATGTCAATCTCTGAGTGGTGCCACATTTCACCTATTTTCAGTGAGAGTTTAGGGTTTCTCTAACATAGCTTCAAAAATCTGATTCAGTGCCTGCTTGAATATCGTCACATAATACTCATGGTTTGGATTGATGAGCATGCTCTAAATGGTTGATTGATTCATAAGAACCACCCATATAGTCATCTTGAGATATTTCATAAGTTTTCTTGGGTTTCCTTTTTCACCGTTTCTAGTGGGTGGGATGGTGTGGGGTGATCCATCAATACTGGTGCTCTTGTAGTAGGGAATTTTTTTTTGGGGATATAAAGGAGCATTTGATGTATATATCCCATTTGATGCATTCATAGATGGGCACGAGAGGTAAAGAATTTAAATTAAAAATATGCAACCTCTAGCATGGCAACCTGAAGGCCGCGAGAGACACTGGTTAAAGATTGTTTTGTGCTGACCTTAATATAGTCGTGATTTATTTCTATTATCTTAATGCAAATATATAGTTCGGTCTCATTAAAATGAGGATTGTGGTTGTATTTCTCTTTGGTTGTTTCTCTCTTAATGCTCTAGAAGTTGCCAAAAGTTGTGATAGTTGTTTAGTTTTCCTGTTACAACTTAAAAGTGGTTTTTAGCAATGGGAGTCATGTTTTTTAAGGTTCATACTAATATGAAGATCTTGTAATTCTATATTCAGGATAAGAGAAGATGGCCTTTGCTTTGGGCAGTATGACAAAAATTTCCACATCTACCTCATTGGATAACAATGGAAAGGGGAAGAAGTTGGGTGCAATGTTTGATAATTATGGCAGACAATTGTCTTCTCTTTCAGTTTTTTCACCCATTTCCTTTAATCGCTCAAGCAGAAGAAGGACTCTGAGATTACGTGACAGAGAGAAGATAGTTACTACAAGAGCTATGGAAAAGGAGTTGTGCTTCAACAAGGATGGCTCAGTGACAAAAAAATTGCAGGTCAGAGAAAAAATTATGTTTAAAGGAAGGTCACCTGCACGTGAAACTTCACTGTGGTGGATCCTTCCTTGTTCACTTATATTCGATTTTAATGTGTTATTTTAATTTTTCATGGAGGGTTGTTTTGGCATATGGTCTGGCATTCAATTTCACACTTACTGAAAGCATTGTCAATTTGTCTTGTAGGCGGTGTGAACAAACTTGCTGATCTTGTTGGAGTCACCCTTGGGGCGAAGGGAAAAATGTTGTCTTGGAGAGCAAGCATGGTTCTCCGAAAATATTTAATGATGGTGTGACAGTAGCTAAGGAGGTAATTTATAGATGTGTGCTCTGGTTTTCTTTTTAACGTTGTATTAGTCCCCCCTCTTAAATGTCTTAGATTTGGTAAGCATAATTTGAAAACTCAAAGGTGAAAGGAAACATATTTGTTACCCAGTGGTCTACTTGGCCTATGGACTAGCCACATTAGAGTAATGCATAAAGCTTTTCACAACAATAAAAGGAAAGGGTTATGGTTGAGTCAAATTTTATTGTTATTGACAGTGTAATGATATGTATCTCAATGCTATGGTTTTGGCCTTTTTATTGGTTGAATTAGAGGACCCAGTTGAAAATATTGGGGCCAAGTTGGTAAGGCAAGATACGGCAAAGACAAATGATTTAGCTAGGATGGAACCACAACATCTGTTGTTCTTGCACATGTTGGAATATTGAAAAATTCTAGAACAATGAATGGATAATAAATCTCCCTTCCTCTAACACAGAGAAAATAAAAATTTCTTTGACAGGAGACAGAGTTTCAATACTTTGAAAACAAACTTATATTCCCTTCAATAACTCAAAAAAAACTATTACACTTCTTCCTCACTGAGAGGGATTACAAAATTATGACTGCTACAAAACGCAGTGCATAAAACCAACTCATTGTCTGTTCAAAACAAACATACTCTGTCTCTAAAACACTCTGCTGTGTTTTTCACTTTCGCACTGCTGTGCATACACACTTAAAAAGTTACACTAAGTCTTTCACTTTTTACACACTGTTGTGTAATAAAAAATTTACGTACTGTCTATAAAAAAAACTACCAAGCTTTTTTGTCCTTTTTATTTTTATATGCCATAACATATAAAACATATTATAATAAATCCTCTTTTTAAAAAAATAAAATTAAAACTAAATTCTATGGCCCACCTTTCATTTCACATATGATATATATATATAACATATGTATATATTAAAGCATACATAAAATTAAACTATCAAAAAATTAAAGAACCCTTTCCGTCGAACTTCAAAAGTATGAATAGATTGAATTTCAAACCAAATTCGCATTCCAAAATGGGATGTTGACGTCTGCCTAATTTGTAACGCGAATTCTCAATCCAATGTGCCCTATAAAAAATTTAGGTCCGATTTTTAGGTTTTTAGATTCCCTTCAATTTCATGTGATCCAATATTAATGCTCCACATGTCCTCCTTTTGAATTTACAAAACTGTCGGGTAAATTTCTGTTTGTTTAATTTCTATTTGGTGAATTGCGTTAATGCTGGTTGTTGCGTTTAAATACAATCATGTACAGAAATATGGTTGCAGCTGCTTACAAAAAAAACTTGCAGGAATTTTAAATGCTAAATTAAATTTTTGGATGGCGTGCAAGCAACCTCCAAAAAAAAAATGTTGCTGCTCCATCTGTCCTTCTGCTGCAGCAGTTGAAGTTAAAATTCAACAGCACAGGGTTTAATAAGTGAGGGTGTAAAGGTAAATTTGTGTCGATAGTACTAGATTAAGATCATCTATTCATTTTTGTAGGGTCTTATGGTGTTTGGTTTTTTAGTTTTGGTTTGGGCTTATTGAGTCTAAGATAGTTTTTGAGTGAAAAAATTGCTATCAGGTATTAAAAAAATTTGGTTCTTTTGTCAAAATTTATGAGCTTGTTATGAGCTTGTTAGGAAATACAAAACTGACAATGGTTGTATCTTAAATTTGTGGAAAATAATTTGAAATGAAACCTTTTTGTTTAGGTTGTTGCAACAGGTGCAAACCCCGTTCAAATTACTAGGGGCATTGACAAGAAAATAAATGCCCTTGTTTCGGAACTCAAAATTTTGTCAAAGGAGGTAAACACTTGCCTTTTGAGTAGGATGGTTTTCATTTTTGCTGATGGTTTGGTGTATCTAATTGAATGAGTTGCCTAAGGTATTTTTGGTTGCAAAATCCTTTTCATTTTTCATACAGTATTGGCCTTGTGGAATACATTTGATTGTGTGGTCTTGTTAGATCTACAAAATTTGTAGTTGTTTAGTCTTATGGCCGAGGTGCACTTTTATTATGGAAATAATTGATGCAATATTGTCATTTAATCCTTACTGCAGGGTAGCATGTTGAGAAGTTTCTTGTGAAACATTTGGTATTCAAAATGACACATGATCCTATACAGCATCATGCACTTGACTTCAAAATTCATATTCAAAGTGTGCCAGACAATTCTTGCAAAATTTCAAATATTTATGTTGTTTTAAACCATTATCTTTTTCATGTATTGGATGCTAAAAATGAGAAAAAGACTTTGGTATGAAACCAACTGGTGAATAATTTCCAGCAAAACAACCACTTCCAAGACATGATTTAGAAGTAGAACATATGTATTTATGAAGCATAGAAAGATATCCTTGATGCATTGTCAATGTTTGGCTAGGGTTATTTTTGGAGAAAATAACTCCTTATTCCTAGAATAGTGATATTCAATACAAGTAAATGCCAGAGAAGAGAGATCATCGTGTGACATAAACCTATTAACAAAAGTGAATAGGGAATGATTATTAATTATGGCATACTAAGTTGTTAGTGATTTTGACTATTTGTCTTTAACAAGTAAAAATGTTAAATTCCAAACTTACATCATCATGGTTTGGCATCATGAGCTTGACTAATTGTCCACCATGCTCATAATTTCATTGTTGTATTCATATCTATAAAAAATGTTTCAAATAATAATAATAATAAAGTTCTATAAGAAAAATCCAGACCTCCATGCTGCTGCTCCTTGTGAGACAAAGTCAAAATTGCATTACACAATCTGACACATAAGAATCTCCTATATCCCGATGGTATGTATCCAAACTCTTATAATAGTGTCTTCAAGACTTATATTGACATTGCCAATGAGATATTTAAGCAATGAAAGATGGAGCCTTCTTCATTGTTGTATATGTAACAGTCTTTTATTAATATAAAGATTGATGGTTTTGTCTTTCTGAAAATGAAATGTAAAAATAATTTATTGTGGTCAATTGAAACGTTTTTTTTTAAAGATTTTCATTATGGAAGGGTGACATAGATATATGCCCTTCTAATTGAAATTCAGACCTGCCCTTCAAATTTGATCACTTTTTGGGACCTTAAAAAACAATAAAACTATTCCGCCGCGCGTTATATAAAACATATAACAAAACCTTTGTCAAAACTTCAAAAGAACCCTTTAGCCGTGGGTATTTCATCATGAATTGATCATTTTACCATGTACCTTCTTCTAGAGGAATATTCTTCCACTTGATTAGGTACTTCATAATGGTTATATGTCAAAGAGATACAGAATGTTTATCTATAACTTTTTGTGGTTCAAGAATCAACTTTCATTCTTCATCTAATTTTGGAAGTTCTATTTACATTGGCATATTTTTTTCCAAAACCTTTTTTAGGCAAGATACATGAAAAACCTTATGAATGCAAGAAGAAGGAAAATATAACTTCTATACCACTTGTGCAATCCTATGAATAATTATTTAGGGCCATAACATTTTTGAGCTAATTCTTTATTCTTCTTTTTCTTCACTGAAGATTGCTTATAATGCTGTAATCTAAAAAATACCCAATTACCCTCCTCAAATTATCTTTCACTTCAATGTTGTTCCCCTTGTTGTTTTATAATGTTTCATGTCATTTGACGGTTTTCCATAATAATTTTCAAATTTTCTTAAGTATTTTCCATATGTGACTCTGTTTCCTATACTTTGGACTTATCTTGCAAAAAGTATGAGATACTAGGAGTTGGATATCCATAAAGGGCCTTAAATGGGGAAATTTTAGTAGATGTGTGATAGGTAGTATCATATTACTATTCTTCCTTGACGAACCCACTTCATCCATTAAGATTGCTTTTCCAAAGAGTAACATTGTAGATAACCTTAAAAACATTTGTTAACTATTTTTGTTTGACCATTTGATTGTGTTTGATATGTAGAACTCATGGCAGCTAGTGTTTCTCCACTCATATTAAATAATTGTTTCCAAAAGTTTCTTGTTACTATTACTTTATGAAAACCATGAAGACTATGAATTTCTTTCACGGACACTTCTGCCACTTGGCTTGTTGTTTATGTACTATGAGATCTACAAAAAAATCTACAAAATTTGTCTATATAAATGACCACAAAATGTAATACTTACCTTTATATTTCAGTAACTCTGTAATAAAGTTTATTGATATATCTTCTAGTCTTTGAATATTTATGTGGAATGGTTGAAGTAACCCTAGAGATTTTACTATCTCTCTTTTATTTATTATGCAAACCTGACCTTCTCTTACAAAATTTTGAAGATCTTTCTTCATTCCTTCCAAAAATATATTTTTTGATCCTTTGAGAGTTTTAAGGAACCCTGCATTCTACCATTAGAGAGACATGGGACTCCCTTAATATTTGTTTATTCAAATATGCTTGCGTGCATAAAAATATTCTACATTTGCACCAAAGTATATCTCTCTTTCACTCCCAATGCTCCATAGAGTTCATCCCATCCTTTATAAATTTTAGTTTTTGTTTAGTATTATTGTCATTTTTCCATTATGGCAAGCTTCTTCTAGCCACCTAGGAATAGAAAATGTAATTGGATATAAATTTGAGGCCTCTTCTATTTTAGAAAGAGCATCATGTACTAAATTTTCCTTACCCTTTTTGCAGATTATCTCAAAATTAAAACTTTGCATTTTTTCTCCTCATTTTGTTAATCTTCCAATGAAATCCATAGCTTCAAAAAATACTTTATGCTATCATGGTATATCTTGACTTTAAAGTACCTCCCAGTGATATACTATCCTCATTTTTTATTGCATGTAATATTGCTTCCATTTATTTTTCATACGTAGATTTCACCAAATATTTTCTTTGAATTCCTTGCTTTTAAAAGCCAATGATATCTCTTATTGTGTTAATGTTATGTAAATTCCTTGTCCTAGTGCCTCACACTCTACTATGAATGTTTTACCAAAAGTAGGTGCAACCGATGTTGGTGTAGAAGACATGGCATCCATTAAAAGAGACAATGCCAAAGTAGCCTCATCATTCCATATAAATGATATTTTCTTCAAGAGATATGTGAGTGGACTTGAAATGCATGTATAATTCTTAACAAATGATCAATAATATCATGTAAGTCTAAAAAATCTTCTAAGAACCTTGGTTTTCTTAGGAATAGATCATTTTGTAATAGCTTGCAACTTTTGAGGCTCCAACTTCACTCCTTCCTTTAAAACAATATGAACCAAATACTTGAATTCTTATTTCCCAAAAGCACATTTGGATATTTTTACATAAAAATGATTGTTCTCAATAATTTATATAACTTTTCCACATGTTTAGTGTGGCAATCCCATGATTTATTATAAATATGTGTATTATCAAATAAAACCAACACAAATTTTATAAGATGGGATCAAACAAAATTGTTCTTAAGTCAAGCCCGCCAGACTTCAAACAGCGATAAACCCTAATTCAAACCAAATTCGCATTCCAAAATAGCCTACTGATGTCGGCCAATTTTGTGACGCGAAAACCAAATGAATTCCATCCTAATCTTTTTTGGGTCCGAAGTTGGGCTAGCGTACGGAGGGAGAGTTGTGACGCGAATTTCTGATCAAATTCGCCCTAATCTTTTTTGGGTCTGGATTTCCACTGCGCGATGGCCCAAACAAAGATCCGCTCCAATCAATTTCTGCCACGTGTCCTCAATAAAAACTTGCCCTGCTCCATCTGCGGGTGTATTCGATGGCATTTAAGGCGATGGGACATGGATGTGGTGATTTCATATCAATCGCATTAAGTTTTAACGTTGTTCAATTAACCGATATTTAAGTTCCAAGGTTTTCACATTAAATCGCATTAAGTTTTAGCACTGTTCAAGATCGGACCTCCACTCCTGTTAGCGATTCTGCATGCTCCAATATGATCCAGCCTTCGGCTCTCATCAATTATCAGAGATTAATTATGACGGGCATCCTTTGATTGCATTGCAGTCGGGGTCGATAAAATGGCGTTTCGCTATGGTTTTTCAGAAGAGTTGGTTGTTGGGTTACACTGCCTGCTCACTGTGACGAGAAGGAGAAGTGGCCAGCCGAACTGCTGCTTAGACCTTGCAGCATATCTGCATTTCCCTCGGTCTGGTCTGTGTCTATCTTCCTCTGTTTCTTGGAATTATGCTTCTCCGTCTCCTCTTGTGCCCACTACTGAGACTGCACCCATGCCTCGCCTGCATCAAAGGATGCGTTGCCGCAAGGGGAACACTACAGGTCAACCCCTGCGCACTCCCTCCAGCCCCTCAAACAAGTCGTCTTCCAGCCAGTCCAGTGATTATTACGCAGGTCGCTATCCAAATACTAGGAGTGGACGGGGTTGTGTTGTAGGATCTGGCCACCGTATGGATTCCCTTGCTCCTCGTTTCCCCATCGCTAGTTCACCTTCTCCCACGATGCGCATTGGGAAATTTTCCTTTAATTTCTCTCTCAACTGCCCCCGAATCACAACTTTAGTCACTGTAGTTTTCCGTGAGGAGGCCCAAACGGAGGAAGAATGCACCCGCCCGGCGGGTCTGAGCTCGGAAAAATCCAGCCAGCATTCAGGCCTTCAGGAGGGGAGCCATGGCATGAATGTGGAGGTAGCACCTAGTGATCTTGGACCTTCCAAAGGATGGTGCCGAATCATGGAGGAACCACCAGAGGAGTAGTTTGGTTAATTTGGTTTTCTTGCTTCGCAGGCCCACTTAATTGGGCATGCATATTTTAGATTATATTACTGTGCTGGACCTTTGTAATATTTTTGAATTCTGTAAACGTTCAAGACTGGTTTCCCCGTATGAGGGCAGTCTTCTAAATTTTTTGATTTTTTGATGACAAATTTGTCATGATTCTGGGCAATGTTTTTGACTTCGGTGTAATTTTATTCCCATTGTTAATAGATTAACTTTACTTAGAAAAATAAATTTTTCCCTGTTTATATTTTAAACCTGTTTTTTGAAATACAGAGCCATGTTTATATGATTGTTTATAGTCGAAGCACTGCGGGGTGGTTTATTATATTAATATTTCACGGTCGAATTATGTTCATAACAATTGCAAAAAAAAAATGTTGCCATGTTTCTATTTTAAAACTGTTTTTTGAAATACAGAGCCATGTTTATATGGTCTACATATTATACTCTTTCTCTGTATATCTACAGAAACCTTTTTTCTATGAACAGGGTGGATGTTGTAGCAGGCTACTAATGGAAACAAGTGAGCCTGAACCTTAAATTTTGGATGCAACAGATGGTTACCAATTTTGGAATCAAGCGAGCCTGATCTTACAAGCAAGCCCGGGTTTCTGCAGATGGTTTTTATTTCTGGGAACAAGCGAGCCAGAACATACAATCGACCCTGGGTTTATACATATTTTTTCTCTATCATGGATGCTTTTTGTGTGAGGCGTATATCAACAGTACATGTCTTTGCACATTTTGGGTACTTTAATTTGTATTTGGAACAATGGACGTCGGTGCTCTATCTGTTGCTTTACTATTCTACATACTGCTATTTCACTTTCTTATAGATGCCTCGGGCATATTTGGATGCTTTCTCAGATTTTCGATAATCTCCATGTGGACCGTTACCGGGTTTTATATCATGTCCCTGTATGTGACATGGGGTATTTTTCTATCATTGTCTGGGGTGGGACTTCCACTTTTCTGGATGGATATTTGGGTTCCAATCTTCAGATGTGAAAATTTAATGACTTCATGGACTGTTTTATTTCATATAATATGCTCAAAACAACGTTTTTTCTCATGTGAAAAAAAAAATGATTAATTTTTATCACTCTGCCTTCAAAACTAGCGATGCTGGTCTATGTTGCTGGTTTATTGATATGGTCTGATGGTATTTTTATATTTTGGACATATCACACTCCTCACATGATTAGCGTTTCTCTCTGTTCAAGGATTTTGGGTACTTTAATTTGTATTTGGAACAATGGACGTCGGTACTCTATCTGTTGCTTTACTATTCTACATACTGCTATTTCACTTTCTTATAGATGCCTCGGGCATATTTGGATGCTTTCTCGGATTTTTAGATAATCTCCATGTGGACCGTTACTGGGTTTTATATCATGTCCCTGTATGTGACATGGGGTATTTTTCTATCATTGTCTGGGGTGGGACTTCCACTTCTCTGGATGGATATTTGGGTTCCAATCTTCAGATGTGAAAATGTAATGACTTCATGGATTGTCTTACTTCATATAATATATTCAAAACAACGTTTTTTCTCTTGTGAAAAAAAAAATGATTGTTTATAGTCGAAGCATTGCGGGGTGGTTTATTATATTAATATTTCACGGTCATTGGAATGCCCACAATTCATAACAACTATTGGAGATTTACTGTACTGTTTTAAAGTTTCATTTATTTTTTTTAAATTGAACTTGTCGTCGGTATATCTATGCCTTGTAAGCGTCGGCATTGCGACAGCTTAAGAACGTTGGAAGAGCGACAGTATAAAAACGTCAAACCACATTTCTTCAGAATTGCGACAGTTTACAAACGTCGGAAGAGCGACGTTCAAAACATCGGACGACATTTCGTTAGAGTTGCGACAGTTTACAAACGTCGGAAGAGTGACGTCCAAAACGCCGGACCACATTGCATCAGAATTGTGATAGTTTACAGACGTCGGAAGAGCGACGTTCAAAACGTTGGACCACATTTCGTCGGCATTGTGACAGTTTACAAACGTCGGAAGAGCGACGTTCAAAACATCGAACCACATTTCGTCGGAAGTGCGACAATTTACAAACGTCGGAAGCACGACGGTTTGGGAAACGTCGAAAGAGCGACGCTTGCTTGGAAGCGACGGAACAAGTGTCGGTAGTGTGACACTTTTTAATTGCATCGAAATTGTGACGGTATGGAAAACCACATTTTTCCCATCCTCGAACTATCGCTCTTGCGACAACTATGTGCCGTAATAGCGACGAATTGGCCGTCGGAAATTCTGCCAAATTTTCTAGTGCCAGCTCGCCGCCTCGTGAAGCTTCTAGTCGCAGAAGCTTCCTTTCTATTTAAAAAACTTTCCAAAAGAGGATTGGCGCGGGCCCAACATTAAGACAGAGCGCTGATCAATGCAGGTCTCAATGCAAATCTCTGCTATCGGAGTGGGTCAGACACTGAGAGAAAGCGTCGACCTTGAAAACTAGGTTTTTATAAGGATCTTCCATAAAATTTGTAAATGGAGATGAATTGTTAGAAAAAATGTGGTTCAGGGGTATGTATTCCATGCTTGGAAAGTACACAAGGGTCACTGTATAGGGATAGTGAAAAATTTCTCTATAACAAATGCCCCCTAAAGTATGAATTCTAAACATGAGTGAGGGGTGAAATTATTTACAAGTATGTGCAAGGAACCAAACACTGCCATCGGGAAACCTGCAAATCAAGCATAGATACATATACATAACTAGAAATCTCTGATGAAAATACATGAAACCAATTATGGACGCAGCCATCCGTAAAAGAGACCATTGTATGGTCGCAGCCATCCATCTGAGATGATCTCATATAGACTCACGATATGGTCACATCCACCCATCTAAAAGAAACATGTATCCAATCATGGACAAATCATACTGCCTTGCAACCTAGACTCTAGAGAATAAAATCCAGGGTCTTGCACTCCGTCACGTCTCAATCAAGTAAAATTTCAAGCATGTAAGGAATGAGATGAAGTTGAACATGCAGGAAAATCACCTGATTACTAGCCAATGATGAAAGTTGTTAACAGGCACGAGAGAAACCACCAATAATGACAATGGCTCTCAAGGTACAACTAGTACAATCCACGGAATGTGAACAGTGAGCTGGCATTGAAAACTCGTGAAATCACTTTATCAAAGGCCAATGATGAGGACCTGTCATCGAATTCAAATAACTTGCCATTAGGGCATGCAAGCTCTAAGGTACCAGAAAGGAGTCTCTAGATCAACTTCCCGGATAATGAGCTGAAGTCAACAGGAAGCGATCCATCGAAGGAGGGTCATAATGAATCCCACATCATTGACACGAAATAGAGAATGTGATATGAGTGTTAATCAAGACTGAAACAGAGGATTAAGAAATGTACAAACTGCAGAAGGATTTTCTCTTGAACGTATCAGTGACACGACTCTGGAATTTGGCAGCATTTGACTCAAATAGGATCAGAGATCATGTGGACAATATTGGTAATCGAATGAGAGGCAAACAAATTTCCCAAATCTATGGAGGAAAAGTGACAGAGTGAAGATATCCCAACTTGACACAAACTGCAGAAAAGTGTCATGTTCAAGAGTGACATACTGCTGACACAACTAATGAAAGAACTTCCATTTTCCCCTACCATTTATGGCCAGTACCTCTTTATTTTTACACAAGCTTGAAGAGGATAGTATATTCTTATCATATAAGTTTTTCCTTCTGACAAATCCATCATATTACATTTTACGAGCCCTAGGAAGGAGGAACTCGGTTACATCATAGTGACGGTTTACGATGTCATTTAGGTTTTAATGAGTCTTACAAAGGAAGAACTCGACATCTTTTCATGTTTAGAGAGTTTGAAAAGAAGCAGAAAAGAAAACTCAAACAGGTCCCTTTTCGTAGGTAGTCTTATAGATCCAAAAAGGTAGAAAACTATGTTTGAGAGAACTTCTTAGTCGCGATAGGCTAAGGTATTCCTTTTTCGTAAATAATCCATCCCAGCCCGAAAAAGGGGTAAACATATACTGGGTAGATATCATTTTGTAGCCATTTAATGAGTTCAAAACAACAATATTCTCGGCAATCTTTTCAGTTTTAGAGAGTCAGAAAAGAGCTAAAAGTTGACTCCTCCTAGAGGAACGAGTGGCATTAAGGGTAACAACTGGTTCCAGTAATGGTGGAACTTCTCAGAATACAATAAAAGTCAAGAGGCTGGCTAACAAGACCACTCATGTCAATGGTTCCTCAGGAATGGGTAAAACAATCAGGTGAAGGGGTAAAACAATCAAGTGAAGGCATATGATCAGCCAATAATATGGTGACGATGGAATGAGAAAACCAAGGCTCATCTGGAAAAAAAGGATGATAAAATGGCAATCACGAGATGTAAAATGGGAATGTTTTCATTTTTACACAAGCTTGAAATCATGAAACTCTGCTTGAAATTGGTTTCATTTTTACACAAGCATGAAAAAAAGTTAAAATGTTCTTGAAAAATTTTGCATGCCCCCAGCATGGTGACTCAATTCGAGGTACATGCCTCCCAAGCTTTAGTTAATATGAAAGGCAGATGAAGTTAAGGTTCAAATTATGAGATCAAGAGAAAGACTCAACTGGGATTTTACAAAATCATATCAAAGACTCGAATTGAACAGGAACGTGTTTCATTGTTTTAATGAGGTTTACACATTAAAATAACTATCCTCATAAGCTAATTCATTTTTTAGCGAAGTTGACATAGACGACAAACTATCCTCATGACATCTTGTTTCATTTTTTAGGGAGCTTAGCACAAGGAAACGAACTCTACTCTGAAGGGCTTGTTTCATTTTTTAAGGAGCTTGACAGAAGAAAAGAAACTATGCTCCGACAAGCTTGTTTCATTTTTTAAGGAGCTTGACACAAGAAAAGGAACTATGCTCCAAAGAGCTTGTTTCATTTTTTAAGGAGCTTCACACAATAAAACGGCTCCGAAAGAGGCTTGTTTTAGTTTTTAAGGAGCTTGACACAAGAAAACGAACTATTCTCTGAAATACCTTGTTTCATTTTTTAGGGAGCTTGACACAAGAAAACGAACCATGCTTCGATGACATTGTTTCATTTTTTAAGGAGATTGACACAAGAAAACGAACTGTGCTCTGAAGACATTGTTTCATTTTTTAAGGAGCTTGACACAAGAAAAAAATATGCTCCGAAGACCTTGTCATCATGAAAAATAAGAGGTCATGGCTTCCAAGAGGTGTTCATATGATGGGAGAACAACATCTCAGAAATCAGGACCCAATTGCCCCAGCACACGATACACAATGGCACTATCATTGAATGCGGGCACAGGACAAATAGCCACATAATGAACTTGTGGCGAGGAAGATATAACCGACAGATAAAGACCAAGAAGGGAGGATGGTGGGCCAGCTGCCATATCAGGACCAAAGAATGAAAGTTGATCAATTGTCATGATCCGACCTTTGTGTGGAAAACAAAACACATGAAAGAGGGAAGAGACAAGTTCACCCATGGCATAAGCATAGTCATGCCCCAAGAGTAGATTAAAATCCAAGAGACCCTGGACCACCATCACGTCTATATAGATGGTTTTCCATCCCAAAGTAATAGGAAACTTTGGGATGATCCCTAACGGTTGACTGGTTCTTCTTTTAAATGCCAACAGATTCTGCGTAACAGGCACAAGTGATGGAGAACCAAAAACTTGACAAGTAGTTGAAGATAGAACACTAACAGACGTGCCTTCGTCTATAATGGTGTTGGGTACGATCACATGGGATACATGTACTGTGATCTCAAAGGGAACATAAGAAGGAAGGTAGTATTCTGTGAATCGACTCCAATCAAAAGAAGCGACCAAACTACTCAGAGGGGGTACCACAAGAATGGAATGGTCATCCCCTGGTGTTACGGGAGCAAGAGGTCCATATGGGAGTAGGAAGAGCAGCTTCTTGAACCACCGAGACGAGAATATTTTTCTCCAAGTCTGAGGAATCTAAAGAAACAAGAATAACGTGAGGGGTATGAGACCCACTCTTAATGGAAAAGACCTGATGAACCATAGGTTGGATTAGATCGACCAGTTCCTCAACTAATGGTTGGTTGGGAACGGATTCGTGAATTTGAATTTTTGGGGGAGCAGGATCGACCAAAGATTAATCTTGATCGACCATTGGATCAAATAGTGGAGGACTCAAAGAAATCTTCTGGTAACCAACTGGAAGGCAGGGTGCGGAAACAGTAGGGTTGTCCAACACTCTTGTGGCTTCATCCATATACATACAAAGGTGAATGGGATGATGCCCTTCACACAACTTACAAGGATTCGTAATCTTACCTTGTTTCTTATGAGTCTTATCATTGCTAGTCAAATATGTGCCACCAACATGACTTCCTGAAGCCAAAGGCAATGGCAAACGGCCGTCGGACGATACTTCAAGCACCTTAGGAATGCTAGGGCAATCTCGAAGAAAGTGGTCACCTTTTCACAACATGCAAGGGAATTTGACTTTCTGTGGAAGGTTGGATGGTTTATCAAGGAAAGGTGTTTGAGGTGCAATATCTGCAGAGTTGACCTCTCTCTTATTAGACTTCTTCTTTTTCGACTTCTTCTTCTTCTTCTTAACCACCGAGTTACTAGAATTCAAACTTTCACCGGGTGAAGTAGAAGAGGAGGATGAAGAAATAGGCGAAGAAGGAGAGAGGTCCACCTTAGAATCAACATGGTGTTTTTCAGGCGGAGGAGATGGTTGTATAGAGGTCGGAATACTTGAGACCATTGAGGTCAAGAATAACCATACAGGAAAACTGATAGTTAACCCAGGAAGTTACAATGTTGCCATATAAGGAGCACCAACATTACCAAAAGCAGGAAAAGGACCAAGATTCCCTTCAGAGGGGATTCCTTGGTTGGTAAACTCCGGGAACATTGCCATCAGAAACAACCCTAAAACAACACACTAAGGAAGATAAATTTAACCAAGAATATTTCATGGACAAGTAATATTTTAAGACATTGAAACAAAATTCTTTCGTTTCATATTTTAAGAGTTGAGAAACAGGTAAAAGGTGACTCTATCACTTTCATATTGAACGAGCGTGAAATGATAAGCGCTCGATGATCTTTTCACTTTTAGAGAGTCACGAAAAGACCAAAATGACTACGCAGGTAATCTAAGCAAGAGGGTATACCAAGTTTCTGTGAACTGCCATATACACCTTGGTGATCAAATGAAATAGAAATGACCAAGGACTTGACGTACGTGTAGGTAGTCTCCCTTAATGTTGTGTTCGGTGTATCATAGTTACAGGGCAGTAGAATCGGCTTCCTATGGATAAATTTTTGCAACCTATGAGGGTCTCCCTTTATATACTCGACATTACAGGGAGCACAAGTCCGTACTAGTGTTGTCTAATTCTAGATGGTGAACGAAAACTACTAGGTTTAACAACATCAAAACACGTCACTAGCCTAGGCCTTTAAAAATGTGCCTGTTAGGTTTCAATGTTTCCTTAGATTGATTGAATTGATTTGAAGGTTGATCTTGAATTATGTCTCAGTTTGAAGGCCCTATCTAATGTCATCTGAAAATCTCCTATCTAGTGTTGTCTAATGCAAGATGGTGAACAACAACTACTAGGTTTAACGACGCCAAAACACATCACCAGCCTAGACCTCTAAAAATATGCGTGTTAGATTTCAATGTTTCCTTAGATTCATTGAATTGATTTTAAGGTTGATCTTGAATTATGTCTCAGTTTCAAGGCCCTATCGAATGTCATCTGACAATCTCCTATATGTAGCTATATGAGAAAAAAAATCTATCAATTTGATGAATGCTATCTAGTTAAGGGAAGAGTCTCAAAAAAAGATGCAGCAAACAATAATACTGCAAACGAAACTTTTTCCTAACTAGACAACTTTCACTATCCAAAAATAATCTAAAACATTTAACGATGTGAATTATAAAATGTAATCCATGCAAAATCCTCTTTAATGAAAACTATGGAATTGTAATCTATGCACAAATTCATTTTTCTTTTGAAAGAATACGAATGCACTCAATTCATTTTTTGATGAAATGAGAATCTACTTAATGCATGCTTTTAATGAAAGAGAATGCACTCAATGCAATTTTTAGGTTTCAATCATTAAACAATGTAATCTAAGTTCAATGATGGATCTCAAAAAAGACTTTTCAATGCAATGTGATCTAATGCATTTTAACAAAAAGAAAACTCTGAGACAAAAACTAAATGAACACAAATTTCCTTAATGGAAGGATGAATGCAAAAGGGATGCAAACCAACACTAAGAATGAAATCGTTGTTTTAAACACTTTGTAATGAAATTCCTCAAAATCCTACAAGACATATGAGTTCAAGAAAAATAGGACTTCCAAAGTGTGGGCTCAAAACAAGGTATTCATTCCCCTTTACATGAAGCAATAATAGACAGAAGAATTTTCAATTGAAAAATGAGAAATGTAATCTATGCTCACAAGTGAACAAGCGGACCAAATGAATTCAGAAAGACACTTGAAACTTGAACACTCAATCAACCAAAAAGCAAAAGGAAATCAACTAGAGATGGCTCACCAAGAAAGGAGACTGACTCAATCAGCAGGGTAATGTCCCATGAAGCATGCAACCAGGAAATTGATGCACAGTCCTAGAAAAACCTAGGATGTAAGTCTTATGTAGGTAAATCCTCTCTGTGGACAGAGACGATCCCTCCAGCCCTAGGGTGGGTCTAGTAACAAGGAATCATGCTAAGGTGTAGGTTCAAAGATATTCAAATGAAAGAGGACGCAATAAGATAGCCTACCTCTGGTTCAATGTTGTTGTCGAAAATCGTAGTGGTGATGGGAACCTCTCACTCTTGATCGAAGGCAAATCACAATCCCTCCACTTATCGCACTTGGACACCTACACAAAGATCAGAAAATGATAGCCACATTCCACATACTAATTTCATCCAAATCTACTAGTCCGTCAGAGAGGACCAACATATTGCATTCAATAAAGATAAAACACAAGATGGGAACTAGACAATAGTCACTTATATTAATAGGTAGAAATAAGAGATACAACCATGCTCTGACGTTGCGGTCTCCTCCAGCGGGGCTCAAGTGAAGCACATCTCAAAGCTCGTCGGGGAATTCAGATGGGATAAAGGCCCTCTCGATGGATTTTTCCCTTGTTCTACCTTCTCAATAACTCAATTATTCAACTATAGCTTGGTATTTCAAGTTCAGCACTTCAGCTGTATAATTCTCTTTGTTCACTTGCAACTAGTTTTCATAAAGAGAGAAGGCTTATTTATATAGAGGAAAAGGAGGAGGTTGGGATCCCTACAAAGGTGGGAGGGAGGCTTATCATTTAGGAGTGTTCCAAGGGAGGTGGAAACTACTAACTAAAGGAGGGAACCCATGGTTGTTTCAGTTCAACCACCCCCAATGACTCATCCCCGAGGTGGTTGGAATGGAACCTCCACCTCTATTTTTTTTTAAAAATTCATAAATAGCTTGGTGTGGGCATTACACTGGGACAGAGCACCAAGTGGCACAGGCTTAGTGTAAAATTCCCAGGTCGGCGCGAGGAGGTAAAGGGCTACTCACGCCAAGGCAAAAATAGGGATTTTCACAGCTCTGCTTAAGGAAATGTCAACAAGAAGAATGTTGCCTTCATAAAAAGGGATGCAATGATGTAATTTGCAAAGCATTACACTGTGCATTGGTCACAAAAACGACCCTCCAATGTGCAAGTTGGGGATTGCAGGGACAGTGACAAAATGTTGTGTAACAGATGCCCCCTAAAGTATGAGGTCTGAGGGAGACGGAGGGGCGAAATTATTTATGAGAATGCGTTCAAACCAAACACCACTGTCGAAAAACCTGCAATTACAAATACAACTGATATCTTTGATACATGAACATTTGCATGGGCATAGCCATCCATAATAGAGTATATAAAACTGAGATCTAGGTATGGATGTAGCCATCCAGTAGTAAATATCAACAAATAGACTCAGGTATGGTCGCAGCCATCCAATCAAAGATTCATGCAATAAGTCATGATAATCCACAAAGAATCCGTAGCCTGGATTTTATCAGACAAAATCCAGGGTCTTGCGCTCCATCTCAACCCGAATAAGTACAATTTCTAGCATGCGAATGTATGAGCTGAAGTCAAACATGCAAGAAAATCGTATGATTACCAACCAATGATGAAAGTTGTTAATAGGAATGAGAGGAACCACCAATAATGACAATGGATCTCAAGGTACGAAAGGTACAATCCACGAAATGTGAACAGTGATCTGGTGTCGAACACCCATGGAGTCAGTTGATCGAAGGCTAATGATGTGGACCTTGCGTCGAATGCGAAGAACCTGCCATTAAGGCAAGCCGGCTCCAAGGTACCGAAAGGGAGTCTCTAGATCAGATTCCTGGATAATGAGCTGAAGTCGATAGGGAGTGACCTGGTTCAAGGAGGGCCATAATGTTTCCCACATCATCGACACGAGACAGAGGAATATGATGTTTGTGAATCAGGACCAATAGAGAATCAGAGGGAGGTTGAAAAACTGCAGAGGCGAACTTCTCTTGAATCATATCAGCAGCACGACACTGGATTTAGCAGTATTTGACATCAAAGGATCTGAGGTCATGATGAAGTGGCAAAGAGTGAGTGAGAGGTCAAAAAAGATTACCCAAACCCATGGAGGAAAAAATGATGAAATGAGATATCCCCAACCCGACACGAATGCAAACAAGTGCCATGTTCAAGAGCGACATACTGTCGACACAACTAAAATCTAGTTCCATTTTCCCCCACCATTTCTAGTGAGTACCCCAATTATTTTTGAAAACAAGCTTGAAGGGGATAGCATATGCTTGCACTATAAGTTTTCCCTTCGGACAAATCCATCCTAGTACATTTTATGAGCCCTAGGAAGGAGGAACTCGAATAAAGTCATGGTGATGAGGTCCGATGTCATCAGAGTTTAATGATTTTGACAAAGGGATAACTCGACAACTTTTCATGTTTAGAGAGTTTGAAAAGAAGGCGGAAAATAAAACTCCAGCAGTCCCTTTTCGTAGGTAGTCTCACAGATCCAAAAAGGTATAAAACTTTGTCTGAGAGAACCTCTTAGTCACGATAAGCTAAGGTATTCCTTTTTTTTAAGTAATCCATCCCAGCCCAAAAAATGGTTAAACGTATACTAGGTAGATATCGTTTCGTAGCCATTTCACAAGTTCAAAATGACAAGAATCTCGGCAATCTTTTCAATTTTAGAGAGTCAGAAAAGAGCTGAAAGTTGACTCCTCCTGGAGGAACGAGTGGTATAAAGGGTAGCAACTGGTTCCAGTAATGGCAGAACTGCTCAGAACAAGTAAAGGTTAAGAGGTTGGCTAACAAGACCACTCATCGCAACGGTTCCTCAGGAATGGGTGAAACAACCAAGTGAAGGCATATGATCGGCCAAGCAGATAATGACGATGGAGTGAGAAAACCAAGGCTTCTCTGGCAAAAACAGGCTGATAAAATGACAATCACAAGAGGTAAAAATGGGAATGGTTTCATTTTTACACAAGCTTGAAATTAGGAAACTCTGCTTGAAGTTGGTTTCATTTTTACACAAGCTTGAAACAAAGATAAACTATGCTTGAAACCAGTTTCATTTTTACACAAGCTTGAAACAAAAACAAACTATGCTTGAAAAAGTAAGCATGCCCCCAGCAAGGTGACTCAATTCGAGGTACATGCCCCCCAATCTTTAGTCCATATGAAAGGCAGATGGAGTGAAGGTTCAAATTACGAGATCAAGAGAAAGACTAGACTGGGATCTTACGAGATTGTATCAAAGACTCGAATTGAATAGGAGCATGTTTCATTGTGTTAATGAGTTTGACACATTAAAAGAACTATCCTCATGACCTAATTCATTTTTTAACGAGGTTGACATAGAAGACAAACCATCCTCATAGCACCTTGTTTCATTTTTTAACGAGCTTGACACAAGAAAACAAATTGTGCTCCGACAACCTTGTTTCATTTTTTAAGGAGCTTGACACAAGAAAATGAACTATGCTCTGACAACCACTTATCATATCAAATAAGAAGTCATGGCTTCCAAGAGTTTTGCATCCGATGGGAGGAAAACAGCTTGGAAGTCAGGACCCAATGCCCCCAGCACATGATGCACAACGACACTATCACTGAATTTGGGCACAGGACAGGTAGCCACATAATTAACCTGTGGCGGGGAAGATACAACTGACAGATAAATACCGGGAAGGGTAGATGACAGGCTAGCTGCCATACCAGGACCAAAGAATGAAAGTTGATCAATGGTCACCATCCGACCTTTGTGTCGAAAACAAATCACACGAAAGAGGGAAGAGACAACCGCACCCATGGCATAAGCATAGTCGCATACCAAGAGTAATTAAAATCCAAGGGGCATGTAACAAACATCACGTCTATATATACATTTTTCCCTCCCAAAGTAATAGGGAACTTCGGAAGGATCCCTAACGGTTGACTGGTTCCTCTGTTAAAAGCCAACAAATTCTGGGTAACAGGCATAAGTGGTGGAGAACCAAAAGTTTTCCAAGTAGTTGAAGACCAAACGTGCCTTCATCTATAATCGTGCTAGGTACGACCATATCAAATATCTGCACTGTGATCTCAAAAGGCACATAAGAAGGAAGGCAATATTCCGCAAATCGACTCCAATTGAAGGAAGCGACCAAACTACTTGGAGGGGGTACCATTGAACTAAGATGGTCATCCCCTGGTGTTACTGAAATAAGAGGAGCATTCGCTTGGACCTCCATCATGGGAACAGGAGGAGTAGCTTCTTGAATCATAGGGACAGGAGAATCTTTCTCCAAGTTCGAGGAATTTGAAGAAACAAGAGGAACGTGAGGGGCATGAGATCCACTCTCAACGGAAAAGACCTGATGAACCATAGGCAGGATCAAGTCGACCGATTCCATGTACAATGGTTGGTCAGGAATAGATTCCTGAATTTTAATTTCCGAGGGAGCGGGATCGACCAAGGATGACTCTTGACTGATCGTGGAATCAACTAGCGAAGTACTCAAAGAAATTTTCTGGTAACCAGCCAGAAGGTAGGGTGTAGAAACAGTAGATTTGTCCAACATTCTCTTAGCTTCATCCATGTATGGACAAAGGTGAATGGGATGATGCCCTTCACACAACTTACAGGGATTGGTAATCTTACCTTGTTTCTTATGAGTCTTATTAGCACTAATCAAAGATGTGCTACCAATATGGTTTTTGGAAGCCAAAGGCAATGACGGATGACTGTCAGACCATACTTCAAGTACCTTGGGAATGCCAGGGTAGTCTCAAAGAAAGTGGTCACCTTTGCACAACATGCAAGGGAATTTTACTTTCTGTGGAAGGTTGGATGGTTTATTGATGGACGGTTTCTTGGGCTCAATAGCCGCAGAGTTGGCCTCTCTCTTATCTGACTTCTTCTTCTTGGTCTTCTTCTTCTTCTTCTTGGCCACCTGGTTACTAGAATCCAAACTTTCACCGGGCGAAGTAGAAGAGGAGGAAAAAGAAATAGGTGAAGAAGGCAAGGGGTCCACCCTAAAAACAATATGATGTTGTTCGGGTGGAGGTGATGGTTGAACAGAGATTGGGGCATTCAGGACCACCGAGGTCAAAAACAACCACACGGGAAAACCAACAGTTAACCTAGGAAGAGACAACGTTGCCATATAAAGAGCACCAACATTCCCAAAAGTAGGAAAAGGGCCAAGATTCCCTTCGGAGGGGATTCCTTGGTTAGTGAACTCCAAAAACGTTGCCATCAGAAAGCAACTCTAAAACCAAACACTAAGGAAAGTAACTTTAACCAGGAATATTTCGTGAGAAATTAATTTTAAGACACTGAAACCAAACTCTATTGTTTCATGTTTTAAGTGTCAAGAAACAAGCAAAATATGACTCTAGTCACTATCAATTTTGAATGAGCGTGAAAGGACAAGTGCTTGATGATCTTTTCAAATTTAAGGATTTAGTGAAGATCAAAAATGACTGCTTAGGTAATATAAGCAAGAGGTTAAGCCAAGTTACCATGAACTTCCATATACACCCTAGTGATCAAATGAAAAATAAAAGACCAAGGACTTGACCTATGTGCAGGTAATTTCCCCGAATGTTGTGTTCGGTATATCATGATTACAGGGCGGCAGGCTTGGATTCATATGGATAAAAGGATTAGAACCTAGAGGGATATCCCTTTATATCCTCGACGGTACAGGGAGCACAAGTCCGTACTAGCACTGTCTAAAGCTAGATGGTGAACGACAGCTACTAGGTTTTAAGACGCCAGAACATGTCTCTAACTTAGACCACTAGAATATTTCGTTAGGTTTCAATGTTGCCTTAGGTTAATTGAAATAGATTTTAACATTGATCTTGGATTAAGTTTCAATTTCCAGGCTTTAACGTATGTCGGATCTGAAATCTTCCTAAATGCAAAACTATATGCAAAAGGATACCATTTTTGTTCAATGAAAGTTATCTACGAGAAGGAAAGAAAAATTTCAAGCAATAGCGAATACTGAAATCATGCGAAAGCATCCACTAATGCATCAAATGCAATCTACAGAAAACAAAAACTCTTTCCTAGCCGATGCAATGCTAGTTATGCGAGAGAACGTTTCATTTTCAAAGCAAAAAGAGATGCAATATTTTGGTTTTTTCAATTCAATAGAGAAAACAATGAACTAAATGACATGAAAAACAAAACTAGACACTAACTTGAGAGAGAGAATGTAAAATTTGAAATGGAATGACTCCTCCAACATAAAAAAAACACAACAATACCCAAACCAATGCTACAATCTTTTCAAATCAAAGAGAAATCTCCAAAATGACCCATGCAAGCAATGTAATCGGTGCTTGGAGTAAGAGGAATAAAAATCAAACAAGAAAGGCAATAATCATTCAACCAATGAACATACTCAATAGGATCAAAGAGACCAAGAGCAATCGACCAGGGAACGAATTCGACAACTATCAAGAAACTCGATCTCCAAACATAAGGCTCAGTGCACCAAGGCACTTAGAAACCCTAAGACCTCAAGTCACACTGATAAGAAATGGACAAAAAACTGAGGAAAATGAGCTTCCAGCAATCAAAGACAGTCCAAAACACTTCAATTACTCTCAAGAAGAACCCAAAAACAAAGACAATTGACCAAAAACTCATGAAAAGCTCACACCCAAAAACTCACAGGGGTCTGCGCGACTGTGAGGTGGTATTCAGCGCCAAACAGGGGATGGTGCGAGTGCTACAAAAGCAAAATGTGCCAATTAGAGCGACTATTTAGGGGAAAACCGCGCCAAGCCAATTAACCAATGAAAAGGGAAAAAACTCAATAGAGCAGAGGTCAATCTTGACACTCTGGGTTGAAAAAGGGTTTGAAGCACAATTAAAAAACTAGAAAAGGTAAAAAACAAGACAAAAACCCAAAAAAAGACCCAACAAGATCAAAGACAAACTCACACTGATCCCCAGTGGAGTCGCCAACTTGTTTTGTAGGTAAATCCTCTCTGCGGATAGAGACGATCCCTCTAGCCCTAGGGTGGGTCTAGTAACAAGGAATCATGCTAAGGTCTAGGTTCCTAGATATTTTAATGAAAGAGGATGCGATAAGATAGCCTACCTGTGGTCCAATGCCGTTGTCGGCAATCGTAGTGGTGATGGGAACCTCTCACTCTTGATCGAAGGCAAATCACAATCCCTCCGCTTATCGCACTTGGACACCTGCAAAAAGACTAGAAAATGACAACCACATTCAACATACTAATTTCATCCAAAATATACTATTCAGTCAGAGAGGACTAGCATATTGCATTCAATAAAGATAAAACACAAGACGGGAACTAGACAATAGCCACTTATATTAATAGGTAGAAAGAAGAGATACAACCATGCTCTGATGTTGCGGTCTCCTCCAGTGGGGCTTGGGTGAAGCATGTCTCAAAGTTCATCAAGGAATTTGGATGGGATAAAGGCCCTCTTGATGGGTTTTCCCTTTTTTCTACCTTCTCAATAACTCAATTATTCAACTATAGCTTAGTCTTTGAAGTTCAACACTTCAGTTGTGTAATTCTCTTTATTCACCTTCAGCTAGTTTTTCATAAAGAGAGAAGGCTTGTTTATATAGAGGAAAATGAGGAGGTTGGGATCCCTACAAAGGTAGGAGGGAGGCCTATCCTTTAGGAGTGTTCCAAGGGAGGTGGAAACTACTAACTAAAGGAGGGAGCCTGTGGTTGTTTCAGTTCAACCACTTCTAATGACTCATCCCCCAGGTGGTTGGAATGGAACCTCCACCTCTATTTTTAAAAAACATTTCATAAATAGCTTGGCATGGGAATTACACTGGGATAGAGCATCAAGTGGTGCGATCTTAGTGTAAAATTCCCAGGTCGGCACGAGGAGGTAAAGGGCTACTCGCGCCAAGGCAAAAATAGGGATTTTTATAGCTCTGCTTAAGGAAATGTCAACAAGAAGAATGTTGCCTTCATCAAAAGGGATGCAAGGATGTAATTTGCAAAGCATGACACTGTGCATTGGTCACAGAAACGACCCTCCATGTGCGAGTTAGGGATTGCAGGGACAGTGACAAAATGTTGTGTAACAGTAAGGATGCATGTCCAAACAAGAAAAACAACCAAAAAAAAAAAACCATCAAGCCAATCAGACCCACTTGAGTCAAGGGGATAATATGTAAATCATACAGAGAAAAATACCGAAAGGGCAAGACACACTGGTGAAGGACTTAGGGAAAAACCTTAATTTTTCACACACCCTGGAATTGGCACGACTTTAGTGGCTGAAACTAGCGCCAAATGGCGCGACTTTAGGGGCTAAAACTAGCGCCAACGGCCCATTGGCACGGCTTTCTAACTGAAAACTAGCACCAATTGGTGCAACTGTTAGAAAAATAAAAGCGCCAATGCCTGAAAAAGAAAAAAAAAAAAATCTCCTAACCAAGACCAAACTCACCAGTTCAAGCAAAAACTAAAAGATCGTAATTGATGAAAACATAGGAACAAACAGGGAAATGGTTGTTCGACTAAACTCTTCAAATGAATAAGACCTCAAAGAGTGAAAAACTCAAAGGAAACTCCCCAGTGGAGTTGTCAACTTGTTGTGTGGGTAAATACCCTCTGCAGACAGAGGCGATCCCTCTAGCCCTACGGTGGGTCCAACAACTACAGGAACATACTAACATCAACCTTCCTAGATTGTAAATGAAATTCATATCAAGGAAGATGGCCATCTTGTCATCTTCCATCGAAGCTTCTTGATGCATTGCTCTCCTCAAGCTCGATACACGTTGTTACCAACGTTCGATTACCTGTACAGATAGTCAAGACACCACGACAAGCGTAAAATCATGACAAAGACATCAGTTGCATTTTATTATGATAAAGACAAGGGGATTTTACAACCAAGCCTTGATGTTGATGCTCTCCTGCGGCAGACCCATATCCAAGCACGTTTGCAACACCCTCACACACAAAGGTCCAAGATCTCACTATGTTCCCAAAACACAAAAACAATCACACTCTGCACTATTCTCCCAAAGCTATAATTGCTTCTCCTTTCTATCATCACTAAGGCAGGAGAGGTGAAAGAGGTATCCTTATATAAAAATGGAGGAGGAGGTTATGGGCCCTCAAATAATGGGAAAAGAGCTTATCCTTTGGAGTATTTCCTCTTTCTTGGGAACAAGAAGCCCAAAGGGGAGTTCCTCGACCATATCCTCAAAACAAACTTCCAGCTTGCCACCTCGCGAAGCTTCTAGTCACGGAAGCTTCCTTTATATTTAAAAAACTTTCCAAAAGAGGATTAGTGCAGGTCCAACATTAAGACAGAGCATCGATTGGCATTGGTCTTAGTGAAAATCTCTACTATCGGTGTGGGTCAGACACTGAGAGAAAGCGCCGACCTTGAAAACCATGTTTTTATAAGGATCTTCTAGAAAAATTGTAAAGGGAGATGATTTGTCAGACAAAATGTGGTTCAGGGGTATGTATTCCATGCTTGGAAAGTACACAAGGGTCACCATATGGGTCCTCCAGGATCAAGGAATGGGTAGTACAGGGACAATGACAAATTGCTCTGTAACAATGACGTGTATGGGAAGATGAAGTATTTGACAAATTAAGATCATGTGATGAAAAACCATGTGGACAAATTTTTTTTTTTATATAAAATAATATCAAAGCTCTTCACATAGGGTATTATTGCTATATTCTTTTTAAATATACCAAGGCATTGTGAATAGTAAAAGATGATGAACTGCCTCTACAACCTCTAGTACTTATAGAGCCTTTTGAAAAGTGGGCTCTAGATTTTTTTAGGCCCATCACACCAATGTCAAAGAAAAAAATTATATATTTTGGTATTTACAAATTTTGTTACCATATATATGGGTAGAAGCTAAAATACCCTTCAATATATTGAACAATCATTACTTGAAGACATTTCAACTCATTTTTATGTTCTTAGGGAAATTGCTACATATCAAGGCATGCAATTTACATCAAGGCTTGATTAAAATATTACAAAATAGTATCAAATTTGACATTGAAGTCTTATCCATACCAATCCATAAGCTACTGGGCAAGTAGAATCCACCAATAAAATTTTTGAGGCCATCTTGACCAAGACAGTAAAAATTCATGATAAGGATTAAACAAATCAGTGTTTGAATGCACTATGGGCATATAAGACTACATGGATAAATGCAATTGTTTCACACCATATGAAAAAATTTCTAGAAAACATGTTATTATCCCTATTGAATTCAAAATAAAGGGTTCAAAAACTACAACAAAGATAGGATTGAATCTTTTAGATGCACAATAGCAAAGGATAGCATAGTTTCATGAATTGGATAAGATTTGAAAAAATGAAATTCAACACACCACACTCATCCAGTAGCAGATAATGAAATGACATAACAAGTTTATAAGAAAGAATAAATTCAAACTAGGTGACTTGGCTCTTCTATTTAATTTTGGATTTAATTTTTTTAAAGGAAATATCGCCGCACACTAGTTAGGACTATATGAAATCAAGAGAGTTTAAAAAAATGTATCAATGAAGATAGCATATATTGATGAAGAGAGAATTTAATTTCTAGTAAATGGTCATAAGGTAAGATTATATCAAAAAAATTTAACTAGAGAAGAATTTGTTGACAATTTTTTGCAACAGTCAGAAATGGTGATTGTGAGTAAAGAAGATCTTTCTCCTACTTCTATCTCAAATTGATAGTTCTTTCTTTCTAAAAATTCAAAAAAAAAAAAATCATTTGTTAAAAGTAGATTCTTAGCACAATTTATTATTAAGTAATGATAATAGTGACCAACTATGAAAATCAGATTTATAACATAATGGACAAGTTATTTTCAAAATTATCAATAACTATAGGGTCTTCAATAGTTGTAACTTGTTCAAAAATTTAGTATTCCATAATTTGATTTTTCAACATCCAATTTTTCTTTCAAATAAAATTGCAAAGGTCAATTACTGATCAAAGAAGCTCATTGCTCATGCAACATTGATATTATTTGCAAAAGAAGTACAATATAAGGAATTCAAGAATTTGGCCATCATATTTTACCTATAATTTTCATATCATTAGATTTTTTAGTAGTTATAAAAAAATTTGGCAGCTACCAAAATTTCTATGTAGAGTTTTTGAAATATTATTGAATGTTAACTTCCACTACCAATATCCAAAGTATCAAAGAAATTTGCAAAATTTTCCATGAGTGGAGAAATTTATGCATTATGTCATGAAATTCATCATCAATAATTTGATATTATATAATAGAAATCAAAAATCTTTGTGTAGAATTTAAGGTGAACATCAATAACAAATTTTTCTTGTCCCAAAATTGATATTTAGCTCAAAATTTTTCTAAGCCTCCGATTGTTCAAGCTTCAACAAAACATGAGGTAGAATCAAACATTGATATAAGTAATCAAAGGTAATTTTCTTTTCAAATAAAATTACTATTAACGCATGATATATATATATATATATATATATATATATATATATATATATATATATATATGGATGATTTGTAGGGGATCCCAATCTTCCTAGTTGGACATGGATAATATAGTCAAGGGAATCGAGGAGAAGGCCCAAGGAGGATAAATGAGAAGAGAAAATAAATTAATGAGGCATCAAGTGAGGAGGGAGGGGAGCACAAGAAGGGGCTGATGGGAAGATAATGGAGAGGGAGCCAAGAAGTGGGGGATTCAGAAAGGAGGGTGAGGGTGGAGATAGGGGAATGCTAGAGGAAAGGCTAGTTAGGGGATTAAGAGGGCCTGTAGGAGAGTGAGGGTCCAATGAACAAAAATCCAAATATAAAGGAGTATAAAGAGTAAAAAAATTAGAAACAGAGGGTTCGAGTGAGAGGAGGACATGATACCTAAAGAAGAAGAAATTTCTGGAGTTGGATAGATGACCTCTAAGGATGACATGAATGATCATGATTTTTGTGGTGGAACTACTTAGTATTTCTCTTTGGGCATATGTGGCTTCCCATGAGAGTCCTATGACCTCAAAAATTCCACTTCTTCTACCCCTTGGTCCTAACTAGTGGAAATATCTAATAAATTTTCTAAAGAAGATGTTTTGAGATGACTAATATCCAACTTAATTATGAGGAGATATTCTTTCCACAACCATTTTTCCCCTTATTCTTGAAAATTTCACAGTAGGTGACAATGTTCATGACAATAAGCACATTTAAAGGGGATCCCATTATAATCAATGGCATGATGGTTCATGCTATCCCTTACACTAATTGAAATTAATTCCAAGGTCCCCTATAAGAGAACGAGACCCACCAAGATTCAATCTATGGCCATATACCCAATCTACTTGAAGGTGAAGTCCACATAATAGTAAAACTGAAATGTCTTCCCAACCTCCTTGAAAACACTCTTAGAACCAAAATATGAGTGGGAGGCGAGGGAGACAAACCCAAATGGGGATGATGTATGATTGATTTGCTCTTGCATCAAATTTAACAAAACACTTCTTGATGAAAAGGGCTTGTGTGCTCCATGATCATTTTTCTAATAGAAATTTTTTTGCACCCTCTTCCGATAAAGTAGTTTAAGTACGGGAGTTATGATTTAAAAAAAAAAAAAAATCATAATAAATTTTCTGTAAATTTTCATAGAAAAAGAATTATATATTAATATAAAAACATGTATACATAATCGTATTAACTTTTACAAGAGTAGAGTTTGGCCTTCATCTCGATTGAAACTTTTAGCCTTGGAAAGTCACGTAACTATATTTTCCAAAATAAGTTGAAGGAATCTAGAACTTAAAGCAAGAAGCACATTTACTATATTAGTATAGTATATTGACTAGTAGGAGTGGATAGTCCCATAAACAACCTAGATATTGTTTCCCCCCATAATAATAAATTAATTCCTATTATTTTGAAACTAGCATATATTTATCTCAACTCTTAATTTACTAAACACAACAAGTGATTGAATTCTTTTAATCTACAAAACTTGAAAATGTTTTTACCTCAAGAAATTTTCTCCCTCTTAACACTTAATATATATATTTTGGATGATGTGATTATATTTTTGGATGGCTCTTGTCAAGACAGTACTCAATTTGATAACATCTTAAATATTTTCTACAGAGCTACTGGTATGGCTCCCAATAACAAAAAATCCACCATAATTTTGACTAGATGTTTGGCACATGAACAAGGGCTTGCCATGTGGAACTTCCCTTTTGAGCTCAGTAACATTGGGGAAGGTTTAAAATATCTTAGGTTCCACCTTAAGCCAAATGAATATCATATCAAGGATTGGAACTGGTTGATCACCAAAGTGGAGTGCAGGATCAACATTTGGCATCATAGGTGGATCTCTCGGGCAGGAAAATTGGTATTACTCAAATCAGTCCTAGAAGCCATACTTGTTTACTGGATGTCCCTTGCTTGGCTCCCTAAATTTGTCACCAACCGCATTCAGCAGATATGCCGACGATTCCTCTAGAGGAATTCTGGTAGAGAGCTCATTTTTTCTTGGGTGGCTTGGGACCAAATCAGCAGGCCAAAGGATTGGAGAGGTTGGGGCATTAAGGATCTATCCTTATTTGCCACCGCCCTGGCTGCAAAATTGGGTTGGCACATTTTTTCCGGCCATAGCTTGTGGAAGAAGGTTACTGTCTCAAAATACATTGCTCCCCAAACTACATTGGATTGGATCCATGGCACCATTCAACTCAGCCCGAGATCCTTGATCATCTGGAAGGCCATTGAAAATTATACTCACCTTATCTAGAAAGGTTTGACATGGCACATTGGATCTGGATCTATGGTCCGATTAGGTGCGGACTCATGGTTGGGCAGTGGTCAGAATTATAAATTTCCTCAAAACATCATACAACACCTTGCTCATGCCGGATATCACTATCTATCACAAGTGGCTGATCCATTGAGGAATAATTGGCATGCCCAGGGCTGGCTTTCGGCACAAGATCTTCGGATTCCTAATTAGGGCCATCCCTACTGGGACCAGTACATCAGGGCACTTCAAGCATCACACATTCAACTATCAGACCATGAGGAAGACCTTTTGTGGGCTCTCTCACCCAGTGGAAAATACTCCCCGAAGGCTGGTTATATCACACTTTGTGTGCCTAGGGAACCTTCTAATAAACTTTGGTGGTGGCACTCGATCTGGAAACTGTAGGCACCACACAAAACTCGACTACTCATGTGGTGCATACTCCATAATTGCATCCCTACCATTGACAATCTATGTAGACGGGCTTTCCAGGGCCCATCCATATGTTATTTATGTTTTTCTCATGAAGAATATGCTCAAAATATTTTCCTTGAGTGCCCTATTATCGGGGATTTATGGCACTCGGTCACTCATGCACTAGGCTGTGCACTCACCTGGCAAGTCACATCTATTTTTGAAGCCTGGTCAGCGTGGTGGCATGCGGCCACCTGCAACAAAATTCAGAATCTTCCATTGTTGATCATGTGGGGCATCTGGACCTATTGGAACCATTTCACATTTGAAGGAATGCATGTGGTCTAGGACCACATTTTTTCTTCCATCGTCTCCACCTACAGACTCATTCCTGATGATGATCATCCCACTCGTAGAAAGGATATCACCCCTGAAATCATTGATTATACTCACCCATGGGCATACTTTGAAAGGGCCTCAAACAACCATGGGTGTGGAGGTGGTGCAGTTTTATATATAATAGCCACTCACTCCTTCCACCTCAAAATGGGGCTGGGTCCGGGGACTAACAATTTTGCTGAACTCCTTAGCCTTCGGCTTCTTCTACTTTTTTCATGTGAACAAGGATGCAACAGATTGCAGATTTTTGGAGATTCAAAAATTGTCATTAATTGGTTCAATTCTCATTCACAGTGCCATACACACACACTTATATCATTATTGAGGGAGGTGCATCTTCTGAAATTGTTTTTTGACACTATCTCTGTCACTCACATCTACAGGCAGAGGAACCAAGTGGTAGACAAGCTTTCCAAAGAACCAATGGAGTTATTTTGGGGAAGATGGCTCATTATTGAACATGATGTTGAACAGGTGTTCCAATATTATCACAGACCATTCATAGACTACATACAGGATATGAGAGTAGTCACTCCTTGACTGCAATTTTGACTGCATCTTTATCTTTTGAGTTTTGTTATATTATGTTGCTTGTTATTATTAGATCTATTTATATCGGCTATTACCATGTATCTTTTGTACATATTGTGACTAGTTTAGAGATTTTAGCACTGATACTTCCAAACTATCTAACTACTACTTGCCTCCTTGGAGATGATTTAGAACCATGAACATTGCTGGTTATTATATGTAAAATGTAACATGTAACTTTTCTTTTATATAATGAGAAATTATGACTTTTTCTTGGGAATATATATATATAACAATTGCACCACATGTTGCAAATGAAACGTCGTAAGAAGCTAGCAAGAAGAAAGAAGAAGAAAGAAGAAAGAAGTAAAAAATTTATGCAATTTTGTTTCTTTGCACTAAAGTACTTGTGGGGTGAAGCACTTTGTATGGGGTTTCATTTTCAAGATTTGTTTTTCCATAGTAAAGAAGATTTCAAAGGTTTTCTACACTGGGAAAAAGACTAGGTTGTTGCACTTTCCATTGGCCATGTCTCTTATTGATTTTTTTATTTATTTTAATATATTCTAAAATCTACATTAAAATAAATAAATAAAAAATCATACAACCAAATTGAATTTGTGTGAAGATATTTTAATTGGATCCACCTGTTTTTCATACCTTTTCAACCTTCATTTACACTTTTCAAACTTTAAAATCATTCTTTTTACACATTTAGGACTGTAGAGTCACTTTATAGTTATATTGAAGTTTAGATTTTGTTTTTCTATGATATTCGATTAGGTAGCAAAAGCACATATAAAAATTTTAGTTGCAGTACCATGTGTTTAATAAACTTATTTAACACATCATATCCTCATTACTTGGTTAGACAAATTTTGGAAACTATATTGAATGTATGATCTAATATTTACCATTAACCATTTCTGAATATTAGCAATTTATAAGTTTTTAAAAGTGTTTGAGATAATCTGCCTATTCTCTTTAGATCAAGTATATCTTATAATAACAAAATGTTTTTTTATTTAAATGCCGTTGTGTTGTTAAGCAACTTTAATTCACCTAAACAAACTATAAGTTCACATCAACATATTTGTTGATTACAGAGGGTGTCCTTCTGTTGGCCTTGACATTTAATTGAAAAACTTCATTTTTGGTATACCTATGTTTATTAATTGATATTGCTTTTGGAACTTATTAAAAATTAGATGAGATGATTAAAGTTGAGAATTATTTAGCCACTCATTTGAAGTTTCAATCCACAAGTCCTTTGGGTGTTTGGGTCCCTACGCGAGGAATTATTCTAATCTCACTTCACTTTATCATTAGTATCATTAGTATAGGTTTAGTTATGGTTTTATTTTTTGTTTAGTGGTTCTCAATCCTAATTAACATGACAACAAACTAAACTGTAAACTACCTAATCATATCAGAAGCATTACAAAAATTGAAACAAAATATTTGTATAAATCACTAAACTTGAACAAAACAACATATCTAAATTATAAAAACACATGGATGACCTACTAACAGTAATAAGCATGATAGGAAAGCATTCACCATTCATTTGCCCAAATGTTCACATAACCAGTTTAAAGAAACCATCAATACAACATTCCCAACATCATCATCATAACCCAGACCATGACCATGACAAAGAAAACAAAGCTTATGCTCAAATTGCCATAGATTCATGATAAAATTAAACTTATATGGTATACAAAATTTCTACATCACTCTTCTGAAAAAAATCGTTAATAGCTAATAATAATTTCATTTATCAAAATGAACAGAACCACTAACATTAGAAACAACAAGGGAATATATTATAGAAACAACCCTTCATGTCGAAAAATAAAATCCACCTAGTACTAAATTCAATACCATGCTCAAAACCTATTGTATGAGTAACAAGTATAATTGGACAAGGAACAAGTATAATTATAAATATGCATGTACTTGACATCTAATTGTTGTGGAAGTTCACCCAACTATTTCTTGTTTACTGATGTGGAGAATAACATGTAATCATATTGAAAACTTGACATCTAAATGTTTAATTTATCTAATTATAAATTGTTGACTAGTTAAATTACAAGTTTAATAACCTCAAAGGTCAATAGACACTATTCCAAAACTAAGGATTGGCTAAATGTTGGACATTGGGTTCAACGCTCCCTGTGTGTTTCGCAACATGGACTAACTACCTCTCGTGGATCCTAACTCTGGCTATTGTAGCGGAGACTAATGCCTGTGGGTTTTGGTCTAACGGCAATCGTGATTCCAACAATTGGTATCAGAGCGATAGGTCTCAATTTCGAAACTCACCTGGCTCCCATTGGGGAGCAGATTGTTGGACATTGGGTTCAATGGTCCCTGTGTGTTTCGTGACATTGACTAACCACCTCTTGTGGATCCTAACTTTGGCTATTTTTGTGGAGACTAGTGCCTACGGGTTTTGGTCTAACGGCAATCGTGATTCCAACACTAAAGAGTCCTCATATTTTTTTTCAATAAGTGTGATTATTTTTTTCCTTATCTTAGCTTCTAAGAAATGAATGCAAGGGATGTTTTTTATCACAATTTCACTAATAAATTTAGTTTTTCAATACTCTTTTATTTTAAATTTATATGAATTTATACCAAATATGTTTTAAAATTTTTTTATTCAAAAATATTAAAAAATGATTGCCATATGCTCACAACATTGGCCAATACCGACATCTAAGTGATTGTGAGTGTCCCCAATAATCAGCTCCTAGGCGTCGGGAAATCAAAATCGACTATACTGAATTGGATGAACAATAATGTGGCAGCCTACTTTCCTAACACCAACATCATGAAAATTTACGTGGGAGGTGAATTTCTCACAAAAATCCCCAACGTCACCCTCATCCTATTTCTCGCCATGAGGTTCTTGTGATCGGACCTGTTGGCAGCCAATCTTGACAATCAATTCAAGTTTTCGACTACCCACACTACCAAACTCAACCTGAATTCATTCCCACCTTCATAGACCTTCAAATCCTCTTGGAACAATTTGACGATGTCGCTTTTTTCCTTCCTGCGCAACACAAAGTCCTACCTGAAGCTCAACGTCTACCCCTACTATTTCTACATGTAGGCAATGGTATCATGTCGCTGGATTGTGCTCTGTTTCGACCGCTCTCCCCCAACAAGGACTCCATTGACCACAACACATTGCTTCACTATACCAACATATTTGATGTCGTGGTTGATGCGGCCTACTACCTCATGGCCTCAGTGAACTTCCCAAACATCCTTGTGGTCATGAAAGAGACGAGGTGGCCCTCCATGGGCAACTCCACCGTATACAACACCGACACTTACAAAAAAAATCTTGTCCAACACGTTCTCAACAACACCAGAACCCCTAAGATCCCCAACGTGGTTTTCAACACCAACATATATAAGCTCTTCAATTAGGACCTCATGCATGGTGGGTCTTTGGAAAAAAACTGGGAGCTCTTCAAGGCCAATTCCATGTCCATGTATGTCCCCCACCGCAATGGCACGAGATCAACTCTGGACAATGAGACTTTGGCTCAAACCTTATGTGTAGCCCTGTATGGGGCCAATACTAAACTCCTCCATGTGGCATTGAATTGGGCCTGCAGTCTTGGGCAGGATGATTTCTCTATTATTCAGGCCGATCATAGTTGTTACATTCTGAATACCATTGCAGACCATGCCTCTTATGCCTTGGAAACTATTACCACAAGATGAATATGGCCTCTGGGTTCTATGACTTCAACGAAGTCGCCACTATAACGACTATTTATCCAAGTCACAGTTCTCATATTTTCCAAGGCAGTTGTGGTGAAAATAAGACTCTTTTTTTAATGATATTGTCCTTGGAAATGCGACATTTCCTTTGATGGGGAAAGTTACTAAATTTTTAAATAGTTTTGCACCCCACCATTAGTCATATATTCATCCAATTATTTTTCCTTTTGTTTCCCTTCCCATTATGTTTTCTGTTTTGGAATTTTCCATTTTGTAGAACAAAAGCACTATATTATTGATGTATCTTTGAAAAGAAGAAGGAATGCTTCATTATTTTTTTCAACAAAGGAAGATGTAAATGTAGAGGCTAGATATATATTTGGAGATAAATAGGTTGTGGAAATGAAAGATTTCATCAACTGTCATTTGGGGGAGGGGAGGCTAAAATTCAATTTTTGCGAAGATTACAAATTCATTGTGGCAGGAAAAATAAAGGTAGCAGAGTTTGCTTCCATTTAGTGATAGGTATTATGTATATGTATTACAGTATGTGTACAACTATCATACTATCATTCATTGATTGTAGGATTGGTGAAAAAATTAAAATACCAACAATATGCACCCAATGTACAATGTTCCTAGGTGGATATTATTTTATTCTAATTGTCTTACAATAATGGCATCAATATCAATGATTTTGTGTACAAATTTATACATATTTATTATAGATAAGCATATTAATTTGGATTCAAGTGAATTGTGACCACTTCTCGTATACGATGTACGGTTGGTTGATTGAATATCACAGATGGCTTATCATAATCTTGAAGCAAGTGGCATGACATGTCCATTGAAGTTGAAAATGCATGTAGCTGCTTTGAAATTTGGAGGATCCTTGGGCGTGTTTACCCTGAATAGTTTTCTTACTCAGTTTTGTAATAACATAGAGTTGTTCATTATTTTTGTGGCTAATTCACTTAGATGGTAATTGCATTTTCACAAGTTCATTTTAAATGCTTAAATAATTTTGATTTTTTTTAATTAGTTTAACTATGGAGAATTAGCAGTGTAAATTTGTAAATTTTTATTAAATTTAGAACCAATTCAGTAATCTATTCACTTAGTTTTCACAAGTTGATTTTAAATACGTAAAATAATCTAGCATTCGTAATTATTTTTGGATCAATTTGATTATGGAGAATTCATATTTGCAATTTCTGTAATCAATTCACTTACCAAGAACAAGGAACGTCCTTGATATGTATTTTCATGAGTTGGTTCAAACTCTCAGTTTATTTGCAACTATTGATCTCAAGATTCTGGAATTCGTGTATTGGATACTACAAAAGGGAAGGGAAGAGGAAACAAAAGGATATTTCCTAGAGGGCCTTATCCATGGTCGATTATCAGAAATATTCACCAATTAAGGCTGCATGTTCATCATGCCCTCAAAGACCTCGCTAATAAATATGGCCCCATCATGTTACTGTGCTTGAGCTCTGTTCCTACAGTGGTCATTTCTTCCTATGAGATGGCCCAACACTTTCTCAAAACCCATGATTTCTTCTTTTCCACCCAACCTGAAACAACTTTAGGAAAATACTTCACCTACAATTTCTAGGGTGTGATATTCGCTCCTTGTGGAGACTATTGAAGGCAAATGAGAAATATATGAGTAACATAATTGCTCGCTTCCAAAACAATCGAGAATTTTAAGAATGTGTGAGAGGAAGAGTTGCGTGTAATTATTCATTCCATTTGGGAGGGAAGTCAGAGCGATGCCATGGCTTGAATGTGAGCAAGGATTTCTCAACCCTCACCTCCATCATAATCTGGCAAATATTGGAAAGGAAGAAATTTGCTGAGCAAGATTTGAGTGTCGATGGGAAGGAATCTAGGGATCTGGTATTAGAGGTTGTAACTACCATAGGAGCATTTAACATTGAAAACTTCATTCCATACTTGGATTGGCTTGATTTGCAGGGTATCAACCGAAGCATGGAGAAAGCTAGAAAAATATTTGATGCATTCGAAGAGAAATTAATAAAACACCATCTTGATCATTGTAGGTCTAAGGTCCTGCGGCCTCTAATTCCCTGGCACTGGTAAAAGCAAAGATAGAGTAGGTTAAATATTTTGTGGATGTGTTGCTTGATAAAGTTGAGATTGATAAGGTGGACACTGAAATCACGCTAGAAACCATGAATGCAATGATATTTGTATGACTCTGAACCCTCCATCATTTTATTTTATATAGAATAAACCAAATTTAAAAAAGTGCATCTATTAAGGCATATAGAATTAAACTACGAAAGATATGGTGTTCTTCCTCGTATCTTGATTTATGTAATTTGGTGGCATGCAAATTAAGCATTTTTCAGGATAAAGGGATCCCTCCTGATGTGTCTGCAGATCTATAATCAAATATATACGTTGAACTTGTCCTAGGTTGTGTCCAATTCCATTATAAATGGAGACTTCTCGTTGTAGTTAATCTTAACATGAGTGCACTACTTTTGTCATTAGAAGGGATTCAGAAGCCCTAACAGTAGTGCATAAATGGGGAACTACAGGGATAGTTTTGCATACCCATTCAATTTATATGGTCCTACATTTTAATATAGGAGAGAAACTTTATTGTAGTCAATAATGTGGTTTCCAGGGTTGGTTTTGTGCCTTAAAATTTCCCAGAGGTGATCGACGCTTCTCTAGCAAAGGGCACCAATATGACTGAGCAGTAGTTCGAGGAGATAACAATATGACTGAGCAGGAATTACAGGAGATAGGTTCATCTCTTGTGATGTTTGTCATTTGTAGGTGCATTAAGCATCGAATACTTCACTGATTGAAAGGGGTTAAACCGCAAGCAACCAAATTTTTAGAATTTACGGTCTAGCTTCAACCGTGTTTGGAGGAAAGTCGACTTCGATGGTTTGTAGATTTGACAGGAAGGGTTGTATGTAGTTTTACCCTAACTGTTAATGCAGATTAATTATTTTTCTAACAACTAATCTGACGACACACAATTTTTCAATCTAACATTCAATCCAACGTTACAGAGTTGTACACAGTGGCAGCTGGGGGAGTTGTTATGTTGTAGAGTTTGTTTATGCAAATTGATTTTATCTTATAAAATTTGAGTAAATCATTTTTAAAATTAAATGGAAAATGACAAAACTTAACCACTATAATTTTCCCATGACCTGAATTTTTCTAATGATAAGCTATTTTGGATTTTATTTAGATTTTTGGAAATAATAATTTCACATTAAATTTTCAAAGGACAATAGCTTGAGTACTTTGAACTTACCAATTCACCAATTATTGTTAAGAAATAAATATTTATTTGCACACTAAATCTAGCCTCTTACCATTAAACATAATTACCTTAGAAAATACAGAAAAACTTAAAAGACCTAAGAAAATATGCAAACAAAATGATCCAAAAATATTAGTATTACATCATCACCGATGGTTACCAAATCAAAGTGGTCACCATTTAGATAAAAAAGACATCAAAACATCCAATGAACAATTATGATCATTCAACTAAACATTTTTTTAATCAAATATACGTTTTTTATAGAGTGAGGACCTTAAAAACATAGATTTTTTTGGCCGCTTGAAGAAATTTTCTCCGCCTCCACTCAACCCTACCTCCACAAAACTTTTAAATGTTGATCTGTTCCCCGTGTCCCCCATCCTGTTCATGTTATCCCCCTTGGCGCACTTCATTCCGATGGATTGGACATGGGTGGACGATACCTATGTGTTTCCCATTATCTTGGCGTATAGGCAGTTGGCGGAGAGCCTCGCTAAGCAGGCGAAGAGGAAGCCCTAGGTGGAGAAGCCTGTCTTTTCCCCCCTCTCGCCAACATTGTTTTGCAGTCAAAGAAGAACTTGTGAGATTCAACATCTAGTTCTCCTAGTGCTATATAGTATGTATTGCAACACAGTCCCAAGTGTCGGAACATGTCGCCCGCAAGGTTTAGCCTCCACAACCCCTGAAGCTTTGAGCACCTCAAGGTTTAGATTTGACATGAAGGGTTGTATGTAGTTTTTCCCTAACTGTTAAGGCAGACTAACTGTTTTTTCTAATTACTATTCTGACGACACACAAATCTTGAGTCGTGTAACATGCAATCCAACGTTGCAGAGTTGTACACAATGGCAATTGGGGGAGTTGTTTTCAAAGAGAATATAACATATACCATTGTATATCCACTAAGTATTGAAACTTAATATCTAATATTAAATAAACTAGAATCAAGATAAATGAGCATAAAAGAAACACATTTGTTTTAAAATGTAATTGTTTTAAATATGCAATTATTTGAAAAGTGTTAATAAATTGATTTGTGAGAGATTTAGTTTTTAGTAATTTCCTGATTTTCTCTAAAATTTATTAGAAAAAATTAAACATAAAAATTAATGATAAAAAATCAAATAAAATTATTAAAAATAAATTTGTTTTATGTAAAAACCTCAAATATAATGGTAATTTAGGCTTGGTGTCATTATTAGTTTTTTTTTTTTTTTGGTTTTTGTTTTATAATGATTTTAAAACTACATAAAATTTCTCAACAACGAAACAAAAAATCCAAATTTGATTTTTAAAAAAACATTTAAAAATAATTTTTAATTTTTAGAAATTATGTTAAGATTTTTTTTAAAACGATTATGAAAATTTTATAAAAAAATTTGGTTTTAATAAAAAACCCAACTTTTAGACCAAAACACAAAAACAATATAATATTCCCTTATAAAACTGCTCATTAAAATGAAAAACTGAACCATTCATTACAATAACCAAGTTAAATACACCAACAAACACATTGAGATATGCCTAAAGAATATTTTAGTTTAAATTTATGAAAAATCCAAATTCATAATTTAAAACATAATATTACATCATTAAATTATTTTTCTTATTCTCTTTAAAATTAAACTTTGCTTAACATATGACCAACCATCACCATGTGGTGAGAGAGGTCCAAATACATTTAATTTATATTCTCGAAAAAACCAAATTCATAATTTAAAACATAATATAGATTTAGATCATTTTAATTTATATTCCCAAAAAACCAAATTCATAATTTAAAACATGGCATTATATCATTAATTCTTTGTTCTCTTTAAAATTAAACTTTGACCTTCGCTTCACATATGACCACCCATCACCATTTGGTGATTAATGCTATATACGAACATACATTCTTCCCCCCATTGATAATTGCACATGATTTGACACTGAATCTCTTTCATGAGGCATGGCGGCATCAATCAAGCCAACGGTGGTGTTAAAACTTCTTAATATGCTAGAAATCGACAACAATGGTGGAACTTGTGCTGCACAGTTTGCGAAGTACAGATTGAAAGAGATCATCGTCCGAAGCTTCTAGAAGATAACACAGATCAATCCCCGAGTCTGCAACTAGGGTCTGGCCGCTAGAAATATCAGATGCCGACAAATTATCTTCCGAATTGGGCGCATAAAAAGTGGAACATGTCACGTTGATCTCTTCCTCCAGGCTTCTCGTGACGGCGAATCCTATTTGACGGACTTCACTCCGATGGATTGGAGATGGGTGGATGACTCCTCTGCGTCTCCCATTAGCCTCGCATACAGGAAGTTGGCATAGAGCTTCGCTGAGCAGGCGGACAGGAGGTCCCAGGTGGAGAAGTCTGCATCTTCCCCTCTGGCCAACGAGACTTTTTCTTTTTTTAACTAATGTGACGGTATATAAATTTTTAACCGTTTAACATTCAATCTAAAGTGGTAAACTGTACATATTTATAGTTGGGAGAGTTGTTTTTAAAGAAGAATACCTTACTAGTTAATTAAAATATGTTATTAGTGTTAGATATTATTTTTGATATTCAATTGTACTAAGTAAGTCAATTTATGACTATTTTATGAGAGGTAGTCGTAACTCACTATTTTCTTATGATTTTTGAATAGTCTATTTAGCAGTCATTGCATCGGGTGATGCTCACAGGGGTGAAGAAGTGGGATTGAAACTAGTGAAATAAATCACATAGCGTCAATTATCACTTCTGGAAATGTTACTAATATGTTTACATATATATTCTCCGCATTAAAATGTTTTTTTTGTTAAGTAAAAAATATATATTTAAACATATATACATAAGATAAAATCTCTCTATATATAATCAATTATTTTTATTATTAATATTTTTTTAAAATGATATAGGGCAAATCATTTTCAAGCATGAAAAGTATCCTCCATATTTTCAATTAAAAAACAAATATCAATGAAAATTTGTGTTTATAATTAAGTTAGATTTTTTTTGTTATTAATATTTTTAAATATTATTGTAAAATCTCTTTTGGTAATAATCACATATAATGGAACTTCTATTTTACAATGTGAAGTGAAAATATAATATTTTTTTAAAATTTCAATTACTCTATTTTTATTTGGATAAAGTTGATAAGAAATTATATTATTTAATATAAATCTGGAAATAGATAACACTAAAATGTATTTTTGTAATTAATATATTTTTCTTTAAATATCACATGCCAACGGAAAGAGTTATATATCTCAGTTATATATCTCTTTACATTAAATTATAATATCAATAATATTGTTTATACCCTAAAAGTGTCTTTCTACTTGGCTAAGAGTTCGTCTTCCTCAGACTTAAGGAAGTGGCAAGAGTGAAACTCTGCCCCCTTAGGGACCAACACTTTATTCTAAGTGGCGTGGTTTTCCTTGAATAATGGTGACTTGGAGTGCCTTTCCTTAAATAAGGGTGATGAGTTCCAAGTGAAGTGAATTTCCTTGAATAAGGGTGACATGACATAGTTTTCCTTGAATAAGGGTAATAAGTAACAACTAGAGATGATTGTCCCCATTACTAATTTGACAACTAAATTATAATAAATTTTCCATAATGTGAAAAAAACAACATTAACTTACCTTTATACTCACTTCTCAAACTTCTATTTCAATTTGAGCAATCTACACACTTCAATAGCTATGGCCATTCGAATTAGACTCTTGAAACGAAAATCCTGCCAACTAAAAGAAAAAAATCTACAATCTACGATATTTAAATTTATCGGCAATACAAAGTCGACATGACAAAACAAAATAAAACATGGTGTACAATTTTTATAAATCTGCAAACGACCTGACACGGGTTCATAATTCTGCAGGCACTCACTGCGTCATCCGGTTCAATCTTACAACGTGTAAATTTAAGACAAACTCAGAAACGACGAAGAAGCAGAACTTGAGTATTTGTGGTATAAATACACTGCAAGCGATCCAAAGTTATGCCTTAATGTATGCAGGAGCAGTTCCTTGGGTATGCAACCAACCATTGGATACATAAATCTCCGGTAGAAGTAGCGATGGTGATGTCAATATACAGAGCTATCCACACACAACAACACAATTACTTTTCGCCATTTTGCGAACCGTACCTTAATATGGATGGCTACAGATGTGGAGAACACCGTTCAGTTTATTGACAGAAACCTTTGAACAATGGAGGTTTTTTTTTTTTTAATAAAGAAAAAACAAAGAGCTTCTCCATTAAAGGAAGAGAAGTTACATAATTCAGGAACACTAAGTGGTTACATAATTCAGGAACACGAGCGTACTGGATTTGATATAGAAGGTATGTGGATTGCAAGCAGGGCACACATTTATGATTTTGACAAGGAAGGAAGGAAGAAAGTAAGTTTTTCTTATTTTTATGATGATTGAAATATTAGTTATACGTTTCTCACATGATGAGCTGATTAGTTTGTGTATACATTTCTAACCATGGAATGTGACTTGTTTTTAGATTAAAGAATTTTGAAATAAAAAATTTAAGTATATTTTTTCATTTCAAAAATAATAATTTTATTATAAATTTAATGTATTATTTAAATATATTTATATTTAATTGGAAAAATAGTTATTTATCTAGTGAAAGTAGGGGTTTTTTAATTTGGGAAGATGTATTAGGTTTGTATTGGTAGGGGTTAAATAATGTAATTTTTAGAGGTATTTTCCAATATGTAGTTAAATTAAGGGTATCGTTTAATATGCCAATATGTCAATGGTTCATTGAGTGAAGCCCCCATGGTCTGCAAAGTCCCCGTGCATCAAGGCCAATGAAGGGGATGTGGTTTCATTACTCAAAGAAAGTATTCAAACACTAATGAGTATTCCAGTGGGGGCAACGAGGTTCCTTTTCGAAGGGAGGCAATTAAAGTCAAAAAATGAACTCAGATATTATGGAATCAAGAAGGATTCCTCTATTTCCCTCTTTGCATGCCTAAATGGAGGTGCCACAGGAGGTGGGGCATATTCATCATCAAAAACCTTGTCATTCAAAGATGCCCTTAAGTCAGGGTCCAACTCTTAGACTCTTAGGGATCTCTGAGGCCAAGCTTTTGTGGTGGAGCATTCATCGAACACCCCAACACTTGAGGTGAATGAAATTTCTACAAAGATAAGGATAAAAAATTATAAACGACGAGTTGTTATATGTTGGTTCAATAGATTCTATCCCATGGCTTCTGCCCTTCAGGATTGGGTTCATCAAAACTTGACTGGGAATTTAGATTTACTATTTTGTTTGAAAATATATTTTGTGGTATTATTCAAGGACTTTGAAGACCAACAAAAAATTTTCGACCAGGGGACCTGGTTTTGGGGTCACACAACTCTTTCGGTTCAACCATGGTTTATGGAGTTTAACCCTCTTTCCACGAAGACACTGGCTACTCTGGTATGGGTAAGGCTCCTAGACTTACCCCTTTAATAGATTCATCTAGACATCCTTGAAGATATTGGTGACTCAATTGGACACTTCATCAAATTAGATAATGAAAGATTGGGTAATGGTTTCATCTCATTCATCTGTATATGTTTTGAACTAGATTTAAGTGAAGGATTACTAGATAAAGGAATTCACAAGTAGGTTGGAAAGGAATATCTTCAACCTTTTTATTACTAAAATACTGCTTTCAGGTGTAGCATTTGCTAGCAACCTGGCCATCTTCCTGCCAATCAAAGATGGCAGAAGCATAAGGCAGCAACAAGTGTCAAGAACTTGGCAAGCCAAAAGAAGCATTGTTCTCAGTAGTAGAAGACAACCTTGATATCTCAGCTTCTCAAGATCCAGTGAAAACACCTACAGATCTGCCTCATCCCTTAGCATAGGAGAATTGTTCGACAAAGGATAATGGAATAGCATCAACAATAATTGTTCTTGCAATCAATGGGAATAAGCGTTCCCACAAGTCTGACCACTCAGATAACGATAAAGAAATTCTAAGCTCAGTGGAGCTGGTAGCAATGGAGCTTTCTCAAAAAATGAGGATATGGCCTTATCCCCATTGTAACTGATAACTATATTGGTTTGGTTGATGTACGTAGGAAAAAAGGAAAAAATAAAACTCATGAACAATTCTGGTGCGTGACACCAAAAATGTTGAAGATATTCTCTAAAATGTATAGCTTCCTAATGTAATTTGTTTTTTAAATTTAATATAATTTAATTTTAAAAATTATTAATATAAATAAAAAATCAATAAAAAATATTAATAAATTAATACTAAAATGATATAAAACAATAAAACCATTAACATCAAAATCAAATAACTTCATGCCATTCATAATAATATAATTCTTAATAAAAGAATGTGATTAAAATAAATGCAATAATATAATTTTTAACCAAAAAAAAGTTAGCTAAACTAAACCTAAAATAACATTGAAATAATAAAAAATAAAAAGTAAAATAAATATGAGAATTATAGTATTTTATTACAGGCTATCATGCAATTTCCCTCTATATCTCAATATAAAAAATTAAGTATAATACAATGATATATAGCCTCCATGAGGACATGTGCCTTGGTTGGGTGTCATAGTGCATGGATAACATCTCTGAAGTATAGGCCTACTTAACTATTTAAGTAAACTAGTTAGCTAGTCAATTGAACTAGTAGAATCCCAGATTAGAGAATCAATATGCAATCATTCTTTAAGTATTTTATGGCTCATGCATGGCTCCACTCATAGTGAAGATCTCTACTTGACTAGTTTGACTGAAGTACAACTAAGTGTGATTAGAGTACAATTATCGCTTAACGTATGTAGAGGAATCTAATGCACGGTGATGGTTTCAAGGTAAGAGAAACGCGTGACTAAATAGTGAAAACAAAAAGAGATGTTTATATACACCAATACCCCCCTAAACTCAAATAAGGGGAAAAATGAAATAAAGTGGGTCCTGAGAATATGTAGCCATGTTATGTACCCAATATACATTGCACCTAGTAAGAAAAAAAATATGAGGAAAGAGGGAAAACCTAGTGGGAGAAAACCCACCCCTCAAATGCTAATGAGACAATTGCTAAGCAATTATTGTTTCCTTCACACTAAGAATATCTCACAATGTTGAAAATCATTGTCTATGAAGGGCTTGGTGAATATATTTGCAATTTTTTTGACAAAGGTACATTATTGAAGATCAATGATATGATTTTGGATCAAGCCTCGAATATGTGAAATTTTGTGTTTGGTATGTTGTTTCTTGACAAGATATTTGCAAAACTTTAAAGTACTCGGATGGTCACACTAGATGATTTTCGGGTGATGGAACTGTATGCCAAACGCTATGAGAAAGTGTTGCAACTAGATAGCCAATGTGGTTGCATTCACTGCACCCCTATACTCTACCTTTGATGAAGATAAATCAATTTTTGATTGCTTTTTACTCAACCAACTGATAGACCCCAATCCAAGGCTAGAAACATAGCTTGAAGTGGACTTGTGATTTGTGCCATTGCCTGCCCAATCATAATCTATGTAACCAATGATATCTAATGAGCATCTTGCTGCATATTGTATACCATAATATGTGGTCCCCTTAACATACCAAAGAATCCTCTTGGTCGCTTTCTAATGGAGCTCATATGTCTCCTACATGCGCCTAGGTACAACTCCAACAACATAGGAGATGTCTGGTCGTGAGTGAGTGTGTGAGGTACAAAATACTACCCACCAATTTCCTGTAAAGTGTAGAATCTACCAACAGTGTTGTGCATCCATATTCTAGCTTCATTCCACATAGGAAAGGTGTGGTTGCTAGCTTATAGCCAATGATCTTGAATCTAGCAAGTAGTCCTGTGCATACTTTGACAAAGCCAATGTGATTTCTGAATTATACTGGCTAATATCAAGACAAAGAAAGCAGTTGAGACACCCCATGTAGTCATGGAGAACCTATCATGTAGGGCAAACTTGGCAGTAACAATTGTTGAGGGTGAACTACGTGTGATAAGTAAGTCATCTAAATGCAATATTATCAATGATAATGAATAAGGTTGACTCAACATATAAACATTTGGATCATAATTACAATGTTGGAAACCCTAAGAGAGAAGGTAGGATTCCATCTTCATGTACCTTGCACGAGGTTCTTGTTTGAGGCCATACAAATATCACTTCATTCTGCACACTAATGATGAGAGCCTTGAAGATATCCTTTAGTTGCTACATATAGATCTCCTCATTAATATCACCTTGAAGAAATGTGTTCTTCACATCCATGTGGTGAATGTCCCACTTCTTTGTTGTTGAAGTTGCAAAAGCCATCCTAATGGAGTCCATTTTTGTTTCCGGTGAAAATATCTCATCATAATCAATCCCATATACTTGAAAAAAAACTTTGGCTATCAACTTAGATTTATACATGTTGGTCATTCCATTTGTTGCTCTTTCATTTTTGTAGATCCATTTACAATGGATAACCTTTCGACCTACTGGAAGTGGAACCAAATCCCATGTGTGATTTGAAATGAGAAAATATTATTCCTCATTCATTGTTTCTTTCCAGTTGGGATTTCCTTTAACATCTTCATAAGATTGAGGATCAAAAGCTAATACCACGTAGTAGTGCATGGGCATGCAAATTCCACCTGAGATATCATGACAGGATCATCTAAGATATCACCCATGTGGTGCCACTTCTATGTTGAAGGTGGTGGTAAATCTAAATATTCTATGAACTTCTCATTAGGTTTGGAATTATGACCTGAAGTGCATGAAGACTCATCATCTTGACTATTGGCATCTGGAAGTGGCAGAGGATGTGCAACAAGTTCCTCTAGAGTTGCATGTAGAGGATCTTCTTCAAACTTTACACTCCTCTCAATAAATAATTTTTCTGTGGCAATATCTAGCAACCTATACCCTTTGACTCCATTTGAATATCCTTGCTATGTGGTTCTAGAGCCTTTTGCTTATCCAATGGAATTTGAGCCCATGATCGCAATCCAAAGGTATGAAAGTGGGCAACTTTCGGTTTCTTATTGCACCAAGCCTCATAAGGAGTTTCCCCATTAATGGATTGGTGTGGTACTCTATTTTGGATGTAAGTGGTAGAATTGATTGCTTTAGCCCATAACATTGAAGGTAATGGCCTTGCATGCAACATGTAATTGGCCATTTCTTTTAGTGTATTTTTCTTCCTATTTTCCATGCAGTTTTTCTATGGAGTGTATGACACTGTGTGTTGTAATTAAAATCTTCATTTGAACAAAGCCTTTCCATGTCTTTTTTCACATATACCCCCTATCATTTGTGCACAATAATTTGATGCCTTTTCCTACCTATTTTTTTGCATGTACTTTAAATTCCTTGAAACGTGCAAATACCACTAACTTGGATTTAATAAAATAGACCCAAGAATAGCACGACTAGATATCTATAAACGTAAGAAGATACCTCGTCATACTCATAGATGGTTGGGAAAAAGGTCTAGTGATATCGCTACGCACAAGCTTGAGGATTGATGATACCCTTGTTACCTTTCCTTTCTCGATTTTTTCCTCAGAAAATTGAATGTTGGGTAGCTTTGTAACCATTTCTTCTCTACTTAGTTGTTGGAGGTACTTGTAATTCAAATGCCCAAATATTTCGTGCCACAATGCACTCTCTTGGTTTGCATGCATTAGTAACATAACCGAAGAAGATTTAGAAGCAAATACAACATTGTAGAATGTTCTATTTTACCTTCAACAACTATAGATCCATCTTTCATCTCAAAGATGGTAATAGTATCGAGTATAAATTCCACCCGCTTTCCTTTGCCAAAATGCGGTATTTGGTAGACTAACAATAGGTTTATGGACAGCTACAAGACATGCAATATGTTCCATAATCAACTGTTGTCCATATCTACTCTTGTTTTTCCATGTACTTTCCAAATAGGCATATTATCTTCAATCAATATGGAAGGACCAAAACATGTTTCCATGGTCGAAAAGGAATCTCATGAGGTAGGCATATGGTGTGATGCCCTAATATCAATAATCCAAGAATCAAAAGGAGATGAAATTTCCACAAATGCATGAGATTTACCTTGATCACCTCCTTCATTTTGGCACCGTCGAGAATGAAATCTCCAAGATTATGTTGTTAAAGTGTTTGTGTCAAGATGTCAATATCCTTTTTCATGCATGAAAATTCAGGATGAAAGCCTCTATTGTAGCAAGTGAACTTCGTATTTTCCTTCTTTGATCTCCCATTTTTGGAGTTGGAAGACTCATCATTGGATCTAGAATTTGGTCCCTTTCTATTATCATGCTCCTTCTTTTGTTTATGCTTCCACTTGCTCTTCTTGCTTCCCTGAATGACAAGTGCATGTGCATTGGAACTTTTGAGGCTTCCTATTTTGATAAGTTTGACCTATTATTGCAAGAGAGAATCAATGAAAGAGTCCATCAATGGAATTTTCCAAGCTACACCCACAATTAATCTTAAATAATGGAGTGAAGAAACAAAAACAAAGTATTCTAGTTTGAGTTTAGAATTAATCTTAAAGCATGGAGTGAAGAAACAAAAACAAATTATTCTAGTCTGAGTTTCAAGAGAATTGAGAGAATAATTTGTTCATCATTCTTTCCAACATTGCATGCTTTTAGCTCTCAAAGTAGTGACTTGAACTTCGTGAAGAAATCTTGTAGGGTTTCAAAACTACTCGGGGTCAAAGATACAAGCTCATTCTTCAACTCATGTCCACGCATCATGTCTTGCTTGCCAAAAATACCCTCAAGGGTTTTCCAAACTTCGTTGCACCGCATGCCTTTAGCTCTTGAAGTAGTGATTTTAACTTCATGAAGACATCTTGTAGGGTTTCAAAACTACTCGGGCTCAAAGATATGAGCTCATTCTCCAACCCATGCCCATGCATCATGTCTTGCTTGCTAAAAAGACCCTCAAGGGTTGTCCAAACTTCGTTGGGAGAGCTCGCGGACTCTATGTGAAATAGTAGATCTGGAGAAATAAATAACAAATACATTAGAGGAAATTCCAGCATAAAAGTGGTCTCCTAAGGAAAAGTAATAAAATAAGAGATGAATTTTGGAGAGAAAAGAAGAAAACTAATTTTTTATTGTATTTTTGTCTTTATCTCTTTATAAGTTTACTCAAATTTCAAGTGTAAACACTCATTAGACATTCTGCATTCAACGAGTGCCTGCACTTGAAATTTGAGTAAACCTATAATGAGATAAGCCAAAAATACAATTAAAAATAATATTTTTTTTTTAATTTTCCCTTCAAAATATTTACATGTACCTCTTTTTAGATTTAAAAAATATTGATTGGTTTACATATTATGTACATGAAAATTTCATGGACACTTCTAGGCTGAAATTTCCTCTAATGAGCCCAAACGCTTCATCCATTTTGTTGAAGTATTTTGTCTTTTCGAGCACTGCATTAAGCTCAGCTTCATTTCCCATAGTGATTCTAAAAATCCCCTTACTTCTAAGAAGAAGGATTGTTGGCTTTAATTCATGTCAGCTGAATGGCGTGGGAATAACTTGTTGTTGGGATTGTAAATATTGGTCCATATTCTTTAATCTTCAATCTTCAATACTTGCAAATATGGTTGTACTTTGCTTCACCACCAACCATTCTCTAATAACATGTGAAATTTTGTGTTACACTTGCAGAGAATCTAGGTGGAAACGAAAGTAACAATTACAAGATAATACCTAAATATTGCAAAAGATATTAGAATTTAATTTCCCTCTATATCTCAATATAAAGAATGAAATGTAGTACAAGAATATATAGCCTCCATGAGGACATGAGCCTTGGTTGTGTGTCATAGTGCATGAATAACATCTCTCAAGTTTAGGCCTAGTTAACTTGTCAACTAAACTAGTAGAATCTCAAAGATAAGTAGAGAATCCTCATGAACCATCATCTAACTATTTCATGGCTCATACATGACTCCACTCATAATGAAGAGAAATAAAACTCATTCATGGATGACTCCACTCCACTAGTCTCATTGAAGTACAACTAAGTGTGACTGGAGTACAACTATATCTTAACTTATGGTGAGGAATCCAATGCATAATGAATGATATTACAAGGTAAGAGAAACATATGACTAAATAGATAAAATACATAGAGATGTTTATATACCCCAATAGTTACCAACCAAAGGCTTCCCATTTTGATGAAAGGAGGCATGCCCTTTTTATTACAACTGAGGTTGGCCAATAAAATGATGTTTGACCACTTCTCCTAGTGCTACGTAAGTAAACATAGTCTTCTATGTTACACTATGATCAAGTTAAGGCTTTTCTCAATTGTAACTTCCTTCGTTAGTGATCAAAAATCATGCTTAATCAAGATAAATTGTAAGGATGCAAAAAATTGTGCTTGGTATTTTTTTCTTCTATCACCATGTTTGAGGATGAAGATGGCACCATGTATGAGGATTAATATGGCAGGGAATAATTCCCCCATACAGGTCCGCCCTACATCTTTCAAGATCCGATGATTGTATATATTATTGCCTACTTTACACAAGGGTTTTTCCCAGCAAAACTTTGATATTTTTCTTCATTTTCTCCTCGTTGTCACCCTCTGCAACTTCACATAGATATGTTAATGTTCATATATAACCCACTCAACACCTTTTACAGTCACTAGTACAAAATGGCTAATTTGTTACTAAAAAAACGACTAAAATTTGCATATAAACGACTATTTTTCGGTCGGTGACCAATAGTAGCTAATTTACAGTATCTTCTAACGCAACCAACTTTTGGTCGTTTTTAGCTTAGTCTTTAATTGGTTATCTCAATTTTGTTATCTAGTTGAATATTTGGTCATTGATTTAGTCATTGATTTGGTCACTAATTTAGTCATTCATTTGGTCTTTCATTTTGTCACTAATTTAGTCATTCATTTGGTCACTGATTTAGTCATTCATTTATTCATTGATTTGGTCTTTGATTTGGTCATTAAATGTCACAATTAATGATCAAATATATAACAAAATATATTGCTATATGATCACCCGAGAAAACAAATTAATGACCAAAGAACTATGACCAACATGTTGGTTGTGTTATAAGATATTGTAAATTAGTTATTAATAGTCATATATATGCAAATTTTAATCATTGTTTGAAACCAATTAATGACCGAAGAAATGTGACTAGATTTTAGTCATGTTATAAGATACTGTAAATTGGCTACTAATAGTCGTATATATGCAAAATTTAGTCATCATTTGTAGTCACAAATTTATCATTTGCAGTAGCCACTTATTCATTATATAAACGACTAATTTAGTAGTTTATATTCATTTCATTAATAATCATTATAAATGACTAATTTAGTCGCATATTCATTTTATTTGTGTTCATTATTAATCAACATAAATTAATTTGTATGATTTAAAAAATGTCATACAATGTGCATGTTCATCTAATATGAAAACACAAAGTCACATATTTTAATTAAAATACTAAACAACATCAAGTGCAACTATAAATAATTTCAACCACATAAATTATATTATATGAAATGTTAAAATATTACAATATGAGTTTCCAACTTTATATTAATTGGACTACAATTTACACATGAAATGATGTTTTATCACTTCAAAACATTATCGTTGTGTTCTCAAGGCATTACAGGTGAATTCACCAACTCTGAAGACTTGATCATCAGTCTTTATATGTGTGTCTTATGCGAGATATTGGTTCTAAGGGTATCACCAGACTAGTTTTCCTCTCTCTTTTTGCATTTGTCGCTCCAATGTTATTGCTCTTCTCTTTTTTCAATTCATGCTTCTTACCATCAATATTGATTTCATTTTCTAAAAACAAAAGAAAATACAATGCACTGTAAGAAATGAAAGACAATGAACAATATAATATAACATAAATTAGACTATAATAGTTTATACAACATATACCTTAACATCAACAATGTCAAAGCAAATTTCCTTCAGCATCAATTTCTGCAAAATAAATGTCACGTTATTCTTTCCCATTTCTCAATATGCTACATACAATAAACTAAAAATCACATAAAACCAAGAGAAAACCCTTTTCTAACCAAAATAAACAAACAAATAGTGCCTCTAATAAAACTTCATTATAATATTAGCAAATGAAAAGAGAGCTAGTGGACCATTTGTGTTGTTTGACAAGATTGGAGGTGCCAAGATAAGAGTATGAGGTAGGGAATCCAAGATAAGAGTAGCTGTGGACCAATATTCTTTGAGGACTAGTTATCCAAGATAAGAATAGTCCAAAGAAATTCATACTCGGTGAACACTAGAGTGGAGTATGTACCTTAGAGACAATGATGATGGTGTCTATAAATCATTGGTCTCGCCTGCATTGTGCTCTGATCTTGTGGAGAGATCAAGTTGTTAGTCAAGGCCTTGCTATGTGACAAAGTTGGTTGATATGATGATAGACAGATGGGTTACCAATCAATATGACTCTTCTTATGAGCTCTCTTTAGATTGAGAATGTCCATGTACCTCTTATGAATACCTCCCTAATTAAGAGGGAGTGTTGAAAAATGTGTAACTAGGTTTGGTCTTCAATAATATGAAATGTATTTTTTATTCTTGTAAATTATGAAATGAAATAAAAATTATTATTATTATTTTAGAGCATGGGTTTCATGCTCATGGTCTTTTATAGGTCAAGCACCCATTGAGTGCTTCTAGGGTTTTCCCTAGGTCAAGAAGTCAAAAGAGTCATTTTCATAAGTTGAATACCCCTTTGGGCACATTGTAACTTGTAAAAAAAATTATTTTTGTCTTTAAAGTCTCGGAATACCCTCCAAGACCAAATTGGCCTGGCAGTTGGCAAGTCGGCATAAAAGGAAAAGCCACGTCCACCTTGAAGAGCCTATATATAGAAGAGAACTCGTCCTCCTTGAGACTCACTCATCACTTATTCTAACGAAGGAAGAGGAAGGAGAAGGTAGCGAGGAAGAAGAAGGTCAAAGGAGATTTGTTTTTGGGCAAATTCGCTCTCTCACGTACTAAAGAGAAGTAAGGTTTTTGTAGCAGGCCTAGGGCATCCATCTACAAGTTCGATCTTGGAGGAAGGAAGGCATAGAGGTCAATCGAAGGTCACCAAGGGTCACTCTCAAGCTCCAGGAGTCGAGGAAAGGCAAGCGAAGGTCAGAGGAGGGCTCTAGAAGAAGATTGAAGTTCCCACGTGTGGTAGCAGCAGTTGCAGGAGGCTAAAATTTTAGATCTGCAGTAGGAGGCCAAAAATTTTGCAGCACGAGGTCGAAAAGGTGCTACTGGAAGAGATTTGAAGAGGTTGATCTTGGTCTTGGAGGGTATTGGTCTCAGTCTTAAGGTCATGGAATTTTTTCAATTGAAGAATCTATAAGGAAGAGAAGAGATTTAAGAATTTTCCTCTCAAGAGGAGAGGTTTTGGCTCTGGCTTGTAGCCTATATACTATGTCATTGTTCTTCTTATTTTAGTAGTTTTTTAATGCTTCACACATATAATAACAATGAACAAAGCTAATATGTATGTTAGTATGAATCTTTCGTCAAAAAAATACCACTTTAGCTATGCATAACAAATAGCCCTAACATCAATTATGGCTGCCAATATCTTTAAATATACAGTTAGTTGATCCAAACAAAGTTGCACAAATCTAGATCTATGCATAAAAGACGTTAAGCAGTGAAAATGAAATGTTGCTCCATGCATCCAATAGATAAGACAAGAACAATATATTTGAAAAACAAATTGTATTAAAGGGGCACCTGAGAGGAAAAAAAGAAAGGTGTTTCCAATTATACTCAATGGGATGGGTTCTTGAAAGTCCTCAGCATTTCAGATCTAAAACTTCTCTCTCTTGTTGGTGTAGAAAACCCAGACAAACATAGAACTCAAAGGGAGCTCACAAAGCAAATGATGGAGAATGTGACAATGATAATGGCTCAAAGTCAGACCAAGAGTATAGATCCAGAGTGATCTAATGCAATGAAAGGTGACAAATGAATGGGAAAACCCTTCTATTTATAACAAAATATTAGGGCAGTCTAGAACTTGGTGCATGAATAAAATATTATTAACCAAATTCTAGAACCACCTTTTAGGAATATTTTATTATATTTGTTGGAGGGAAAAGGATTTTGACTTGGGTAAAATCCTTTATTTGTAAATAATAAATAAATAAATGATTTATTTATTATTTTAAGGAAATGGTGGAAATATAATTAAATAAATAATGATTTATTTAATTATTTATAAATGATTTAGTCAAATTTAATTAGGAATATTATTTAAATAAGGATTAAATAACTTATTCCTAGGAAATAATCAAATAAATAAGGATTTATTTAATTGATTTCCTTGTTTTGGGTTAAATATGACCAGGAATAGTAATTAAATTGATGTTTAACTGATTATTCCTTGAGGAAATATAAACAAATATATATTTGTTTATTACTTCCTTTTGGGGTTTCCTGTTTAGACCATAAACGACTTAATAAAGGTGTTTTACCAAGTTATTTCACATAGTGAAAGAAGTTTTACTTAGGGGAAAATTGGTCTTACATGGTGTACTTGGGTTCATCTAATGATAATAGGTTAGATGACCAAAAAATGGTGTAACAGATTGCCCCCCAGCGTACGAGTGTTAGGAGCAAATTGTATGACCGAAGTACGTTGTAAGAACTCAATCACTAGACATCAAGAGGGAAGTCAGAGAGAGAAATGTAAGGTAGTCTAATGTGCTAAAAGGACTACACCCTGAGGAGACAAGACTTACATGTGCAACAAGTCTCTTTTTATGAGATGGTACGTGTACTAAAGGCGGCGGGGGAGGCATACCTATGCCCACCGAGACAAAGTACAAAAGAATAGTGCGTCCAGTAAACAAGGAACCAAACTATAAAGTACATGCTGGCATAAACACGAGCAAGAAATATAGAATGATGTATCCCACATACATGCTGTGCCTGGGATAACAGCCAGGACTTATACAATAATATCTGAGTACATGAAATACAGATACAACCCAAATTCCCCCTATAAACGGGGAAGGGCTCGCAAAATCTGACTGATACATGCAAATCAAAAAGGTGCTGCAAGCAGCTAAGGCCATCATCATCAAGTATAGGGAGCTGCATCAAAGGCTGCAATGAAGAGGTCATCCGAGCATGTGGGGGGCTACCTGCAGGGCCACCTCCTCATGAGGGTTGAGACATCTCACACATACCCGGGAATCACCAATAGTGGCTGCTGCATCACTGGACCATCAAGTATACGAATCTCTATCATGTTGAAAGGAGCTGGAGAAACAATCAAGTCACAGGGTAATGATAAATCCCATTGCCTGATCCGAGAAATAGAACAAGTGGAGAAGCTGGAACCAAGGTACACCGCCCTCTAGACCTGTCTTCTGGAGTGAATGAGCTGATGTCGACAGAAGGAGGTCCGTCATAGGTGAGGAAATAAGGGACCCTCAACTAAAGCACGAGAGAATATAGTAGAGCGACTGACAGACTAACACTAATGATGATGATGAAGTGGGGGGAAGATCCAAAGGGGACCATAAAAGCATGAGTACAAGATGGTATCTCAGGACGGAAATCGACACGAACAAGAACAAGTATGGAGGCAAAGCGGTGCCCCAAGGAAAAGTGTTGTAAGTGAGGAAATCCAATTTTGAGGAGAGGTGAAGTGACTCTTCATGGATAACATGTGTCCTAGTGAAGTAGCGAATCACGAAAAACAAACAGATGTTGGCTATCTAGAAGAAAATAAAACATACATTTCAAAAGGGAAATGCTAAGGGTAATATCTCTTAAGATAGAGTGCATTGTGAGGATTAGGAAGGGGGTGGCCTTCAAAGTCCTCTAAAAGATATGCCCCCTTACCAAGATCTTTACTAATGATGTAAGGACCTAGCCATAATGAGTCAAACTTCCCATGACCGAGGGCATCGTGGCCCTGGTCATATACTAGAACAAGGTCACCTTCATGAAAGGTGCGAGGGTGTACTTTTCGATCATATTAAGCTTTGGTGCGCTTTTTGGACGCTTCAAGAGTTTGCAATGCAACACAACGGTCTTCAGAGGCGCGCTCAAGCATGATGAGTCATTTTTCTAGAGGTTGGGTATCAGGGAGAAGTTCAACGGCCAAGTGAAGGGAAGGAATTTCGCATTCTATCAGTAAGACTGCCTCCTCGCCAAAAACAAGGTGGAAAGGAGTGAAACTGGTGGCGATTTTAATAGAAGTTCTATAAGCCCACAAAGCAGGGAAGAGCATAAGATTCCAATTGGTTTTGTGCTTATTCACCGTTCGTTGAAGCATGGTCTTAAGAATTTTGTTGACCACTTCAACTTGGCCATTACCTTGGGGGTAATAGGATGATGAATATTGGTGCTCAAAACCTAATAGTGAGGATAGCTTGTGCCATATCTCATCTTCAAAATGTCGACCATGGTCAGAGACCAATTGTTTTGGAACCCCGAATCGAGCAATGACGTGGTTAAAGAAAAAGAGGGTTGCAGTGGTTGCCGTATTGTTGAATGTTGGCATAGCCTCGGCCCATTTTGTGAAATAGTCAACCGCCACGATGATATATTTGTGGTTACCAGTAGATGGAGGTCGACACTCCATAAAGTCGATGGCCCATTTACAGAAAGGACCAGCTGTGACGATGGGATGGAGGGGAGCAAGAGGAGCTCGTGCCTTAGGGGCGAAATGCTGGAAATTGGAACAGTGTTTGACTTCTTCAATGCAATCACTGAAGAGAGAAGGCCAAAAAGACCCAGCGCGCATGATTTTTTGGGCAGTAGTGAGACTGGAGAGGTGGCTGCCACAAGCACCGCTATGACAAGAATTGAGGACTTTCTCGGCTTCAGCGTGTGTGAGGCAACGACGAAGGACAGTATCTACTCCACAACGATAAAGGTCGTCACCGATCAGAAGGTATCGAGGGGCTTGGTGTTGGATACGTCATCGAGCATCATAATCAAGATGAAAGGCAAACTTTTGGGTTCGCAAGTAAGTAAGGATGTCACCGTACCAAGGGTCATTGGTGGTGATGGCGAATAAATGTTCATCGGGAAGAGCATCATTAATTGGAGTATCCTGCATACCGATAGGTAAATCAAAAATGAGTTCAGCGAGGACTAAACCTTTCTCACTTTTTGGGGTGACAAATTTGAGGTCAAATTCTTGAAGGATAATGACCCAACAATCGTACTTCCCACTAAGGATGCGTCGATTCAATAGGAAAGCCATGGGGTTGAAATTATTCACAACCTTGGTGGAACGCATGAGGATGTAATGACGCAATTTTTTGACCGAGAACACGACAACTGGCGCTAATTTTTCTACATGTGAGTAGGACACAGGCGGACTGGCAAAGTTCTTGTTGACATAATAGATCACATGTTTGATACCGTTGTCATTCTCCTGGATAAGGACACCAGCAGCCAAATAGGTGGAAGCGGAGATGTACAGGATGAAGTCCCAGTCAAAGTCAGGAGGATGGATCAAAGGAGCAGATGTCATAGCATGTTTGAGGGCATCAAAAGACTCTTGAGCGTAGGTATCCCAGACAAATGGGGTGTTAGATCGAAGAAGTCTAAGGAACCCATGTGCAGTAGTGGCACAGTCAAGAACGAATCAGCGAAGAAAATTAGCTTTACCTTGGAGACTTTGTAGCTGGCGTAAGGTACGAGGAATAGGAAGTTCAAGAATGGCTTGAACCTTCAAAGGGTCGAGAGTTATACCATCTTTAGACACTATGAAGCCTAGGAAACGACCGACGATAATGTAGAAGACACATTTCAATGCGTTAAGGCGGATATTATACTTGCAACATCGGAGGAAAATGGTACGAAAATCATGGAGGTGTTGCGCTCGATGTTTAGAACACGTAGTAAGGTCATATAAATAGGCAAGGATAAGATGAGCTAAGTCATGGAAACAATAAGACATGGCTCGTTGAAAAGTGGCGCCAGCGTTTTTAAGGCCAAATGGAATGACTCGGTATGGGAAAGTGCCCCACGGACTAATGAATGCGGTTTTAAGTTGATCAACACGATGGATAACGATTTGGTTGTATCCGGAGAATCCATCCATAAAGGATAGAACCTCATGCCCCACACACTCATCAATGATTTGGTCAATAAATGGTGTGGGGAAGTTGTCTTTGGGACAAGCTTTGTTCAGATCACGAAAGTCAGTGTAGACATGGATGGTGCCTTGTTTTTTGAGGACAGGAATTGGGTTGGACACCCAAGTAATTTATTTGATGGGATAAATGAAACTAGCCTGCTTGAGCTTATCGATTTCGGCTTTGATGGCTTCACCTCTAGAGGGATGAATGGGTCTCAACTTTTGACGGACTGGATTGGCATCAGGCCATGTGTCAATATGGTGTTTGAAAATGGCTAGATCGAGTTTGGGCATTTCTAAGTAGGAGCAGGTGAAAATATCACAGAATTCTTTGAAGAGTTTGGTGTAGGCTTCAATTTCTTCCGAAGTGCATTGGGTGCCCAAGGTGATATGTTCTTCGATTCTTGGTTTGACAGAAATTTATATTTTGATGGTAGGAGAGATTTTGGCCATATTACCTTCTTTGAAAGCATCTGGTGCAGGGATGGGGTGTTTAAACCAATCAACTTTATCGGGAATGAAGTCTTTAGATTCGACAGCATATTGGTCATGGGATTGATGCGGAAGGAAGTATGCACGATGGTGCATATCATCCCATAGAAAATCAAGTTCGGTCATGGCTTCCATAATGTCTTCATCTGACTAGAAGATGGGAAGAGTGGAGGGAAGAGGATCACATGATGAGGGAGAAATATGAGACTCCGGATTGTGGGGGGTAAGGCTCACATGCACGACGTCATGTGGGGTGACAAAGGAGTAAGCAAATGGGTGGTCAGGTGGGACATCGGGGGAAGGCACTAAGGGGTCGGTCGCCGAGGATCGTGGTGATGATGAGAGGTAAGAAATGGTGGCTGAAGATTCGATCATTTCAATATCAGGATGGGAAATGTTAATTGGGGTAGACAGATCATCTGGTGCTAGTAAATAAGGTTTATGGTCAAGTGTGGCTTTGAATTGGCAGTATGTGTCTAAAGAGGAACGATACTCGTCAAGGTGGGGGCATAGGTGAATATAATGCCCATGGAAATCGCACAAAGAACAAGGGTGATTGGTGCGCAAGTTTTAAAGTTTTGGGATTGAATCAGGTATAGTGACATAGACCTCAGGGATATTGGATTCTGGAAATGTTTCATTTACCATGGTCTTGAGATGCAGTAACTTAGGACATGTATGGGTGGCATGATCGACAACATCACACAAGGCACACTGGATAGCGTGCTTTGGCGGCCGAGGGGGAGCAGGGTGCGATGGGGTAGCCTTATCATTGGATGCCCCCTTGCGAGTTTTTCCTTTCTTTTCTGGAGCTGTCACAACAGGAGAAGGGTTCTGTTCAGGGGCTAGGGGCGCTGTAGCAATGGAAGAAGCTAAGGGGAGTGATTGAATCGGTGTTAAAGAAAGGTAAGGTTTGGGGTGACCAGGCGGGGTAGTGGTTGGAGGGTTAAGGTACCAGACGGGTATACCCAAGGTAAAGTTGGGGAGGGATAGGGTGGCCAAGATAGGGACCGAATAACCTTCGGGAGGGGGAGCAAGGAAAGGCATCTGACCAGTGGGGTAATGGCCAGGAGGAATGGTGCCAAGGTGGTTGATATCAGGTGGAATCGACCTAGGAGGGTAGAGAGGCGCATGGGGACTATTTGTAGAAGAAGATTTAGAAGGAAGAAGGTTGGCTAGCGGGGGCGAAGGGCTAGGAGTTGGCTGGGGTGGGTGAGGTTGAGGTTTCTGACTAGCCAAATCGAGTTGCTTAAGGTCAGTCCGAGACGATTGCATCATGAAAACATTCACCAAGCTAGGATCAGAGACAGGAGGAGGGGGAGGACCCGGGAAGGTTCCAAGCAAGGAGGAGTCTTTGTAGATGCCAGGGGAAACACTGGGCAAAGAATCAATGGTTTTCTTATTAGTGATAGAAGAGATGGTGGACTCAGGGGAGGTCTGAGGTTTTTGTTCATGATATGTCAACTGGTCAATGGTGACTATCTTTCCATTATGAGGGAAAAACATCTTGCGGTGGACCGCGGATGGGACAGTAGACATGGCATAGGTGTAGCTACGCTCCAAAAGAATGTTATAGTCAAGAGGGGTGTCAATGACTTCAACTTCAACGCAAATAGTCTTGCCCGCAAGGGTGATAGGACAGTTACGGAATAGGCCAATGGGCTGGGAGGCATGGCCATCCCACGCATAAAGGGTGATTGTGGAAGGGGCCAGCTTAGGAGATCTGATTTTTTTCCAAACCGAAGCAGACATCACACATGTAGATGCCCCCTCATCAATAATACACCGAGCAACGTTGGCATTTTGGATTTTTACTGGGATTTGGAAAGCAACAGAAGCAGGAAGGGGGGGATGGTTTGATTGACAGGCATAAAAAACAATCAATTGGTCATTAGAAAGATCTACAGCACCCATGGCAGATAGTAGAGCCTTCTTTTGAGAAGGACACAACTAGAGGAGTTCCAATGTTGAAATGGTAGCAGGAGATTGTGCCAGATCATCTACTATGCTATATGAATGGGCAGCTCGACCAGAGGTAGCATTTCGGCGTAATGGGCCCTTAGGAATTTTGGTATGAACCTCAGCTTTGGGCGGAGGGATCTGAAAGGGACCATTGAGTGTCGACAGAGGCTCTGTAGGACCTAAAGATGGGGACTCGGGTATAGACGGAGCGGGAGGCATGGAGTACTGATGAGACCGAGTTTTAAGGTTAAGGTCGACAGTGAGAGGTTGGTCAGAATTCATCATGGGAATCTGGTAATAGGAGGAACTAGAAGGGGAAGGTTGAGTGGTTATCGGGACATGAGGTGGTTGAGTAGCCACGAATTCTTGTTGAGGGAAAGGATCCATAAACACGGCGGGTTGAGAAGTAACTGCATTGGGAGGAACAGTAGGGGAGGAATGTTGTCCCCGCACGGTGGCCTGAGACTCCCACATCTGCCACATATATGGTAATAGGGGACAATCATGAGTGTATTGACCATAAAAACTGCAACACGAACAGGGCTTATTGGTGCGAAGAGGCATGTCTGGCTTGGGTTGAGAGCCCTGTGGCTGGTTAGCAGTGTTAGAATCAATACTTGGATGATTAGATCCATGATTACCAGAGGAAGATGGATTTTGATTGCATTTCCTCTTTCTTTGAGAAGGAAAAGGATTAGTCGTGCCCTGTTGCACAAATACTTGCCCTGGAGGGGGTAGTAGTTGTTGTTGCGGGGGTTAAGAAGGCAGGGGAGTGGGAGGTCCAAATGTTGGAGGAGCTGGGACACCAAGCTATGGGTAAGGATAAGAGTTAGGATGGGCAACATTCAGGTAAGCAGGAGGGTGGAAAAAAAGAGGAGGCATGCTGTATCTTGGATACATGCTACCCAAAGGGGGGAAAGTGCTGGAGGTGCTAGCCCCTCCCAGAGGGAAACCATAGCCCATAGGAGGTTGAGCATAGGTATGTGAAAGAGCTCCAACGATACCATCAGCAGAGTGAAATGCCCTTGGGGCGTTAGCACCACCACGTTTGGGGAGGTCACGAAGGACGGTATAAACATAACCAGATTGAGCATAGATAAGGTCATATTTCGAGGCTATTTGGAGGGTGGCTTATTCGGTTTGAGGGAACTGGGATGCAACATCTTTTCCGATGGCAGGTAAGAGAGAGCAAAGTAACAAGTCCATATCAACCTGATCTTCAAAGGTGGGGGCTCGACATAAGCTCCTTCTTCTCTGCCATTCCTGGACATGAGCGAAAAGGCAGGTCGAAGAGGATTGACGGAAAGAAGTAAAGAGTTCTGTACCAGTGTTGTATCAGATAGGGAGCTGGAAATAAGATAAAAAGGCTTGGGAAATGGTCATAAAGGTGGTATGGGAAGAGGCGGCCTGATCAACATACCATTTAGAAGCTTCACCGGTAAGCGTGCATTGGAACAATCTAAGACAGATGGAATCATCAGTAATGGAATTGGATGAACACCACATGTGGAAATATCGGATATGGTTGGAGGGATCTTCACTAGCAAGGCCTTCGAACTTGGGAATGTTGGAGCGGAGCTTGGTTGGCATAGCAGGCCAACTAACATCATGGCGGATAGGATCATTGATCAACTGATTGAAATCGGGGAGACTGAGACCAGCCATATAAGGGAGCAAAGGGACAGTCGAGGTAGTTCCCATAGTGGTTCCACTATAAATGGACCCAGCAATAGAACTGGGGTTGCCGCTAGCGTTAGGCCCTGAACTAGACATGGTGAAGGTAACAGGGGGAGAACCCGAAGAATTAGAAGAAGATTCAGAGTCCAGAATCGAGGGAGGAATAACTCGATGAATATGGGAAGGACTAAGTCGACCAACTGAAAACTGAGGGTGAAGGCCAAGAAGTCTCCGGGATAAACGCCTTGGAGGCGCAATGATGACAGGAAGAAGAAAAAACGACAAAGGCAGGGAGGTGCAAAATCAAGTGAGGTCAATTTCGAAACAAGGGAAAAGAGGTGCAGTGTCAATTGATTTTAAAGTCTTTGCCAGGCGGTGTTAACCAGGCTCTTCTTCACTTAGGGTCATTGTGTGGCATGTGTTAATTTTAATTTTTAAACCCAGACGTTTTGAGAGTAAAAGAAAAAGTGTGCTACGTAACTAAAAATAAATATGCAGAGAATAGTAAATAAGACTGAAATAACAAAAAATTAACAGCTAACAATGCATCGATCTAACCCAAGAAGGTGGGTCTCTCAAAACTAGTCTAAAAGAGGGAAAAAATCTAATCAAAACACGCTAAAAAGAGGCCAATAGATCTAAGGTCGGGAGGGATAGAGATCTAAAGGAGAAATCTGTTGAAAAGTGGTGTAGAAAACAGCAAAGAGGCAGAGGCAAGGTTGCTGCAACAAAGGGGAAAAACAACTAAAGGTAGAAGGGACAAGGAGGTGACCCTAGAGGTAAACCCAAACAAAACTATATGAGGTGATTTGAAAGGGAGAAGAGTTGATCTAGAGGGATCTGAAAATGAGGTATCAGATCTAAAAAGAAGGAGGTTGAAACTCTGAAAATTCAGACGTCTGAAACAGCTAAAAATCTTCCACAAAAATTGGAGGGGAATAAAGCCCTAAGGGGCGATATTCCCACTTAGTTGAGTAAAACATATCAGAAACAGGTCTAAACGAGCAGAGACAGAGGCTGGAAAACCCTGACAGAAGCTTCAAACAAACCCAGAAAAATTGTTGGAACAGTGCAGAAAAAAGTGCAGGTCGCAGGTTCTGACCTATTTTCAGTCCAGGTTGCAGTTTTGGGGTAGAAAAGTGCATCCTCTAGGCCAGGTCGTAGGTTTTTGGCCAATAAGTGCGACCGGAAAATCCGGGTCTCTCAGCGGCAGATTTCAAAAAAAGTTGTCGTATTAGTTGTCGCTGATGTCTGTCACCTGCGCGATAGGGCCAGAAACACACTGAAGTTAAAAATATTAATTTTTGAGGGTTTTAGAGGTGGAAAATACCATAAAAATATGAAAAACAAAAAACTGAAGAGAAACCCTAGGGTCTGAAATAGCTGGATATGCAGGAATATATAAAACGACAGCGATCGCAAAAGAAAACCCGTGTGGAGTCGCCAATTGTTAGTATGAATCTTTCGTCGGAAAAATACCACTTTAGCTACGCATATCAAATAGCCCTAACATCAATTATGGCTGCCAATATCTTTAAATATGCAGTTAGTTGATCCAAATAAAGCTTCAAAAATCCATATCTATGCATAAAAGACATTAAGTAGTGAAAATGAAATGTTGCTCCATGCATCTAATAGATAAGAAAAGAACAATATATTTGAAAGAATTTTTATATTAAAGGGGCACCTAAGAGGAAAACAAGAAAGGTGTTTCCAATTCTCCTCAATGGGATGGGTTCTTGAAAGTCCTCAGCATTTCAGATCTAAAACTTCTCTCTCTTGTTGGTGTAGAAAACCCATACAAACATAGAACTCAAAGGGAGCTCACAAACCAAATGATGGAGAATGTGACAATAATAATGGCTCAAAGTCAGACCAAAAGTATAGATCCAGAGTGATCTAATGCAATGAAAGGTGAAAAATGAATGGGAAAACCCTTCTATTTATAACGAAATATTAGGGTAGCCTAGAACTTGGTGCATGAATAAAATATTATTAACAAACTTCTAGAACCACCTTTTAGGAATATTTTATTATATTTGTTGGAGGGAAAAGGATTTTGACTTGGGTAAAATCCTTTATTTGTAAATAATAAACAAATAAATGGTTTATTTATTATTTTTAAGGAAATGGTGGAAATATAATTAAATAAATAATGATTTATTTAACTATTTATAAATGATTTGGTCAAATTTAACTAGGAATATTATTTAAATAAGGATTAAATAACTTATTCCTAGGAAATAATGAAATAAATAAGGATTTATTTAATTGATTTCCTTGTTTTGGGTTAAATATGACCAAGAATAATAATTAAATTGACGTTTAACTGATTATTCCTTGAGGAAAAATAAACAAATATAGATTTGTTTATTATTTCCTTTTGGGGTTTCCTGTTTAGACCATAAACAACTTAAGAAAGGTGTTTTACTAAGTTATTTCACATAGTGAAAGCAATTTTACTTAGGGTAAAATTGGTCTTACATGGTGTACTTGGGTTCATCTAAGGATAATAGGTTAGATGACCAAAAAATGGTGTAACATATTTCCCCCCAGTGTACAAGTGTTAGGAGAAAATCATATGACCGAAGTACGTTGTAAGAACTCAATCACTAGACATCAAGAGGGAAGTCAGAGAGAGAAATGTAAGGTAGTATAATGTGCTAAAAGGACTAGACCCTGAGGAGACGAGACTTACAGGTGTAACATGTATCTTTTTATGAGATGGTACCTATACTAAAGGCGGCGGGGGAGGCATACCTATGCCCGCCATGACAAAGTACAAAAGAATAGTGTGTCCAGTAAACAAGGAACCGAACTATAAAGAACATGCTGGCATAAGCATGAGCCAGAAAGATAGAATGATGTATCCCACATACATGTTGTGCCTGGGATAATAGCCAGGACTTATACAATAATATCTAAGTACATGAAATACAGATACAACCCAAATGCCCCCTATAAACGGGGAAGGGCTCGCAAAATCTGACTGATACATGAAAATAAAAAAGGTGCTACAAGCGGCTAAGGCCATCATCATCAAATATAGGGAGCTGCATCGAAGGCTGCAATGAAGAGGTCATCTGGGCATGTGGGGGGCTACCTGCAGGGCCACCCCCTCATGAGGGTTGAGACATCTCACACATACCCGGGAATCACCAATAGCGGCTGCTGCATCACTAGACCATCAAGTATACGAATCTCGATCATGCTGAAAGGAGATGGAGAAACAATCAAGTCATAGGGTAATGATAAATCTTGTTTCCTGATCTGAGGAACTGAAAAAGTGGAGAAGCCGGAACCAAGGTACACCACCCTTTAGACCTGTCTTCTAGAGTGAATGAGCTGATGTCGAAAGAAGGAGGTCTGCCGTAGGTGAGGCAAGAAGGGATCCTAAACTAAGGCGCGAGAGAATATAGTAGAGTGACTGACAGACTAACACTAATAATGATGATGAAGTGGGGAAAGAACCAAAGGGGACCATAAAATCATGACTACAAGATGGTATCTCATGACGGAAATCGATACTAACAAGAACAAGTATGGAGGTAAAGCGGTGTCCCAAGGAAAAGTGTTGTAAGTGAGGAAATCCAATTTTGAGGAGAGGTGAAGTGACTCTTTGTGGATAAAATGTGTCCTGGTGAAGTATCGAATCACAAAAACCAAACAAATTTTGGCTATCTAAAAGAAAATAAAACATGTGTTTTGAAAGGGAAATGTTAAGGGTAATATCTCTTAAGATAGAGTGCATTGCGAGGATTAGGAAGGAGGTGGCCTTCAAAGTCCTATAAAAGGTATGACCCCTTACCAAGATCTTTATTGATGATGTAAGGACCTAGCCATAATGAGTCAAAATTCCCATGACCGAGGGCATCGTGGGCCTGGTCATATACTAGAACAAGGTCACCTTCATGAAAGGTGCGAGGGTGTACTTTTCGGTCATACTAAGCTTTGGTGTGCTTTTTGGCTGCTTCAAGAGTTTGCAATGCAACATGATGGTATTCAGAGGTGTGCTCAAGCATGATGAGTCGTTTTTCTAGAGGTTGGGTATCAGGGAGAAGTTCAACGGCCAAGTGAAGGGAAGGAATCTCACACTCGATCGGTAAAGTTGCCACCTCGCCAAAAACAAGGTGGAAAGGAGTGAAATCGGTGGCAGTTTTAACAAAATTTCTATAAGCCCACAAATCAGGGAAGAGCATAAGATGCCAATTGGTTGTGTGCTTATTCACCGTTCGTTGAAGCATGGTATTAATAATTTTGTTGACCACTTCAACTTGGCCATTACCTTGGGGGTAACAGGAGGATGAATATTGGTGCTCAAAACCCAATAGTGAGGATAGCTCATGCCATATCTCATCTTCAAAATGTCGGCCATGGTCAGAGACCAATTGTTTTGGAACCCAAAATCAAGTAATGACGTGGATAAATAAAAAGAGGGTTGCGGTGGCTGCCGTATTATTGAATGTTGACATAGCCTCGGCCCATTTTGTGAAATAGTCAACCGCCACGATGATATATTTGTGGTTACCAGTAGATAGAGGTTGACACTCCATAAAGTTGATGGCCCATTTACAGAAAGGACCAGCTGTAACGACGAGATGGAGGGCAGCAGGAGGAGCTCGTGCCTTAGGGGCGAAATGCTGGCAATTGGAACGTGTTTCACTGCTTCAATGCAATCACTGAAGAGAGAAGGCCAAAAATACCCAACGCGCATGACTTTTTGGGTGGTAGCGAGATTGGATAGGTGGCCACCACAAGCATTTCTATGACAGGCATTGAGGACTTGCTCAGCTTCGGCGTGTGTGAGACAACGACGAAGGACAGTATCTACTCCGCGACGATAAAGGTCGTCACCGATCAGAAGGTAGTGAGGGGCTTGGTGTCGGATACGTCGTCGAGCATCATGATCGAGATGAAGGGTGAAATTTTGGGTTCACAAGTAAGTAAGGATGCCGTACCAAGGGTCATCAGTGGTGATGGTGAATAAATGTTCATCGGGAAGAGCATCATTAATTGGAGTATCCTGCATACCGATAGGTAATTAAGAAATGATTTCAGCGAGGACTAAAATTTTCTTAATTTTTGGGGTGACAAATTCGAGGTCGAATTATTGAAGGATAATGAACCAACGAGCATACTTCCCACTGAGGATGCGTCAAATCAATAGGAAATCCATGGGGTTGGAATTAGTCACAACCTTGGTGGAATGCATGAGGATGTAATGACGCAGTTTTTGGACCAAGAACACGACAGCTAGCGCTAATTTTTCTTCATGTGAGTAGGACACAGGCAGACCAGCAAGGTTCTTACAGACATAATAGATCACATGTTCGATACCGTTATCATCCTCCTGGATAAGGACACCAGCGACCGAATAGGTGGAAGTGGAGATCTACAAGATGAAGTCCCGATCCAAGTCAGGAGGACGGATCAAGGGAGCAGATGTGGGAGCATGTTTGAGGGCATCAAAATACTCTTGAGCATAGGTATCCCAGACAAATGGGGTTTATATCGAAGAATTCTAAGGAACCCATGTGCGGTAGTGGCATAGTCTGGAACGAATCGACAAAGAAAATTAGCTTTACCTTGGAGACTTTGTAGCTGGCATAAGGTATGAGGAATAGGAAGTTCAATAATGGCTTTAACCTTCAAAGGGTCGAGAGTGATACTGGTTTTGGACACTATGAATCCTAGGAGATGACTGGCAGGAACGTAGAAGACACATTTCAATGGGTTAAGGTGGATATTATACTTGCGACATCGAAGGAAAATGGTACGCAGATCATGGAGGTGTTGCGCCCGATGTTTAGAACGCGTAGTAAGGTCGTCTAAATAGGCAAGGATAATATGATCTAAGTCATGGAAACAATAAGACATTTCTCATTGAAAAGTGGCGCCGACGTTTTTAAGGCCAAATGGCATAAATCGGTATGCGAAAGTACCCCACGGACTAATGAATGCGGTTTTAAGTTGATCATCATGACAGATAACGATTTGGTTGTATCTGGAGAATCCATCCATAAAGGATAGAACCTCGTGCCCCACACACTCATCAATGATTTGGTCAATAAATTGTGTGGGGAAGTTGTCTTTGGGACAAGCTTTTTTCAAATCGCGAAAGTTGATGCAGACACAGATGGTGCCTTGTTTTTTGAGAATAGGAACTGGGTTGGACACCCAAGTGGTGCATTCGATGGGATAAATGAAACCAGCCTGCTTGAGCTTATCAATTTCGGTTTTGATGGCTTCACGTATGGAGGGATGAATGGGTCTCAACTTTTGACGGACTGGATTGGCATCATGCCATGTGTTGATATGGTGTTCGACAATGGCTGGATCGAGTTTGGGCATTTCTGAGTAGGACTAGGTGAAAATATCATGGAATTATTTGAAGAGTTTGGTGTAGGTTTCAGTTTCTTTCGCAGTGCATTGGGCGCCCAAGGTGATATTTTCTTTGATTCCTGGTTTGACAGAAATTCCTATTTTGATGGTAGGACAGATATTGGCCATATTATCCTCTTCGAAAGCATCAGGTGCAGGGATGGGGTTTTAAAACCAATCGACCTTATCGGGAATGAAGTATTTAGATTTGAAAATGTATTGGTCATGGGATTGATGTGGAAGGAAGTGTGCACGATGGTGCATATCATCCCACGGAAAATCAGGTTCGGTCATGGCTTCCATAATGTCTTCATCTAAATGGAAGATGGGAAGAGTGGAGGGAAGAGGATCACCTGATGAGGTGGAAATATGAGACTCCTGATTGTGGGGGGAAAGGCTCATAGGCGTGATGTCATGTGGGGTGACAGAGGAGTAAACAGATGGGTGGTCAGGTGAAACATCGGGGGAAGGCGCTAAGGGGTCGCTCGCTGAGGATCGCAGTGATGATGAGAGGTAAGAAATGGTGGCTGAAGATTCGGTCATTTCAAGATTAGGATGGAAAATGCTAATTGGGGTAGACAGGTCATCTGGTGGTAATGAAGGAGGTGTATGGTCAAGTGTGGCTTTGAATTGGCGGTATGCGTCTAAAGAGGAACGATACTCGTCAAGGCGGGGGCAGAGGTGGGTATAATGGCCATGGAAATCGCACAAAGAACAAGGGTGATTGGTGTGAAAGTTTTTAAGTTTCGGGATTGAATCAGGTATAGTGACATAGACCTCAGGGATATCAGATTTTGGAAATGTTTCATTGACCATGGTCTTGAGATGCGGTAACCCAGGACATGTATGGGTGGCATGACCAATAACATCGCACAAGGCACATTGGATAGCGTGCTTTGGCAGCCGAGGGGTTGCAGGGTGCAACGGGGTAGCCTTGTCATTGGATGCCCCCTTGCGAGTTTTTCCTTTCTTTTCCAGATCTGTCACAATAGGAGAAGGGTTCTGTTGAGGTGTTGGGGGATCTATAGCAACAGAAGAAGCTAAGGGGCGCAATTGAACTGGTTTCAAAGCAAGGTAAGGTTTGGGGTGACCAGGCAGGGTAGTGGTTGGAGGGTTAAGGTACCAAACGGGTATACCCAAGGTCAAATTGGGGAGGGATAGGGTGGCCAAGATAGGGACCGAATAAACTCCAGGGGGGGGAGCAAGGAAAGGTATCTGATTAGCGGGAAAATGGCCAGGAGGAATGGTGCCAAGGTGGTTGATATTGGGTGGAGTCGACCCACGAGGGTATAGAGGCCCGTGCGGACTATTTGTAGAAGAAGATTCAGAAGGAAGAAGGCTAGCTAGCGAGGGTGAAGGGCTAGGATCTGGCTGGGTTGGGTGAGGTTGAGGTTTCTGAATAGCCAAAGTAGGCTGCTTAAGATCAGCCTAAGATGATTGCATCATGCAAACATTCGCCAAGCTAGGATCAGAGACAGGAGGAGGGGGAGGACCCAGGAAGGTTCCAAGCAAGGAGGAGTCTTTGTAGATGTCGAGTGAAACACTGGTCAAAGAATCAATGGTTTTATTATTGGTGACATAAGAGATGGTGGACTCAGGGGAGGTCTGAGTGTTTGGTTCATGATATGTCAATTGGTCGATGGTGACAATCTTTCCATTATGAGGGAAAACAATCTTGTGGTGGACCACAGATGGGACAGCAGACATGGCATAGGTGTAGCTATGCCCCAAAATAATGTTATAGTCAAGAGGGGCATCGATGACTTCAACGTCAATGCAAAAAGTCTTGCCCGCAAGGGTGATAGGACAGTTACGGAATAGGCCAATGGGCTGGGAGGCATGGCCATCCCATGCACGAGGGGTGATTGTGGAAGGGGCTAGCTCAGGAGATCCGAGTTTTTTTCCAAACCGAAGCAGACATCACATAGGTAGATGCCCCTTCATCAATAATACACCGAGCGATGTTGCCATTTCGGATTTTGACTGCGATTTGGAAAGCAACAGAAGCAGGAAGGGGGGGATGGTCTAACTGACGCGCATAAAAAACAATCAATTGGTCATCAGCAGGATCTACAGTACCCATGGCAGATAGTAAAGCCTTCTTTTGAGAAGGACACGACTAGAGGAGTTCCAGTGTTGAAATGGCAGCAGGAGATTGTGCCAGATCATCTACTATGCTATATGAATGGGCAACTCGACCAAAGGTCGCATGTCAGTGTAATGGGCCCTTAGGAATTTTGGTATGAACCTCAGCTTTGGGTGGAGTGATCTGCAAGGGAACATTAGGTGTCAACAGAGGCTCTGTAGGACCTGAAGATGAGGACTCAGGGATAGACGGAGCGGGAGGCGTGGAGTACTGACAAGACCGAGTTTGAAGGTTAAGGTCGACGGTGAGAGGTTGGTCAGAATTCATCATGAGAATATGGTAATTGGAGGAACCAGAAGGGGAAGGTTGAGTGGGTACCGGGGCATGAGGTGGTTGAGTAGCCATGAATCCTTGTTGAGGGAAAGGATTAGTAAACACGGTGGGTTGAGAAGGAACGGTATTGGGAGGAACAGTAGGGGAGGAATCTTGTCCCCGCATGGTGCCCTGAGACTCCCACATCTACCACATCTGTGGTAATAGGCAAAAATTGTGAGTGTAATGACCATAAACACCGCAACATGAACAGGGCTTATTGGTGCGAAGAGGCCTGTCCAGCTTGGGCTGAGAGCCCTGTGCTGGTTGGCAGTGTTAGAATCAGGACTTGGAGGATTGGATCCATGATTACCAGGGGCAGATGGATTTTGATTGCCTTTCCTCTTTCTTTGAGAAGTAAGAGGATTAGTCGCGCCCTGCTGCGCAAATACTTGCCCTCGAGGGGGAAGTAGTTGTTGTTTCGGGGGTTCAGAAGGTAGGGGAGTGGGAGGTCCAAATGCTGGAGGAGATGGGACACTAGGCTGTGGGTAAGGATAAGGGTTAGGATGGGCAACATTGAGGTAAGCAGGAGGGCGGGCAAAAGGAGGAGGCATGCAGTATCCTGGATACATGCTACCCGGAGGGGGGAAAGTGCTGGAGGTGTTGGCCCCTCCCGGAGGGAAACCATAGCCCATAGGAGGTTGAGCATAGGTATGTGAAAGAGCTCCAACGATACCGTCGGCAAAGTGAGATGCCCCCGGGGCGTAAACGCCACCGGGTTTGGGGAGGTTAGGAAGGATGGCATAAACATAACCAGATTGAGCATAGATAAGGTCATATTTCAAGGCTATTTGGACGGCGGCTTCTTCGGTTTGAGGGAACTGGGATGCGAAATATTTACCGATGGCGGGTAAGAGAGAGAAAAGGAACCAATCCATATAAACCCGATCTTCAAAGGTTGGGGTTCGACATAAGCTTCTTCTTCTCTGCCATTTCTGGACATGAGCGGAAAGGCGAGTCAAAGAGGATTGACGGAAATAAGTCAAGAGTTCTGTACAAGTGTCGTATCGGAGAGGGAGCTGGCAATAAGATAAAAAGGCTTGGGCAATGGTCACAAAGGTGGTATGGGAAGAGGCGGCCTGATCAACATACCATTTAGAAGCTTCGCCGGTAAGCGTGCATTGGAACAATCTAAGATGGATGGAATCATCAGTAATGGAATTGGATGAACACCACATGTGGAAAGATCAGATATGATTGGAGGGATCTTCACTAGCAAGGCCTTCGAACTTGGGAATTTTGGAGGGGAGCTTGGTTGGCATAGCAGGCCAACTTACATTGTGGCAGATAGGATCGTTGATTAACTGATTGAAATCTGGGAGACTAAGACCGGCCATATAACGAAGCAAAGGGACAGTCGAGGTAGTTCCCATAGTGGTTCCACTAGAAACAGACCCAACAGTAGAACTAGGGTTGCCGCTAGCATTAGGCCCTGAACTAGACATTGTGAAGGTAACAGGGGGAGAACCAGAAGTAGGGGGAGAACCCGAAGAATCAGAAGAAGAGTCGGAGTGCGGACTCGAAGGAGGACTAACTCGACGATGACGGGAAGGAGTAAGTCGACCAATCGAAAACTGAGGGTAAAGGCCAAGAAGTCTCCGGGACAAATGCCTTGGAGGCGCAATGATGATAGGAAGAAGAAAAACCGACAGAGAGGTGCAAAATCAAGTGAAGTCAATGTCGAAAAAAGGGCAGAGAGGTGCAGTGTCAATTGATTTTAAAGTCTTTGCCAGGCGGTGTTAACCAGGCTCTTCTTCACTTAGGGTTAGTGTGTGGCATGTATTAATTTTAATTTTATAAACCCAGACGTTTTGAGAGTAAAAGAAAAAGTGTGTTGCGTAACTAAAAATAAATTTGCAGAGAACAGTAAATAAGACTGAAATAACAGAAAATTAACAGCTAACAATGCATCGATCTAACCCAAGAAGTCGGGTCTCTCAAAACTAGTCTAAAAGAGGGAAAAAATCTAATCAAAACACGCTAACAAGAGGTCAATAGATCTAAGGTCGAGAGGGACAGGGATTTAAAGGAGAAATCTGCTGAAAAATGGTGCATAAAACAACAAAGAGGCAGAGGCAAGGTTGCTGCAACAAAGGGGAAAATCAACTAAAGGTAGAAGGGACAAGGAGGTGACCCTAGAGGTAAACCCAAAAAAAACTATATGAGGTGATTTGAAAGGGAGAAGAGCTGATCTAGAGGGATCTGAAAATGAGGTATCAGATGAAAAGAAGGAGGCTGAAACTATGAAAATTCAGACGTCTGAAACAGCTAAAACTCTTCCACAAAAGGTGGAGGGGACTAAAGCCCTAGGGGGCAAGATTCCCACTTATTTGAGTAAAATAGATCAGAAACAGGTCTAAACAGGCGAAGACAGAGGCTGAAAAACCCTGACAGAAGCTTCAGACAAACCCAGAAAAATTGTTGGAAGAGTGCAGAAAAAAGTGTAGGTCGCAGGTTCTGACTTATTTTCAGTCCAGGTTGCAGTTTTGGGGCAGAAAAGTGCATCCTCTAGGCCAAGTCGCAGGTTTTGGGCCGATAAGTGCGACTTGCAGATCCAGGTCTCTCGGTGGCAGATTTCAGAAAAAGTTGTCGTCTTAGCTGCGGCTAATGTTGGTCACCTGCGCAATAGGGCCAGAAACACACGGAAGTTAAAATTATTAATGTTTGAGGGTTTTAGAGGTGGAAAACACCATAAAAATAGGAAAAACAAAAAACTAAAGAGAAACCCTAGGGTCTGAAATAGCTGGATATGCAGGAATATATAAAACGACAGCGATTGCAAAAGAAAACCCATGTGGAGTCGCCAATTGTTAGTATGAATATTTCATCGGAAATATACCGCTTTAGCTACGCATAAAAAATAGCCCTAACATCAATTATGGCTACCAATATCTTTAAATCTACAGTTAGTTGATCCAATTAAAGCTCCACAAATCTAGTTCTATGCATAAAAGACATTAAGCAGCAAAAATAAAATGTTGCTCCATGCATCCAATAGATAAGACAAGAACAATATATTTGAAAGAATTTTTATATTAAAGGGGCACCTGAGAGGAAAACAAGAAAGGTGTTTCCAATTCTCCTCAATGGGATGGGTTCTTGAAAGTGCTCAGCGTTTCATATCTAAAACTTCTCTCTCTTGTTGGTGTAGAAAACCCAGACAAACATAGAACTCAAAGGGAGTTCAGAAATCAAATGATGGAGAATGTGATAATGATAATGTCTCAAAGTTTTACCAAAAGTATAGATCAAGAGTGATCTAATGCAATGAAAGGTGACAAATGAGTGGGAAAACCGTTCTATTTATAACGAAATACTAGGGTAGCCTAGAACTTGGTGCATGAATAAAATATTATTAACCAACTTCTAGAACCACCTTTTAGGAATATTTTATTATATTTGTTGGAGGGAAAAGGATTTTTACTTGGGTAAAATCCTTTATTTGTAAATAATAAATAAATAAATGATTTATTTATTATTTTTAAGGAAATGGAGGAAATATAATTAATTAAATAAATAATGATTTATTTACTTAATTATAAATGATTTGGTCAAATTTAACTAGGAATATTATTTAAATAAGGATTAAATAACTTATTCCTAGGAGATAATCAAGTAAATAAGGATTTATTTAATTGATTTCCTTGTTTTGGGTTAAATATGACCAGGAATAATAATTAAATTTATGTTTAAATGATTATTCCTTGAGGAAATATAAAAAAATATAGTTTTGTTTATTATTTCCTTTTGGGGTTTCCTGTTTAGACCATAAACAACTTAATAAAGGTGTTTTACTAAGTTATTTCACATAGTGAAAGAAATTTTGCTTAGGGTAAAATTGGTCTTACATGGTGTACTTGGGTTCATTTAATGATAATAGGTTAGATGACCAAAAAAGGTGTAACAAGAATGAAAGTGAAGAAATAAGATTCCAAGACAAATGGCACACAGAGACAGTTAAGGAAGGAAAGGTATGAGAGAGAGTTAGCTGAGATAAGAGAACAATTTTACAAATTAAAAATGATGATAGAGGAAGACCAGAGGTGTGGTTTTCTTGTAAGAAGAATGATAAAGTGGCATAAACTACAGATGAAGAAAAAGTAAATGATAAATGCTCGACTGAAAGAAAAATTATTCAGAATGAATGAGTATTTGGAGAAAGACTTTAAGACTGAAAATTCAAGTGAGAACAAGAGGTCGAATGGCTTTAAATCTGATAAATTTTGTATGTTTGCCGGAAGAACATGTGGAGAAGGAAAAACTATTGATATTGTCATAAAGGAAGAAAATGGGATAGCCAGATCTTTTTAAAATGTCCATACATAGTTGGAGAAAAGTTTTACTTTTCAACATATTGGAAGCAGAGGAAATTTAACTTATGATGATGGCAAAAAGATGGAAATTAGGAAATCAAATGAAAAGCTTGAGGGGATTGAAGAGAAGACCATTGAAGAATTTTTGAATTGTATAGAGGACTTGGAATAGTAGGAGGATTTGGTGATTAAATCATCAAATGAGACCATAAGGTCTTATGGTTTTGAAACTAACAAGTTGTGCGTGAATGCAGGTATTGAAGAAGACAATTCATATGATGAAACTGTATTAAGTGAAGCTAAAAGTTTCCAAGAGAAATATGATGATGATTATATTTCAAATGAAGATCAAATTGAATTATTGCAACAAAGGAGTTCATAAATTCCTTGTTTTGTGAAAAGAATTGTTTCAATGGAAATATGACAGTTATGTCTGATGGTGAGAAATTTGTTATTGATAATGACAATGAGAAATTGATTTTGTTAAATGGCCAAAAGAATAGTGATGGACAGATAACTAAACCTATTGCAGAGATGGAAGATCAGAATTCTATTCTGATGAAAGATGAAGAGATAGTGTCACTAGGAAACTTGATTTATGACAAAGAAGAAAATGGTGAAGATTGTATAAATATTTTTTCAGATGAGATGATAGATTTGTGGCATGAGTTAAGTATTCTAGAGAAGAGGCTAGAAACACAGAGGATAAGTGTTCAGGTTGTAAAGTCAGAGCTGAATGAGAATGAAAAAGTTCATTTTTATGAACCAAAGCAAAGAGACATCCTTGAAATGGATGATGTGGAAGAAAGATTAGATGACAGTCTTGAGAATTATTTGAAGAATTGGAATCAACATACTGATGTGTTGATAAAGGAGGAAATGTTAGAGCAACATATTGAAATTTTTTTGGAGGAAGAGGAGAGACAAAGGTCTTATGATTTTGATGATTTTTTTATGATTGCAGGTACTAATGAAAAGACTAAAGAATGTTTGGTCCAGGAGAAAAAATTAAAGAAAAGAAAAGAAGATGACAGTAAGTGGAAAATTAAATACCAGTACAAGAAATTGTTGAAGACAGAAAACAAAGAAATTGTCATTAGTGGCAATCAGGAGGAAGTTATCAGTTGCAGAAAACAAGAGGGTAAGGATGATAGGGTGGCAGCAAGAATAGAAATTCAGAAATCAAGAAGTCGAAGTACTCAGCAGTCAGAAGATATATTAGAAAAATAAATTTAATTGATAAAAAGGCTAATGGTGAAAGTGTCTTAGAATAAGACAACAGCAGGAAAGTAAAGAAGTAGCAGCAACAAGAGAAAGAAAATAGTAGAATGTGAAAGTATAGCAAGTGGGAAGATGAAAAATAATGTATGGAAACCTGGAAAAGTTTAGTTGAAGAATGATGAAGACAATGTAGCTTATGGACAACAGTAAAACAGAGTATGGGATCCAGGAAGATAAATATTAAAACCACATGATCAGGAGATCAAGATTATTTTTAACCTTGGGAGTCTGATGCGGGAGCATTAGGCTCAAGAAAATCCTTTGTAATTTAATAGACATAGGGGTCTTGTGATTTTAAAATAATATTTCTTTCTTATGTAATTATTAATGTTTTTGAGTGATTTTTAATGAGAGATATTAAGTATTGTGAGGAATTTGTAAATGTTCCCGAATAATTGGAGAACATGAGAGAATTAGGATAGTTTAGATTCCATAGGGAATGAGAGATTGAGAATTGATTGTAAATCTTAAGTTAGAGTTAGTTTCATGATTTTATGGGATTAAAGAGGATCCTTAGTGATAAAGGATAGATTTTAGGACTTTGAGGATTTTGAGGAATTTTTTTAGATGATGGAGGATCTAAAACTAAATTAGTTCATATTATTCTATATAAAAATAATGAGCCTCAAAGGCAAAAGACAACAGACAGTAGTAGTAGAAAGAGGATTGAGTAGGTTTTGGAAAAAACAGAGGTTTGTTGTCAACCTACGAGTAGTAGGAGAAAAGGGCCATTGATTTGAAGATCGGGCCAGAGACAAGAGTTCTTTTGTAATTTGATTACATATGTATATACGAAGGAATTTTTTTCTGTATTATGTGTGCATTGATTGATTTAATTATGTGTGAGAAATGCTTTGAATTTCCATGAGAAGGTGTGTGATAAAACTCTGTATAGGGTTTGAATGGTGTTCTGTATACCATTGAACAGCTTGATGGGAATATCGAGATAGGGTTACAAGTGTGAATTGAGCCTAGGTGCATAAGAAGGTTGTATACACATCTGAGAAGACGTATGAGTTGATGTGTGTTATCGATCACTGAAAGGATCGATCACACAACAGAGGAACTGAATTTAAATTCAGTATTAGGATACATTTGGATACATGTATTAGAAATCTATTTGATCAAGCAATGAATATAGATCAGGACTGGAACAAAGAGGAGCAAAGGAGAGATTTTGGAAACCTACAAAGGGGGTTTCACACAGTTTTTAAATAAGAAGTGATGAACCTGTCTGAAGAAGAAACTGTAATTAATAGCACAACGGACTAGAGGAAGTGGAATTGCGAAGAATATGAATTTCATTTGTGTGGAGTGACAAGCGGAAGGGTTATGTAATCGAATGGAATAATTTTATCATGGAGAGTGCACAAAATTTGAAGCAGAACCATGAATCAGGATGGAGTATGAAACCATGACTACGTGGCTACAGTGAAGGCGGTTTCGAGAAACCGTAAATGGGTTTTGTGTAGCGCTAACGTGGGAAGTGGTAATTCCTAAATCAAACGCGATAGCATTCAGGCATTGACACGTGGCATTGGCGAAATTCCAAAACTGGAGATTTCCCATTGAGTTGGTCATTAAAGTTCGAAGGTTATTGGAATGTGATATCTATTGGATATACGCATAAATTGGTTTTGGAGCGTGACGAAAGATCAACCATCGGATCTATTCTGCGGTCAATGAAAGATACCTCTAGAATATGTGTGGGACCCAACATATATGCATTGGTTTATGTTTAACCAAATTCAAAGTCACGAATCATTGTAATGCGGGTAATTTATATGGTTGGAACATGAATTATGGAAAGGCGAATTTATTAAGCTATGGGCCATCATATTTGGGTTATAATGCAAATTCATGCCTTTGTATGAAATGAATTTTAGGTGAATGCTCACCATATTTGATGGTTGGTAAATGTGGCTCAAAAGATTATTTCAATATTTATCTTCGATAATTTTTGAACCCAAGTCGAGGATTTAAGTCAAATGACAACTTAAGTGTTGGCCCAAAGATTTGCTTTGGGTTTTTAGCCAAAGTTTGAAGTCGCATATGTAGATTTATATTTTGGTGGAATTCCAAAACCGGGGATTTTGCGTTGAGTTGGTCGTTAAAGTTCGAAGGTTATTGGAATGCGATATCCGTTGGATATACACATAAATTGGTTTTGGGGCGTGACAAAAGATCAACCGTCAGATCTATTTGGCGGTTAATGAAAGTTATGTCTAGAATATGTGTGGGGCCCAACATATATGCGTTGGTTTATGTTTAAACAAAGTCAATTTTACGAATCATTATAAGGCAGGTAATTTATATGGTTGGAACATGAATTATGGAAAGGCGAGTTTATTAAGCTGTGGGCCATGATTCATATTTGGGTTTTAATGCAAAGTCAAGCCTTTGTATGAAATGAATGTTAGGTGATCGCTCACCATATTTGATGGTTGGTAAATGTGGCTCAAAAAGTTATTTCAATATTTATCTTTGGTAGTTTTTTAACCAAAGTTGAGGAGTTAAGTCAAATGAAAACTTAAGTGTTGGCCCAAAGATTTTCTTTGGGGTTTTAACCAAAGTTTGAAGTCGCATATGAAGATTTATATTTTGGGTTTTAATTTCAATTCGAATATAAAATCGAATATTCATGAAGTGGGTTATATAATATGGTTTTAACCATAGGTTTTGAAAAGGTAGCTTCCGCACTAGAAATTGCCCAAGAGTGATAATTATTTGGTTGATAAATGAACCATGCATTTTTATATGCATCTACAGGTGAGAATGTAGTTTTTTCATCCTTTGGCTGCATCAAAAAGACCTATCATGTTGCTACCCTCTCCTTTTACATATCCCATGCCAAAGTCATATGCTAGGATGCTGCTATCTTTCCTCTGCTACTCCTCCTATAGCAGCTCATGCTCAAGTAAAGGTTGAATTTTTTGTAGATTAGCCTTCCATAAGAAGCTATCACCCATCCAAAACCTTCTGAGTTTGGTCAATGTATGCATGAGTTTCCACCATCGTCTACCATCTGTGGAAAATTCCTCCCCGTGTGGAAGTATCTTCTGGTTCTCCAAAACCATGGAGCGGTCTCCTTGCACCATGATGGTGCCACCATACATCACTAAAACATCTTCTATCAATGCAAGATGTTTGGTGAGAGTTGGTAATACTGATATGGGGAGAATGTCTCCCTCCTCCTTGAGCCTACCTAAGACTCTCTGCATAATTTCAAGTCCTCCCAAGGTCCTCACCCCTCTTGGATCTATGAGTGCTGCAACCTATTGTGAGATATTCCCCATCAACTCCTGGTTAGGTTATCTCCCTGGTGGAATGCCTCTGAATAGTGATTTGTCATGGGCCAAGGTCATCTACATAACTAATTGGAATATTAGGTCCTTGCTTCCACTGCACAAATCCAACTCTGTTTTATTGTGTGGAAACTGTCTGAGAGGGATAAGTGTGCATTCCCCTAATCATCTAATTCTTATCAATATTTTTATATGTCCACTCCATCTGTAAAGTCTCCCAATATGTGGTGACCTTCCCCAAAGTAATCAACCACTACACACCCAATATCACATTGGTGTCAGGGATGTCAAGCACAAATAAGTGATTAGTAAACGTATATGTCCCCATGGTGACAGATAAGGCTGGAACATAACGCATGCATTGCATGGTTCTAGCTCCTGGGACCAAAGCTAAAAATCCCTCAAAGTCATCAGTTGGTATTGCCATCCTTTGCACTAAGTGGGAATCAATAAAGTTGTGGGAAGCCCCATTTTCAATCAACACTGATACCCTCTGATCTTGAATGGAACCTCGAACTCTCAAAGTAAAGTACTTGGGTACTCCCCACAAAGATGCAAGCACCCCTCCAATTGGAGAAAATGCTCAATTCCCACCTCCTGGTGGTGGTGGATCCTCTCCTGTTATCCCAGCATTATGACCTCCTTATGGTTCCTCTTCTTCCTCCTCTTCATATTCAGAAAATATCTCTATATAGTGTGCCTTCCCTGCTGTACATCTATGTTCAGGTGCCCATGATTCTTGGCATGTGAAGAAAAGCTTCCTTCTCCTCAAGTCTATTTGGACATCATCACTAAGAGGTTATTTTTTTTGGCTCTCCTCTAAAGGAGAAGCCTTCACATCTTTTCCCTTTGATGGAAAAGTGGGCTTTTGCTGAAATGGTGCCTTTGCCCTTGGCAAAGCATCTTGTAGATCTATAGCCCTTTCAAAAAAATCTTGAAGGGTAGTCGATTTTGTTGATTTAACCAACCCATGTAGACACTCTGCTATCCCGTCAGTAAACATATATACCCTCTGAGCTGCAGATAAATTAGGAACCATAACATAAAGTTTCAGAAATTCAGAAATGTATGTTTCTGGATTACCTAAATATTTGAGCTTAGCTAGCTTAATAAAAGGTGCCTCCAGGTCTCTTCGATAAAAATGCTCCACCAACCTCTTGCTGAACTCTGAATATGCAGTAAAATTGGCATGCACCAATGTATAAAGACCATGAAACCACCAATCATGTGCCTCACCCTCAAGGTGCAGCATTGGTATTTTGATGGCTTCCATCTTCGGTACTTGGTTCAGCTGTAAGTAGATGTCTAGATTTTCTACCTAAGATTTGGCTGTGAATTTGGATGACCCATCAAAAGCAGGTAAGAAGAATATACCCATAGTCTGGTGAAGATCATTATTTTGTATGAATCCTCCACCTCTATTTTTATGGCAGGGTCTCCTATTGTCCTTGATCTGACAAAACTCTTGAAATCTCAAATGATATTTGAATCTATGATATTGAGACTCATACTTAAGAAAATAATATTCTAGAGTTTCTTGTTCTTGAAACACTCCATTTCCCACTGCTAAGAATGTAGGCATAGTGGAGCGTTGGGAAAAATACTGCTTCATTGTTTGATCATGCCAATGATGTGAGATGCAAGAGAATTCTTCATGTAGAAACCCTTTAGGGATCCTTTGTGTCTATCCATCCTCATCTCCTTGATTTCTCTTGAAATATCTTGCATGGTTTGTAGAAGAAGATTGGGAAACTCCATGGATCATGACCAGATGATATCATATTGATAATGGAGACATTCGGAGGTGAGAGTGGAAAAATTGAAAGAAGAGACAAGTCTTTGAATAGAACCAGCTAATCTTCTCATAGGGGGTAGTGGTATGCCCAACATATGGAATTTTTCCTATTTAATAATAATAGGAAAAGAAAGATAATTGATCAGCAGTCACTATTTTCCATGGATGAGGAAAGCAGAGGACATGGAAAAGTGTGGAGACAATGCAAACCATGGCATGAGTCGAACTGCATCCAAGAGGGAGTTTATAATTCAAGTTTGCATCTACCACCTCAAATTATAAATATACCGTCTTTCCATCCAATAGGATGGGAAAATATTTGAGATTACCATACTGCCGAGAGCTTATACTGCTGAAATATTCCAAAGTGTTCGCGAATTCTCTCAATGGAGGATAGCTGACGGATTTACAACAAGTGATAGACATTATGTAGGTCGAAGCGCCTTCATAAAAAATAATCCTATGAATGGTTTCCCCCATCATGGTAACCTGAATCAGAAAAGATACTGGATATGGGAGGCAAGGAACAAAGTTCTCAAGATTGAAAGTAATGATATTGGAATCTACTGAGTCAATCCTTTCAATAGCAGACAGTAGCGCCTTCTGTTGTGATGGACAAGACTGAAGGATCTCCAAAGCCGACATCGCCTAAGGCACTTGAGCTATATCCTCTACAATATTGTATTTTTGTTCAACTCTCACATTCGGATTGAAGAGAGATTTTTGAATAGTACCTTTTGGGGGTGGTCGGACGATGGGTTCACTACTAGGTCTCTCGATCTGAAGAGAACCAAAAATAGGAAGCATGGAAGAGCAAGGGTGATTTGTGACTTCCAATTCCATAGGATATTTGGATGGATTGGGATAGTATTTCAATATCGTGGTAATAGAGATAGGTTCTATGCCATCCATTAAAACTTGAGAGTCTCTATATAATTGGGGTTGATGTACCATTTGCATCTACTAAGAAGGGAAAGGATCTTTAAAGACAGTAAGAGTCCTGGAGGTTCCTTTTAGAAGACAGGAAAATTCGGCATGTGAAGGAAAATCCTTGGTGTAATGATCATCATCACATATTAGAAAATGATATTTGGCTTGCATCTTGAAGAATTGTCAGCAGATGAATTTTTCGAATGTTGTTTAGGGTTATCAGATTTGGATTTATGTTTTCCCTTTCTCTTACCTTTCAAGGATTTTTATGCTCCTGCATATTGGACAAAATTTACCTTGGAGTTTTTACCGAGATTCTTTTGGTTACTAGAAGGAGTGGAGGGTGTAGCAGCAGTAGTGGACTTAGACTTCAAGGAAGCTTTGAGTGCACTACTATCAGCATGGAACACTTCCCAAATAATGCCATCAATCGTGTTAGGGTCCTATAAATCATAGGATCTTGAGGTGATTGATTATTTTATATTTGAAATTTCATATTTTATATGAATTTAAATATTCAAATTATTTCCAAAAAATATGAAAAATAAAAAGAAAAATAAAGAGGGTATGTCGAAAAAAGAAATAAAAAAGACAAAGGACAAGAGAAAAAAGTTGAAAAGAATGAAAGAAAAGAAAATAAAACCCCACAAAAGAATAACACTGAAAGTGCTACAAGTCAAAATTACACTATTGATAAGTTAGTTTTTTCAATTCATACAGTCCAATCATGACTGAAAAAGTTTGAATTTCTGTTGAATAGGATAGTGAATAAAAATTTACCAAACAGTTTAATCTTGGTAAATCAATAGCTAGGTAGAAATGAAATTGATTCAATAGTGTGTTCTGAATCAATAGGTGAAATATGGGTAAAGTAGGATAAAGTTTCATGAAAATTTGATATGGGTCTGCTAGTTTAAATGCACCTTGCAAAAGAAAACATGAAAATTGTTAGTTTAGAAGAAAAGGGTATGTAGAAAGAGAAAGGCGACTTTGGAAAAGGCATGAAATTTTATCCTAAGTTAAATTGCAAAGAAATCTTATGTGATGGAAAAGGGAAAGGGATAAGAGTGTTATCCTAAAGTTCAAAGGTTCAACCACTAAAAGTGTATTTAATATTTTTGTATCATTTCTCTAGGTTTTTCACCCATTCATATCATCCCGTTCATATTTTATTTCATTACCCAACCCCACCATTCATCATATCACATCATAATTAAACCCTCACCACCTTTCTCAACGTCCTATTCCATATTTGTAAATCCAACGACCATTATTCATTTTTGGCAACACCTCATCATCCAGACTTTACTGTTGGCGGGGGGGGGGGAGTCTAAAATAGGTGGTATTAGCACCCAAACCCATCGCGACGTGGTAGGTGTTGGTGAGTTCACACTGCCCCTCACTACAACAACTTATCATGTGCTACCCCCTATGATAGTGGTATCCTCCACATCAAAAACCATCCCCATGACCGTTATACATCTACCTATAGCGTTGTTCCACCTCATCCACTTGTTTCTCCCTCCAATCACCTCCACTCCCACTCAAATAAAATCGTTAAGAAATTAATTTACTTAACAGTTAATCAATAGACCTGCGCCATGAAAAATGGAAACCCAAGGAGATTATAAATTTCCTTCTCCCCCCTATTTGAGAACTTTAACTTGCTCTCTTAATATTGTTTCTACTACATGTTTCCATTTCAAATTGTTACAGGTCCAAGAAAAGCCAGGAAATATATCAACTACTTACAGATCACAGTAATTTTCTCCATTCTTATGCTTTTTCCTTTCTAATCTCCTCTCAGTTCCCTGCATACCTACAGAATTATCAAATTGATAATTTTTTCAGCATGAACCATTCATGCCTTCCCAAAAATAAAGGTCAAGAACCCTTTAACCCCATAGTTCACCCTCTTGTAGACCTCAACCATATCAGTCTTGTAGAAAAAGACTTCAAAATCCGTGAGACATTGTGAATTTTATATATTTTATTTTTACTACTGGTTAGATGACAACTTAATTGATGAAGTTGATGACATTGGGTTGTGGGACACCAATTTATCTTACTATATTTTCCCTAAAAAACACAGTGTCCCTGAGTTCATCATAAAGTGTCATGCATGTTATGTCCCTAATCAAAGAGCTATAATTTCCCCTAATGGTGAAGTATTTTTCATATTCAATACCCAATCCATTATCCAAATGATGCAAGGACCCTCAGCAGAAAAAAAAACACCTTTTTCCTGTGAAACCCTCATAGAGCTGTACCAAAAACTAGATTTTGATAAGAGAGCCAAAACACTTGAATCGTTCTTGACTAAAAATACCCCTTTACCCAAGAAAAACCCTTCATATTCCTCATCCATATTCCCTAATAGAACAAAGAATATAGTCACTGTTATTTCATATCTTCTTGGTTATTACCCAGACCAGTGGGTAGATGAAGAAATTGTAGGTTTCCTGTCTATTCTGTCCACAGATTCCAAGGCCTCTGTTATGTTTAACTTCAGACAATTCCTAACAGACAACATCCATTACCAATTTGTGAAATCCATACAGAGGAGGTTTTTAAATATACTTATGTAATTGTTTACATGTTTTTATATTTTAAGGCAGAAAGGTTTCAATTTTCCATGAAGAAGATGGATTATGATGCACACCATCAGTCTGTCATCTTCTGGACCACTCTATTGATGAAGGAACAAGAAGAGTACAACTACAAATAGTTCACTGAGTTGTTTTTACATTCATCCATGAGTATTATAAGTAGCACAACTGAGCCTAGAATAAGTGAAGATATCAAGAGGATTATCCAGCTTTCAGATCAAGATAGAACAGGGGACTAGTAATTATACTAGAATTATAGAGAGTTGAGGGTTTATGGATTTGAATTACCTCCCTAAAAATTTCCAAAATTACTCCCAATAAGGATATTTTCCTTGGAGTATATTAGAAATATGCTAAATGCCTATGAGGTGCATTTTGTTTCAATAAAGAAGAAGTCACAATTCAAGATCAAGTCTGAAATTGGACCATTCATATGCAATATTAGGGCAGCAGGAGAGGAAGTTGTTAAAATATTGAAAAAGATGAAATTCACTCACAACTTTACCTGGTCTTATGATCAATTTGGGATCATTTCTAAAATGAGGGTGGAAAACAAGTTTACACCTTACATTCACACTCACAGGCTAGAAATAGAACAATTTATGAATCAGACGGAATGGGAAAAGAACACTTTGTGGGAGGTCGACAAGCAAGAAATATCAACTTAAGGATTACAAACCCCTATGCCACAAAAACAAAATACAAAGAGGTTAAGAAAGAAGCAACAGGGAAGAGGCAAAGGGAATATTAGTCACCTTCAATTAATGAAACATCCAATAAAGAATTCAAAATGACATATAGAAAAAGAGCCAGGATCCATATGGATATTGACTCAGGTCAAAGAAGAAGAGTAGGAAACAATTATCAACATCATAAACACTCTAGGATCTTCTCTAGTAGGTGGTCAACCCATCTCTTCCCCTACTGCTTCAACTACTCTACCAAATTAGCAACAAGCTCTTTAGATATCCACATCTAGTGCTGCTACAGGAGAAAAGGAGAAGACAATTTTTGATACCTTTAGGGTAATCAAACTAAGGAATTAAATTTTGAAGAATAACACATACACCCAGTTCTGGAAGCAAACTTCCAGCTCTTATAGAAAACTACTATCATCTTTTGACTTAGTAAAGGGGAAAATGTACATGGCATTCCTGGAAGCTCAAATTTCAAAGCCCAAGATAGCAACAGACTACAAGGAGAATTCCTTTGAATTCAACATCAAGGATATTCATCCCATCGACCAGATGGAAATTCATAAACAAAATGGTGAAATGACCTCTTCTACACTAACCAATACAACAATGAATTTGCCAAAGTTGCAGGTGTCATTAGAAATTGTTAAGTCACAACTTAAAATGGAGAATATCTCTTCTATGTCTAAGGATACAAGGATAAAATCCTTGGAGGATTTGGTTGTAAAGGTATGTTATGATCCCTCCAATGTGAAGGCTGTGGAAGATATAATTAAAAAGGAAAATGCAGATATATCAGAATTAAGGAAGCAGTTGAAGATGTCAGCCACAAATGATCCACTCACAAAGGAAATTGAGGAAAAAGAGTCCCATAAATCAAATATAATGAAACTTATCATGGAGCGGACTGCCCAGATGAAACAAATGGAAATTGAGATGGATAAAATGGTCAAAGAAAAAGAGAAAGCTACAAAAAAATTAGTTGTCCCTTTAGAGGTTGTACCCCTCACAACCATTCCTACATCAACAACTTCTACAGATAACATAGGATATGTTGTAGATCATATATAGAAGTTAGTGGAGAATATGTTAATATAAATAGATGAAATTAAAATAATGCAGGCTCAAAAAAATAATTCAAGATCATATGGTAACGAATAAGACTGCCCATGCAACATAATTACAGAGGATTCAAGGCAGACAAAAATTTTACAGAAAAATATTAGAGAATCCTCCATTGGCAATACCCTGGGCCAAGCTAAATAAATTATATGGACCAACATTAATGAATCCATAAATGAAATTTGGTCGTATATGCATATTATTTTTGAGCAAAAATACTTGATTGAGAAAGATAATAAGGCCATTTCCAATATAAATGAAGAGCTGGGAGATATGCCTGATACAACCCACAGAATTATTAAGTTACTGAATTCCAAAAATAGGTATTAACTTGATGATATGGGAGTAAATGATAGGACATAAACAATCCTGGAAGTAAAAAAGGTTCTTACAAAAAAGAACTTAGTTCAACAGCTTGAGGAAAACAGCAATTGATTGGAAATCGCAGTAAGTAGGTTTTTCAATGGAATTGAGCCATTGACTAAGAGGGGTCTTCCTTATATATTTGTTATCAATGAAAAATTAATAACCAAGGAATATTATTTGAAGAAGCTAAAAGTAATTTCAAAGGACACAACAAAAATTTCAAACATTAAAGGTGCTATGATAGGGAGAGATTTTCTAGAAACTATGAGTAATGACATTTTCATACATCATGATATAAATCATATCTTCGTGGTCAAACCCACATTTTCTAGATATACGGAGGTAGATGAGATCTATCAGAAGGCCACCAAGATAATAATTCCCGATGAAGATCAAAGGGATAAGTTATGCGAGTATCAGGAAGAGTAAAGACCAACAACAACCATCACAACAGCTAGCACAACAAACATAATAGATCGTGCAACAATTGTTTCCTAGATTAAAGTGGCAGATGTCCAGATGTCTTTAAGCATTCCACATTATTTTGGTCACGTTGGTTAAATACTTTTATTTTTGTAATTAATAACAGATTGCCTATTTGATATGACATTTTTTGTAGAATTATTTTAAATACTTCGTGTATTCCAAGCATTCAGAGGTTGGACTCTGATCGTTGCAATCATTTTTCTATTGATCATTGTACTTTTTGAACTATTGGGACATCAATAATAAAAATACCATTCACAGGATACTTGTGCTATATACTATTGGTGATGTTCTTCCTTTTGTGACAATTGTTTTCATTGTTTCTCTTTACTGTGCATCATTTTAATCTATTTGTAAAATAGAAAGTGAAGAATAAGATTTGTTATCTGAACACCTTATTTCTAGTTGTATTTACAATATATATGTTTTATTTTGAAGTCTGATTGATAAATTCATAAATTCTTTTCAATCATTAATGAATTCACCATTGCTTCATTTCATAATTCATCTAGAATTAAAAGATCCAGTAATTGTAACTAGCTTTCCCCGTGACTACTCTTTAAAGATTCGATGCAACATCAAGCCTTTATTTGACTCCATAGCACAATGCAAAGGAATTAATTTAAACATACCCACCAATCCAACCAATCAAACCAAACAATCCATCAAACAAATAAACAATTCAACACTATTATAACTAGCATAATATCAACTCAGGAAACAAATCTAAAACATAAAGAGAGATCCCTCTCTAAAGCTGGCAATCCCAGCTTTAAAAGTGGTTTTGATGTTGTCCTATATAAATATTTTTCCAATATTAAAATTATAGAATGATAACAAGTCGGAGATGTAGAAGGAGACTGAGATGATATCGGATCATTTGAAGGTCGGGGTGCATCAGGAAGGAGCTCATATAGAGTTCTAGATTTGGAATAAATGAAATCTAGGTATTGAGCTTTGGAAATGAATTCCTCTTCTGTGACACACCCACGCATGGAAATATCTTTAGAAATCTTTGGAACGAATGCTTTTTTAAACCATTTAGTCAACAACTAATCGAGGATCTTGAATATTATGAGATGACACTGACACTATCATTCATAAATGTGATCCGAATTGTGAGTAGAAGTTGACTTTTGCAATGGGGTGAGGAGGTGGGTGTTGGTTTCATACCGGATAGGTAACTATAAGAGAGTAAGGAAAGCTATAGACAAGGAGTTAAAATCAAAGAAAACACCTCGAGGGAGTTCAATATAACATTTGGCCATTGTACCGATCATAGTGTGCTGGAAAGACAAAGACAAATTGAATTTTCAACCCAAGAGTTAGAAGAGCACCATAAGCGGTACGTCATGACATCGGTTTTGGGGTATTCCGCAGACTTTCCTTAAAATTTAGGAAAATCTCATAGGATTTTGGTTGAAATTGGTGGCCAATGCAGCTAATGGATGGGGTCATTTGTAAGTTTTGACACATCGACAGTTTCAACGTAGTAAAAAATGGCAGGGGAGGATGATGGGGAGAAAACGTTCAGGAGTTCCAACCTGGATAATACAGATTTTGCCCCCAATAGGGCATATTTTTTCCTGGATATGAATACCACCCCCATTGTTGGTAAGGACCTTGTTGAAGTTGTTGTTGAATGTAGGGACCTTTTGGGGGTTGTAGATAAGGCCCCGACTAGATTTGGGGTTGCGGACCTAGCTTGATATAGGGTACAAGGTGAGGTCCTTGTTGAGCATGAGGTCCAACCTGTGGTCCCTGCTAAACATGGGGTCCGACCTGTGCTTCTTGCTGAATGTAACGTCAGCCTGAGGTTCCTGTCAGGCCTGATGGTACAGAGGAATCTTCCAATATTGAGCACCATACTGAGGCCCAAGATGGGGTTCCTGGTACTTTCCTTGAGGAAGTGGTTGGTATTGAGTACTAGGTTGATTGGGGTGAGGAAAAGATTTACCTAGATGGAGATTCAGACCAGTTTGGGTGTAAGGACCAAACTAAGGGTTAGTCACAATAGCACCTCTAGGAAGTTGGGGTTGTTGGACATACTGCTAAGATAAATTTGGTCAAGGAACATACTGATATTGTACATTGATATGTTGAACATATTGATGAGTTATTTTGGGTTGTTGAACATAAGAATATGGCACTTCAGGTTGTTGTAGAGGGTGTTGAACCCAAGAATAATGAATGTGGGGCTGTTGATAGACAAATGCTACTGAACTAGGTTTATTACTCAAGGGAATGGTTACTATGACAATGTTCGTTGGTTGTTAAAAAAGTGTTCCACTTAGACTAGCATTATGTTGTCCCACCTCTAGAATGGATCTAGGTTCAGTGGCCCCCCACCCGAGAGGGGAGATACGTAAAGAGGATTATACTACCCCTAGGCATGGACGAAACCGTCGATTTTGCACTCAATGGTGGAACCACAATAATCGTAGATGGAAATAAGGGGGTAGAGGATCCAATCAAAACAATCATATGACCAAATATTTAATATAGGTCAAAAAATAGGTTGAGACATGGAAGTCACATTCGAGAGGAATGAGATGAAAGACAAGGGGATTCTAGTTGACCAAAAGAGATCTAGAAATAGACATGTGGCTCTAGAAGCTCCTGAAACAAGGCTTCCCAAAGAGGCCCTACCCTTGTGTAAGTGGGGATGCAACTTGACTAAAGGGTATTTCGGTTCCACTACCTGAATCTTGTGGTGTGGGCCGAAAATTTTTCCTTCAAAAGGAAAAATAGATGAAGTGGCTTCTGTAATGTAGGTTTTAGTGGTTTCCTATAGATTACTCTGAGGAGCACTCATGAATGGGACATAATTAGCATTTAATTCCATTTCATTGGGAAATAACTAACGAGCAGTAGAGAGAGATGCTACTAGAGAATCAGAAAGGGGAACATCGAGTTGATCAAAAGGACTATAATGATCTTGAGGCACTACCACAATCGGATCAAAGAGTAGATTCTTAGGAAAGATCGTAAACTGTGTAGACAGTTCAGGAATTTCCAAGTCAGATTCCTCAAATTTTTTCCAAGGAGAATCATCAGGTAGTGATCAAGATGAAATGGGGTTTTCACTTATGACAATCCTAAGTTTGGCACCATAAGATTCAAGGGGTCCAACTGGAAACTTGGGGACCTCAGGAAGAGGCTCTTGAGATCCTATGGAGGAGGAATGAGATGAATTTGATGATTTAGCCACGATGACCTTTCAAGAAAATATCAATGAAGGAAGAGTTTAAAATATTAAAATCCACAATTTATCAAGCGATGATGAGATGGGAGAACTAGACAGGTAAGATGTTTTCGTGGGTGGTTATTTTTAGAGTTAAAAAAAAATCAAAAAGGGTGTACTAGGCATAAAGGTTTACCATGTATTCGTGAACTATAATATACACCTTGGTGATAAATGATAGAAAAAATTACCAAGGACTGAATGTACTATGTTGATCTCCCTAAATGCTATGTTCGTTGTATCACGTTTACAAGGTCTAGGTAGGCTTGCAACCTAATGTTGTCTCAAAAAATATATACAACGGTATGTAGGAGTCCAGTCTATAGTAGTGATGTCTAATGCATAACCATTCGATGATAGCACCCTAAATATACTTATCATACATCAATATACTTGCACATGTGGGACAGGATATCACCCACGAGTTGTAATGCAGACCGTTAATGACAACTCCTACGGTTAGGGGTGCTCGAACACATCTCTAGCCTAGAACTATAAATTTTTGCGTTAGTTCCAAATGCTCATTAAGCTAAATTGGGTAAATTTTAAGCAGATCTTGAGTTAAGTTTCAATTTTGGGATCAAAATCGATGTCACTTGAATCATACAATGCAAGCTAAATGCAAAAAGAAAATATTTCCATTTCAATGATGTCTAAACTATTGAGGGTAGAGATGAAAAAAAAAATGAAATCAGTGCAAGAAACAACGACCCCCCCCCAAAACTAGTTCAAAACTATGAAATTCAATCCTTTTAGTTCGAATTCACTTTCCCCAAAATGCAACTTATTGAAAAAATGAAAACATTTCTCTTTTCCACTAAGATGAAAAAAATGAAACTTTTTTTTTTTACTTTTTAATTTGAAATGAAACCAAAATTAAAATGAACAAAACAAATGAAGCAATGCAAAAAACACACTTTTCACTTTTCTTTCAATCGAACGGAAATCAAAATCACTTCGAAAATACATGAATGAAATACTTTCACTCTCTTTTCAAAACGATAGAGACAAGCCAAATCAAAGAACTAAAATGAAAATCACTTTCAGTTTATTTTTGAATCTGGAAAAATAAAAACTCTTCTAAACTCATAAATAAAACAATTTGTGATCTTATGTTTCATGCTAAATTGAAGGTGAGATCATAAGGTAGTGATGACCAGTGCATGTGAAAAACAACTTCAAACCAAGTCAGAAGCAATATGGAAAAGGTGTTGAAATATTAAAAAATCATCCAATTGCACAAGCAAGTCAAAGAAATGAAAATAATCATTCAAACAAGACAAACAAGTCAAACACATGGGTAGGAGGTCATTCAGACTTGACAGACATTCTTCAGGGGCTAGGACACACTAGAAAAACATGGGAAACCCCAACTTTTCCTAGGTCTAAGATAAACACTTCTATGATGAGCAGAAGGATGTTGAAAGACCAATCAGTGTACTTGTGATATATAGAATAGTGTTAGCAACACTACTGTGAAAATAGAAAATATGTTGGGTTCTAAAAACAAGGAAAAATAAAAAAGAGTATCACACCAAAACTAGACTTGACATAGTGAAATGACTATCAAACCGTATGCAAACTAATAGAGACCTAAGAAGACTTACATTTTAGTGATTGGTCAAACTGATCAAATATCAGCTTGGGAAAGGAATGCTAAGAGGCTAAATATCCCCAATGGAGTCTCCATTTATGTTGTGAAGATAAATACCCTCTACGGACACAAGCGACCTCTTTAGCCCTAGAGTCAGTCTAGCAACTTGATATACTTTCTAATGAAAATATTTCTTAGCCAACAGTCAAAATGTGACAAGAAAGGAGGTAGAGGTACCTTTTCCTGATGCTATGTTTGAACACTTCGATGATGACCTTGATCCATGATACTTTTAGGCTCTCTCCTTACTACTGGTGGCATGTGAATATGTAGATGATCAAGAGGTAGCAACAAAGGTAATCCAATACATAATCATCATTAAACATTATATATATAGCAGATCAAGGGGTACCAGAATATTTTCATAAATAATTAGACAAATATAGAAATAAAACATCAGATGTTTTATTAATGAATGTAAGAGAGAGCACTTACAACCCTAGCCTTGATGTTGGATGCCTCCCTTTGGTGAAAACATTACTCCTTCACCGAATTTCTTAAGCATTCCTTCTTTCGAACAACTTAGGTGTTATTACAATGCATGAGTGTAAAGGGAACGAGAGTTCAAACTTGCCCAACAATGACCAACCAGTAGTGGAAGGACGGGGACCAATTTATAGGAAGGGAGAAGAGGTTGGGAGTCCATGAAAGGAGGAAGGTCGACTTTCTAAGGGATAAACCCCCATGGATGAGATCAAATCTCAAAAATCAAAGAACTCAACTCTATCACCACCGTTTAACAACTAACTCGATGCCCTGGAACTTCTAGAGGTCAAACCTTCTCCTCCATTTGAGGAAATACTGCCAAAAATGGATCAATGCGGTTTTCCAAGAAATAAGGGCATTGGAAGCTCTAAGCAAGAACTATCAATCTGACATCAACGCGTGCATGGAACTAGAAAACGCATTGGCCCATAAAACAATGGTTTTGACCAAGTTCCTTTAGTAATCTTCCAAGGAATTTTTCTTTGAGTCTTCAGGGGATGTCTTTACATATTTTCCATGTTGGAAACATTGCACAAGGTCTATCATGGGGCACTTTAGGATTAGGGATAGGAAGTGAGCATGGTGAAAATTTACTGTGTAATAGAAGGTGCACAACCAAGGCATTGGTGAATTATTGTAACACCCCCTTCCCATATCTACCCAAGTAAATGGCCAACTGTGGTAAATATGAAATGGGAAGCTACTATAATGAGATTAAACCTCGTATGTGACCTTAAGGAAGTGTAATCAATGGAAAACATAACCTACAGATGTTAAACAACAACCACAACACCCCCAGGAGGTAGCCCAACTACTCAGGCCTCTTACCCCTCGGACATACTGAATTTCTGACCTGTTTTGAGTCGTAGTCATAGGCATAACACTACATTTTATGGTAAAGAAATCTATAGCCATAGGAATAACACCGCATCCTAGTGGCTATGGCCCCATATTATTATTTTTGTGCTTGCGGCTCTGGGATTTAAGCCACATTTTCAAGCCCAAAGCCCAGGTCACTGCCAATAAATTCATGAAAACTTAATGGATGTTAAATAATAATAGGAAAATGATATAGAAGCAATCAAATCAACAACAAATCATCTGGACGCCTCTTATCCATGACAAGAATTTTTCCAAACATATCACAGACATTGAATCTACAGGTATAATCAATATATTTAAACATATGGGTATCACATTTATCTGAGAATCGCTAAGAAGCATTGCTCCCTTACGTCATTAGCTGAAATAGAATATATTTGACCATATATATATTGTTCATTCATTTACAATTAAAAACATAGATAGCACCATACATCATATTGATCAAATACATTCTTATAACTAGCACAATAACATTAGAAATACCATGGATACAACAACAATAGAATCCACATATAAACAAGTACATTTGCATACCAAATACCAAAGGAATTAGCTCTTCATTATTGAATGTAAAAACCAACAGGACATGGGACTTCCATGTTCCACTTGACCATATATTGGATGAAACAAATCTCTTTTCATCCAATCACCCTCGTGCCATATTCCAAGCATGAATGTGGGAATAAAACCGAAAGAAGTAACCAGGGCATCCCGAGGCCAAACCATCTCACCCTCATAAAATTTAAACTAGGTTTTACTGTGATCCATACCCAATCACTAGGCCAAGATAATAAACATGTCATAACAGAATTTACCATGATCTACACCCAATCACTAGGCTAACAAAAGCATGGATATCACTAGATTCTCTCTGCCTAAACCCTAAGGAATTTTCTTGTATGCTAGTCTGTCAGGCTTTACCACAACTCGCAGTTTCAATCAAGGGTCACTAGGCTCTTAACCGAGACATAATATCTAGGCTTTACCGTATATCCCAAACCTAGGATTCCTAGGCCTAAATGGAGAGAAAAACGCCTCTTAGTATTTTCCAAAATCCAAACCCTAATTACTAGGCCCTAAGCTTTGAATCCATCTAGAAATCTAGCTAAACCAAACATGAGAACTCCAAAACACCATGACTATCCATAAATGGAAAGGCTAGGTTGAATACACTATCACAATTGGAAAAAAACCATGCAAATACAACAAAGAACCACATACAATACCATGCATTCCAAATCTAGCAAGGAAATCATACAATCAAATCAATACATGTGAAGATATTGTTGTAGTTGCTTGATTCCTACTCCTCCTTGCTTGCTTCCTCCTTCTTCCTAATTTCTTTCCTTTCTTCCTCCAATGCCAAAGTGCTCCAAGAAACTCTAAGTACCTAAGAGTGAGAGAGATAGAGAGAATAATAACAAAGCTCCAAAAAATACATTGACAAAAGGTAGTAAAATATTGCGAGTTGATCCTCAAAAGCATTTTTATCAATGACTAGCCCTTTCTCCCATTTTCCATTATTTTCATAAATAAATGTTCCAAATATTCCATTTTTCCTTTCCAAATCCTTTTCCATTTCCTTTTCCAATTTTGTTTAGCCATAATAACCGAAATGAGCACCCGCTAGGATGTTTTTCCCAACATTCATCTTCGAATACATGTCCCATCAACTGTTTTCATTCATTTTTAAATTTATTACATGAAATTTTCACCAAGGATGTTACAAAACCCTCCCCCTTGGGGTAACACCGTCCTCAATTTTCAATGACACCTACAACTAGAAAAACCACTAAAAAACAAAACATACTACCTATGGAGTTTTATAACATATCTCGTTGCAGTATTTACAATGACCACTACTGAAAATATTAAAATCATACCATTTACTAGAGCTTTATAACACATCTCATTATATTATTTACAATAATATACACATATGCACATTTTCTCAACCAACAAATAAAAGGATACGATACCCATATCAACAAAAACAAAATCCAAAGGCTCACGCCTTGACCCTCAAAGTAGTACCAGGATTCACTTCCTTCCCACAAAGTCCAAAATCCACTGTTAGAGGCAAAGTTACATCCAATGTCCAACACTACGATCCTATGATATTGTGCCCTCAATGAAGAGTTACATGCTCATTTTTCCAGGGTACACTCCCAATTTAATCTAATTCCATCTGGAAATGCTAATGACAAAAAAAAGTCCAACCCCACCCTTCTCTTCTCCGCGACACAGTCCCTTGGGCAATCCGATCATCCTCTTTAATGCAGTCACTCACCTTTGAAGTTCCCCAACATCCTCTATCTGAGGCAATCCATCCCTTGGCAAGGCTTGTTCACATTGGAAGATACAGAACCCAGGGCATATACCCACCTATAAACCACTATACCGATCATAACATACTCATGAAAATAAATGCACACTATTGGGTGCTAGTGTCCCATAATGGCCCTGCTCCTAATGTTTTTTACCAACATATTTCTTCCCATTTCAATTCATTTTTCTATCGCTGCTAATGATTGAAATTTGTTTCAACCATCCAATAGGGAATTTGCGCGCTTCGTGTAACAAGCACATAATTACCATTTGATTCAAAAAAAATTGAAATAAACTCGAATCATACCTCATTGGTAGCTCGTCAATAAGGCACACTTGCAATCCTATTTACTTACTTTCACAAAAATTCAAATGATATCTTTGACCAAATCATCATGAATAAACATATCATATATGGTTATTTCACAACACAACCATCGTAAATCAAAATCATGAATCATGTGAAATAATCATAAATCACATGTAACCATCATAAGATATAATCATAGATCACATGCATAGTATCACTGAAATAAAATATCGATACTTATCCTTCATTGGTCCTTACTTCTGCATTTTTTCCTTATATACACACACTGGATCGGTTTCCACACTTGACGAGCACCCAGTGCCTTTGCTTCTCTTCAATCATGTACACATACCGAAAATTTAAACCACAACATGCACACCCACATACGACATACCAAACCATACAATACATGCACCCACATCGATATACGACACATACATCTACACCTGGTGAACAATACAACACCTACATATGACTACACCAACATACACCACAATGCAATACATGCACCCACACAATGAATACACATGTCATGATGCCATGACTACATCATGCACATACATATTACCACATGCCTACAACACAACATGTACGACATGCACACAATACCACATGTATACCAATACCATATGCACAACATGTGCACATTAACACTTGTCACAACGCTACTTTCACAATATGTGAAAAACATCATACGTACATGACACCACCTGCATAATGTGTACACAATGCCAAATTTACACCACACCGCCTATAAAATTAGTACACAATACCACAGGTACGTAACACCACATGCATGACATGTACACGACACCACATGTACCCAGCACCACATGTGCGACATGTCCACCGCACCACCTGCATGCAACATTGCATGTAAAACATGTACAAAATTCCACATATGCATAGTACCACATGTAAAATCATGCACACAACACCATATGTGCATAGCATGATATGTAGAACATCCAAAAAACACCATATGTACATAGCATTGCATCTACAACAATTTCATAGCACCATACGTACACAACACTGCATATCCAATATGCGCACAACACCGCATATCCAACATGCATAAAGTAAAATATGTACACAATACTGCACATCCAACATGCACATAGAATCATCCATACCTATCTCTCCACATGCATGTTGAGATTCAACAAGAAGATCATATTGAAAATTATGCACCTACACTATGATGGAGCCTCGAGCTATTTTTAGGTGGAAGTCTATTTTTAGATGCATGAGAAAATTCTATTTATAGATGAGGTCTATTTATAAATGATGAGAAAATTCTAATTTATAGATGATGTTATATTTATAGATGTATGTGTGAGTTCTATTTATAGATCGCATGTCTATTTATAAATGCATGTCGACTATTACTATCCCTTAATAATAGTTGGACAATAAAAAAAAATATATTCTCAATGAGGACTTGGAAATAGTTATCGAAAGTGGAAAAATAGTTAGCCATAGGAAATTCGAGTTCAAAGGTTGGTTGGTGGGACATGCAAGTAGGCTTAGTTGTAACTAAGTGATTCGAAGTTGTAACAGATTTGGATGTGTAGTTATGTGAGTTGTAAAGTAGTTTAACTCAGTTAAGTGAGTCAAACTCAGTTGTGCTAGTTGTAAATGAAGATACACTAGTGAGATATCAATGAATTAATTATTAATTAATTCACAATCAGTGGTCTCACATGAAACTGAAGATCTACTACCGTTAACTACATGCATGTTAGATCGAGTCGAGACCCAGTTAAGATGTAGGTGAAATGGATGGTTTGAATATCAGTTGTGACATTAGTGGGTACACTCATGCAAACACACACACATTGGATGTGCCCATGAGGATTGCGCAGTCAAGGAAAGAATAATTCCATTCATTTAGGGATTGTTATCAGTGGGGATTGTGCAGCGGAGGCAGTTTGTCTGGAGGTAGTAAATTGGCACATGAATTTGCCAATTTTTGTATGAGTGTGAGACAATTGTATATTGTACTGAGAGCACTTGTATTAGAGTTTTGTATGATATTTTTTCATGATACATGTTATATACATAATATATCATAGTGTGTTTTTAGCTTTATGCTTTCCCGGTAAAAACATATGTGTTATGTGTGATTGATCTCTCTTCTTGATATTGAAATTGACGAACGTGTTTTAAATTCCGCAATATTTTTTTTAGAAGAAATTATGTATTTAATAGTGGCATATTATTTTTAAATCAGGAGAATCTAGGCAATACATAATTGTATTAAAATTTCTACATGGTATCAGAGCACATAATATTACAATTTTGAATAAGGAGCTGAGTTTGTTGCTGGAAAGAATTCGAATTTGCAGAAATATTTTCTTGGTGCTACAGTTGAGTAAACATCAAAATGGATTTCAATGGCTTCTAGATAGAGTATGCACTCAAGGGTGACAACATTCCAAAGTATCTCAAAAAGTGTGTCCAATGTCAGGATAAATTGGGGAGTGTGGGAGTCACTATTGCTAATGATGATTTCATGAGATTTTCTCTCTTGGAACTTCCTAAGAGTTGGAATAGTTATGAAGACTCTGTCAACAGACAGGAAAAACTGCCGTATTAGGAACGACTCTGGTCAGATCTAGTCCAGGAGGCGTTCAGGCGAAACACCAGAGATGGCTCTTCATCAAAGAATGATGATGAAGAGGATTGTGCTTTGGTTGCCAAGGTAAGGAAGGGGAAGGGGAAGAAATTCCATTCAAAATTCGAGTCTAAAAGCAAGAAGCTAGATTTGTCCAAGGTGAAGTGTTTTCATTGTCACGAACATGGGCATCTCACAACTAACTTTCCGCGGAAGAAGAAGAACAAGAAGGTTGTTGGAGCTACAGCTGGTGAGGACCTTGCCTCAAAATTTGAACTTGACTTCTCTTTTATTGCATGCATGGTGTCAAGTGCATTGGGATAGCTGCGACATTTGGATAGTGGCACTTCCTTCCACATGACAGGAGATAGGGAGATTTTAAATGACTTGGAGGAGAAAGATCTCCAAATGCATATAGAGATGGGCGATGATGGATGATACAATGTGACTGGAATTCCCACCATTACCTTTGAGAGGGATTAAGGTAAACCATTTTAATTGAAAGACATTATGCATGTTCCAGGTTTGAAGAAAATCTTGGCCTCAATTGAAATGTTGGAGGACAGAGGCTATGATGTTTTTTTCAATGATGGAAAATATTTCTTGCAACATAAAAAAACAGGTAAAGCCAAGAGGATAGGGATTTGAGTTAATAATATCTACAAGCTGGAGGTGATGGTTATGCTACCATGATGGGCAAGGCAAAAAAAGTGGTGATCCAGGATGAGGGCAAATTATGGCATAGGGAATTAGGCCATCTTCATCATGGAGCCTTGAAATTCATGCAACAAATATCTACTGTACTTCCAATGGGAACACTTTCTCAGTTAGATCAGTGCAATGGTTGCACCATGGGGAAGTATGTAAATTCCACCTTTCATGAAAAGGAGAACTGTGCTTCGATGATCCTGGAGAGAGTTCACACAGACGTGTGTGGAACATTCTCGGTTGCTTCAATAGAAAAAAATAAGTATTATGTTATTTTTGTTGATGAATTTTCTCTTAAATACTGGATCTTCTTCATGCAGAAGAGGGATCAAACATTCTCAAAGTTCTGTCAGTTTAAGGAATTAGTGGAGAAACAGTCGGGGAAGTAAGTAAAGGCTCTGAGGAGCGATAATGGTGGTGAATACATCTCTAACGAATTCAAAGACTTCTACAAAAAAGAAGGAATTCTAAGAGAACTCATAGCGCCTCATAACCCACAACCAAATGGGATCGCGAAGAGGAATAATATAATGATCATGGGTGTAGAACGAGTGATGTTTCATGATCAAGGCTTATCAATTCATTTGTGGGCGGAAGCATGCAACACTACGGTTTATGTGCAAAACCATTTTCCTCATAGAGTACTTGGCATGAGTACACTTGAAGAAGATTTCACTGGTAAGAAACTAGATGTTTCTCACTTGAAGGTTTTTGGCTCATCTATTTATGTGCATGTGACCAAGAATGCTAGGAAGAAGCTAGAGCCGACTGTTGAAGTTGGGATATTTATGGGGTACAAAGAAACACCCCATAATTATCATGTGTATTTTCCTAACAGTAATATGATTTTTATGCGACGGGATATAAAAATCGATGAAGGGAAAGCCATGCGGTTGTCGCTTGAGAGGGAGATGGACTTGCATGCAGAGGAGGAAATGTTGGTTCCAAAAGATGAGTCTCTAGATCTGGATCAACGACAAGAGGAGGTTCACGGAGCAGAGGAATCCACTCACACAGAGCCAAACACTAGAACTGGCAGAAGGTATACCACAGAAGCTGATAGGGTGAGACTTGATGTTGCGTAGAGTGTAGGAGCCCCTACTTCACAGCGAAGACAAATATAGTTTCTTGATTGATTTATTGGATACATGGCTCTCATGAGAATATGTATTATGACTGAGTCATCTTCCTTTCAGGAAGTAGTGTAGGAGCCCACATGGGTAGATGCAATGGTGGAGGAGTATGACTCCATTGTTAGAAACAATGCTTGGGAAATTGTTCCAAGGCCGCTTGATAAATTAGTGGTAGGTTCAAAATCAAGCTTCTGATGGTAGTGTTGAGAAATACATGGCCATGTTTGTGGCCTGGGGCTTCTCATAAACCGAGGATATTTATTATGAAGAAACATTTTCACCTGTTGCAAGGTATTTTTCCATAAGGACCATCCTTTCTCTCTCAGTGCATATGGGTTGGTGCATTCATTAGATGGATGTGAAGACTATGTTTCTCAATGGGATCATTAAGGAATAGGTGTACATAGAGAATCCTGAAGGATTTGAGACCTTTCGCAGTGATTCGCATGTGTGTTGACTCAAAAGAGCATTGTATGAGCTAAAGAAAGCACCCCATGCTTGGTACACTCAGATAGATAGCTATTTCACCGGACTTGGATTCACCAAAAGTGAGACAGATGAAAACCTATACCAAACTGTGGTGAAGGGAAAGATTTTAATCAATTTTTTTATATTGATGATTTAATATTGACTGGTGATGAGCAACTGATACACCCATGCAAGGAGGACCTTGCGAAAGATTTCAAGATGAAGGATATGCGGCTCCTTCATTATTTCCTTGGATTGGAAATATGGCATTGAGATGGTGAACTTTTTTTGTCTTAAGGCAAGTATGCAAGGGATATACTGGTTAAGTTTCACATGGAGGGTTGCAAACCCATGGATACTCCTCTTCCAGGAAACTAGAATAAATAGGATGCTACATATGGAGAGGTAGTGGATGCTACTGTCTATCGACAGTTGATGGATTCGCTAATGTATATAGTGAACACAAGACCAGACATATGCTATGCGGTTAACGGTTAATCAACTATGTCAAGAAATGGTTAACCTACCAAGCTCTTTTGGAAGGCGGGCAAGCATGTCTTGAGATACCTAAGGGTCATATCTCAGTGCGGCTTATGTTACATATAGAGGATGAGGTGAACTTACATGGCTTCATGGATGTAGATTGGGTGGGCAGCCCAACGAACGGAAAGAGCACATCAGGGGGGATCTTTAGTATCAGATCTACAGTTGTTCCTTAGTATAGCAGAAAGCATAGATCCATGGCACTTAGTTCAGTGGAATCAGAATACATGGCAGTGAGTCAAGCTACATGTGAGGCTATCTAGATGAGAAAGATCTTGGTTGGTTTGTTTTGTTTTCATTTAGATCCGACAATGATTCATTGTGGTAATCAAAGTTTCATTAAATTGTGGAATAATCTTGTGTTTCATGATAGATCTAAGCATATAGATATCTGGTATCATTATATTATATATAACAGAAGATCATGTTGCTTTAGTACATTCCTATGGAAGATTAGGATGCAGATTCTGGCAAAGAGACTCACTAGGAGAAAATTCGAATACCATAGAGACAGGATCAGTGTGAAGGATAACCCCTTTCTTTTTGAGAGGGAGTTATGATATTCAACAAGAAGATCCTAGTGAAAATTATGCACCTACACTAGGATGGAGCCTCAAGCTATTTTTAGGTGGAAGTCTATTTTTAGATGCATGAGAAAATTATATGTATAGATGAGGTCTATTTATATATGATGTTATATTTATAGATGTATGTGCGAGTTCTATTTATATATCGCATGTATATTTATAGATGCATGTCGACTATTATTATCCCTTAATAATAGTTGGACAATAAACAATAATCTATTCTCAATGAGCACTTTAAAATAGTTAACTGAAGTGTAAAATCAATAGCTATAGGAAATTCGAGTTCAAAGGTTGGTTGGTGGGACATTCAAGTGGAATTAGTTGTAACTGAGTGATTCGAAGTTGTAACAGAGTTGGATGTGTATTTATGTGAGGTGTAAAGTAGTTTAACTCAGTTAAGTGAGTTAAAATCAATTGTGCTAGTTGTAACTAAAGATACACTAGTGAGATATCAGTAATTAATTATTAATTAATTTACAATTAGTGGTCTCACATGCAACTGAATATTTACTACTGTTAACTACATGCATGCCGAATCTAGTGGAGACTCAATTGAGATGTAGGTGAAAGGGACAGTTTGACTATCAATTGTGACATTAGTGGGTGCACTCATGCAACCACACACACATTGGATGTGCCAATGAGTATTGCATAGTCAAAGCAAGCAGGATTCCATTCATTCATGGATTTCTATCAGCAGGGATTTCATAGTGGAGGCAGGTTGTCTGGAGGCAGTAACTTGGCACATGAATTTGCCAATTTTTGTATGATAGTGTGAGATGATTGTATATTGTACTGAGAGGTCTTGGTTTAGAGTTTTGTATGATATTGTTTCATGATCCATGATATATACATAATATATGAGAGTGGGGTTTTTATATTTATTCTTTATCGGTAAAAACATCTGTGTTATGTGTGATTGATCTTTCTTCTTGATATTGAAATTGGCGATTGTGCTTTAAATTCCGCAAGATTTTTTGTAGGAGAGATTATGAATTTAATAGTGGCATATAATTGTTATACCAGGAGAATCCAAGAAATACATAATTTTATTAAAATTTCTACAACAAAATATACACACAACACCATACATACAACAAACATACAACATACATACAACATCATATATACACAATACTACATATGTTACATGTACACATCACCATAAGTAAAATTACTAAATATACGACATGTGAAACATATACAAAAAAATAGTATTGCACATCCATAGACCACACACTAAGCCCACAAATAACCTTGCTTCTAGCGTCTTTCCACTATCCATGTGTATCCTAGCATGTCACAAATCACAGAACTTTCACTTCACAGATGTACCCCTCAATATTGCATGTCCATAAGATAAACATAGGAATAATACAGACATATAATATCAATTCATGTCCACATGATATTGACCTCATAGATATGTCATAGTTACTCTCCCCACTTGACTCCCCATAAGACCAAGAACCTCTTGATGCCATTCACCCACATAAGAAATCATTCATCCATAAGATTGATCCTTGAAATCCCTATCATACTGTGACATAGATACATATACACATACATATATATAACGATTAGCATAGAAAAATCATGACCTTTTTAGACAATGAAATACATATTCACATATATACATATAGACATTAGCATTAAACAATCATGATTACAACACAATTTCTAGATATCATAAGATCTAGGTTAAGATAACTTCCTTTATTCATGTACAACATGAAAAACGATGAGAACAATAGTTTGTGACATAGCCAAGGAATATAACACCTCATATCCATTTTATTTACCTTTTTTGTTGCCTTTCTCATGTCCATACTACCACCATCCATTTCCCACAATGGACCCAACTAGTCCAACCAACTGTCATATTCTTACCTTCCACTACGCTTACTCGTGCACCAAGATCCATCCATGTCTTTAATTAACTATTGGGTTTCATTCACCCCTTCATGAGCTTCATTAAATTCCTCTTTCCAAACCAATTCCCAAAGTCTCGAACATAAGGAAATAACAAGAAACAACAACAAGAAAACCATGAAAACTAAAAGCAATATTACGCCGCAACAAAGAGGAATGATCATGCACTAGATGTAATCAAGAATACAAATCAAGCACAACAAATCAAAAAATATGAAAATAAATAGACTAGAAACAACCACCATGACTCAACCCCATGGTTCCCAGTGCTTCCTAGGGAAGCTCAACCAAAGCCTTCTTCAATATTTCATGGAAATATCTTGCCATGCAATCCCCTAATTCATACTACCATAACCACAACTGTCAGCGTATAAATACATATAACAATGTACCATTTATCTTACCTTCTTGTGCCAAACACACCACCTTGCAACCAAACACACACATATATCAGTCACATTTTCCAAATAGTAAGACAACATATCTATTTATTTGGAATCAAAACTTACCAAGTCTAAAACAATATCATAATCATAGTCATCATTCATAATACATGATGCTACAACTATGACCTACTTACACTCAAGTACATATCACCTGTCTTAATGCATACATTTTATTATAACCTTCTTAAAACAAGATCATTACTTCATGCAATCTTATAGAAACATGCTCATGCCATGCGATTACCCAAAAATTCAACAGTAAATATACGACATAATATAAACCACCAATCAAACATTAAATAGTTGACACAATTAAAAATTCAAGTACAAAGTAGATGACATAAGAAAACTCATACCTTAACGTATTTCAAGGGAGGCTATATTGTTTGCGCAATCAATCTAGAATAGCATGATATAACTTCACAAAATATCAACCCAATCATAAATAAGGTCATGATATCCATAACAGTATCTACCTAACATGTTCATTCCCTTAACTCATAAAGAATTGTCATTCATGGATACAACCACATGTGCACAATTAGTCTAGACATAATACAACACACTATCATAATTAGGTCGACTCATGCCTGAATTTCATAACCCTAACCATCTACAGAGGCCAATCCAAATTAGCATAATACATATAACATAAAAATATTAATGAAATAAACTTAGTCATAAAGTCACTAGCATGTAAAAATAAAAAGTTATATATCATGATCATCAACAACATGTAACCTAATCATCAACCAATTATCATACAACAACAACAAGATAACCCATAACATGCTCATAAAAAAAATATAAGTTATCTAGCATAAAACAACAATAGCAATTCATACTACCACAATTTTCTATAATTCATGACTATCCAACACATATACATAAAACCACACTAATCAACTAGCGTCTATAATGTATGTAACCATAATATCAATAGAATGAAATGAATACTCATACCCATAATTCAACTAAAAATCCTTAATCTACATACCTACATGCCCAACATCTAAACATGTATGATGACATCCTCTTGCCTTGAGGTCCAATGCAGCAACTTCATTTTCATGGCCCGCATATCCTACTCCATCGTAGCCAAGACATTAGCATCATTTTGACCAATATAATCAATATTATCTAATCACATACAATGACCTTATGCACAAAAACCTTCACCAAACCAATGCAAACTTGACCATATGAAACCACTTGACATGCATAACCAATCATGAACGACCAAGGCATGCCCCAGATATAACATCACATAAGAAATCAGACATGTAAAACACACAAGCATGAACGATATGTGACCTAGCATAGACAAGCAATGCATACAAAACATGTAGCGACATTTAAGAAAGTGTGCACACAAAATATACAAGCATGAACAACACATAACCAATTATACACTGATGACAACATGTTGAGAAAAAACACCATCATCTCTTCCATTGTGACACCACTAACACCATGTCCAACACAACATGGATGCAACAAACACACATAGACCACAAGCATATTAAACACATATGCAACCAACATAAAATGCATGACCCAGCTTCCCATTCAGTTCGAGGGTTGAACCATTCTCTAATACCACTTTGTGGTATCAAATATAACACAAAGAGAACATAAACCAAAAACCACCCAAGGAGAGTGCAACTACTAATCCAGGTGGATATTGGTGGCCACCAGCCTATTCCACTTAGACCCCACCATTGTTTCTTTCATCTTTTTGGTTTCCTTAATTATAGCACAATTTACTATTTTTGGCATTTTTTCGGGTCCTAAACCTCTAGAGTCATTTTGAGGCCCTAAACAATGGTTTTTGGGAAGCCAGAGACCAACATGGGTCTTTACTCGAAAGTTGTGATCCTTAGATAGATCTTTCTAACAAGATATTGTGTGTGTCAAACAGAGGTCGTTTGGAAATGGTGCAAGAAGTGGAGTATCCGATGTAATTCCCAACATCATGTCGAAGGTTCAACCAATAGAAATATTTCTATAGTATCACCGTTGTTTTCTCAACCTTGAAATTATAGTGACCTGACAATAGTGCACTTCCCAAATCATCTTGGCATGCTCGCTTGAAGGAACATATTGGTGTCCCAGGTGGCATAATAGTGCATCCTAGAGGTGAAAATTTGGAACTTTCTTACCCTCCAGGAGCGTCTGGTATGTGTTGTCGAATTCTATATCACTTTTCTAGAGATGTGGAAAAGCTTAAGTCTTGTGCCCACAAGAGTCGAGCATAGTGGTTAGTGTTAGGGTCCTATAAATATAGGATTCATAATTTTTGAATTGAGTTTGATAGTCTTGTAAATATGTACATACATTTCTTTCTACAAGTTTTTTTCCCATATTTTGAAAATAATAAAAAATAAAAAATGAAAAAGAGGGTAAAAATTCCTAAAAGAAAGATCAAAGGACTTAGAAAAATATAGACCCCAAAAGAAAAAAGAAAAAAATAATACCTGAAAGTGAGCAAATCCAAATGCCACTACTTTTACTTTTACTGCAAGAATAATTATTATGTGCAGAGTGTCAATAAATTCCATAATCCATGATCAGTTAAACAATTTAATCTTAACTTTTCATGCTTTCAATTTCAAGTTTTAGATAGAGAACAAAGATTTGTGAAACAATTTAAACTTGAAAAATCAGTAGATAGGTAGAGAATAATGAGGAGCTCAATAGTCTAATTTGAACCCTCGGATGAAATAAGGTAGATTTAGATAGTTTTATGCTTTGAAAGAATTTTTTTTAAGGTTGCAAGTCTAAATGCACCTATAAAATGAAGAAAAAATGATAGAAATAAAGTTGGGTAGGTAGAAAGAAGTGGAGAAATAATGTAAATAAAACATCATCAGGCAAAATTACGCTCCCATATGAGTATTTAGTATTCTAAGCTATCAGTCAAACGGGCTCAGAGCATTTCTCTAACTTTTGTTGGGACCGGACCCAAGGCTCTATGATTGGTTAGTTAAACATTATGAGTTCTTATGTTAAATCCTCATTTATCATCATTTACCCTTCATTCATACATTAAAACCCCTTTTTTCCTAAGTAAAGACACATTCTTACTTAGTAAAATTATAGCCCTAAAAGTAATTAACTTCATCCCTTCATAAGCATTCATAAAAACCCACAAAATTACATTTATCCTAAGTATTAGTGAAAGAAATATAAAAATGATCAATGCTTGATTTTATACTATACCTAGAGATAACATGTATTTTGTTTTTATTACACTGCCATTTCGTATTAACCTTTAACATATTTTTATTAAATCCCTAAGAAATACCCTCCCATACTTATTAATTCCTTATATCTAAATACCCCAAAAAACCCACTATTATAAAGTTTTGACCAACGTCAATTATCCCATGTGTGCAAATAAAAACACCAAGTTATAAACCCTTTGGTCTAAAAACTGTCATTAATTATGTATCCCGCCCCTATAGTTTTAAAATCATTCAAAAGTTTAAAAAAAATATATAATATAATAAACACACCCACATGTGAAACATTTTTCAAATGTTTTAAACCTAACCCGCCATCTATTATACCAAGTCTAAGGCTTAAAAACCTTGTTTAAAGCGCCTTTGTAGTAATTTTTTATCCTGCCGCTATGTATAAAACACCCGCATCCATATATTGAATTTTTGGGACACTTAAATCTAGCCCACTGCCCCACTTTGACCAAAACTTTGACTCGCTATAAATTCTCCATACGAGCTCGGATTGGAGATCCGTTTGCACCATTGGAATCAGGGAAATGAGTACTTCAATATAAACCTAGTTCGAGAGAAATATTAAACCAAATATCCCCCCGCCATCATATAACCTAAGTTTTGAATTAAACAAAAGCCTATTCATAAAGTTCAAAACCATTCCACTTCATATGATAGTTTGGTCCCACTTTCCAATCCAGCACACCTTCCCAAACTAATCCTGACTGTTCGCATCCAATTCTTAAATCCAACAAAGGATGTCCGATATCGCATAGAAAATATGCAAGCCCGCCCGACAGCCAAAGCCACGTGAAATGGGTGGTTTAACCCATTTATCTCTCCTCTATGTGGCATTCCCTCATTGGATCGCATGGATCGGACTTGAAACCACTTACTTCTCGACATCCACGTGATAACCACTTGCGATTTTCGTCCATTCCAACTCCGAAACTACCCTCCCACCTAACTAGACCTACATTCAATGTCTGTTTAAACCCGACCAATATGTCAATAAAACCTTTGAAAAATACATTTATTCACCATTCTTGTGCACTCAACCACTGTATTGCCTTCTCCCGACTGTTAAAACCCTGCTAAAGCCCCTAGCTGCCATTTTATTCCCAAAACCTCTGAAATTTACCAAAGTACACCCATGAAGACTATTGAGGAGATGCGCCTTGCTCCAGATAAAGTGCTAAAGCCATTATTTTGACAAAAACTGTAAATACCCTTTCAAAGCCGATACCTACATTAAAAAAGGTATTTTTCTGAGATTTAAACCTACAACCAACTTGAAAAAACCTTGTTTAAAAATCAATAAATAAAACTGTCTAAAAGTACCAAAAACAGGCCAAACTCTGGAAAATGTTTCCCAGAAACCCTGTTTCTCTGTTGCGCGCCATTTCAAGGAAATTTATGATTTTTTCACATTTTAATAGTCCATTTAAAGCTATGAGATAAGCCATAAAACCTCTATAGGTACTTGTTGAAGCCTCGAAAATCGTTTCTTCAAACATCGAGGGGAAAACCACCCGGTCAGGACCTTAGGGCAGCTCCTTTTCCGTTTGGGGCAGTGGCTCCAACTGGATTTATAGGACTAGTTTCCTAATAGTGAATAAATTGGTAATGCAGTGTTTGTATAGGTGAATAATGGAACTATCTGACTGAAATAATCTATCTAACATAAATTATAACTTGCAAATAATTCTATAACTAACCTGAGCATTAAGTATGAATACGACTTAAACATGGTTTCATTTAAACAAATAACCATAAAAATGTATTATTATTCAAAATAAAGATGCAATATCATATAATGATAACTCTGTTTTAAAAATTAAATAGAGTTAGAATAACACATCGCATTCACAATTCTATATATATCATTTGCATATACTATGATAGATGAATATTTCTATATCTTCAGAAAATATATGATAAAGAAATATTTTTGAAAAGAAGCATATATAAATGATAGAAAAGTTCAAAGGGAATACTTCATAACATAAAGAAAATAATAGTAAATCGATAGAAATACCAGATTCATTGAGATATTTTCTTGATGCAATTCAATATCCAGATCCTGTGCTTTAACTTAAAACCACCTCCAAGATACAGAAATGCAATTCTTAAAGATAATTTGCCATAAATCACACGATGTGATCCTTTATAAAAATAAAGTAGTCAATGGAGTACAAAAATGTATCATCCAAGCCAAAATTATTACAAATTCAGGACCCCTTTCTAAATGCATGAAAGGGGTTTAAATAAGAAATTAAAAAAATAGATTATCTATAAGCTATGCTAGAAACTATCATCAGAGATCCTAAAAAAGAATTGCGATATCCATATAAAATAGATTCATTGATTTTATCCTGTATTCAGTGTGCTGAGATGGCAGATTTTAAGCATATCCTTCACTTCAGTTGGATGACTCAGCCTCGAATGCAACTGACCAATGTACGTGGCATCAGATAACTCTGGCATGATACAATTGATGGCGTTTGAAAGGCATTTGATTGTCATTTGTTGAATTTGTGGTTTAATTAAGTATGTCCACATGAAATCCCATGTAATATCCTAAATTTTGTTGATTTTGCTGATTCTTGTTGATTAATTCCTGCTTCCACTTGGTATCAGTTTCTTTCACCTTTGGTAATTTACCTGGAATACAATCTCGAAATTAAATTAATAGCATATGTTTAATACAATTCAATTTGTAATACATTGTTCATCATAGCTCTGGCCCTTGATGTAGCTTGTTCTTCTTTAATCATCTGTTTTTTCCATTTAGCAAATAAAATTTCTTTATGTCTTTCGTCGATCTTGGGAATATTTGCGTTCTTTCCTTCTTCTGAGTTTTGCCATGAAAGAAACTCTGATATCTTGTCATCTGCATTTTCAAATTCAAGTCTGAGGCTGACTGATCCATCACTAAGGGAAGATGTTATTTCACATAAAGGCTCTGCTTGTACAATCTTTTGACAGAGATCATCTAACTGCTGAGACAATAGCTTATTTGTTGCCAGAGCTTCAATTTTAAATTGGTCAATTTTAGGATAATCCTTAAATTTATCCAATCTTGCTTGAAATATTTTTCCTTGCTCTGCTTTGGCAGTTTTCTCATTTTGTAGCAGGATTTGTAACTTGGACACTTCTTGGGACAACTGTTGTTGCTTATTCAAAGCTTGTTGATCAAGCTTTTTCTTTTCCACACTCAGTTGTTCTTCCCGCTGTTTGGCTCTGAGTTTTTCTTCTGCTAACTGTTGTTCCAACTGCATTATTTTTTACTGATCATTTGATGTCTTTTCTTCTAGCATTGCTATTTGTGAGTCTTTTTGTTTGATCATTTGATTGACTTCAGCAGCTTTATCTATAGTGGCTACACTGTAGGCACCTGCATATTGTGATAATTTGGTAAGATCCTCTGAAGGATCTACCTCAGTGTTCTTCCAAACAATATTCATGAATTCAACCCGCGGGGATGAAAGTGATTCTTGATCTGTCCTCCTTCTTTTCCTTTGTTTCCTGACAACAGCCCTATGCTTAGGACTATAAAAGATATCCAGAGGAGGGATTTCTTCAACTTTCAACACAATTTCTTCTGATGGATGTTCAGGGATAATCTCCATATCTTGATTATTCAAACTATCAACTTGAGGATTATTTTGTCCTCCAATTTGTTGTTCAAATTGCTCATATTGTCTTAGCAATTGGGGAATAATAATAATTTCAGCAGAATTTACCACTCTTTCCGTGGTTGTTTCTCTTTCAAGTTGATCATTGGGTTTATCATCTGTATTTCTTTCTTCAAACTGCATATCATTTGTGTTAACTGTATTCTCCTTTTCTGCCTGAACATCAAGTTTGCCAGCTGTATTTTCCTTCTCAGTATGCATATCAGCTTTGCTGGTAGACACTTCTTTATCTGTCTTGCTAGTTGTGTCTTCCTTTTTCTTTTGTTCTGTTTCTATATTTTCAGCTTCTTGCAAAGGAATCCTTAGCTGGTCAAGGGGAGCTTTCAGCAATCTCTGACTTCTGAACTGCAAAAATTTGTTCATATCTTCTACTTGAAACTTGGATTTGGCCAAGTCTTAAATTTGGGAAAATTTCTCAATAGAGACAAATAAATCATCAAATTCATCGGGTTCATGCTCAAACCTAGCAATTTGAACCAAAGTTGTGAAATCGAAAGATACTTTATTTGGATCATACTGTCTCCCTGGGGCAATTGCAAGCTTAAGATCTCTTATTTTAATGACTTCCTTCTCAGCATGTTTGAAATCATTCAAAGTATAATTTCCACAATGAAAGGGAAAGGTAGGCCACATGAATTTCTTGGCGTTCTTTAAACATCTTGACATACCTCTTTCCGTCAATTGGTAAGAAATTTCTTGGGCTAATAGTTTGTCAGGAACATATATAGGTAGGATATGGGGTTCTACAATGCTTCCAAAAACTCATATATAAGTAAATATCTCTTCTCCAAACCAATTTCCAATAAGGGATATATCATTATTTTATTTTTTAGAGAGACGGGGAGGAAATTGGTTAAAAATGGCTAGATAGACAGGCAACAAAAAACCGTGACAAATCCTATATACATGATTCTTAAAATGGACCTTCCACAAGATTTTATGTTAAATTTGGATCGGAACAGGTTCCTATGGAGTCCATCTCCAACCTAGGATAGGAAATTATGAATTGAAACAAAGGGCATATAAGATATAGGCACAACAATGAAAAGGAGTTGTATTTCCAGTGTCTTTATCCTTTCTATATTCTAGAATTCTATTAGCTATCTTGTTAGAAAGGATAACTGACCAATCCATAATTTCAAAATTTATAGCAGCATGAATAAGGGTTGCCATTTTAATTGAAAAACTCGCAGAATTTTCATTCCCAAAGAGTCTAGACATCATTGCAGCAACATAACAATATGGGGGTGCAAGAGACTCCACGGATTACATACCTGATGCTTCATTTTTATGTTTCTCTAGAGCTCGTTTTCATTCCTTAATAGGGTCTGATTGAACTTCATTTGTGGCGAAATCTGCTATGAAAGCTTTGTTGTAGACCTTTTGTGGATTTGGGAGATAATACATCGCTTTAATATCTTCCACTCTAAAAGACCCAAAACTTGTTCCCGTGGCTGAGAAAAAGGTTATTTTTGTAATGGTGATATTGTCTATCACCCATCGTACTACATCATAATAGGGGAACATGTTTGCCCGAGCTGCAATTCTGTGAAGGAAAGAATTTGCAAGTGCTTTGAGAGGAGTCTCAGAATCAGAATCTGAGTCTTCCTCATCTGGTACTGTTGCTTTTACCTCCGTTATAGTGGGCTTTTCTGCTTCAATCAAATTATGCACTTCTTCCCAGGAAACCTTCCCGAGACCCTGACATGCCGTATCTGTAACCAGCTTGATTTTAGCTGGATTTTATTTTGGTACTATGGGAGTGACAACAGTCTTTGTGGCGGTAGCAGTTCTTGCTTTCTTAAATTTCTTAGACATTTTCCCATCTAGTATCATTTCACTGGCTAGGTGAACAAGAGGGTTGGATGGTCTATGGCTCTACAAATGAGAAAAACCTTTCAGAACGGGAAGGAATGAAGTTAGAAGAAGAACTGTGTGAAAATATTTTATTAATGACCTCAATTGATTAACTTCGTCTTAAAATTAAATGCCCTCTACAAGAGTCATATTCATGCATTCATATAGGATCAATCATCATAAATTTTTTGATTTTCTAATTAATAATGATCATACAATCAGATATCAGCGATTTGAAATGTTAATATAAAACTTTCGTTTTGGATTTTCCGATTACGATTGATAAATAATATCTGTGCAGCACTAATAGCAATAAACAAAGACTTTAACTATCCATCACATCGGAGGTTTCGAAATGGAATGAAATATCATCTCATATGTTCCACTGATTTGCGATTGCGATGATACTATATCACATCGTACATTCCCAAAGGAATTAATTTGTATACGATTTCCGTCGATTTGCGATTATGATGATGGTGGGGTCCATCGCATCAGAGTTTTGCAGAATAAGTAGACATGATATTGTTCCTCCGCAATGCGATTGCGATGAGTTGTATTGCATCAGGATTTTATAAATCATATAAATGTGATGTTGCTTCTTTGAAGTGCGATTGCGATGAATTGCATCGCATCGGAGTTTTACAATAGTCCGAATAAAGGGTATCTTCTTCGAAAAGAAATTGCGATAGGCATCGGGGTTTTGAAAAACAAAAGTGAAAGCTTTAAGACCCTACTGATTTGCGATTGCGATTTACTTTATTGTATCGGACTTTTTAACAAGAATACTTCTATGCTTTGTTCCGATGCGATATAAGACTTGATAGTTCATCGGATCGTAAAAGTTTAATGTCACATTTATTCACTTGTATTTTATATATTCGATATGCGATATATGACTTTTAAACAATGAATATTTCTATTATTTTATATAAAATAATCAGATTTCCTCAAAGTCTTTTATTTTAACTCAAAAGAAAGAAGACCTATTTCTAAACAAAGTTTATTCTAAAATTTTAAAATGGGGAGGCTTGTTGAACCGTACAACAATTGGCGATTCACTAGAAGAAACAATTATCTCTGAAAAAATAAAATGAACAGTATACTTTTAGTAAGTAAAAAGTTTTAAAGATAATGAAAACTACCTTAGAGAAATTTAAATAAAATCTAACTTTGAAAAAAGGAATAAAAATCACTTACAATTTCTTTTTAATATCTCAAGAATAAAAACATTTTTGGGTTTTCTTAAGCCTTGATTGGTTGATAATAATAAAGTAAGGGGCCTTTCCAATTTTAGCTTTTGTAGTATACTCTATTGTCATAGGTATTGCCTCTGCTGCTTGCAAAATTTTTTAGTCTTGACAGGGTTACCTTTTAACCATCAATCATTCATTGTCCCATCCAACTAAGATCATGACTTTTTAAAAAATAAATTCATAAGACATATTATCTCATGTTTTTTCTCTTTTATTTATTTTTTTAATTTAAAAGCCATTGTTCTGGTTTGGTAGCCAGTAAATAACAATTCCATTCACTAGTTGTAATTAAACTAAGAAAGCTGGCTCGTGATGAGACCCCTTGTCTTATAATTATAAGCCATTACCCTGTTTTGGTATGCAGTGTTGGTAATGTTAGTTTTATTACTTCTTATGATCATGGTAAGCAAGCTCATGATGAGACCTCTTATCTTTTAATTTTTTCATATAATTTCTTAGAATTACATTCTAAAAAACACAACGTTAATGGATGGGGTGAACTGATTGTTCTCCTTAAGACTGAATGGATGACAATTTTTTAGAGTTTTGAATGCCAAATCTTGAAAAAGTCTTTAAATTTTATGGATAACCTTTCTCTCCTCAATAAAATTATAATGATTTACAATTTCCTTAAGGTTTCAAAAGATTTTGCAAATGTTTTTACAAACTTCCAAAGTTTAATATTTTATTTTAACTACCCAAAACTGTAATCATTTCTATAACAATTCTTATTTACATAAAATAAGTATTTATAGTATTTTCTCGAAGATATTTTCAAATAGTAAAAATACAATTAAAGACTATTCACAACCTTATTTACAGAATAAAAAAAATTGCAGAAAGGAATATGTACAGGTAAGAAGGGGTTACCTCCTTATGAAAAGAATTTTTTTAAGACAAGCCCATTCATAGGAAGAGATTTTCTCTTTCCTGATAAGTCTTGCAATATGAACGTATATGAGCCTATCTTTTCAGCAATTTGAAATGGTCCAAGCCACATTTTTTGAAATTTGGTATGCTTACCCTTATCTTCGTTTGCTTTGTCCCATTTCATAACAAGATCACCAATTTGCAAATTTTTGGATCTGGTGGAACTTGAATCAAAAGAAGATTTTACTAGCTATTGTTGTTTAGCATGAATACTTTTTTCTTTCTCTCTATCTTCCCCTAACTTATGAATTTGATCAAATCTCAATTGAATAGATGACGAAGGATTTTCTTCAATAAATTGAACTAGGGCTAATGATGGAAGAACTAGATTTTATGGTATCACAACTTCTTCTCCATAAACTAGATTAAAAGGTGAAGTACCTATTGAAGATTTTTGAGTAATACGATCAGACCATAGTGCAAAAATTAAAGACTTATGTCAATTCTTTTGATTCTAAACAATCATCTTTTTTATGATTTTGATGAGATTTTTATTAGTAGATTCAACTAAACCATTACCTTGTGGATAATAATTTGCTGAGTATTTTAACTTAAAACCTCTTTTAATTGCAAATTCCATTATACTGTTTCCAGAAAAATAACATGCATTATAAAAAACAAGAGCATTATGTACACCAAACCTGGTTATGATGAATTGATCAATGAAATCAATGATTGCATCAGAATTGGCTACCTTTAAAGGAATTGCTTCTACCCACTTTGTGAAATAATCTATTGTTGTAAGGATGTATCTGTGTTGTTTGGAAGAGTGTGGTACTTGTTGGGAAAAATGCGAGAGGGGAGTGAATCAGTATTTAGGGCATATTCAAAATTTTTTACTTTTCCTTACTTCAAAACCCATATGCTACTTTGATGAAGCCAACTATCGTATACACGCGGATCTCCTTCATTAAACTCGCGTATACACAGAGATCATATTATGTAATTAAATCTTTACTTAGATCTATGAAACATTCATTCTTCTAATGTTTAGTTAACAGTAAACATGTGCAGTAATAACAGAATAAATCATCACATATAAGCATCACACATGAACACCAGGATTTTAGGTGGAAACCCAAGTCGGGTGAAAACCACCGCTGCCGTTGCTCAGCCTTCAATATTTTATTATAGAGAAAACATCTTACAACATATGTACTGGTGCAGACTCATACCAGTACACAGGCACCCACCTACGCTCGTTTACCAGCCTCTCCTGGAAGGGAGCTGCAACCCCCTGCTCTCGTTTACCAGCTTCTCCTGGAAGGGAGCTCCTGACCCCTTTATTCCCAAGAAGGATACAACCCTCGAAGCACCTCTATGGACCACGATTTCATTAATTTTCACCTTTGGATCCAAAGCTTCCTTTAGAACCGACTTAGGGCCACGTTTATCATATTTGATTGGACCCTCCACATTTAAGCTCAATCATACATCAAAACTAATACTTATCAATTCAGACAACCCAGAATTGTAGAATACATCATTAACAGATAGCAGTAACACAGCAGAACAGATCAGACATTTCATACTTCATTCTTCAACAAACCCTAGATTTCATACGCGCTTTCCTTTCACTGATACCGCGTATATACGCTCTTCCATTCACATAAACCCGCGTATACATTTGCACATTACATAACACCCCATACGCGCTTTCTCTTCATAAAACTCGTGTATATACGCGCTTCAGCTGCGACAAACTAGCGTATAGATCTTCAGACATTATAGAGCAGCATACTTCTTCAGATCAGATATTTAGTTCAGATTTAACCCTTTACTTCAGACAGATGTTCGCCTCATCTCAGATCTAAGCATTCCATAAACAGATCTAGAAGATACAAATACATTTCAGATCTAGATAACCTTCTTCATCATTTTCTTCATAGGTGCATCACAGATTCAGATCTATCATCAAACTGTTACTATTTCCATTCAGACATACTTCAAAGCGAAGTATCCATTCAAACCCAGACACTTGCACACCCTTTGCACAATGATTTTCTTCTCCTTATATAGGTTTAGCCTTTTTCAATACCATGAGCCAAAACCACATCACTTCCGATGGTATTCCTGGACGGGATCAAATAGACAACTCAACGCTCAATACAATGGGTCAATACCATGGTAGTAACCCCTGGTTTTACACATTTAGAGCGCAATTGACCATACGTGACTTGGCACGTACTTTTCCGCGTGCATACGCGCTTTCGATTAAGCAAACCCGCATATGCCTTATGACATACACTTTTCATCATTACTCTTGCACATACTGATATTCCTTTCTTCTGCAAATTCTATACTACTTGTAGAACATCAGATTTACATCATTAACAAGTTCATCAAGTCAAGAACAAATTCATCAAGTAGGTTGCCATCATCTTCATCAAGTGGGTTTCCATCAAGGACAACACATTGCATCATATTGCCAACAATCTCCCCCTTTGGACTTGATGGCAACCACGATGGTGTTTGATCACAACAGATAGATACATTAAGAATACAATGACACCATGTCACTCTTGACACCATTCTTTCTCTTTATTCAAACACCATGTCACTCTCCCCCTTTGACATCAAGGGCAAAGGGCGGATCAACACCAACACAAGGTTTTTCTCCTCATGTAGAAGGAAGCGCTCTGCAGATCTGATGTACACTGAAGTGACCATGCTCGCCTTGAGTTCATGATGAACCCACAAACATATTTTTCAATGAAGCACATGACTCTATGACCTTCCTATCACCAATGACTCATACTTACATCAAAGATCCATCCAAGTGGATTTACATATGAGACTCAAGTACCCAACCAAGTGGGTTTAAAAATTTGACTCAACTACCCAACCAAGTGGGTTTAAAAATTTGAACAAGTCCTTACATGACTGGAAATTACAATTTTACATCATAGGTCTCAATCATGACCTTTTCATCTCATTACAAGTATGACTTTTTATGACTATAACCAGAAAGACCTCAAGAGAGAGATCATATTGCAGACCATCATAATGCCAACAATGCATTATTCTCAGCAAGGCTAATGCTCCCCCTGAAAATGTGCATCCAAGTATCATTTCCATATGACCAAGGCTCCTCCTTAGCTTGTGCAACCTAAAGTTGTTTCAACAGCAAGTTATCAGCAACAATCTCTGCATGATCTATCCTAATCTCTGAATCATAAAACTTCCATCTCATCCATGTGTGCAAGCAATGAAAACTTTTAAGCAAGCAGGGCTCATTCATAATCATAAGAAACCATGTAACATGTCATCATCATTGAGAAATAAACAGAAACAGTGCCAACAATACAATCATTAATACTCAGACTGATGCTCCCCCTGAACCTCTGCTCCTGATCTTCAGCTGTCATCCCAATTCTCTTATCATCAATGCATACGCCACTGTGTCTGCTGGAACTCGCGTGTATACGTGACTTTAGTTCACCGAACCCGCGTATGGAAAGTGATACATTGAAAATTTCACTTTCCTTCATCTCCCCCTGAACTTATGCCTCCTGTACCTGTCTTCTTCACATCAGATGCTCTGTCAGAAATACTCATAACCAGAATAACCAAAACAACCATGAGAATCATCATACATCACTCCCCCTGTGACGATACATTACAAATCCCTATAATGTATCTCACATCACTTCTGCAGTCATTAAGAGAAGTAAGCTTCAGAAGCTGATGACTGCAGTAGGGTCAATATTCCCTACGTTTCTGACCGGTCCTCCTTCTTTTTCCAACTTTGCTTGAGCTTTCTTATTGTGTGTTGGAAGTTCTCCAATTTCTCAGTTCTATTCATCCTGCATTCTTTTTCTACATGTCCATACTTGTTACAAGCATAACATCTTGCATGACCAGAAAAATAAGCATAAGGATCATAATGAGTTTTTCTATTCTTTCTTCTATTGCAATCAGCTGCTTTATGACCATACTTGTTACCCTGGAAGAAACCAGAGTACCTTTCTATGTAGGATTTGTTTGTTTGTGGCTGAAACAATCTGCTTCTGCAATTGGCTGCAACATGTCCATGATTATGACATTTAAAGCATTCAACATTATTGAATGATTTCCTTTGAGAATTCATGATTTTCGGTTGACCTTTTGTTTCTTTCAACACTTCAGATTTTGCATTGATGTCCTTTGATTCTTTAGCACCTCCTTGTGAACTAGATTCTCCTTTGACCGTTTCATGAAAACCCAGACCAAGTTTAATAGAAGGAGACCTTTGACTACTAAGAATATTGTCCAGAATCTTAGTACTATCTTGATACCTCAAGAGTTTTTTTTTCTTCTAATTTACCTTTGAGAATGTTTACCTCAACCTCCAAGCTTTGGCATTGCTTCTTCATACTTTCTTCGATCCTTTTTCCTTCTTCTACTTGATCATTCAGTTTCAAGATTTCTTCTTTCAGCCCATTTTCTTGTTCTTCAAATGCTTGTAGAAGTTCTTCATTCTCCTTATACAATTCTTCTTTGACAGAGATGATTTTTGCTTCAAGTTCTTCATTTTTCTTATTTGATTTTTCCAGATTTTCTTTAAGAGAGATGATTTCAGCTTCAAGGATTTTACTTCGATTGGTTACTTCATCCTGCATTCTTTGATGTATTTCTATCTGTCCCTTCATTTTAGAGATCATCTCATTGTAGATAACTTCTTGCTTATTAGATGCTCTTTGTTGTTCTTCAACTTTATTCTTGAGGGCTTCTTCTAGATCCATAACACTTCTTTCACTGTCTTCATCATTGCATGTACAAGTAAGTGAGATACAAGAACAATGATCAATACCTGTTTCATCTTCTTCATTTTCTGTTGCACATGTGTTTTGAGATATCTCCTTTCTTTGATTAGCCTTCTTCTTTTGCTTCTTTTCCATGAGCACTTTCAGATCTTGGTCAGAATCTTCTTCATATTTACTTGACGTATCATCTTCATTTGCATAATAACTCTTTCCCTTTGTAGATTGTTTCTCTTTATCACAATTTTCTCTATAAGGACATTTAGCAGCATAATGACCAACTCTTCCACAACCAAAACATTTGAAGGGGAGCTTACCTTTGAATCTTCCAGTTCCGAGTTGGAGTTTTCTCACAAAATTTGCTTCTTCTTCTTCTGATATATAATTTGATTCCTTGACATCTTTATTTTCTTTTCCTTTTGCACATGCCTTAAAAGCAGCTTCTTTAATTTGGGAGGGACCTCCTTGTCTCATTTCATAAGCAGTTAGGATACCATGCAATTGAACAATAGTAAGAGTTTGCAGATCTTTCCTTTCTTCAATAGCTGCTACTTTTGACTCAAATTTTGAAGTCAAAGATCTTAAGACTTTTTCAACCAGAGTAGTATCAGTTATGGTTTCACCCAAAATTCTCATACGATTCACAATATCATCTAGACGTAAAAATAAATTGGCAATACTCTCATCACTATGCATCTTCAAATTTTCATATTCAATTCTGAGGGTTTGGAGTTTGGCACTTTTTACCTTTGTATCTCCTTCATAGCTTAGGATGATTTTGTCCCATATTTCTTTTGCTAAATTTAGCTGCATCACTTTAGCAAATTCTGGTTCAGACATGCTTCCTAACAAGACATTGACTGCTTTGGCATTGATTTCATACTTCTTCCTTTCTGCTGCATCAGTAGGAATACTTGCCGGATATTGATAACCTTCTTCCACGATTTCCCATACTTCTGCACGAAGACTCTGCAGATATGATTTTGTTCGTATCTTCCAGAATAACAGATTATTTCCATTGAATAGAGGTGGCCTTATAGACATTATCCCTTCATGACTTCCCATTGCGACGGATCTCCTTCAAGCGATCAAGCCTGAAGGACACGCTACGTACGATTGTTGGGAAAAATATTTTGAGAGGGGGTGAATCGGTATTTTGACTTCCTCAAAACCTTTCACTTTTCTTACTTCCAAACCCATATGCTACTTTTCTTTGAAGCAAACTAGCGTATACCATGAGATCTCCTTCATTAAACTTCATATACACGAGAGATCATATTATGTAATTAAATATTTACTTAGATCTATGCAAAATTCATTATTCTGATGTTTAGTTAACAGTAAACATGTGCAGTAATAATAGAATAAATCATCACATATAAGCATCACACATGAACACCAGGATTTTAGGTGGAAACCCAAGTCGGGAGAAAACCACCGCTGCCGTTTCTCAGCCTTCAATATTTTATTATAGAGAAAACATCTTACAACATATGTCTTTGAAGATGCGGACACTCATACGATCTGTGATCCCTCCCAATGCTGGGTTACCGACCTCTCTGGAAGGAGCAGGCCCCACGATTTCGTTTACCGACCTCTCCACGGAAGGGAATTTCACAACCCACGGTAGAAGCCTACTGTACCAAGCCACCTCTAAGGACCACGTTTCTTTAATTTTCACTAGGATCCAGCTTCCTTTAAAGACACGACTTGCAGGCACGTTTCATCATATTTCCAGAATGGACCTCCACACATTTAAGCTCAATCATACATCAAAACTGATACTTATCAATTCAGACAACCCAGAACTGTAGAATACAGATAGCAGTAACACAACAGAACAGATCAGACATTTCATACTTCATACTTCAGCAAAACCCTAGTTTTAATACGCGCTTTCCTTTCACTGATACCGCGTATATACGCGCTTCCATTCACATAAACCCACGTATACATATGCATATTACAGAACAGCCCATACGCACTTTCTCTTCATCAAACCCGCGTATATACGCGCTTCCTCTACGAAAAACTTGCGTATAGATCTTCAGACATTATAGGACAACATACTTCTTTAGATCAGATATTCAGTTCAGATTTAACTCTTCACTTCAGACAGATGTTCGCCTCATCTCAGATTTAAACATTCCACAAACAGATCTAGAAGATACAAATACATTTCAGATCTAGATTCCCTTCTTCATCATTTTCTTCATAGGTGCATCACAGATTCAGATCTATCATCAAACTGTTACCCTTTCCATTCAGACATATATCAGAGTGAAGTATTCATTCAAACCTAGACACTTGCACACAATTGCACAACGATTTTCTCCTCCTTATATAGATTTAGCCTTTTTCAATACCATGAGCCAAAACCACATCACATCTGATGGTATTCCTGAACGGGATCAAATAGACAACTCAGTGCTCAATACAATGGGTCAATACCATGGTAGTAACCCCTGGTTTTACACATTTAGAGCGAAATTGACCATACGCGACTTGGCACATGCTTTTCCATGTGCATACGTGCCTTCTATTAAGAAAACCCGCGTATGCCTTATGACATACACTTTTCATCATTACTCTTGCACATACTAATATTCCTTTCTTCTGCAACTTCTGTACTACTTGTAGAACATCGGTTATCTTCTTGAGTTCAACTCAAGACATATTCCATTTAGAAAACTTCATAGTAGGTTGCCATCATCTTCATCAAGTGGGTTGCCATCAAGGACAACACTTTCGGCATCATATTATAGCAATTTTATTTATCCAATAATATCAAGCCCCCATTGCTCAAATGGTTGCTCAATATTTATTGGTTGTAGAGGAAAGGCTGGCTTCCTTTTTCTTCCACTAGTAGTTTGACAAATCTCGCACTTCCTTACATATTCATATGTATCTTTGAAAAGGGTAGGCCAATAATATCCATCATGGATGATTTTGTGAGCTGTGATATCACCTCCAAAATGTCCTCCTGCTGGTCCATCATGTAATTCCTGCAATACCTTTTTTTCTTCAGTCTTTTCAAGGCATCTTAATAGAATTGAATCATAATTTCTTCTGAATAACACATCATCAATGATTTCATAATGTTTAGCCTTTAATATTAAAGCACGCTTGTTCTTATAGCTAAGATTAGAAGGAGAATACCCATTTTTCAATTAAAATATCAGATCAACATACTGAGATTCAGAATCTATAATACTTATCTGATTTACTTGAGCAACATTTTCTTGATCTTGATTTTCTGGTATATTGGAAGCTCCTCCTAACAATCTGCAAAAACCTTTTCCTCTAAAAATTTTGGCTGGATTAATATCAATATCATACTCTTGTAAATATGTTACCCAATTATCTCTCTTTTCTCCTACTTCTTTCTGAATTAACAATTGTCTCACTGCAGAGAATGGGAAAATAATTTATGTATGTGTCTTTAGGAGAAAAGGTCTAAAATTTTTGATTGATTTAAACACAGAAAAGGCTTGTTTTTCTACATCATAATAATTAAGCTCAGCTCCTTGCAGATTTGAGCTAAAGAAATAAATTGGTGCTTCTATTTATTGATCATTGCTGTGTTAAAATAGCAGCATAAGATGTTTCAGTAGCCAAAATGTACATAATAAATTTTTTAGAAAAATCAGGAGTATTCAATGTAGGTGCGTTGATGATTGTCTTTTTTATTGCATCAAAGGCTTCTTTTTCTTTATGTAACCATTTGAAAACTGAATTTTTCTTAATCATATTCTGCAAAGGTAAAGCTATTTGAGAAAAATCAAGAATGAATCTTTTTTACAAAATTGATTTTCCCTAGAAATTATTGCATGGATTTCTTGTTATGTGGTACAGAAATATCATAAATTTCTTTTAATCTGTTAGGGTCGATATATATACCATCTTTTGATAGAGCAAATCCTAAGAGTTTTCCTTCATTGAGAGCAAAGAAGGATTTCTTTAGATTTAAGGAAATACCAAATATTCTGCATCTTTCAAATATCTATTTTAAATCATGCAGATGATTGGCTCTTTTCTTTGAAAATATTGTTATGTCATCAAGATAGATAACAACTAATCTATTAATCAGACCCTTAAATGCTATATCCATGGCTCTTTGGAAAGTAGCTCCTGCATTTATCAAACAAAAAGACATCTTTTGATAAGCATAAGTTCCCCATTTGGTTCTGAAAGTAGTTTTTAGCCTATCATTTGGATGTACCAATATTTGGTTATAGACTGAAAAAACATGAAGAAAATACATGAGTTCAGAACCAGCTACCTTTTGAAGTATTTTTTCCATCGTTGGCAATGGGAAGTTGTCGTCTTGACATGCCTTGTTTAAATTTCTAAAATCAATGCATATTCTAATATCTCCATTCTTCTTTCACACATGTACCATGTTGGAGACCCAATTAGAATGTCTTACAGGAAAAATGATTTTCGCCTTCAAAAGTTTGTTCAATTCTGACTTGATTTGTTCTTCCAGATTGGGATGAATTTTTCTTAACTTATGTTGTACTGGATTTACATTGGAAAGCACTGGCATAGTACGTTGGATAACATAAGTATCATAAGTTTTCAAATCCTCATAATTCTAAGCAAAGACATTTTTGTACTTATTCAGAAGTCTGGTGAAAGCTGATCTTTCCTCTGATGTTAACTCAAGACCTAAATTAACAATCTATGGTTTAGACTCAGTACCAAGATTTACTAATTCAAACTTCAAAGTAGAACTTTGAAGTTTAGCATTAGTAACTTTTTTGAGTTTGTCTTTAATATCTTATAGATCTTCAAGTTTGACTACCAGTTTGGGAATATGAATTTCATTGTATTTTGATGTGTTTTGAAGATCATGATCATTTTCATCAATTATTTGGTCATCATAAGATTTTTCTAAAGTCAATAAATTTAAGATATCTTCATCATGATAAAATACTCTCCAGTTTGTGATATTATCGGGAATAGATGGTCGAAATATTAATTTGACTGAAAACCTATCTGGACTGTAATATTTAGTCGGGAGGAGCTTAGAGGCAACATTATCTAACAAATCAGCTGATGTATTTTGAATTCTAGGGATAGAAAAGATGTTGAATGCTAAGAATTGAGTGGTAAGATCTTTCACAAGAGATTTGTAATGTTTTAGATGATCTGAAAGACAATGGATAGTGTTTCTTATTTGTCTGATAACAATTTTGGAACCACCATACATTTTCAGATACTTAGCATTCAATCCTATTTCTTTATAAAGCCCTTGAATCAAGGCTTCATATTCTTCAGTGTTATTTATACACTCAAATTATAATCTACATGAAATCATAGTTTTCTCCCCATCTAGATCAATTAAAATGCATCGTGCTCCTACGCCATCAATAGATTTGGATCCATTGAAATACAAAGACAAAAATAAAGACTTATTTATAGGTTTATCTACAGATGTATCAGAAATATTAACAATTCTTGAAGAATCAGTTTGTGAAAAATTTTCAAGTTGCGAAATAAAAGTATTTACAGAAAAAGGTGATTGTGGTGTTGTCAAATTACCAAGGAATGATTCAGCAGAATATCCTCCAAGAATGTTGTTATTAAAAGCTACAGGTTCATTTGGTTGTTAAAATTCAGTTACAGTATGCATCATGTGTTTTTCTCGCTCAACCTTTATTTGATTTGGTTTTCCTTTCTAAGGAAGCCACATGTGAGAATAATAAGTAGCAATGTAACCATTAAGTTTTGTAGACCAATCCCTACTAAATATTAATCCATAAAATTCAGGAATATCTGCAATCAGTATATCAATTATCTGGACTATCCTGGGATCAGAGGCTAACCTAATAGTGACTGAACTAATTTCTCCCACAACTTGCACTTTAGTCCAATCTAATTGAACAATATGAAGTGCAAACTTTTGTAGTTCAATATTCAATTTTGCACAGACTAAAGTAGACATTATATTAGATGATGCTCCTAAATCTATCAAACAATTATGCAAATTCTTGTCATAGATTTCATAAGTCAAAAGAAAAGGAGGTGTCTGAGAATTTGATATTTCACCAATAAGAAAAATATTAGTAGCATCTACTTTATCTAGTGGCTTACCTGATCCTTTGGCTTCTTTGGAAACTACACCGCTTGGTAGAGGAGCAATAGGTGTTGCATTTAATTCTTTTAATAACAGTTTCTGTTGATATTTAAGTTTGCTGAGTTCATGTAGAGAGATATTCACTCTGGTTTTCTTCATGTCTTCAACAATGTTATAATCCATAGGATCTAATACCACCAAAGTTTTGGATGTGGTTGTAGGAGGATTGGAAAATGATGGTTGATTTTGAGTCGGTAAAGAAGAAGTTTTCTTTACAGGGGATTTGTCTTTAGCAGTCGAAGTTGAACTTTTCTTCTTGGGAACTGTTTGGAAAGGTTCTGCTATAGATTTACTTCTTGTACTTACTGGCATGGCTTATTGTTCCTTTTCACTGTCTGAATTAGGAAGAATGAAATCCCACATCCCATGTAATTAATCTATTTCTTCTTCATCATCTTCTTCCAATAATGGAGGTGTATCATCTTCCTCGTCTTCTTCTAGATTTGACTCTATGTTAGAGATTGAATTGGGTGGTTTTGATTCATTAGTTTGATTTTTTTGAAATTTCTGAATGGCCTTTTGGTAGAAGTCTCTGCCACTTTCTTTTTAATCTCAACCATCTCATTAGACAAACTCTTCAAAACTTTCTGTAAGCCTTCCATATCATATGGATCTCTTGGTGTTTTCTTCTTAGAATCATCCTTAAAGATAATTTTTTTGGATTTCCTGTCTTCAATAGTATTCTTCTTATCCAAAGAAATAATCCATCTTTCAACTGCAATTTCTTCTTTCATTTTTTCAACCAAAGTAGCTTTAGCAGCTCTATCAACAAAAAATGCTATATTTGAGGGAAAAGTTGTTATATACCATTCACTTCTGACTTTCTCACTCGGCTTCGATGTTCTATGGATTTTATTCAAAAGTTTATTGAATTAGGAATTAAAATATTTAATGGATTCTGCCCTCAAATTGGATAGATCATTGATTAGGGTTGCTATTGATCTATCATCTCCAAATTTGGTTAATAAATGCTCTTGGAAAATATCCCAAATTGTAATAGAACCTAAAGGTAATGAAAAATACCAGGATCCTGTTGTCCCTTTCAAAGTATAAGGGAATAATATAACCACAACATCTTCATGTTCTACTGCATTTAAATTTATATATAACATAAAGTTATTAATGTGTTCTTCTGCTTGTATACCAAGTTCAGGACTAAATTTTGGCAGCCATTTTTCAGGATGATCTGGAAAATCATGCAAAGGTGCACGAATTTCAACAACCCCTGGATTATTCCATGGTCCTTGTGCCATTGTTTTGATAAATATTGAAGGACTAGAAGAGATAACTGGTGTTTGAGTAGTAACAGTTGAAGGACTAGAAGAGACAACTGGTACTTGAGTAGATGTTGTTTGAATAACTATACTCTTCTGGGTTTGAGTCTGGGAAGCAGATGAGTGGGTTTTTGATGAAGAAATTATATCACTACTTGATTCTGATGATTTTTTTATGGTCTTAACTCAACTTGGTAAAGGAAATTCCTTTGAAGGAATACAAATTTTTTCACTTTGAGACCTAGTGAGAGGTCTGGAAGAAACAAATTTTGAAGTAACACTACCTTCTGATATTTCAGACTCTTCTAATGATAATGATAACCCTTGGAGTTCATGAACTAAAGCTTGTATTTCAGGGGACTCAGGAGGTTGATTGTCTGATTGATTTGAGACTTTGGTAGTGGGTGTTAGAATATTTCTATCAATTTCTTCCCTAGAGATTTGAGATGTAGAAGAAATTGAAGAAGGTGATTAGGGTGAATTGCTCTTATAATGGCTTGTAGATTTGGATTTACTTGCCATTCATATCTCAGGCCCTCCTTCTAGCACCAAAAATGTTGAAGCCTCGAAAATCGTTGCTTCAAACATCGGGGGAAAACCACTAGGTTGGGACCTTAGGACAACTCCTTTTCCGTTTGGTGTGGTGGCTCCAACTGGATTTATAGAACCAATTTCCTAGTAGTGAATAAATTTGTAATGGAGTGTTTGTGTAGGTGAATAACGGAACTAACTTACTGAAATAATCTATCTAACATAAACTATAACTTGCAAATAATTCTAAAACTAACCCGGGCATTAAGTATGAATACGAATTAAAGATGGTTTCAGTTAAACAAATAACCATAAAAATGTATTATTATTCAAAAGAAAGATGCAATATCATATAATGATAACTCTATTTAAGAAATTAAACAGAGTTAGAATAACACATCGCATTCACAATTATATATATATCATTTGCATCTACTATGATAGATGAATATTTCTATATCTTCATAAATGATATGATAAAGAAATATTTGTTAAAACAAGCATATATAAATGATAGAAAATTTCAAAGGGAATACTTCATAACATAAAGAAAATAACAGTAAATCGATAGAAATACCAGATTCATTGAGATATTTTCTTGATGCAATTCAATATCCAGATCCTGTGCTTTAACTTAAAACCAACTCCAAGATACAGAACTGCAACTCTTAAAGATAATTCGCCATAAATCACACAATGTGATCCTTTATAAAAATAAAGTAGTCAATGGAGTACAAAAATGTATCATCCAAGCCAAAATTATTACAAATTCAGGACCCCTTTCTAAATGCATGAAAGGGGTTTAAATAAGAAATTAACAAAACAGATTATCTATAACATATGCTAGAAACTATCATCGGAGATCCTCAAAAAGACTTGAGATATCCAAATAAAAAAGATTCATTGATTTTCTCCCATATTCAGTGTGTTGAGAAGGCAGATTCTGAGCATATCCTTGACTTCGGTTCAATGACTCAGCCTCGAATGCAACTGACCAGTGTACATGGCATCGGATAACTCTGGAATGATGCAATTATTGGAATTTGAAAGGCATTTGATTGTCATTTGTTGACTGTGTGGTTTAATTAAGTATGTCCACATGAAATCCCATGTAATATCCTGAATTTTTTTGATTTTTTGATTCTTGTTGATTAATTCCTGCTTCCACCTGGTATCATCTTCTTTCACCTTTGGTAATTTACTTGGAATACAATTTGAAATTAAATTAATAGCATATAAGCTATCATTAACTAATTATGTCAGATTGTTCATCATAGCTCTGGCCCTTGATGTAGCTTGTTCTTATTTAATCAACTATTTTTCCCATTCAGCAAATAAAATTTATTTATGTCTTTCTTTGATCCTAGGAAGATTTGCATTCTTTCCGTCTTCTGAGTTTTTCTATGAAAGAAACTCTGATATCTTGTCATCTGCATTTTCAAATTCAAGTCTGAGGTTGACTGATCCATGAATAAGGGAAGATGTTATTTGACATAAAGGCTCTGCTTATGCAATATTTTGACAGAGATCATCTAAATGCTGAGACAATAGCTTATTTGTTTCCAGAGTTTTAGTTTTAAATTGGTCAATTTTAGGATAATCCTTAAGTTTATCCAATCTTGCCTGAAATATTTTTCCTTGCTCTGCTTTGGTAGTTTTCTCATTTTGCAGCAGGGTTTGTAACTTGGACACTTCTTGCGACAACTGTTGTTACTTATTCAAAGCTTGTTGATCAAGCTTTTTCTTTTCCACACTCAGTTGTTCTTCCAGCTATTTGGCTCTGAGTTTTTCTTTTACTAACTGTTGTTCCAACTACATTAATTTTTGTTGATCATTTTATGTATTTTCTTCTAGCATTTCTATTTTTGATTCTTTTTGTTTGATCATTTGATTGACTTCAAGAGCTTTATCTATAGTGGCTACAAAGTAGGCACCTTCATATTGTGATAATTTGGTAAGATCCTCTAAAGGATCTACCTGAGTATTCTTCCAGACAATATTCATGAATTCAACTTGCGGGGATGAAAGTGATTCTTGATCTGTCCTCCTTATTTTCCTTTGTTTCCTGACAACAGCCCTATGCTTAGGACCATAAAAGATATCAGGAGGAAGGATTTCTTCAACTTTCAACACAATTTCTTCTGATGGATGTTTAGGGATAATCTCCATATCTTGATTATTAAAACTATCAACTTGAGGATTATTTTGTTCTCCAATTTGCTGTTCAAATTGCTCATATTGTCTTAGCAATTGGGGAGTAACAACAATTTCAGGAGAATTTACCACTCTTTCCATGGTTGTTTCTCTTTCAAGTTGATCATCGAGTTTATCATCTATATTTTTTTCTTCAGACTGCATATCATTTTTGTTAACTGTATTCTCCTTTTCTATTTGAACATCAAGTTTTCCAGCTGTATTTTTCTTTTCAGTATGCATATCATCTTTACTGGTAGACACTTCTTTATCTGTCTTGCTAGCTGTTTCTTATTTTATTTTATTTTTTGTTTCTATATTTTCAACTTCTTACAAAGGAATCCTTAGCTGGTCAAGGGGAGATTTCAGCAATCTCTGACTTCTGAACTACAAAAAATTGTTCATATATTCTACTTGAAACTTAGATTTGGACAAGTCATAAACTTGAGAAATTTTCTCAATAGAGACAAATAAATAATCAAATTCATTGGGTTCATTCTCAAACCTAGAAATTTGAACCAAAGTTGTGAAATCGAAAGCTACTTTATTTGGATCATACTGTCTCCCTGGGATAGTTGCAAGCTTAAGATCTCTTATTTTAATGACTTCTTTCTCAACATGCTTGAAATCATTCAAAGCATAATTTCCACAATGAAATGGAAAGGTAGGCCACATGAATTTCTTGGTGTTCTTTAAACATCTTGACATACCTCTTTCCGTCAACTGGTAAGAAATTTCTTGGGCTAACAGTTTGTCAGGAACATATAGAGGTAGGATATGGGGTTCTACAATGCTTCCAAAAACTCTAATATAAGTAAATCTCTCTTCTCCAAACCAATTTCCAATAAGGGATATATCATTCTTTGCTTTTTTAGAGAGTCGAGGAGGATACTGGTTAAAAATGGCTTGATAGACAGGCAACAGAAAACCGTGACAAATCCTATATACATGATTTTTTAAATGGAGCTTCCACAAGAGTTTATGGTAAATGTGGATCGGAACAGGTTCCTGTAGAGTCCATATCCAACCTATAATAGGAAATTCTGAATTGAAACATAGGGCATCTAAGATATAGGCACAAAAATGAACAGGAGTTGTATTTCCAGTGTCGTTATCCTTTCTGTATTCCAGAACTCTATTAGCTATCTTGTCAAAAAGGATAAATGACCAATCCATAATTTCAGAATTTATAGAAGCATGAATAAGGGGTACCATCTGAATTGAAAACCTCATAGAATTGTCATTCCCAAAGAGTCTACACATCATTGCAGCAGCATAGAAATATGGGGGTGCAAGAGACTCCACAGAGTACATACATGATGCTTCATTTTTATGTTTCTTTGGAGCTCATCTCCATTCCTTAATAGGGTTTGATTGAACTTCATTGCTTGCGGTGATATCTGCTATGAAAGCTTTGTTTTATACCTTTTGCAGATTTGGGAGATGATACATCTCTTTAATATCTTCCACTCTAAAAGACCCAAAAATTGTTCCCGCAGCTGAGACAAAGGTTCTGTTTGTAATGGTGATATTGTCTATCACCCATCATACTACATCATAATAGGGGAGCATGTTCACCTGAGCCGCAATTCTGTGAAGGAAAGAATTTGCAAGTGCTTTGAGAGGAGTCTTAGAATCAGAATCTAAGTCTTCCTCATCTAGTATTGTTGCTTTTACCTCTGTTACAGTGGGTTTTTCTGCTTCAATCAAATTATACACTTCTTCCTAGTAAAGCTTCCCGAGACCCTGGCATGTTGTATCTGTAACCAGCTTGATTTTAGCTGATTTTTCTTTTGGTATTGTGGGAGTGACAACAGTATTTGTGGTGGTAGCAGTTCTTGCTTTCTTAAATTTCTTAGATATTTTTCCATCTGGTATCGTTTCACTGGCTATGCGAACAAGAGGGTTGGATGGTCTATGGCTCTACAAATGAGAAAAAACTTTCAGAACGGGAAGGAATGAAGTTAGAAGAACTGTGTGAATTTTTTTTATTAATGACCTAAATTGATTAACTTCGTATTAAACTTAAATTCCCTCTATAAGAGTCACATTCATGCGTTCATATAGGATAAATCATCATAAATCGTTTGATTTTCTAATTAATAATGATCGTACAATCGGATATCGATGATTTGAAATGTTAACATGAAAATTTCCTTTTGGATTTTCTGAATGTGATTGATAAATAATATATGCGTGGCAAAAATAGTACAGATTGCGATGCTAATATATCACATCGGACATTCCCAAAGGAATTAAGTTGTATACGATTTCCGCTGATTTGTGATTCTGATGATGGTGGGGTCCTTCGCATCAGAGTTTTGTAGAATAAGTAGACGTGATATTGTTCCTCCAAAATGTGATTGCAATGAGTTGTATCACATCAGGATTTTATAAATCAAATAAATGTGATGTTTCTTCTTTGAAGTGTGATTGTGATGAGTCACATCAGATCAGAGTTTTACAATACTTCGAATGAAGGGTATCTTCTTTGAAATGTGATTGCGATAGGTTACATCGCATCGGGGTTTTGAAAAAAAAAATTGAAACCTTTAAGACCCTACCGATTTTTTATTGCGATTTACTTTATCGCATCAGAATTTTTAACATGAATACTTCTATGCTTTGTGCCGATGTGATATAAGACTTGATAGTTTATCGGATCGAAAAAGTTTCAATGTCACATTTATTCGCTTGTATTTGATATATGCGATATACGATATATGACTTTTAAACAATGAATATTTTTATTGTTTTATATAAAATAATTGGATTTCCTCAAAGTGTTTTATTTTATCTCAAAATAAAGGGGACCTATTTCTAAACAAACTTTATTCTAAAATTTTGAAATGGGGAGGGTTTTTGTAGCGTAAAATAGTACCTTAAGCCTCTGTAATCCTTTTCAAAAGCGTTTTTAGCACTATTTCTTAGTTAGATACTCAGAAAACCCCTGTTTTCTATTTGAAGCCAATTCTAAAGCTTCCAAATCTCTTTGATAGGCCTAATTGAATAGAACAACAACAAAAAAATCCTATAATTAGCCAAAGTTGTCAATTTAAGCCTCTGTTGTAGTAAAATTTCCTCTACAAACTGTTTAAACTTGCAAAAGAATATCAAAATGCCTAAAAAGAAGAGTGTGAGAAATCTTGAAGGTTCCAAAGTGCCGAAAATCAAATCCAGTACTGTGACCATTTAAAGCCATTATCACCTCCCTGCAGCTAGGGTTTCATTAACAATTATTTTGTTTTGCAAGTCATTAGAAAAATGAAAATTTGTATAAAACAATCTAAATACTAGTTAAAGATATTTTTTACTCGAAGAACTTACAAGGAAATGAATTCAAAGGATTTTTCTTAATAGGTTCTAGGCATCGGAGTTAAAGAACAATCATCTTGTGAAAGATAAAAGAACATTTTAATGTAAAGATTAAAAACAGGGCATTCATAATAGTCAGGATAAAAAGAGGAACTCACAATAAAGGTTAAAGTTCAAAGTAAAGTAATAATTAACAATGACAGTGAAAACATAACAGTCAAAGAGCATCAGAGTTAAAGTCTATCAGATGAGAGTTAGAGTGAAAGTCAAATCAGAAAAAGTTACAAAGCAGTCAAGGTAAAATAGTAAAAGTAAAAAATAGAGGCAGTAAATGTTAAACAAAGATGAAAATAATTTCAACAACAATGAATTTTATCCAAATTGAAAGTAAAAATTGTTAAAAGAACAATAAAGTTAAAGGATGAAAACAGAGCAAGGGACATTTTTGTAGAAATTTTATGTTTAAAGTCATTGTTTTGCATAAAATATTGTGACCAATCCAATATGAATTTTGAAAAAAAGAAGTAGTTTTATGTTCCTAATATGTCCAAATACAAAAACCTCTCTCACGTTTCTAAGAACCATTATGGGTTGGAAATATTAAACAATATTTGAAAGCATGTTTTATAGAAAATTCTTGTTAAGTCATCCGTTTGAAGAGGAGATTGTGACCAATCAAAAATACATATTACAAAACTAAAAGAGGGTTTTGTTGCTACAAGAACCATGTACAAAAAAATATTTTACTTTTTGCATAGGTATTACATAATGAGAGATACATGCACATATTTACAGCCTATTTTTCAGACTGTGGAAAACTTTTTTTTACACATATTTGCACAAAGCTTATTGTGAACGGCTGGAGGAGAATTTTAGGGAACTGAGAGAGGTTTATCTCAAAAACATATTTATATACAATAACCTCTTTGAAATTTTACATATCTATTTTTGATTGGGAAATACAAAGGTATCATTGGACCAAAATTTTGCATAATTGCTGGAGCAAAATGCACAAAGAAAGGAGATAGTTAGTGACTTGGATGCCTCATCATCAACCAAGGGTTGAGATCAAATTCGAATTCTCCTCCTTGTCATCACCTATCCATAAAAAATAGTGCCAAATAGATGCATTAGTTTTGAGTGTCCTTTACTTAAGTTCTATTTATGTAAAACAGTTGGAGATATTTGTAAACCAATATTGATATTTTTTCAAGATATTCTAGTTTAGAATTTGTATAAATACTTCACTCTTTGAATTATTTTGGTGGAATAAAATTGCTAGAGATTACTATAGATATTTGTTTGACTTGAAGTCTTTGGATTTTGATTTTGAGTAGCAGTCTAGATCAACTATTTGGCATCATACTTCAGGATACCTGTGACAAGCTATCTGGAGTGAAGTACTCTCTAAAACTTGTCATTGTTATTCTTCTTTGTTACATGCATACAACTGTGTTTTAATTCTAAATCTGAATGTATAACTAGGAGTATTACTACAAGACATGTTAATAGCACCCTATTTTTAACTAGTTATCATTTCTTTGTTTTCTTCTAATTTCTGGTGTAGGGAACCCTTAATTGCTCCCTCTCCCATTTTACCTCTATCTACTACTTCCCTTTTCCAGATCAAAGTATCCTTAAGTGCCCTTTATATTGATCATACCACCTCACAAAACCAATTTCCCCTGATCTCCAAGGGTTATCTATCTTTCCCTAAATACATTTCACCTTTTAGGCCTTGATCCCAGTTCTGTTAGCTTGACTTAGAATCCATAGCTCAATGTACAAGTAGATTTCCCTCTATCTATCCCTCCAAGTGAAATTTTCCCACCAAATCCAACAAAACCAAACCAAAATTGCACTTTCATAGCTAGCCTAATATTCACAAATTAAAACAAAGTTAAACATTAAAGAGAGAGCCCTCTCTGAACCCTAGGAAGGCTAGATCCTAGAGTTTGAAGTAGGTTTGTGGTTACCTCGGTGAGTTATTTCTTGAACCTGGAGAAATTACTGAGTGATAACAGTTAGCGCCATGATCAGCGGTCGATTAAGGAAATATTCAACATTATTGCTTCTGCCCTTCTTGTAATTCATGTTCAAATGGAATTTTTGTAGGTATGTGGACCATTTATGATGGTGATCATTCTTCAACTTACCTTGTGTCTAGATGAACTACAGGGGTTGGTGATCTGTGTAGATGATCATTTCCTTCCCCAAAATGTAACGCTTCCATTGACGACATGCTTGCACCGTGGAATACATATATTTTTCATAGGTGGGATACTTTTGGATTGTGTCTGAAAGTCTCTCACTATGATATTCCACTGGATTCCCCTACTGAGTAAGTACTATCCAAATATAATATTCAAAGGCATTTGTCTCAATATCAAATGGTTGTTGCAAGTTCGGTAACGTGAGTACTGGTTCAGAGTAGAGGAAATACTTCAACTTTTGAACTACCTTCTGTTGATATTCATAATAATATAATTCTTTAGCTCCTCCATTGGTGACTTGACTCAAATTACAAGTGATATGAGAGAACCCCAACATGAACCTGTGGTCGAAATTAGCAAGACCCAGAAAGCCGTGGAGCTCTGTTAGAGTGGTTGGGGCTAGCCAATCTTGAATGACCTAGATCTTGGTTGGGTCCACATGCACCCCATGTTCATCAATAATTTATTCCAAATATTGAATCTGGGTCATGAAAAAAGTCCATTTATGGGTGTTGCCATAGTTTTTGGAAGACCTGTAAAATGTTTTGGAGGTGCTCCTCCCAACTATCGCTAAAGATCAGGATTTCCTCCAAATATACCACCATGAATGTGTTGGTGAATGGTCTCAAGATGTCCTCCATTATCCCCATGAATATTTTGAGAGCATTCATCAACCTTAAATTCATGACAAAACATTCAAAAAGGCCCTCCTTAGCTTTGAAGGAATTATTCCACACATTAGAGGGTTCAACTAGTAACTGGTAATAATCGAACTTCAAGTTGATCCTGCTGGAAGTATTTAGGAAGTGCAATACAGTCAGGTAGATAGACATTTCGGAGTCAAGAAAATAATGGAAATATTGTAGAAGTAATATTGTTAGCTGAACCTTTGACATGATGTTGGGAAGTACATTAGATCTTGCACTGCTTGCTCCATTTCCAAACCGACCATCAAGAAGCAAGGATGATATACTTCATTGCCTAACCCTAGTCAACCTTGAGAATCCATCTCATGGATTACATGTTGTTCCTTCCTTCTACCAAGCATGGAAATGACTATGGTTTTGTGGGCATCGAAGGATTCTCTAAAATGTCCATTATGGTGGCCTGTAAGAAGAATATCACAATAGAATCCATTACTAAACACTTATTTACATGAATGTGGGTACACTTTGGGATCCCACAGTCCATTATCTCAGATTAAGATAGTATTTTCCTTAGTACATTTTTTTCAAGTCCTTCGTCAATGTTGGACACAAAGTTCACTAAGTCCACAACTTTCCACCCCAAAACTTATGGCCAAATAGAGTTCGTCAACAGGATGATCGTACACATTTTGCACATCTAAAACTCAAATAACTCAGGATGAAATTCTTGCCTATTCCCAACACATAAGAGATAGTAAAAGCATTATAATATTCTCATATTTTCTGATTAATACAATATACAGATAGTGGGTGTCAACACTAGAAAATTGTAGAGGTAAAAGACATTTAAAAATTTCAAGCATAAGGTACACATAAAGTTTTATGGGGAATAAATACATTAGAGGAGCTCAAAATTTAATTTTTCCTAAGGCCAGAAGGAAAAAATTTTGGACCGCACACAAGCAACATTGGCTCTGAGTGTGCAGTGCGGCTTTCCTTCGATAGCCGTGAAGTCCTGGGGATGATGAAATGTCACCATCTGAGACCACTTAGCACACTTGGAGAAAAATATTCTCACTCAACCTAACCAAGTACATTTGTATTTGATCCACCTTGAGGCTTTATTGCAGCATACAAAGGAATCATACCCCCACTCTTCTGCCACCATCCATCTTAGACCAAGAGAAGGAGGGAAGTTTTGAAAATGGTCTATTAAAGACAACTTTTGGAAGAGAAATAGGAGAAACATTGTTATGGTGGCCAAATTACTCCATAGAAAACCAGCTTCTGTTATCCAGCAGAAGGAGGATTGGAAGGATTCAGTTGTTGGCCACCCAAAATCTCAATCTAAGAGAGAAGAGTTCATCACATGTTTGTCGATCTAACATCCTTTGAGAGGTAGGATAGGCTTGCTGAAAACTTGAGTGGAAGAGACCCCCTTGTCTTGGATATTAGAGCTCCATAGCTCAAAGGATCCACTACTAGAGATTTAACATTTTATCTTCTACTACTACCAACACCTAATAAAGGTAGAAAACTCTCCATTTTTGAGTTATTAACATGCTTTCTCTATTGACTGTGTAACTTGTGCATGTTATTTTGTTTTTTGTTTCATTGTTTTTGTAGCATGCTATGTTTCCTTTTATCTTAGCTTATTACATGTTGAACTTGTTCCACTAACGCTTAAAAAACCAGTTTGACCTCTGACTCATATGTAAGTAAGAAACCTCCCTACTAAGTAAAGTGTATTTCGTCTGCTCATGCATCGAATACAATACCACAGGAATGTCAACTCCAATAGATTATTTCTTTTGAATTAAATGGTTGCTGATGTAGGTCCTTCTTCTTTCTCAGCTTGCTGCAAAATCACGCAGCATCCTCTCAGCGCCTTCAGTCACACTCAGTGAGAAGTTATGCCCAGAAGAGGAGGATTTTTTTTTTTAATTTCTACCCGACCTCGTGCATTTTTCTCTAATAGACAGACCTTTTGCATATGTGGTAGGATAATCCTTGTGTTAGGCAACAAGCCCATTTTTCTTAGTTTTTCCCATTTTTTGCAGTTGTAAAGTGTTTGGAAACCCATAAAAAAATTTCCATCACTGTGTTTAGGTATTTCATGACTGGTGAGGACTCTTATTTGCTAGAATTTAGCTTAGCAACTAATTAGTTTTAATTTTATTTTTTTATTTTTGAAAATCACACATATTTTAAGTAGGAAAATGTAAGTGGTCTTCAATTCGCATATGTTGTTCGAACAAATGATTTACTGATAAAAGATACAAAAAAATAGCATAATTATAAAAAAATTAATTGGCCCATATATCTGTAGGTTTTAACCCTGTACATAAATTATTTGCAAAGGAATCTTAAAAACAAGAAATAAACAATAGCGAGAGCATAAAACATAAAACAGATATACACAGAGATTTTCCCCTAGCTCCCAAATCAGGATGACCAACTTGATTTTTCATTATATTCCTTTTAGTGTTACAACACATATATACACATGTCGAAGCACACATAAACCTGAATCCATTAACTCTGAATTAGAACACAAATATAGTTCCCTTGAATGGATATACAAAATACTAGGGGCCAAAAACCATCATGCCCCAAAACCATGTGCAAACCCATGCACAAAAACATGGGTGGGTCTTCCCACCAAAAAACAGGGTCCAATTTTTTTTTCTCAGGGCGCTGCCCCAGACCCTGAACAGGGGGGCTGCCACCCCCCCTATTGCGCCCGAAACAATGTACAAGGTGAGTTGTCGCCCCCCCTGTGCGTGACTAGTCATGCAAAGAATATAACACATACCCAACATTCTCCTTCTTGTTGTTTTCTTTCCATGGGGGGCCATAGGAGAGCTGATTCATTAGCCCAAATTTGCAACACCCATTGTTTCTCTACACCAAAAGAGATTCTGAGTGCTGACAGACTTCGTCAATGCATCTGCAACATTCTTCAAATTGTCCGCCTTTACCAGCAACACCCTTTTAGCCTCAACCATATATCTCCCAAAGTGGTATTGAACATCAATGTGCTCTATATTTTAATGATAATTAGGGTTCTTAGCTAAGAAAATTACACTTTGGCTATCACCGTCTATCCTTATAGCTTGCTGCACCAACCCCATACTTGAACACAATATTTTCAACCAAACTGCTTTCTTGCTTGCATGAGTGGCTGCCATGTATTCTACCTTTGTAGTTGAAAGAGCCACTACAGAATATCGTTCACTCATCCAACTGACTGCACCTCCAAATAGGCTAAACACATACTCACTTGTAGATCCTCTTTCGTCCAGATCTCCAGCCCACTCTGCATCAACAAAACCATGATTGTCCAACACTCTTTCCAGTCCTGGTCTTCCCTCGTAGCACAAGCCATAATCACTAATGCCACGCAAATATTTGAAAACCCACTTCACTGCTATCTAATGCTCCTTCCCTATGTTTGACATAAACCTTCTCAAGACTCCCACTGCATCTGCAATGTCTGGTCTAGTATAGACCATTGCATACATCAATCTACCCACTGCACTTGCATATGGAACACGGGACATATCCTCCTATTATTCTTGTGTCTTGGGACACTGTTCAACAAACAACTTTACACCTACAAGAATTGAAACATTCACTGGTTTACTATCTTTCATATTGAGCCTCTGCAATATAGTCTCAACATACCTCCTATGGTTTAACCAGAGCTTCCTCTTTGCCCGATCTCTCTTAATCTCCATGCCCAAAATGTAGTTTGCAGCACCAATATCCTTCATGTCAAATTTGGAGAATAGTTGGGTCTTAAAATCTTGGATAATTTCCTTGTCATTTCAAATCAACAACATATCATCCACATTCAAGACCAAATAAATAACACGGTCACCAATTAATTTAAAAGAAACACAGTGATCCTCCTTGCTTCTGCTGAAGCCAAGTCCCCGTATATAGGTATCAAATTTATGATACCACATCCTTGGTGAATGTTTTAACCCATAGAGAGACTTCTTTAACCTGCATACCAGTTATTTCTTCCCCTTTACCATAAATCCTTCAGGTTGTTTCATGTAGATCTCCTCTTCTAGATCTCTGTGAAGAAATGTTGTCTTCATATCCATCTGTTCTACCTCAAAATCAAATGCAGCAACAACAGATAAAAGTAATCTAATAGAAGCAACTTTGGCAACATGAGAAAAAATATCACCAAAATCAATTCCCGGCACCTGGGAATAACCTTTCGCTACCAACCGAGCTTTGTATTTCTCCACCTTGCCTTCTACATTCATCTTCTTCTTAAACACCCATTTTATCCCAATGGGCTTCCTTCCAGCCGGCAACTCCACCAGATCCCATGCATCGTTTTTGTGCAAGGATGCCATTTCATCAACCATGGCCTCCTTCCAGAGTTTTCCATCCTCTGAATCTACTGCCTCCCTGACAGTTCTGGGTTCATCATCAGTTATAGTTAAGGAAAAACCTGAATAGAAAGTAGATGGACTATACCTTTCTGGTTGCCTTCTTTCCCGAACTGATCTTCTCAAAGTTGGAGTTTGTGGCTCTTCATCTTCTGAGTCTTCTTCTGTTGTAGAGTCTGATTCATCCTCCTTTAGCTCAAACTCTATCTTCTCGGGTTCCTTTGGTAGGACTTCATGTTTAACAACATCTTTCACTTCTCTAAACACCACATCTCGGTTGTACACAACCTTCCTTGTTTCTGGGTTCCAAAGCTTGTAACCCTTTAAACCATCCTTATACCCAATAAAGATGCACCTTTCAGATTTATTATCTAACTTGGTCCTTTTCTCCTTTGGAACATGTACATATGCATCACATCTAAATACCCTCAGATGTGAAAGAGAGGGTTTCTTACCATTCCATACCTCATGTGGAGTCTTATCCTCCAACGTTAATGAAGGTGATCTATTAACTAAGTAACATGCAGTCTCCACTACCTCTGCCCAGAATTCTTGTCCTAACCCGATACCACTAAGCATGCTTCTTTTCTTTTCCATCAGTGTTCTATTCATTATTTTTGCAACTCCATTTTGCTGAGGTGTGTATGGAGTAGTCTTCTGTCTTGCTATACCACACTTATTACAGAACTCTTCAAATTCCTTCTTGTAGAACTCCCCACCATTTTTTGTCCTCAATGCCTCTATCTTCTTCTCTGTCTGGTTTTCCACCAAATCCTTAAATTCTTTAAATTTGTTAAAGACTTCAGATTTCTTCCTCAAGAAATATATCCATGTACTCCTTGAGAATTCATCTATGAATGAAACACAATACACAGACTTACCTAGTGATGGAACCGACATAGGTCCAAACACATCATTGTGCACAAGCTGTAATATTTTGTTCGCCCTCTTAGCACCAAAAGGAAAAATCACCTAATTCTGCTTCCCATATACACAATGTTCATAGAAATCAAAATCCAGAGAGCTATTAGACATACCTTCTACCATACCATTTCCATGTAGTATCCGAAGGCCCTTCTCTCCAATATTTCCAAGCCTTTGATGCCATAACATGGTATTTTCTCCAAAGACTGATAGGCTTTCCGCTCCACTTTCAGGAACCACATAGCTGTTGCAGCCATCAATAACAGTGCTGCCCTGAAGCTTGTATAGATTTCCAATACGAACTCCTCGCATTAATACTAGTGCTCCCCGAACCATATTACAGGTATCTTTCTTGAACACTCTTTTTACACCTGAATCATCCATATTTCTTACAAAAATTAGATTTTTGGCCAATGTAGGAATGTGAAAAACACTAGGAAGTGTTCTAATATGTTGGAACGGGGTCTCCTACAAGCTGCGAAACTAGTCTAATTTTGTGTAATTTTATTATATTTAGTCTAGCATAGGGGATTTGGGGAGGGACAAAGCCCCGAAAAGCATTGTAATGAGTTAAATGGTATATTTGGAATCTGCAAACCACAGTTTCCAGACCATAGGAAATATTAGGCTATATTTTTATAAATAGAGAAACATTTTGAATTGTAAGGCAAGAAGATGATGAGCTCTTGATGCAAATTGTGGCTTAGTAGATCCATTTGAGTTTTGGGGAAAGGACTCCTACTGGCTGTGTGCACGCAGATCCCAAGTCCTGATGTGTGTGGACATTGCTGTTGTGTGCGCAAGTCGAGTTTGGGAATTGTAAGAAGGAACCGACAAATTAATGAATAAGAAAGGTTGTCTGAGTAACTGAATCTATGTTTACTGTTTATGCGAATCTATGGTAATTGCTGCATTATGCGTATTCTATGTTAAGCTTTGAAAATATTATGTAAGTTCTTTTACTGCATCTGGATCTGTTCTGTTATGTTTTATGAAATACTACGCTACTGTCTTGGAAGTATATAATTTATTGAGCGTCGTAGTATAGTTGACCCTGCACACGTGGATGTGAAGGAGACCTATAGATTCAACTCTGAAATATGATATCCGGTCATCATAAAGCCGGACGCAGCTCTTCTTGCCTTACCTATCCTTTCATAGGGTGCGGAAACCTGGTTCTAGCACCCACCCATACTACTTTGGGTGATACCTTGACCTGCACAAGTAGGTCACTACCGAAAGGGCTAATGGTATAGGGGTTTGTTGGAAAACCTTAACCTCTGAACCTGGGTTAGGACCTTTCGAGCCAAAAAATGGTTTCGTTGCCGGGACCAGGAGAATTTTGAGAAGGGTTTGGGTAATGCCAAGAAAATCAAAGTAGGTATGAAAGAAGGGGATAAATCTGTAGAAGGAAGAGTTGCGCAAAACCCATCAACTACACCGCCTTCAGGGCCACGTAAGGGTAAAACCTTGTCCTAAAACCCACCAGCAGAAGGTATGGCGGTGCAGTTTAATTTAACCACCTTCAAAGGTGCAAAAGATGAGGACATGGATCGATTTTGGTTTGTTGCAGACTCAGTATGGACTACGCAAGGCCTGGCAAGCGATATTGTTTAAAGGGCACAGCTATCCCTGGCCTTTGAAAAGAGATATTTGGACTAGTATATGCGATACATATCGAAAACTGGAAGCACATATATTCAATATATTAAAGACGCTCTAAAACAACAATTTCGAAAGCCTAAGTCCTATTCACAGATCGTAGCAGATGTGAAATATTTCAAGCAAGGAACGACTGAGTCGGTGTGGGAAGCTGATCAGCGCCTAAAGAAAGCTATCAGAGAAGGATAATTTAAGTATGACGACAGAAAACATACGAAGTGGTTCATCGCCATGCTGCTACCTCACCTGCGCGTACCTATGGGTCACCAAAATTTTGAATCATAGGAAAAAGCTTTGGAAGCTACTATCAAACTAGAAGCTAGGCCTAGGGAAGATACTTTGTTAGGAGTAGAGAAAAGTCAGGAGCAGCTCGGGGCAATGCACATGGAGGTTCATGACCTACAAAAGGTATGAGGGAGGGAAGTTGGCGTAGATCTATGGTGCCTACGATTTTAAGTATCAGGACATACGAAGTATTTGTGCCCGCTGCCAACAGACTACATGCAAACATGAGGACCTAGCCTGATGTGCCCTGGATCAAGCGGGGAACCCAGCCCACTATGACTAGGCCAAAGCGGACCTATGTTATGGTGTGAGGATTTCCGCGTAGCCAGACTGCATAATACAAAACACTGCTCCTGTCTGGGCGCATATGTCCTAAAGTGGAAGCAACATGGTGTTGGTTCTGTCGGTCAGTAGGGCATGATGAGCATAACTGTCGAACCTATGATCTAATGATAGATCGAAGGAACTTTTATAAGGTACAGTCAGACCCCACGTCACCAAAAACCCCCACAGGCATGGGCGTCTCCCCCTCCGAAAGCAGGGGAGGAGGCTGAAGTGGAAGTGTAGGTCGGAGCCAGGGGCTATTGATTTGCTATAACTGTGGATACCCAGGGCACTTTGCAAGGAATTTTACGAACCCTACAAGATAGTCCTACAAATACTGCAGACAGTTGGACCATATGCTTGAAGACTATCCAGTCTTGATAGCAAAAATACGGAAGAAGCAGCTACCACCTACACAGAATGTGCAGAGGGTTAAGACTGAGATGTTGCATAAGGATCCAAGTGTAAAGGATACTAGAGGGACTAAGGATAAGGTTGAAACTAAAATTTTGATTTGCAAGGCAGTTAGAAAACAAGAGGGACTAGACCTAGACAAAGAAAGAGAAACATTTATAGCAGCTCAAAGGGACTTCATCGATACAGAGGCATCTACATCCCTACTCCTTGCGAACCTTAAGGCAGATGAGGAGGTCAAACCTTTCTTACAGGCATGTATGAATTTTCTGCGTAACCCAAAGGCAGTGCAAAATCTACAGGAATTAATAGATAGTTGCGCAATGTGCTCTACCATGTCCCCCAATATTAAGGATGTGCACAAATTATACAGATATAAGAAACACACTGGGAGGGAGATGCGGTTGATGACACAAATCGGTGATTATGAGATGGACCGGGTTATTTTGGACCTCGGATCAGATGCTAATGTATTACCTAAACAGACTTGGCAACAGATGGGCGAACCAAAGTTGGAATGGTCCACTATCCAGCTATGCATGGATAATCAATAGAAGATCATACCTTTGGGGAGGCTGTCAGGGATTATGGTAGATATCACAGGGGTTAAGGTCTGGGTTGAATTTGAAGTCATTCCGGATGTAGAAGATGCAGACCCCTACCCTGCGTTGCTAGGATTGGATTGGGCCATCGACATGGGTGGTATCATTAATCTAAAAAAGAGAAGCATAGTGTTCGAAAATAATGACACAAGGGTGATCGTACCATTAGACCCTGCGGAAGGTAACCACTACACTGAACCAGTACCCAAGAAGGAAGATGTGGACTATATCTACAAGTTAACTATGTGGGATGCAATCAACCCAACAATGGATGAAGTACCTTGCGGGGAGGAGGATAATGAATGCTTATCTGATCTCGATGAGGAGATAGAGAATTGGTAGAACCGGTTTCATAATGTCTTTGCGCTGCATTGTCTTCGGGTCACAAAAGACTTCCACAGCATTTCCTTAGAGGTAAGGGACCTACCTTACTTTGACAGCTCGGGTAATATAAAGGAATTCTTACAAGTATTCGAAGTTGTGGTCCCAATGGAAAAAAGGCTAGGAGCCATTAAACTAGCCATAGGTCAGAACCCTATGCGATGGTGGGACACCCAGAAGGAAGCATTCCAGAATTGGGAAGAATGTCGTGCTATGTTGACCCTGCGCTTTGAAGGACCATCAGCCCTGTAGGATACTGACACGATAGCATGGAGTAAATCGCACTTGTATATGGCCCCTGAACTACCCATCTAGGACCTAAATGTTGTGTAACCAGCTCCAAAAATAGAAGGAAAGAGATATCAATGCCTTAGAAATAAGCCACTTCGAGGGGGAAACCTCCAATACATTACATAAATGAACAATTCTTGGATGATACAATTTACAAAACCTCCTTTCTATATATAGAGTCTATGGGGCCACAATGTAATCCTAGCCGACCTAACAATAATAATTTAAGGGCATAATAATAACAAAATGGGGGTTACAAGGGTACAATAATAACAATAAGGTGGTTACACTAACAACAATAAGGGACTATACTAGTAATATAGGACCTAAATTATCTCTCCTTCAAAAAAGTGTTGTCCTCACGTTGAAAGTAGCTCTGGGTGCTTTGTATACCATCCTCCACAGATTCTCAAAGTGGGTAAGTTCTTCCACTTGATGAGATACTCTGAAATTAATCAATTCCGTAGCTGTTGAGTTCTTGTTTCCATGACCGCTTCAGGCTCCAATATGATTTTTCCTTCCTCATCAAGTTCTGGAAATATTGTTTGAACTGGAATATTTTCACCTATAACCTTCTTTAAGCATGAAACATGGAAAACCGGATGTACTCACGAAGAAGTAGGAAGCTCCAATTTGTATGCCATAGAACCAATCTTTTGCAACACCTTGTAAGGACCATAGTAATTTGGTGATAATTTATTATCCTTCTTAGCTTGCTTGAGGGACATTTGTTTGTATGGTTGTAGCAGTAAAAATACCCAATCTCCTACATCAAAACTTCTCACAAGGAGCAAGTTGATCTGTTCATATTCTTTATCTGATTTGTGCCACCCAAAGTTATCCTTTAAGATTTGGAGAACTTCCATATGCATGCTCGTATGATCTCTTCCACTGCTTGAACCTTCGATTTTCCCTTAAAGATGATGTGATCGATGGTGGATGATATCCATAAAGTGCCATAAATGGGGTAATTTTTGCTGCAGTATGGAAGGAAGTGTTATACCACCATTCAGCGAGAGGTAACCACTTGACCCATTGTGTTTGTTTATCAGATACAAAAAAATGAAGATATCCTTCCAAACATTTATTTACTATCTCCGTTTGACCATCAGATTGAGGATGATAAGATGAGCTATGAGCTAATTGAGTACCCAAAAAAGAAAATAACTCCGTCCAAAATTTTCCAGTAAAAATGGGATCTCTGTTGCTCACAATAACCGTTGGGCTTCCATGTAGCTTTTGAATTCTGTCCACAAATGTAGTAGCAACTATACTTGCTTTAAATGGATTAGATAATGCGCAAAAGTGTGTGTTGAGTCTCAAAAGTGTTTTCCATATTCATACATATTTCCATTATGTCATAACATTTAACTCTTATTTCATAGCCATCTGACCTAAAACCCTACATCAAGTAACCATTTTCATAAATATATGGGTTAGGATCCTTGTTTTTCAAAGTTATTTATTTTATTTATTTAAAGTGAATTTATGATTAGAAACTAGAAAATTAATAGGTTTCCCTCATATATCCATATATGTGTTATGATTTTGTGACATGTGTAGGTCAAAAAGGAGACTTCTAGAAGACCCTTATGTGGCACTCTAAGGCCAAATTCGAATTTGTTTGGAGAAGATCATGGGATCATGAGAACATGTGTCTCACTTCCTTGTTGTATTGAAACTCTAAAAGGATATGTGTCTCATTTCTTAGTTGTGTTGTAACTCTAGAAAGACATGTTTCTTATCATTTCCTATTTTGATTGTAACTCTACAGATGGAGGGAGAGATTCATGGACTCCCATTAATGAGATAACTCCTCATATTTTGTATAAATAGGAGAAGCTTTCTCCTATCATGGGTAATGAGAAAATAGGAGAAAGAGAGAAAGGAATAGAGAGTCTTTTGTAACAAAGTTCAAGATGGAATGGGATGTAGATTTGTGAGTTTTTCAATAGAGAAATTCAGTTCTTTGATGTTGTTTTGATTATAACTTTAAGGAGCTGAAGGACTTCACCAAATTGGTAGCAGAGGGCCCCTGCTATCCAAGGAGGCTTCTACATGTTTTCTAGATAAGTAGCTTTTAATTATGTGTTTTTAGCTTTTAATTCATGTCTTGCATTATTTGTTTAGCTAATAGATCCTCATGATGTTATAGTTAATCCTTTCTTAAAAGCTCTTCCAACATATCTTTATTCATGAAATGGATTTAATTGTGACACCTTGAGTTACCAGCACTTTAGTTTTTAGATTAGAAGATCCTCATTATCTTACAACCATTCTTTTTCTTAAACGCTCTTCCAACATATCAATATTAAATGAAAAATATTTGGTTGTATTATGTTGAGTTAATTAGCATTTTTAGTTGCAATTAGATTAAAAGATCCTCATTATCTTACAACTATTCTTTTTCTTAAAAAGCTCTTCCAAGATATCATTATTAGATGAAAAAGATTTGGTTGTATTATGTTGAGTTAATTAGCATTTTTAGTTGCAATTCCTTTCGTTAATTATCACAGTTAGCCTTACTATAATAAACTCTTCCAAAATATCATTATGATGAATAAGGCATAACTGTAGTATTGTAGGTTTTAGTTTCTTGTTTACCCTAAGTGGCATAGCCATTCTTACTCTTACAAAGCTCTTCCAAAATATCATAACAATGAGTAAGAAATAGCTGTGGTGTCTTAGATTTCAATTGTATTTGCTTTCAGTTTTACGTTTATGTTCAATTGCATTGGATAATACAGCCAAGAATTTTTTACAAACTCTTCCAAAATATCATTCATCATGAACAAGATGGGCTGTAGAATTCTATAGACTAGTTGCATGTTAATTTAGTTAGAGCACTCCGGAGGTAGATTACATTTAGTTCAGCTCTGTCATTTAATTTCATTTTTAAGTTTGATAAGAGATCCTCATTGCATTAAAATTAATCTTTTTCACAAGCTCTTGCAACAAATCTCAAACTAAATGAATCAGATTAAGTTGTAATGTCTTGAGTTACATTTCATGTTCATTTGCAAGCTAGGATATCTATGGATTAGAATATTTTGTTTCCAAAAACAATAAAAAAAAACACATACAACGAAGTAAGGAAGAGGTCACTTAAGCACATATAGTGCACCACACTTTATCAGTTTACTAGCCCTGGTTTATAATTTATGTTAGCAATTTAGGACACTAAATTGACTACACATTTTGGCACCGCTGTCGGGAAGTGCAATTAGGCGACCTATTTCTTACATCTAAAAAAAAAAAATTAATAATTTTGAGCATGCTCTCCTCCCGCACTTTGTGTGATCCGGGGATCGAAAAAGAATTTATAGTAGTGAAAAAAAGAAAAAAAAAAGGGAGACAAAATAAACTTCATCATTTCACTGATCTAATAAAATAAAATAATTGTTTTCATCAATCCATTTGATTTAAAAATAAAAATAAAAAAATGAAAAAATTTTAATACATTGTTTCATAATGAAATATATGTGTGTATTTTTAAAATTTTTGAAAATATAACATACATAATTTTATTAAACAAATCAATTATAAAAAATGAAAAATAAAAAATTTTTAAATTGTTTTTTTCACTAAAATATATATGTATATTTTTAAAATTTTTGAAAATATATATATCATTTTAATAAAAAATCATTAAAAAAAAAAAAAAAAAAAAAAAAAACCTGTCTTATTTTTCTCTATTAATAAATTTTAATAAAGAAAATTAAAAAATTAAAAAATTAAAAAAAAAAAAAATTCAATAATTTATTTTGTTTAATAAAATATATATGTAAAAATATAACATATGCAATTTTATTATTAAAAAAAAAAAAAAAAAAAAAAAAACATTTATTTTCATTATATCTGTGTTTCTGGTGAAATTATAAGCACAATCCTTTTCCTCGGCATATAACAGAAGGAAAAGGAGGGATCGTTGCACGACAATGGCGGAGAACAAGAGTAAATATGATCGACAGCTAAGGATATGGGGTGAACAGGGACAAGCTGCTCTGGGGAGAGCGAGCATTTGCTTGTTGAATTGTGGCCCCACCGGCTCAGAAGCGTTGAAAAATCTCGTTTTGGGAGGCATAGGAAGTTTCACAGTTGTTTGGTGGAAACTGAAAGCACAGGTCAATCGAAGGCAAAGTGTGTATGTGCATTTCTACAGGAGCTCAATGATGCTATTGGAGCTAAGTTTGTAGAGGAATCACCTGAGGCTTTGCTTGAGACCAATCCTGCTTTCTTCTCTCAAGTTTCTCTGATTATAGCCACCCAGCTTGCAGAGAATGTGGTTTTGAAGCTCGATAGAATTTGCAGACAGCAGAATGTGATACTTGTAATTGCACGCTCATATGGACTCACTAGGTTAGTCCGAATTAGTTTGACAGAGCATGATGAGGTTGAGTCCAAGCCAGAGCACTCCCGTGAGGATCTCAAACTTCATAAGCCATGACCAGCGACGCAATCCTTCAAGCACATGCATGAGAATCCTGCTTCGATATTAATCTGTAAACAAAAACATGAAATTTCAAATGTTATTTGTATAGATGCAAGCCAAAATCTGTTGGAATAAGCATGATATGGAACAATTAAACATGATATGGAACAATTGAATAGATTAATTCTCAGAAATCTCACGGAACTAACCAGAAAACGATTTTTTCCAGAGCATCTCCAGAAACACAATTTTATTTGACACATCAATTTGAAACGAATTTTATGATCGATTGAGGATGAACTTAAAAAATACACGACATGGGTTTTTTCGCCAACAGGGTCAAATAGATAATCCAGAAATCGTTTTACGAAATTCGTGGTGGTCTGGGAGAATTTCTCGGTTCTTTGAAGCCCATTTTTGCCTGCCGCGTGAGAAAAAACAATTTTTGAATTTAATTCTTGGTAATCAGTTGAAAGAATTTCGTGTGTGGCAGTATCATTTCTTAAATGATTAGTAGAGAATTCCAATTGAAATTGCTTTGCTGAACCGTATCCATTTGGCATTGATCCTATGTGGCATGGTAGCCGAACAGAATTGCCATTTCTAAATTCATTAAAAATAAAGATGTCCATTGTGTTGGGTGTTGCTCAAATGAATTTGGGGATTGTTCTGAGTTATTTCAATACAAAGTTCTTTTCCAATTCACTTAATATTTGGTATCAATTTGTGCCCCAGATGATTTTTTTGAACGGTCTCTTTGGTTATCTTGCTCTCTTAATTATCATCAAGTGGTGCAGTGGTTCTAAAGCTGATCTATATCATGTAATGATATATATATGTTCTTGAGTCCTACTGATGACCTTGGTGAAAATCAATTGTTTTGGGGTCAGAGATTGGTTCAGTCCAAGTTGGTGCAACATTAAAAAAAAAAAAAAAAAATTTGCATTTCTCTTTTGTTAAAAAAAAAAAAAAAATTTGCATTTCTCTTTTTCAATTTTGTTTTGATACCAAAAAAAAAAAAATTGAATCAATGAAATGAATAAGTTATTTGCTCACTTTTTTGAAGGTATTGATTAATTGTGGACTGATAATGAAAGGTGAATGGCTAACTTTTTATTCAAGATTTTTAGCTACAGAAACCGTCGACATTCTACAACTAAAGTCCAATTCCGCAGCTGTTCTCCAATTCCGCAGCAGAAAAACCTCATTGTTCAAATCAGCCTAACTTTCTCATACAAAATCAGATTTTGATGATTCAAGTATCGTTGGAAAGGTCTCAACAAGATCTACACAATGAGAAATCCATCATTAGAGTTTGAAATGGTAAATAATGAAATAAATTGCTGAGAAGAAGAAACATTCAACTTGAGACACTAATTCCAAAACATGTATAAATTATTTTGATTTTTCCTTTGAAAACTTGTTTCATTAATACCAATTCTTAGTTTTGTGTTTAAATATCATAACTAGAGAGATTGATCACCTCTCTCTTTTGATAATCTTACATTCCATTGCAGAAGAAGTATTATTTTTTTTGCAGGTTCCAGGAGGAAGGACAAATGACTACAAGAGAATGGTGTCTCTCTAAGAGACCAATTTGTTTCATAAGAGGATGATCAGCAACAAAGAGGAAATATGTTGATGAAAAATCAGATCCAAACACTTGAAAAACTTTCAGATACTATTGTCTCCATCACATCCATATCTCATAATAAATCATTCACCTCATTCCACTTCATATTTTCCATTTCTTTTTGTCTATTCATAACCCACAAATAAAAGCAAGAGGCTCATTCACATGCTTATTGCCCATTGCCATTTTTACTCTCCATTGCCATCTTCCATTTTTATCTTCCATTTCTTGTCATTTTCATTCCGCAAATAAGCCCTGCTTCAATGCAAATTATTGAGTCCATAGTCCTTTGAGTCTAAGTTCTTTGTAAAAACACCTTGAGGCTTGCATGCCTTAATGGCAAGTTCTCATGCTGACAAACAATGGGAATACACTAATGTCCCTTGTTCGTCAGATCTTCTAGGTGACTCAACATCAGAAAAATCATTCGTACCTAGTAAGATGTGTTTGGGCATCTTGACTCTCATTGTCATCAATGCTGAGAGTTCTCGTGTTGACTAGTGGCATCCATTAATGGCCACTAAGTCAACAATTTCCTACTATGTTTGATATCAAAACATCTTTTCACATAGTAGGAATTATTCCAATGAGTTTTGAAGACATGAAGACTATTATTTTCAGCATTTTGGAGCAGATTCAACAAGTTTTAGTAGGAGCAATAAAAATTCATCTTATCTCTTTATCCATGACTCCTCTTATTCAGCCACTTGAAGAAGAATATGATCAGAATTTTGCAGCCACCACACATACACAACTCATCCACATTTAAGGTAAGTGAAGGTATGTTGTTTTCTAATTTTTAGTCATGTAATTCATTAGAATGCTAAAATTGTAACTTTGAAAAAATTCCTCACTCCCTTTTTCACATTGTCATATCTTTAGTTGGGGGCGGGAAGGGACATCATTTCATATCCACATGTCATACACTATTACACATTTTCATTTCATTTCCACCCACATATACTTCCCAAACTATTGTTGCAACATGATCCAAAAGATTATATGCCTTGCAAATGATCAATTCATTAATGAAGTAATTGATTATAAATGTTTTCATGAACTTTGATGCAACAAAGAAAATAAAGCATTGTTACACAAGAACCATTGCTCAAAAAAAAAAATTGGTTGTCACACAAGAACCAACCATTAAAAAAAAATGTTGCAATCAAATGTATTATACTTTTCCAAAAAGAAAATATCAAGAAGCAAAGTTTGGAACGAATCTATATGAGTCAAAACTCATAAAAGATCAACTCATGGACAAATGAATCATTACAATAGTTGCATGAGGACATGCAACAACTTCAGTTGGGGGGTATGTTGAGTCTCAAAAGTGTTTTCCATATTCATACATATTTCCATTATGTCATAACCATTTAGCTCTTATTTCATACCCATCTGACCTAAAACCCTACATCAAGTAACCATTTTAATAAATATATGGGTTAGGATCCTTGTTTTCCAAAGTTATTTATTTTATGTATTTAAAGTGAATTTATGATTAGAAACTATAAAATTAACATAGTTTCATATATCCATATATGTGTTATGAGTTTTGTGACATGTGTAGGTCAAAAGGAGACTTCTAGAAGACCCTTATGTGGCACTCTAAGGCCAAATTCGAATTTGGTTGGAGAATATCATGGGATCATGAGAACATGTGTCTCACTTCCTTGTTGTATCGAAACTCTAATAGGATATGTGTTTCATTTCTTAGTTGTGTTGAAACTCTAGAAAGACGTGTGTCTTATCTTTTCCTATTTTGATTGTAACTCTAGAGATGGAGGGAGAGATTCATGGACTATCATTAATGAGATAACTCCTCATATTTTGTATAAATAGGAGAAGCTTTCTCCTATCATGGGTAATGAGAAAATAGGAGAAAATAGGAGAAAGAGAGAAAGGAATAGAGTTTCTTTTGTAACAAAGTTTAAGATGGAATGGGCTGTAGATTTGTGAGTTTTTCAATATAGAAATTCAGTTCTTTGATGTTGTTTTGATTACAACTTTAAGGAGATGAAGAACTTCACCAAATTGGTAGCAAAGGGCCCATGTTATCCAAGGAGGCTTGTACATGCTTTCTAGATAAGTAGCTTTTAATTATGTGTTGTTAGCTTTTAATTCATGTATTGCATTATTTGTTTAGCTAACAAATCCTCATGATGTTATAGTTAATCCTTCCTTAAAAGCTCTTCCAACATATCTTTATTCATGAAATGGATTTAATTGTGACATCTTGAGTTACCAGCACTTTAGTTTTTTTTTTAGATTAAAATATCCTCATTATCTTACAACCATTCTTTTTCTTAAACACTCTTCCAACATATCAATATTAGATGAAAGAGATTTGGTTGTATTATGTTGAGTTAATTAGAATTTTCTATTTTTCAATTAGATTAAAATATCCTCAGTATATTACAACCATTCTTTTTCTTAAAAAAATCTTCCAACATATCATTATTAGATGAAAAAGATTTGGTTGTATTATGTTGAGTTAATTAGCATTTTTAGTTGCAATTCCTTTCGTTAATTATCACAGTTAGACTTACTCTAATAAAATCTTCCAAAATATCATTATGATGAATAAGGCATAACTGTGGTATTGTAGGTTTTAGTTGCTTGTTTACACTAAGTGGCATAGCCATTCTTACTCTTACAAAACTCTTCCAAAATATCATAACAATGAGTAAGAAATGGATGTGGTGTCTTAGATTTTAATTGTATTTGCTTTCATTTTTACATTTATGTTCAATTGCATTGGATAATACAGCCAGGACTGTTTTACAAACTCTTCCAAAATATCATTCATCATGAACAAGATGGGCTGTAGAATTCCATAGACTAGTTGCATGTTAATTTAGTTAGAGCACTCCGGAGGTAGATTACATTTAGTTCAACTCTGTCATTTCATTTCATTTTTAAGTTTGATAGAAGATCCTGATTGCATTAAAATTAATCTTTTTCACAAGCTCTTCCAACAAATCTCGAACTAAATGAATCAGATTAAGTTGTAATTTCTTGAGTTACATTTCATGTTCATTTGCAAGCTAGGATATCCATGGATTAGAATGTTCTGTTCCCAAAAACAATAATAAAAACACATACAACGAAGTAAGGAAGATGTCACTTAAGCACATATAGTGCACCACACTTCATCAGTTTACTAGCCCTGGTTGATAATTTATGTTAGCAATTTAGGACGTTAAATTGACTACACAGTGTGCATACTTGGTAAGTCTATCAACTACCACCATGATGACATTCTTGCCTTCGGACTTTGGTAAACCTGTGATAAAATCCATTGAAATCTCCTCTCAACATTGACTTGGAATGGATAAAGGTTGTAGAAGTCCCGGGGTATTAATTGTCTCCACTTTACTCTGCTGGCAAACCAAACATTCCGCCACAAACTTTTGAATATCAGATTTAAGGCCATCCCAAAAAAAATCTTTCTTCACCCTATGGTAAGTTTTTAAAAATCCTGAGTGTCCTCCTAAAGGAGAAGTGTGCAATTCCAGAAAAATCTTTTGTTTTAGTTGGGAATTCTTACAAAGATATAAGCGATCTTTGTACCATAAGGAATCATTTTTCCAACTAAATGTATCAGATGTACTAGGATCTTGCTGCAACTTTTGAATGAGTATCCATACCTCTTTGTCCTTATTCCATTCATCTCTTGCTTCAGTTATCCAATCTGGTTGGATAATAGAAATGGCACAAAGCAATGCTTCCACCTCTTCATTCTTTCTTGAGAGTGCATCTGCAACAACATTAAGCTTTCCTTTTTGTAGATTATTTCAAAGTCATAACCCAACATCTTTGTGACCCATTTTTGCTACTCTTCTGAAGATAGTCTTTGTTCCAAAAAGTGTTTAAGACTATTATGATCAGTTTTTACCTTGAAGTGTCTTCCCATTAGGTAAGTTCACCATTTCTTTAGTGCATGCAGTATTGCTAACATTTCCTTCTCATAAATAGGTTTCTGTAAATACTTTCCATTGATTGGACGACTTTCAAAAGCAATGGGTCTTCCTTCCTGCATTAAAACTGCACCAATTCCATTTCCTGAGGCATCACATTCCACAATAAAGGTTTTTGTGAAGTCTAGCGTAGCTAAGACCGGTGCTAGGCACATTGCCTCTTTAATATGTTCAAAGGCCTTAGTTGCTTCAGGAGTCCATGAAAATGCATCTTTCTTCAATAATGTTGTTATAGGTGCTGCTATTCTCCCATAATTCTTAACAAACTTGCGATAAGAGCCTGTTAACCCGAGAAATCCTCGCAACTGCTTTATTATCTTGGGGACTTTCCATTCCTTAATGGCTTTAATTTTGTTAGGGTCTACTTTCAGACCCTCGTGAGATATAATATGACCCAGATATTCCACCTCTTGTACTCCAAAGAAACATTTGGATGTTTTTGCATATAATTGTTTCTCCTGCAATAGTTTGAGCACCCTATCAACATGTTCAACATGATTCTTCCAAGACCTGCTGTAGATTAGTATATCATCAAAAAATACTAGCACAAATTTTCTAAGGAAGGGTTTGAAAATGGAATTCATCAACCCTCGAAATGTAGAAGGTGCATTGGTAAGGCCAAAAGGCATGACCAAAAATTCATAATGACCCTCATGAGTTCGAAATGCTGTTTTTGGAATATCTTCAGTCTTCATTCTAATTTGATGATATCCCGAACGAAGATCCAACTTGGTAAAATAAATTGCTCCATGTAATTCATCCAATAATTCATCAATCACAGGAATGGGAAATTTATCTTTAATGGTGAGCTTATTAAGCTCCCTATAATCCGAACACATTCGCCATGATCCATCCTTCTTGTGTACCAATACTATAGGAGCAGAGAAAGAACTTTGACTAGGTTGATTTATACCCGCCTCTAACATTTCTGCAATCATACGTTCAATTTCACTCTTTTGGAAGTAAAAGAGAATGTCTATCAGAGGCACGGTAGAGACAAATACGATATTCAAAAGTTTGTGGCGGAATGTTTGGTTTGCCAGCAGAATAAAGTTGAGACAATTAAGACCCCGGGTCTTCTACAACCTTTATCCATTCCAAGTCAACGTTGGGAGGAGATTTCAATGGATTTTATCACGGGATTTGAAACCAGAAAAGCAAAGGCTATCATCATGGACAGACCTGAGTGAGACACCCGACCAGCCACCTTTGTAATTCCTCTCATGTGACTGGCATTAGGACACTGCCATTGTCAGGCAGAACTAAGCCCACATGGGGACGCACTCCTCAGACAAGCAAAACAAGCCAGCAGCTTCATATAATTTCCATTCCTACAGACACATTTTAACAGAACAAGGAGAAAAGAGCAAAAAGAACTGCCTGGGTTGTGAATGAAAAATACACTAAAGGTCATAAGTGTGTTGAGAAGAAATTATTTTACATAGATTGTGAAGAGGAAGAAGAAAATGAACAAGAAGAGGATATACACCAGGAACCAGTCCTAGAAGAGGAAGAAATGAATCCGACGATATCGTGTAATGCACTGGCAGGAATTACCACTCCTAAAACTCTCAAGATAAAAGGAGAAATCAAGAAGAAAAAGGTAACAATGTTGATTGATTCAGGTAGCACCCATAATTTTATTCATTGTAAGGTAGCCAAGGAATTAAATTTTTTTCTATACCCAACACCAGAATGTCAAGTGATGGTTGCAAATGGAGGAACACTTCCTGGAATCAAATGAATAGCATGATCATGATCACGAATAGGTGGGAGTCCTTTGAGAGTTTCAAACACCTTGGAATGATTGTCCAAGACTTGTTAGAGATCTGCAGAAATAGATAGTTTTGATGTCGGAACTTCTAGTGAGCATAATTGTGCAATTACGCCTCATTTTTCTTTATTTAGAAGCTTTGTCATGAAATTAGAGCTTATTATCCTTCCCGGCTTCCCTTCAATACCTCGTAATTCGACTTCCTTTCCTTCTGAAAAAAAGGCTAAAAGGTACTATGAGAATAAAAGCCTAAATCCCGGAGTTGTAGCAATGTACTCCCTAGTTTGCTTGACACCTCCCATAGGAATGGAAAGCATTGGATTAGTCAATACATATTCCCCCATGGTTAGCTTGATATTATGGCATTTTCCAGAGAAATTTATAGTTCCTCCATTTGCAACCATCACTTGACATTTTGGTGCTGGGTATAGGAAACAATTTAATTCCTTGGCTACCTTACAATGAATAAAATTATAGGTGCTACCTGAATCAATCAACACTATTACCTTTTTTTTCTTGATTTGTCCTTCTATCTTGAGAGTTTGAGGAGTGGTAATTCCTGCCAGTGCATTACACGATATGGTCGGATTCATTTCTTCCTCTTCTAGGGCTGGTTCCTGGTGTATATCCTCTTCTTGTTCATTTTCTTCTTCCTCTTCACAATCCATGTAAAATAATTTCTTCTCAGCACACTTATGACCTTTAGTGTATTTGCTATCACAACTGTAGCAAAGCCCTTTTGCTCTTTTTTCTTCCAATTTTTGTGGTGTCAACCTTGTAGGTTGTGGAAATCTAGGCGTAGAAACACTTCCTTCTTTATGGAATTGAGTGGTAGGCTTCCTTGTCGCCATAATTTTACATTCAACTTTTCTTGCCAACCTGAATGCCTTCTCCAATGAATCAGGTTCCAAAACACGAACTTCATGTTGGATGTTATCCTTTAGAGTACCTAAGAAGAGATCAATCCTGTGTTCCTCTGGAATATTAGTTACCCATATATTCAATTTTTGGAAGTCCTCAATGTGCTGCCCCACTAAACCCTTTTGTTTGAGATTTATCAATTGGCTAAAGAAGGTGTTGCTCTTTGTATCCTCATAATGTGCTATGATTTCCTCCGTAAAAATTGACCAAGTGACAATTTTTTTACGAGAGAAAAGCCATCGATACCATACAAATGTATTTTGTTCTAAATGCAAAGTTGCAATGCGTACCTTTTGTGTGTTTTTCACATTATGGAGATCAAAATATTGCTCCATCTATAGTATCCATGTTACAGGATCCTTTCCATCAAACTTCCTCATATCCATTTTTGGAATATAGTGGTTCTTCCCGCCAACATTAGAGTTTATGAAATCACGATTAACATTTATTTTGTTCTCATCATGAGGTTCTTCTACTATCTTTTCACCATTAGGAAACATTTCTTGTATCAACTTTGTCAAATCTTTGATGTTTGATTTTAGATCATCCATCTTAGCTTCCATGCCAGCTTCCATGCCATCCATCTTAGCTTCCACGCCATCCATCTTAGCTTCCACACCTTTCCTCAAACCGTCCATCTTCACTTCCACGCCATCCATCTTAGCTTCCATGCCTTTCTTCAAACCGTCCATCTTCACTTCCACGCCTTTCTTCAAAACTTCCATTTCATTTTTTGTTGCTCTTTGCGAGAGTGAAATTTGTTGTACTTGCTCTTGTAATTTTGATAGATCATGTTGCAATTCTTCATCTTCATGAGTCATGGTAGAGCCTTCTGAAGGCTTAATGGGTGTTGAATTCTTTTTAGGCGCCATTTTAGAATCCAATATTGATACCTATTCTACAATATTACCTTGGAATCAATTCAACTTGATTCTTCAAACAAGACTTATGCAATTCGGAAAAAAAAAATACACACATTTTACTTGCTTTGAGGAGCTCGATATTGAAATTGAATTATCTCTGTAATTGAAAATATTCAATATCTGAAATTTAGCCCTATAGTATCCCTCTGAAGCTTCTTTCAAATTCCACAGGTCTTATCTAATTTGGATTCCCCAAGACAAAGTTGTGTCCAATCTCCCACAATGACCTAATTTTGGACTGGTTCAGTAGAGCAAACTTGTAGGAATTTCCACGTGTCACTGTTTCGTCCTTTGTCTCTGAAATTGATAGCCATGAAACTGAAGTCCGTGTACTTGTGGCTACTTTTTACAGCACTCAAATCCACTTCCCAGAGAGAGAGTTATTGAACTTTTCCCACGATCACCTCTTTGAGATGAATTTCAGGAGCCTGAAAAAGCACTACTTTCCACAGATCATATCTCCAAAAATATTGCGAACCAAGCTCTGAAATTTTTTGACACATTTCCTCAGGATTTCAAATTCTTACCATACGCATTTCAAATTCTGAACCTTCATAGAAATAAATTTATAGCGAAAATTCCACGATGACCTGTTTAGGAGCTTGAAACAAGTCCTAACTTCCACAGATGATATCTCCAAAAATATTGCGAACCAAGCTCTGAAATTTTTAGAAAATATTTCTCAGGATTTCAGCTTCGCACCCTAAAACGTTCATCTTCTGAAACTTCGTAGAAAAAAATTTATAGCGAAAATGCCACGATGACCTGTTTGGAGCAGCGAAACCCTAGAATCCAAAGCTCTGATACCAAATGTTGTGTAACCAGCTCCAAAAATAGAAGGAAAGAGATATCAACGCCTTAGAAATAAGCCACTTCGAGGGGGAAACCTCCAATACATTACATAAATGAACAATTCTTGGATGATACAATTTACAAAACCTCCTTTCTATATATAGGAGTCCATGGGGCCATAATGTAATCCTAGTGGACCTAACATTAATGATTTAAGGGCACAATAATAAAAAAATGGGGGTTACAAGGGTACAATAATAACAATAAGGGGGTTACACTAACAATAATAAGGGACTATACTAGTAATATAGGGACCTAACACTAAAGGAGCTGGGGATAATCGACTACTGTGGCCTAACCCTAGAAGAAGGTCAGGCTAACCCACGAGCTACTTCCAACTCAAAGCTATGCACATGTAGCACTAAAATGAACTCTACACCCACTATCGGTACAAGAAGCAGAGTTATCATCTATCCAGAAGCCCCGAAAATGAAAAAATAGTTGTGGTTAATCCTTGGCCACGCTGGTTATTACAAGAGGTTCATTCCGAAATATGCTTTAACTATAGCCCCTATGAAAACCTCACTTACACTTACAGTAAGATTCTCTGAGGATAATGGATGTTAGGAAACTTTGTCATTAGTCATAAGTTACTTAGGAAGCAACCCTGTGTTGGGGGAGGATGCGCAGAGGATGCAGATGATTGACCCTAGCATAGAAGATAGTCCAAGCACATAGGGGATGCGAAAACTAACCATTGAGAGGGTGACAAATGGTAAAAAGGAAAAGTTACTGTTAAAAGGAGCGGCTTCAGGAATTTAATGAAGAAAATTTTGGGGATTTTTTACTGTTTCCTAGGGGACACATCTCCGATAAATTTTACCTCACCATTGCACGATTATGGGTATTATAGAGTGGGCCGGATATTTCCACCAGAGGTTCCGTCTCACTTGCATAGCTTGTACTCGCCATTTTTCTCTCAGAAGAACTTGAGAAATTAGATTTTTCGTATCTGCACTATCCCTCTCATGTCTAGTCAACCTGCTCCATCTGATAGTAGTCACCTAGGTCTGGGATTCATCTTTCATGCAAGGATGGTGGCCACTAACCCTACCGAACCTTCAGCGCCAATACAGCCTAACGTTGAAGAGATAATGGACGTTGAGTTTGAACTGGAAGAATTTCCCTCCATGCCGGTCACAAGGAAAGGAAAAGAGAAATCGCAAGGCTTTGGAAAAGCCCCAAAAGCTGTGAAATGGGCTACCGGGAAGCCTAGGACTTCTCCAAGGCATGCCAAGTCCCTGATGGCATCTCCTTTGGATCAAAATGTGCAAGACGATGCTCTACCTCCTATTCGATCAATTGGTTACCTCCCTTCATTCGCCCATGTAGATTGTCCACATGAATGCCAAAAAACTTAGATGGCTTGGTCACCTATCTGCAAAACCCCTAACCCAGGGAGAAGTCCATGTCCTCAGTGATCCTTATGGAAGACTCCATGAGGTCAAGCTAGATGATCATGACTTGGCGTAATCTGAAACCCTCCCTGAGTTGGCCCCTGCATTGTACTTTGATACGATCCGTACAAATGATGGGGTCATGGTGATTCTTCAGCGTTGGGTATGTGGCTTGGCCAGGTCTGGACCCTTGAGTCTACTCTGAATGCCCCATTTTGGCCATTACAATGTCACAGATTGGTTGGCTTGTCAGTTTCTCTCCCTAATTCACGATGGCTACTTGTGGATTCAGGACAGAGTCCCTTATGATGCTGCATTGATCCATAAGATTACAAGCCTTCCTATGCAAGGGCCGCACCCGCTGGAGAAGGTAGGCAAGAAGTACGATGTAGCCACTGCTTCATTTGTGCAAAAGACCTACAACATGAGTCACAATCAGCGTGGCTTTGTGATCCAGACTATCAATGATCCGGCTACCCAGATGGGTACTAGGCTCTTAGCCTATAAGCTAATGAGGAAGTGCCATGTAGCGACCATCCTCGCCTATGTTATTCAATTAGCCGGTCGGTGTGCGAAGGAAGTCTCTTTCAATTGGGTTCAATATTTATGCGATGAATTTCTGGCTAATGTTCGCAAATCGCAAGAGCAAGGGACGTCCTTATACTATTCATAGTTATTACTCCTTATATCACTGGTCGCCTGGGACACCCCTGAGGCATCGGTCCTCCCCAAGCTCCCCCCAAGAATGTGTGAAGGAGCTTGGTATGCTCATTTATGGGACTCTAAGGATGCACAACGCATTGAGGATAAAAAAAAATTCTGGGTCCTCTTCCAGAGAAGCATGGCAGCAGCCACAAATTCCCAACCTCAGTTGTCCCCGACGGTATATGACAAATACAAAAGTGTTGGAGCATTCAAAGTTACCATGCACCATATTCAGTTCCACAACCTCAATAATAAGACATGGATGACACTTCCGTATATGGTAGCAGATGAAGAAATTGACCTGCTGATCTCACTATGTCCCCCTACCTGGAAAAAAGGATTCAAAACCACTTGTGGGGAGATCATGGAGCCCAGCCAGTCGAGCTCAGACATAGCCACAAAAAAGGATACACATCAACCACATACCACTACGACCAAGACTCGGGTAGGGTATGATAGAGATACCACCCCTCCCCATGGTAAGAAGCGGTCAGGTGAGCCAGCACCAGGATCCCGAAAGAAATAACACGCCCACCGCATGCAATATGATGTGACAGTCACACTAACTTATGGTGACCTCGAGAAAATCGCGGACGCAGTCATAATGGCTACAGAAGAAAAGTGGGAACCCATAGGTTCACAGTAGAAGGTCGCGCTCGACACCCTCTAGGTTGAGCTCTGTGCCCTTTAGTTAAAAACAGATATGCTGCAGACCAGCGTTGGACAGGAACGAACTCCTTCAGTAACTAATAGTACAACGCTAGTTATGGAAGAAAGTCATCTCTGTTCTGTACCTAGCATTGCACTGGTAGGAACTCAGCTCCAAGCAGGAACAGGGATCCAGCTGGATTTGGCTAAGCTTCCCCACAAAGCCTTATAAGGCCTCCACAACGCTATATTCCAGGAGATTAACCATCGCGACCAGAAAATACACCAATATCTTGGTACGGCCGAGCATACCATCATGCAGTAGGTCACATATTTTATCCTCGTTGTTTCACAGTAGGCGGAGCTCGAAACAGTAATCCACCAGCTCTACACGAAGGTTACCGACGAGATCTCAACCGTAGCCACAACTTAGACTAAAGTGGAAAATTTGGTTACGACACTAAAAGCATCTAGGATGGAAAAGCACACCGTCAAGACACATTTGGAGCAGCAAATCACTGACTTACAGGCCAAACTCTAGCCTGAAATGCCTCTGAAAGTACACGCCCAGCGTGCTGCACTTGTAACTGATGTGACGAACATTATTTTGGGGAGAATTTCCCAAGGTGCCCAGTTTCTAGAGTCAGCCATGCAACTCTAGACTAAGGTCCAGCACGACTCAGTCCTCTGAAAAATCAATCAGGACCTACGGCAGAAGGAAGAGGCCTTCGAGAAGGTCAAAGCTACGTTGCCCACCTTGGTGCCTGCACAGCGCTGGGCACGATTGAAGACTAGAAATGATCTCCAGGATGAGATTGCGGAACTCCGCCACAAACAGTTCATCATTACAGAACATCTGAAACCTTGGGCTGCCACAGCCCTCTAGATTTCATAGAATGTAGATAGTGCGATCAAGTGACTAACTCAGACACTGGAGAGTGTCAGTACAACAACTGAAGGACCGACCTCCCAAAAGCTTGTAGACCTTGCACAAAGTGCTACTGCTCAAAGTCAAGAAGTGTTACCTCCAATGATCACAGCCATCAATGCCCTCTATGTGAAGGTATAAAATGCACCACCACAGTTACTCGGGACGAATCAAAATATTACATTGGGGGACTGTTCGAACAAGGTCTTCCACAAGCTGCAAAACTGGTCTGATTTTGTATAATCTTGATTATATTTAGTCTAGAGCAGGGGGTTTGGGGTGGCACAAAGCCCCGAAAATAATTGTAATGGGTTAAAGGGTAGATCTGAAATCCGTAAACCACAGTTTCCGGACCATAAGGAAGATTAGGCTAGATTGTTATAAATAGAGGAAAATTTTGAATTGTAAGGCAAGAAGATGATGAGCTGTTGATGTGAATTGTGGCTTAGTAGATCTGTTTGGGTTTTGGGGAAAGGACTCCTACTAGCTATGTGCACGGAGATCCCAAGTCCTGCTGTGTGAAGACCCTGCTACTGTGTGCATAGGTCAGTTCTGGGTATTTTAAGAAGGAATCGACGGACTGATGAATAAGAAAGGTTGTTTAAGTAACTGAATCTATATGTATCATTTATGGGAATTTTTGGTAACTGTTGCATTGTGCATATTCTATGTTAAGATGCGAAAATATTGTGTAAGTGCTTTTACTGCATCTGGGTCTGTTTTGTTATGTTTTATGCAATATTACACTAATGTCTTAGAATTATATAATTTATTTAGCATCGTAGTATAGTTGACCTTGCGCACATGGATGTGAAGGAGACCTATAGATTTGGCTCTAAAATAGGCGATTTGGTCATCATCAAGCCAGACACAGCTCTGCTTGTCTTACCTATCCTTTCTTAGGGTACAGACACTTGGTTCCAGCACCCACCCATACTACTTTGTGTGAGAATTTGACCTGTGCAAGTAGGTCACTGCCGAAAGGGCTAGTAGTATAGGGGTTTGTTGGCAAACCTTAACCTTTGAACTTGGGTCATGACCCCTCGAGCCAACATAATCCTTCCACCTTGTAGATTTAGCTTGACTTCTCCACGTCCGATGATTTTGGCCTTCCTATCATCACCTAAGAAGACATCACTGCCATCATATTTTTCATACTCGCAGAACCACTCCCTATAGGGAGTGAAGTGAAAGGATGCACATGATTCAATCAACCATGACTCATGATCTACATGTGTATTTGAAGAAGAAGCCAAATACACATCCCCACCTTCATCCGATCTGGTTTTTGCCTTTGCAAAAGGAGCATCATCATACCCCTTTCCTTTCTCAGGAGCTTTAGATCTGCAATCCTTTTTGTAGTGCCCTTTCTTTCTGCATTTATAGCACACCTTTACAAATTTTCCAAGAGATTTAGATCTCCCACTCAAAACCTTATTCTTGTTTCTGTTTTGGGACCTTCCTCATACAGATAAGGCATCTCTATTTTGGGCTTCCATATTTCTGTGTCTCATTTCCTTCGACAGCAAGGCTGAGACAATATCATCAAAATTCAAGGTCTACCTATTGCAATAACCGGACTATCCCACGAGTCTGGTAGAGAACACAACAAAATGATGCACTTATCTTCATCTGAGATTTTAATATCAATAGATGATAGCTGAATTACCACAGCATTAAAGGTGTTCAGATGCTCTGTCACTGAGTCTCCATCCTTCATCCTCTGGTTATACAACTTTTTTTGTAGGAAAAATTTATTCTCCAGAGACTTAGAATGGTACAAAGTCCTAATTTTGTCCCACGAGGTCTTCGTCATAGCTTCCCGAGATACATTCAACAATACTAAATCTGAGACACACAACTGTATTGTGCTCTTTGTCTTCTAATCCAGCTTCTTCTAGTCGTCATATGACATTTTCGTTGGTTTAGTACCCAAATCTACCACGATCCACTGATATTTATCCACTAGCAGATCTTCCGTCTTGAACTTCCACAACTGAAAACTTTGACCATTAAATTTCTCAATCTCTATCTTCCATCCACTCACCATCTTCTTTTACCTCAAGAATTGATCCCATAGATCTCCCACTTAACAGGGTCTATCTCAGGCCCAAGAAAAAAACCCCTCAACAGCAAAGACGTCCCCTTCAAGCCGAAACTGCTTTGATACCAAATGTAGATTTTAACCCTGTATAGAAATTATCTGCAAATGAATCAAAAAAACATAAAATAAACAATAGTGAGAGCATAAAACATAAAATAGATATACACAGATATTTCCTCTAGATCCCAAATCAGGACGGTTAAATTGATTTTTCATTATATTACTTTTAGTGTTACAAAACATATATATACATGTCGAAGCATACATAAACCCCAATCCATTAAATTTGGATTAGAAAATAGCTGTAGTTCCCTTGACCTAATATACAAAATTCCAGGGGCTAGAAACCATCATGCCCCAAAACAATGTGCAAACCCATGCACAAAACCATGGGTGGGTCCGCCCACCAAAAAATATGGTCAAAAAAATTTTTCCCGGGGCGCTATCCCGAACCCCAAACAAGGGGGGCTACCACCCCCCTATGACCCCCCTACTGCACTTATTGCAACGTACAAAACTGTCTCTCACCCCCTCGCGCGTGAATATTCATGGAAAGAATATAACAAATACCCAACAACATCCACATATATTTATCTAATTCAATTTTTTTATTAGGAATTGGGACTAGGACCAAACAGTAAAAAAGAGAGAAAGTAATTTCTGCCACCCTTTCACCTCATAGTGACCCTTGGTATGCACATGAATGCTTTCCTAAGACAATTTTCCATGTCGCTATAGTGCAAACATAGTCTAACTAGGCAAGGTGTAAGCATCCGATAATCTGCACATCATTTATTTTTGCAAGGAAGAATCACACATAGGGTAATTAGAGAAGTATTGTAAAGGACTAGTTCATATCCACATCTCATAACACTTGTGATTCTACACTCAAAAGCACACATGAAGCATTGGTAAGAATTAGTCCAAAAGGCACCCACTGCGTTGGGACCTTTATCCTCTTCTTACAGTTACTTCACCAAGGCACACCTTATGAAAATAAAGACTCTCTAAAATAATCACTAACCAAACTCTATAAATTCTTCCCATAGGGGCCACAAAAAAATTATAGTTCAGGTTATGACCATTCGAGGTAGGCATCCAATAAGCCACCATGGTCATAATAAATTTTGAAACATAGATGTTGACTTTTTAGGAAGCTTCAAATCAGTCTCTCCGCCCATGGAACAAATACCCAAGCATTAACAGAGACCCGTTTTAGAGGAGGTTAAGCTTATGCATAGTTCATGCAGTAATCTTTGGGGCTACCTGACCCATCTAGTGGTCTGTACTGGTAGATGATTACTAAGAAGCTCAAGAATCGAATGCTCACATATGATGACAGCACTTTAGTGGCCAAAATATAGGGCATCCTTCCTTATAGGTGATGGTGCAAGCATCACTTGATCCTCTTACCATTACCTTGGTAGATTCTTTGGCTTCTGGAAAGCTTCACTAGTTATTTCAGGGCATTAGCCCTAGTACCCATCAGAAGAAGTCTTCTCAAGGCCCAGTTACATTGAGGGTGTAAGGATTAATACTTATATCTATGCTTTTGAGAATCATACACAAAACAAACAAAAAACACATTTTTCTCTTTCTTGATCACATAGCGTTCATTTAAAGGAAAGCTTACCTCTTATTTATTCACTTTGTTTTATCCATGTGATCGTATTTTCTTTGATAAAAATCTTCCTTCCTCCAGAAAACAAAAAATATCACCAATATTAAGCTAGTAGACACCATAACAGACCCAATGAGACCTCGTAGATCTAGGATATTATTGGACCTCCCCCATTATAGGGAGTAGTTCTAGGTCTCTCACCATTTAGGCATCGAAGATGATAGACTGCCACCATTATCGGATCATCCTTTATCAAGGCATCTGTGATTGGAAAACCTCAACGGTCATCGACACCACACCAGTGGAAATCCTAGGAGGGTCACCACACTCAACTCCTCCCATGACCCCTAGAGGGAAAAGGAGTGCTACCCCTTCGGGGAGTCAACAAAATATTCATCAAGCCATACCACAGGATAATATTCCCCAGGAAACCCCCCATAAACCATCAATTCAAACACCAATTTTTCCATAGTATATAATGGTAGTCAATACTCAGTTACCCTTCTTAGCATCACTTAATCTTCCAAATCTAACGAAGTTAACTAATGACCCCATTGCTCGTAGCCTTAATTAGACTCCCATGCCCACGAAGCTCCCTTCAGATATACCAAAATTCGAAGGAAAGCAAGCAGAATATTGGGAAATCATATTATGACTTTCCACCTGTGGTGTTCATCCAATAGTATCATTTATGATACTATTTGACTAAGAATTTTTCAACGCACCCTAACAGGGCTTGCAGCGAAATGGTATGTCGAGTAACATTCTACTTCTCATGGAATATTTGGCACCATTTCTACCACCTTCCTCACGTATTTTCAGCTACCCATTCACCATGATTCAGGAATGGAACTACTAACTCTTTTTAGGCAAACATCAACCATCCATATATCGGACCATCTACATGAATGACGGCGAAGTTGCAGTTCGTGTAAATCCAAAATCAACGATAGATTGTTGCTAGACTTATTTTTGAAAAATATCAGAGCTGAGATCTCAAAATACATGGTGTTGTGGTGGATTTGGTACACAAATGTATGAAATTGCACCAGTTTAGAGGGTGTGGTTCGGCCATTTAAACTCTAGGTAACAAGAAAAAAGTGGTGGAGTTCAAAAGCGTACAATCTAGAGGAAAAAGCATGAAAATGTATACTTAAATTAAACTAGAACTAAAACACAAATATATAGAAGCTATTGAAGAGAGTCAAATTATAATATTGCAAATAGTGACTCTAGGCCCCTTCTTATTAAATGTTTGATATGAAGAAGAAATTTTACCCACTTGCTAAAGGGCCCCTAAACAATGCTTCTAGGTCCTGATGCAAGGATGTTGTTTTCCAAGCTCGACTTGGTGCAAGCTCCCTCTCTCTCTGCTGCGATGGACTAAGATTGTTGGATGGCCAACAATCAAGTCCCCTCTATCTACAACTCGAGGTAACACACTATTGGTATTGCTTGGGAAATTTTGGCCAGCATAACAATTTGATCACTCATTCTTCATCTCATGGTGGCTTTATATAGGGGATTTCAAATCCTCCTTCCCCCCCTTGGTACATGGTGGATGGTGACCCAAGGGAGAGGTATGATTCCATTGTGTGCTCCAAATATTCCTTTCTGTGCTCACATAATGTCTAAGGAGGTGCTGGTGGCTGTCCTTAGGCGGCTTCATGTAAGGAGTAACTATCCTTTGCTTTGTGTAGTCCCGGAAAGCGACATTTTTCCACTGTCAAGAATGTGCGATTATCGGGAAAAAAGGTGTGCAAAAGGCACTATTCTCGAAGGCTAATGCACGCAAATAACATTTTATGACTAGTTCAAATTTTATTTTCTCAAAAACTTAGAGATTTTAAATACTTTCTTGATTCCATAATATGTTCCTGCCCTGTAAATCCTTTGGCTTCACATTAATTAATGTCATCTTCTGCTGTACAATTTTCCAGTGTTAACAGTTGCCCCCTAATGTGTGAGGTCTAGGAAGGACTGTATAGTTGAAATACATTACAGTTTCTTTTATGTATCATGTGTAGAGAGAGAGGGAGATGTGCGTGAATATTTGGAGTTGACAACACCCTGCACCATTTCCAACAATGACCATGTCTAAGGGATCCCTACAAGAAAATAAAATTTACAACATATATACAAAATTTAAACTAGGCGAGCATGTCCCATGCTCGTGATGTTATGGCTAGTTAAAAAAAATTGACAGATACATGTGTTGTCTATGTCACCACTATGGTAATGATGCTGGCGGTTGTTGACGATGACTGTTGACGCCCTCAGGGGCTTTTTTTATTTGATGATAGGTGGAATGTGGTACCCATATGCATAAACTTGGTATGGAATGTAGTTATGCAATGTACACATATGTAATGGCTGGGACCTTCTCGTGTAAGCATTGTTTGATAGAGACGCTTGTGGAGGCACGGGTCTTCGACGGATCTGATCAAAGTGCAATGGTTGTAACGTACGATACCATCTTGACATAAATATTTTTTCGTAGTGTAATTTTAGGAGAATTGGTGACATATGTGAACAATGATTTCCCCCACAGTGACACCTGAGGATACCCATTTGCATGGGGAGGGGTGATCCAAGGTACCAATTCCCTTTTGGAAAAGAGGTGTTGAGGTTGACAAAAAGGAAGCCTTAACCTAACCATGGGTCAAGACCTGAGGGGTCGGGGACTTGGATGTGATGGGTTTAACATAGGCATTATGGTGAGGGGTGACTGAAAACTGATGATGGGGATTCAGTGGCCCGAGGTCGAAGTATACTTAAGCAGCTTAGCACAGTCATAGTAATTTCTAAAGGGAAAATCCCTGGAGTTGGTAGGGCTTCCAGGGCAGGTGTAATCCACTATGAATGTCGTGATGGTGCAAGCGTGGGGGTGAAATAGTCCAACCAAGGGAGGTCAGGGACTAATGCCATGTGGGAAAAGATGAAATATGAAGGTGAAGGGGTGAATTGCACCGTTTTCAGTCTTTGTACACTTACCAAAAGAATAAAATAATGGGGTTTGGTTTGTACAAAACACAGTGATATGTCCCCCTAAACATGAAAGTGTTCGCTCACTGATGGTGTGGGGAAGGTGTTTTAATGAGGGTGGGGGTCCCATTGGTCAGTATCATGTGTGGGGTTGATGAAGTGGATGAAAAATATTGTAGATGGGATTATGCTAGTGGACATATGGTGAGCCAAATGCAATGCGCGGTGGTGTGCATTTTATCTTCTTGTACAATCTGGTCGTTCAAGAAGGGGTTTCAGTTAGCATGGTAAACTTGACCTTATGCATGATGAATGGATGGGCATGAGGTGCTTCCCGTACTAGAGTGGTATTGCCATGGTAGCACTATTGTTGTGATATATGGTCTATTTTGGGTGACGAGTGCCATGGAGGGGAGGCTCTACTAACCAACGCGAATGTTTATCATGTGCGGGGTGAGGTGATGATAAACACGGTCATATATGAGGACCCTATGGTTTATTTCTGATGGAGAGATCATGTGAGGATATGCAAATTTTTCTGGGACTCTATCATGCTGGGGGTAGAATGATACCTGCTCTAGAACTTTTAGTAGATGGTGCTATGAATTGTTTTGTGGGTTTCTCCTGCAAAAACACCTACCTCAAGTGAAAGCATCTTCTTTTCATCAAATATTATAGAAGGCATGGGCTTTAAAAAGGAAGATGAGAGAGAGCATACCTGCTGACACTGAAAAATTATTTTTTCAAGAAAGAAAATGTGTGGCATCGCTATCATTCATCATGGAGTGCTGATGATGGTACAACTTATGGCTCGCATAATTGACCCTCTGATCTCTCGTTATGGCCCTCTAAAGTTTTTGAAAAGGGAAATCAATAGATTAATATGGCCCTTGTTCAATTCATTTATACTTTTTGAGGTTTTAGAGGTTAAAGGTGTTTGCGTAGCCTTTCTTGCCGTTTCGGTCAGCTAGTGTACCGGGGAATAGCAATACTATGCCGAGGTAACTTCCATGACGTCCTGCATTTTAATTTTTACAGTTTGATGGTGCCAGGGGTCATACAAATTGGGTTTGTACGGACTCTCAGTGAATTTTTCCCTAGCTTGCACAGGTGATCCGGGCAAAAGCATGCTTTCCTTGCATGCAATTTTGAGGGACAGGTGTGCAAGGGCACTCTGTTCCCCAATTTTAGCGCGTAAAGGTGTGCATGTGAAAAATATAGGCATGCGCTAAGCACGCATGTCTAAGGGACAGGTGCGCAAAAGCCGAGGTGACAACAATTTTTGGTTTTTATCTATTTTTGGGTTTTTTCTCTATACTAATGAGTACCTGTGTTGATGATAGGTTATTGTGGAGGGAGCGGGACTAGCCTAAGATCTCGACCACTCTAGCTGTTTTTGCTAGGGCGCGATGTCAGTTGGCCACATGGGGCCTTCTAAAGTTTGCTAAAATTGATTCTCTTCAGTCGCAGGACCATTTAATATACTACATCATACAACACAGGTGCAGGAGGCGCAACATGTTCATGTTGTGGGGGACAAACCTGGTGATCCGTCCAGAGACAAATATCTAATTTGTGACCGGGTTCCTGCCTCAGGGTGAGGCGCTGAGGTACCCACTCTCTTTTGGGAGGGTGAACCTGGATAGATTCTGGAGTCATTGCGTGGGGGTGCCTCTTACCGATGGATGCATCAACATTGAATTAGTTACAGATGTGGCATAGCAGTGTGCTCTGGAGGTGATCATACGATTATCGGGGTCATTTGCTCCGCATCAAGCGTCTGGCCCGCAGGTTGGAGTTTTGCGCCGGTTGAGGTTTGGGCATTTCTTTGACTTCGCGCACTTTTTTTTTGACGGTGTGGTTTTGCAATTGAACAAGGTCCAATGTGGATTGAATTCATTTGTGTACGCCAGTATCCTATGCAGCACCATGTATGAGAGGGTGGTGCTGTTGAGGCTGGTGGTGGCAATGTCTATTGGGGGTCCACGAGAGTCACGCATGAGGAGGTGGGCTCAGGTGATGCCACGGGGCAGTCGTGGCATGGTGGGGTGTTATTGGAATGCCACAACAAAGGCCTGGTTTGAGGCCAACCCACAGATGTTCTTTCCATACTCGTATGCGGGGTTTTTTTTCTGCACTTGTTTGAGTATGTATGTGCTTACATGTTTTGTTAGTAAGACTAACATTTTTTTGGTTACCCGTGCAGATGTTGGTGTGGTGGGTCACCCCGTGGCCCGAATGGTGTGCAACGATCCTCCATGACAACCTCGAGGTGGCTAGGAAGGAGGTCATGTAGGTGGACCACACGGTGGTGTTGGTGGACCTAGCAGAGATGGTGTTGGTCCCTCAGGTGAGGGTAGCAGCTTGGGCTGATGCAACCAAGGCACGCATTGCAGTACTAACAGCTCAGGTGACCACTCTTGAGGACTTCCAAGGTTGAGTGGACTGCTTGACCCAGGGTATTCCTGCTCTAGGTTTCATGGATGACCTCGAGGAGGTTTTTTTAGAGACATTGATGGCCTGCGAGAGGGATTATTGGCCCACTCTACATCGGGTGGCAATCGCAGTGGTGACAACAGATCCGGTGGTGGTACTGGGAGCAGTGTTGGGTCCAGGTGCCCCCCTTGAGGGAGCACCCCCCTAGAGTAGTTTAGTACACAGGGAAAGCACCTGTTATGAGGATGCTTCCCTTATTTTTTATGACTTTTGTATATTTGGGTTGGCTATTGGGCCAGTGACACTACTTTTTGTACTCAGATATACATATTTTTGATATATATATGAGAGATATTTTTGCGACTCTACATGATGTATCACCTATTTTGGTTTATGTATTTTTTTATGCTGATGGATATGTATATTTTTGGTTTTATGTATGATTGTTTATTCGAGATGCATTCTAGTTTAGGATATCGTTAGCTATGCGATCAGTTGTTTGGTTTTGAGTCCTTGGTACATGTGAAAATGCAATATATTCAAACTATCTAATTAATTTTTTGGCATGCAAATATTTTCTAAACATATGTGTATCTCTAGTATGAAATGTTTGGTTTAGTTGTGATACTACTAACTAGGAATTGAGGTAGATATGCATATGGCGAATTCCTCGATGGAGGGCGTCACACATAAGTCTGATGATGGCGTCATATTCTACCTGATTTTTTGTTGTTGAACCGATACACACACCATTTGAACATAGAGGTGATCGGTCAGAGCGGTAAAAAATAGCGGTGGCTAAATTTTGAGACCATCTTGATGCTCCATCAACAAATCTGAAATAGGGTTCGTTTTGGTGATCCATGGTGATACTTTAAGCACTTTTAAATAAGTCTTTGGGTCAAAAAATTTGAGTGGTTATGTTTTTGTGTACTCTTATTCTAGGGAAGGGTTTTCAAGGTCCTTATGGTTAGAATTTCTTGAGGTAAAGGCCGTTGACGGGGTTAGTGAGGCAAGTCTCATTCGGTTCCATCAAGATATATGCCCCATGTTAGAGGCAATGTTTAATGATGTAGGGTCCTTTCCACAAGGTTTTGATATTTCCTGGCCCTAAGGCATCTTTTGCGACATCGTAGCGGAGGACTAATTCTCCCTCAGTGAATGTGCAAGGGGTGATGTGGTGGTCGAATGATGATTTTACCCTTTTCTTGTGGGCCTCGTTGTGCTGCAACAATTGTCATCAATTTTCGTCGACAATCTCTAGTTGTACTAGGTGCTGCTCTAGAGGTTGGGTGCCATTGAGGAATTCAGTGGCAGCATGAAAATTTGGGATCTTGAATTCTATGGGAATCATGGCTTCGACCCCGTATACTAAGTGGAAGGGAGCGAAACCATTGGATGTTTTCACCATTATGTAGTATGCCCACAGGGCAGAAAAGAGCATATGGTTCCAGTTGGTTTTATGGTTGTTCACCATGCATTGTAACATACTTTTGAGTAATTTTTTAATAGCTTCCACCTGTCTATAAGGTGAAGATAATTCATCGGTGAATAAGAGTTGGTGAGATAGCTCCTCGAAAAATTTATTCTCGAAGTGTTTCTCGTGGTCGGAGACTAACTCTTTGGGTACGCTGAATCGGGCGATCATGTGGTTAAACAAAAATCAAGTACCAGTTTTTGTTGTGTTGTCGTACGTGGGCATGGCCTCAACCCACTTGGTGATATATTTGATAGCCACAATGATGTATTTATGGTTGCCCAATGATGCAGGGTTACAATTCATGAAGTCAATCCCCCATTTACAAAATGGGTTGGCTACTATGACGGGGTACAGAGGAGCGAGAGGTGCAGCCTTATGAGAAAAGCGCTAGCATCATTCGCATATTTTGACTATCGTGATGCAGTCATGAAATAGGGAGCGCCATAAATATCCTACCTGTAGGACTTTCTAGGCAGTAGTCATTCCTGATATATGGCCTTCGCAAGTGCCTCCATGACAATCATTAAGCCCTTGTTCCTCTTCGTCATGAGTAATACATCGACATAAAATGGTGTCGATGCCTCGCTGATATAATACATCTCCTAGAAGAAGATATCGAGCGGCTTGCTGGTGTATGTGCTGACGATCGTCTCATGTGAGATGAGGCCTGAAATTTTGGGTTTGCAAGAATAGGAGAATGTCTCTGTACCAAGGGTCGTCGGTTTCTACGAAGATGATATGTTCATCTGGTAGCAAATCGTCTACTGGTGATCCCTTGGAATTTCCTACGAGGTTCGTTATGAACTGTACTAATGCAAGTGCCTTTTTGCTTTTGGGGGAGAGAAAATGTAAGTCATATTATTGGAGAATGACTATCCAATGGGCATACTTGTGGTTCATTAAGTGACGCATGAGCAGGTATTTTATGGGGCTAATATCTGCGATAACCATAGTGGTTTTTAAGATGATGTAGTGGCGAAGTTTTTGGATTGTGTGGATTAATGCTAGGGCAGTATTTTATTTAGGTTCATATCTTAGTGTTGGGCCTGACAAGGTTTTGTTGACGTAATATATTACGTGCTCCTTTCCATCTGGGCCCTCCTAAATCAATACTCTGGCCAATTTGGAGTCGGAAGCTGATAGATACAGGATATAATCCTTGTCATAGTCTCGAGGACTAATGTGTGGTGTTGAGGGTAATGTCTCCTTCAGCGTATCAAATGATTTTTCAGCATGGTAATACCATTTAAAGGGAATTTCTTGGAAAAGGAGGCGCAAGAAACATTGAGCACATGTGGCATAATCTGGGATGAAGCATCTCATAAAATTAGCCTTTCCTTGCAAGCTTTGGAGTTTTCAGAGGGTTCGAGGTGGAGATACCTATTTAATGGCTTGGACCTTGAGGGGATCCACATGAATCCCTTGTTGAGACACAATAAAACCTAAAATTATTCCTGCGCTGACACAAAAAACACACTTGAGAGGGTTCAAGCATAGGTTGTATTGACGTCATCTTTGGAATACCAATCACAGATCCTCAAGATTGTCTCAGCACTTCTTGGAGTGTACGGTTAAGTCATCCAAGTAGGTGAGAATAAGGTGTGCCAAGTCATGGAATATATAATTCATGGACCATTGGAAGGTGGTTCCAGCATTTTTTAGGCCAAATGGAATTACCTTTGTATGCGAATGTGCCCCAGGGGGTAGTCAACGCATTTTTGTACCGGCCTGTATGGCGGATTTAGATTTTATTATATCCGAAGAATCCATCCATAAAGGATAGATCCTCATGTCTTCCACATGCATCGATGACTTGGTCGATGAATGGAGTGATATAATTGTCTTTAGGACAAGCTTTGTTCAAATCCAGAAAATTGGTGCAAACGTGTACCGTGCCCTATTTTTTCATGATGGGAATAGTGTTGGAAACCCAAGATGTATAGGCAATGGGGTAGATAAACCCGGCTTTGTGAAGCTTATCGATTTCTCGCTTTATTGCTTCTTCCTTATATGGGTGTAGTTGACGTTGTTTCTGGCATACTGGAGGTAAATCAGGCTATGTGTCAATATGGTGCTCTATGATAGTAGGACTAAGCTGAAGAATTTTTGAGTAGTCCCACGCGAAGATATCTCTATACTTTTGTAACAGTTTGGTGTAAGAGGTTATTTCTTCTGGAGAACATGTTGCCCCGAGTGATATTTCTTCAACCTTTGTCAGATTTTGGGATATGTTCATCTTAATGGTAGGCGAAATATTTGACATATTTCCTTCCTTTAATGCATCAAGCATTGTGATGGGTTTTTTTAACCAATCGACCTTTCCTGATGGCAGGAAGTCTTTTGATTCAATCACATAGGTTTCTCCTTTAGTTGTTTTGTTAGGATTGGACGTTTTCTTGGGGAGAAACAACGAATGGTGACGCATTGCATCCCATGGGTAATCTAGCTCCGTCATGGCCTCTAGGATATCTTCATCTGAATGAAACAAGGACCCGAAGGGGGATTGTTCCTGCGTAGGTTTATATTGAATGGGGGTAATTGAGGTGGAGCTAGTTGAGAGACATGAGAAGGATTCCATCATGGATGTGGTGGAACCAGACACAGTCGACAAAGTGCAGATAGATTAGGTCTGCACTGTCATAGGGAAAACTACTCTTGTAGCTACAGCTGACTTGACACCTATGGAATATGAGCAGACAACTTGAGTCATGGTTCTTATACATGATGATGTGAATCATATATAGTGTGTCATATCATCAGCGCTTGGCGGGGGATGAATTTCCCTAATTTCTCATCCTCCTAATGGCCATGACGGGATGGATCTATTTGTCACATCCTCTTGAGTTGTGTATTGTTATGGATTCTGAGTTTGTGTCATCTTCTTGGGAGAGACGGACTATGGTCGATCGCATACAGGCTAAAGCTGTTCGAAATCATGGTATATAGTGACAACGACGTATAGGGTGGTTGTCACCACATATCTGACATGAGTACGGGACATCCATTTTGTTGCGATACACTATATGGACTAGGTACCATCATTGGAACATTTCTAAAGCTGGACAGTCAATGATGAAATGATCAAGTTCATTACAAATTATGCTTCTTTCGATTTGGGAGGGGGTCTAGCAGGGAGCCTTTCAGGTGATCTTCGTTCCTCTTGTAAGTATAGGATGATATGAGGCACATCGTTGATGGGATGGATGGAAGGATCCTCTTGATAGGATCACTCGATCGTATGTAAGGCATCCATATATCGCGGAATCTATGGGAAATGGTGGGTGTAGTGCCCACAATTTCCAGAGAGAGTGCATGCGTGATTGGTACGCAGCGGGTTTCCTTTACCTTTGGTGGTAGGTTCCTTTTTACAGGAACACGGTGTGGAGATGTCTGTTTTGGAGCCAATTAGTGGTTTTAATTCATCCAGCTCCAGACATATATGGGTAGGATGCCCTATTACGTCACATATGGCATAGACTGGTGATTCTCGTTGAATGGATGGGGTCCCCATATTATTTCCTCTCTTTTCAATTTTCCTCGCCGTGATAACCAGTTTCGTAATGGGAGCTTCCTTCACGGGGGTGGTCTCGACCGTTCCTTGGGTGGGTTTGGGCTCCTCGGGACCGAGGCGCTTTAACCCTATGGTAGTAACATGGGTGGCTTCTGTTTTGGAAGGGGGAACGAGGTACCAAATGAGGAATTCCAATGATATGTTGGGTAGTACCAGTGTTGCCAAAACCTACTGGGAGATGAAGCCAACTACGGGGTAGAGGAAAGGGATTTGGGAGGTATTGTAGGCAAGAGAGGTTGTTGTGGTCGATGCATTAGTGTCGTTACTACTTAAGTCTGTGTCCTGACTAGCCTCAACACTTGATGTGGACATCATGCACACCCGATCCCCTGTGACATTGGGGATGCCACAGGGATAATGGGAGCATCTCCTAGGAATGACCCTAGAACGGACGATGGTTTGAATTGGCCACAACCATATTCTTGGTACCGTGAAATACCATTTGAGGCTATATATACATAGGGTAGAATTACATCCATGTTGGTTAGGGGACGCTTCTCGCTGTGTGTTAACTGGTCTACAGTAATGATGCGATCGTCGTGGGGGAATATCATAATGCAGAAGACAAAGGAAACTATGGTGGACATGGCGTACATATAACTCCACTTGAGGCAGATATTGTAATCCAAGTGGGCATCCAAGACTTCAATGTCTATGTGGACCGTCTTTTAGGCTAAACATATCGGGACATTTTGGTAGAGGCTGATGAGGGTCGAGGGATGACCGTCGTATGCTCGAAGCGTGATGACCAAGGGTTTTAGTTTGGGAAAACCCAACTTCTACCAAATTTTTTTTGACATGATACATATCGATGCACCCTCGTCTATGACACATCAGTGAATAGTGATATTCTGTATCGATACTTGTATCTGGAAGCCGACCATGGAAGGAAGTCGGGGGGTGGCTTTGTCTAAGACAAAAGCCATCAGGTACGTGGTGGTAGGGTTGATAGCACCTAACGTGGAAAGTAGGGCTTTCCATTGTTTTAGGAATGACTGCAGTACTTCTAGAGCTTACATAGCAGTGGGAGATTGAGCTAAATCGTCGATGATGTTATAATTATGGGTTGCTTTGGACTAGTTTCATGCTTGCCTATTGAGTCCCTTTGCCATCTTTGGCAATGGTTCTATAGGCATATTTGAGATGGTAAAAGGTGCAGTTGGTGCACTAGTACTAGCCCCTGACATAGTGGTGTCTGGTGGGGTGTCGTAGTTGTGATTCCATGTTTGGAAAAGCATCTCTTCCACAGTCATGTAGATTTCATGGTTTCTTTTCCGGGAATCGTCTGGGTTTTTCTACTGAGTGTTGACAGTCCCTTGGTGGGGGAAAGGCTCTTGCATCATAGCAGGTTGCTGGGAAGATCATCCTTGTCCTCAGTTACTTTGTAGTATTTTTAGCTCAGGTATATCGGGACAGTGGTGAGTATAGTGCCCGTACTCTCCACATATTGAATGGAAATGGTTTGTTCGAAGAGGTGGCATTTTTCCTTGCTACTGGGAATTGCTAGGCTCATGGTTCTGATTCCAGTTGGAGTTACCTCCAACCTGGGATAGCGGAGGGAATTTCTAGTCGCTACCCCCCTGCCTAGGGTTCCCTTTTGGATTATTTTTGGATTTTTTCTTTACCACATTAGGAGTATAGTTCTCCTGGTTATACTGGTGTGGTTGGTTTTGAGACAGATGCACAAATTTTACCTATGCATTGGTTTGTATAGGTGGGTCATGTGCTGGTGACTGAGCATAACGTTGTCCTGGATTTGCACCTAGCCGTTGGAGGGGAGCTCTTCTGTCAAATGTTTCATTCTGCATACTGGGTCCCCTAAGGCAGAGGATAGGGTCCTCACTGGTGATATGCTTGTGCCCTATTAGTCAAATTTTGCAGCGGCATATGATGAATTTGAAATCCAGGTTGAGACATGTTCTGGGTAGAAATATATGTATAATCGGGGTTTTAACTACTGCTTCCTACGTAACCTTGTGTCATTTACCCAATTAGCCCATCTATAGACTTCAACGTGCCTGGAAATTATTGATAAGGTTGCAGGCATAGGGCATTAGGCAGGATGTTGTAAATGTATCCTGACTACATATAAATTATTTCAAGCTTCTAGGCTTTACTAATTGCATCCTCTTCGGATGTTAGATTTTGTTGCACCACATCCTTTGATATCTCCACTGTTAGAGTTTTCAAGAATAAATATAAGAGGACCCAATCATCGAGTTTAGCTTTACATAAACTGTGACGCCACCTCCATTAATGAATATGGTCCGAGATATGGATGGAGGGGGTTTGTCTAAAATGAGTCAGTAATTCCATTTCCGAATCATGGTGAATGGGTAAATGAAAATATGTGAGAAATGTAGTAGCAAGGGCGCTAAAGGTTCCATGTGAAGCAGGGGGTTGCTCCACGTACCATTTCGCGGACACTCTTGTAAGAGTGCATTGAAATAGCCTCAATCGAATAGTGTCATTGATGATACTGTTCAATGATCACCACAGGTGAAAGGTCATTACATTATTACCTTGTTTTTCCTCTTGCTTGCCTTCGAATTTTGGTATATCTGAAGGGAAATTCATGGGCATGGGAGGCCATGAAGGATCGCGTGCGATGGGGTCATTCGTTAGCTTGGTTAAATTGGGTAGATGCAACGAAGCTAATAAAGGTGACTTGGAGGGTGACACCATTACAATGTGTGAAGACACAAAGTTCTGGTTAGAATGAGGGTTAGTATGTGACGTACCCTGCTGCGTATTCAGTTGGCTTCCCGAATGGGACACAATCCTTTTCCCCTTAGGGGTCGAGGGGGGAGTGGTGTGTGGTGTGGTGTTGGGAGATCGACTAGGGTTTCCAACTATGGCTGCTCCAATGAAGGATGAAACGATGATGGTGGCAATGTTCTGTCTTTTATGCCTAAATGGCGAAAGACCTAGAACCCATCCCGGTAATGGGGGGAGGTCCAAAAGATGCCTAGATCGACGAGGCTCCGTTGGGACCGTTCGAGTGTCGACAAGGTTCGGATTCAGAAAAATTTGAGATGATAGAGTCTATTATCAAAGAAAAATTATGGCCACATACATAAAAAAAGTCGAAAATATAATGAATTTTCCCTTTACATTGATTTATGTGATCAGTCAAGCAAAAAAAGTGTTTTTTTGTTTGTTTGTGTATGATACTCAAAATCCTAGAAGACCTATTGTGTCCTCACAAACTCATATGTAGCTAGGCCTTGAGAAGATTTCTTGCGAGTGCTGGCACAACGTCCTGTAAGAGCTGGCGACGCCCCCAGTTAGCCAAAGAGAATCCACCAAGGCAAGGGTAGAGGCTTGGAGAGCCATCAGGGCCTAGGTAGTGTTGGAGCTGTATTGGGCTATGGTTAACCTTTGGAGGTGAAAAAAAAGCCTATATTTACTTTTTTCTGTGCTCTGAACTCATTTTCATAGCTTGTTTTGCATTTTTAGGCTTTCTGATCACTATATTAACAAATTTGAGCATAATAAGGGCAAGGAGATGCCCATTTGGGCGCCTTGGACCCAACAGATGTAGCCCAGAAGGGGTGAATTTCCTTATCATATGCTTTTTTATATTTTGTGATTTATTTATTGTGTTTTATCAAAGTTAAGGATGTTAAACAGTAAAAATAAATAAGCCTTCTACACACAAAAGACTCATAAATTCACCAAAAGAATTTTGTTCCAATTGCAAAACACATTAAACAGTTTGTCGATGAACCTACTGCAACCATCCCAAGATCAACAATGACAGTCCTATGACTAGGAGAACAAAAATAAACCTCCAAACATTGTGGAAAAGAATCCCATGAATAAGAAAAAGGGAGACTCTGGATAGGGGGGAAATAGTCAACAACGCCCTCCACTATCTCAGTCTGGGGGCAACCCCAACAGTAATCAAAGCCTAGATCCAAAAAATAGATCCCAAGGGAAAAAAAGAGACCTAGTCTACAAAAAAATTATTATTTTTCCATATGGGGTGAATACGGACATTACACTCACCAATGTCTCGAACTCCCGAAATTGAAAAAAATTCAGGGTAACCATGGACAAAAGGGACCTACTCAACAGGCTGCTATAATGGAGGAGCCTTTCCCACATAGAGGAATGGTTAACACCCAGCAATAAAAACCACCCAAAAATGATACCAGAGGAGTCAGTGACGAGATCTACATGCCTGACAAAGAATTGTTCTTCCAAACAAGGAATATGAACTAGGATATACCTCCAGACACCAACCCATCGACTACGAGTATAAGTGCACCTACTGCACCATTAACCATATCCAAAGTACTTATAGATCCCCTTTCGAAAATGGTTAAGCGACCAACCAGACACGTAGGACATCATTCTAAAGCTACTCATAGCTATAGCATAGTAGATGATTTATCACAATCACCAGCTGCTATGTCAGCCTTAGAAGTTTTGCAATCATGCCCAAGATAATGGAAAGCCTTACGTTCTGCATTAGGCACAATCAATGATCAGGTGATCATGTTCTAAGTTGTAAAAATGATCAAAATTGGAATTGCTCAAAATTGGTTGGAACTTGAGTGACGGGTTAGGCCTCGACGATACGATCCCAATGCCATGAATGACACTCAAATCTGACTTCGTATGAGGAAGTTATGAAGGTTTGAAGTTTACAATTTTCTGTAAAAAGTCAGTTTTACTGCCTTTGACCTTCAATTTAAAAAAATTAAAAAAAAAAAATATTCCTTGGAATATTCTTGGAATATTCCTCAAAATATTCCATCCGATCCAATTAGGCTTCGACACTTGGCATGCAGCGAATTGTTAATAGTTTGACTTGTTTGATTTTGGGCCTATGAGAGGCTGCCACGTGGTCCCAAGACAGAGTCAAGTGCGCTGATAAAATTCTTATGTGTCCATAGGTTTTGAACCCTGGACCTTCGTCCGCACACAAAGGCGCCCGACCAACCGGGCCACAAGCATTTCTTAACCTGTATGGAGTGTGGGTGATATTTAAAGTTTAAATAAAGTTGGTTTGACGGCATATGGGAGTCAGTCCCTAAGGGCCAGCCCCCATGCATTATGTGACCACTCGCCGTGACCACAGGTCTTACCCCTAGCAGGAATTCAAACATTTAACCGTTATATATACATATGTGTTCACATGGTTCAAGGGGGCGGGTTCGATAATTTATTGCTACCGTTTTAAAAACCGTCAGTCCCACATAAAATGCCGATGGTTTTGGTCGACCACATGTGACCTTAGGCACTAACATTTATTTCCAAGCCACATGGTCCTGATGTATTCGGTGGAGTTCGCCCAGAATGGCGCCACCTCCGAAAATAGTGGAGGTATCTACTGTTCCACCAAATTTGGTGGAGTTTTTTTAGGGAAAACTGGGAAAAAACTTCAGTGGAACATAAATTTTTCTAGGAGAGTCCTTTTGGAGTGATTTTTATTATTATTTTGGGTAATTTCAGCATTCTAGAGCTAATGGTGTAGGTTGTAGAGGAAATAGAGATCATCTTTAGCTAATTTTTCAGCAGAGAAGCTTGGAGAGCCATTAGGGCCTAGGTAGTGTTTGAGTTGTATTGGGCTATGGTTAACCTTTGAAGGTGAAAAAAAAGCCTATCTTTACTTTTTTCTATGCTCTGAACTCATTTTTACAGCTTTTTTTGAATTTTTAGGCTTTCTAATCTCTATATTAACAAATTTGAGCATAATAAGGGCAAGGACATGCCCATTTGGGCACCTTGGACCCGACATATGTAGCCCAAAAGCGGTGAATTGTCTTATCATATGCTTTGTTATATTTTGTGATTTATTTCCTGTGTTTTATCGAAGTTAAGGATGTTAAACAGTAAAAATAAATAAGCCTTCTACACACAAAAGACTCATAAATTCACCAAAATAATTTTTTTCCAATTTCAAAACACATTAAAGAGTTTGCGCACATAATTTTATGGATAATGAATACCTTACACCAGCAAACAAGTAGTTTCATTATCATATCATTAGTGATTACTTCTATTATTTCTTTAGGCAAAGTCTCTAAAGGGCCAACAAGCTTCGGGATCTCATCCTTTCTTTAAAGGTGACATATCCTGTAAATGCCCCTATAGTCCATCTCTATATTAGAATTAAGAAGTTCTCAAATTTCATATCAGATTGGTATCAAAGCATAGTTTTGAGTTCAAATTTTAAATTTTGTTCAAAGAAATATTGTATTGTTTTGTAAATTTGATGCTTACTAGGCTTAAACTGAAAAAGAGGGGAAGGACAATTGGTTAGTGCACAAACTAATCCACAACCAAGGAGGGCCAAGGTGCCATTATCTCCACCTTCTATCTCACCCTCAATAGCCTTAGAAGCAGCTACAAGCATGTCTTCAAGAGAAGGTGAAGCTCATGAATAAATGGATCCCAAGGAAGAAGAAAGGGTTTTTTGGAAAGCTTTCTTGGATATGACTGAAATGGTAAGGATCCTCTATCAAGAAAGAAATCATAGGATTGTTGGAGAAGGATCTAAAAACCAAAAATAAGGAGAGGATTCCTCGGGAGGAAAGAAGGGTAATGATTAGTCAAAGAAAGTGAATGGAGGAAATGGTGATCCACCATCTCCATTGTCGTCCTCTTCCTCAACATCATCCTCTTTAACTTCAGTAAATCAGTCACATAAGTAAAAAACAACTGGTAAAAATCATTTTTTAAAGCTTGATGTCAAATTTGAATTGCCAATGTTTAATGGTGATGTTAATGCAGAGAAATTAGATAATTGGATCAGACAACTAGAGGTCTATTTAAGGATTCAAAATCTGCATGATGATGACACAAAAATACAATTAGCTTCATTAAGGATGGATGAAGCAGCATTGGTTTGGTGGGAATCCAAAACCAAGGAGGAAATTGAGAAACATGGTAAGATTTATTTATCATGGACTGAGTTTATTACTACAATCAAGAAGAAATTTTATCCTCTTGCTCACCTTCAGAATGCTATAATGAACTGGCAAAACTTTAGACAGCTTAAGGGACAAAATGTGCAAGTCTATACCCATGAATTTTGGAGAAGAGCACTCTTAATTGGGGTAGAGTTACAAAGCCAAGATACTTTGTTAAAGTACATAGGTGGTTTGCATAGTTACCTTCAACACACTATTCTTATGTTTAATCCTACTAGTCTAGACGAAGTTTGTCTACAAGCTACGCATTTAGAGGCTAGAGGGAAAAACACTTTTGATGCACTAAATGAGAATAGTGATTTTAAAAGAAAAGGAAGAAAAAAGGTTGCAGATTCTAGAAAGGAAAGAGGAAAATTATTTTGCAATAATTGTTCAAAAACAGGCCATGATGAAGACCACTGTTGGAAGCTTCATCCTGAGCTGAAACCAGAGAAATATATGAAAAAAGACAAGACCAAAGAAAAGAGGAAAACTGTAGCAACTGTTGAACAGGACTTAGGGTTTGAATGAGGTGATGAGACAAAAGGTATCGCCATGATATTAAAGAATGTCAAAGGGAAAGAGGTCTTACAAGAATCAAATCCTAGTTCTAGCTCATTAAACTGTCACAAAGAAACTCAAGATGAAAAGAGGAGGATAGAAATATTTCATGTGAGGATAATCTCAAACCACACAAAGATAGAGACACTTTTTGATAGTGAGTCTCAAGCTAATATAATCTCAGAAGACTTGGTTAAACAGTTGAAACTTGAGACAATTCCACATCCAAAGCCTTATCAACTTGGGTGGATATGCAAGGATGCAAACTTATAAGTCTCAAGAAAGTGCATGTTGCGCTTCGCCATAACAGCTCAGTATGTTGACTGGGTTGAATTGGATGTAGTACCGCTTGACATAACAGGAGTTGTGTTGGGTAGTCCATATTTATATGACACAAAGGAAATCTTCTATCGCCATGAGAATAAGTATCACTTTTTCAAGGACAGAAAAGAGTACATTTTGAGAGCACATAAGAAGAAGCTAGAATCTTCTTTAGTCCATGCAGGTCAATTGAAAAGGCTAGTTAATGTAAGTCAAAATATGAATTTTTTGATGTTGAAATGACAATATTTTGTACATTTTCCTTTTCATGATATTGCTAATGATATGTCTCAGTCTGATAACAGTTGGTCTTTGGAATAAGATGACATTATGTTGCACAAGGTACCTTTGGTGTCGATCGATGCAGAGGACAAAGTGTCGGTGCAAAGCAGTGCAAGAGTCCATGAGATGGAAAGGCATGCAAGAAAAGAGGGCACACCATTCAGCATGGGTCAATGTTGGTTTCAAAATGGTAGATTTTTATGGCGAGAAAACTTGGACGGGATTCGGCACAAGTGCATGGCTCATTTAGCAAAATTTTTCCATGTGCATAGTTGGCAAGGTGAATCTTATTTTAAGTCTTCTTTGAAGTTTGATCATTATAGAAACAATTTTTTTTCTGCAAAATATATTTGTTGTTCTACAAATTTTAAGAATTTTCATCGTGACTCAGTTAGTTTTAGCAATGGTCAATCAGTGAATTCAAGGGAAAATTTATCTTTTTATGAAAAGCTCAATTTGATGAAGTGGGAAGATTTCAGTGGTCAAAGTTGGAAGAGTGGAGAATCAGTCTCCTCATGTTCATTTTCTGTAATCAGAGAGCTTTTGTGGGTCCAAAATCTTCCCATTTGGGAGGTTTGATCAAGTGATCATGTTATAAGTTGTAAAAATGCTCAAAATTGGTTGGAACCTGAGCGACTGGTTAGGCCTCAGCGATACGATCCCAATGCCATGAATGGCACTAAAATCCGACTTCGTATGAGGAAGTTATGAACGTTTGAAGTTTAAAATTTTCTGCAAAAAGTCAGTTTGACTGCTTTTGACCTTCAATTTAAATTTTAAAAAAAAAAGAATATTCCTTGGAATATTCCATCTGAGCCAATCAGGCTTCGACACTTGGCATCCAGTGAATGGTTAATAGTTTTACTTGTTTGATTTTGCGCCTATCAGAGGCTGCCACGTGGCAGGCCCAGAGGCCGCCACATGGCCCCAAGACAGAGTCAAGTGTAGTGATAAAACTTTTATGCGTCCAAGGGTTTTTAACCCTGGACCTTCCTCCGCGCGCAAAGGCGCTTGACCAACCGGGGCACAAGAATTTATTAACCTATATGGAGTGTGGGTGATATTTAAAGTTTGAATAAAGTTGGTTTGGCGGCATATGGGGGCCAGCCCCTAAGGGCCAACCCCCACGCATTATGTGACCAATCACCATGACCACATGTCTTACCACTGGTAGGAATTCAAACAATTAACCATTATATATACATATGTGTTCACATGGTTCAAGGCGGCAGGTTCGATAATTTATTGTTATGGTTTTGAAAACTGTTAGTCCCACATAAAATGCCAACGGTTTCAGCTGACCACATGTGACCTCAGGCACTAACATTTATTTCCAAGCCAAACAGTCTTGACATATTTGGCAGAGTCCACCCAGAATGGCACCACCTCCGAAAATAATGGAGCTATCTGTAGTTCCACCAAATTTGGTGGAGTTTGTTTAGGGAAAACTGGGCAAAACATTCAGTGGAACATAAATTTTACTGGGAGAGTCCTTTTGGAGAGATTTTTATTTTTATTTTTATTTTGGGTAATTTGAGCATTCCAGAGCCAATGGTGTAGGTTTCAGCAGCAACAGAGATCATCTTCAGGTTCTTTTTTAGCAGACAAGCTTGGAGAGCCATTAGGGCCTGTTGAGTCTCAGTCACCATCTTTCCATACACTTTCTATACCCTTTTTCCTCCCACCGAACCTCGAGTTGTTTAATATCATTGTATGTTAATTGCAAAAGAGTATCTAACATGGTTTTTAATTATATTTTTGTGTCTGCTGTTTGATTTAGATTTTGTTCATTTAGCTGCGGAATCTTGCCACTTTCCGCAGCTATTTTCTGAAACTCTATGTTACAGGTGTCTACAAGGAAAACAAGCCACATGGGCAAGTCAGGAATGATGTGTGGTTCGTGTCCTATTGGTTCGAGCAAACTCATCTAAAGAAGCCGCGGTCAAAGGCGTCCACATGGAAGTCAACCGTAGAGTCTTACGGTGACATGACTCTGTTTCGTGTCACGTAAAGGTTCATATGGCCGTTTCTGAGTTGTGGAGGACAAGTCGACATCTGTACATGGCTCCATAGCCGAATTCAAGCATCCACTCCTCATAGATTTACTTTCCAACACGGCCATGATCCTAGATCTGTGGACGTAATGGTCTACGTGTTCTCCACCAGCATAAACTTCAGGAGACAGTGATATTTCTTTTGTTATATATAACGCGTTTGCTTATGCATATAGAGTTAGTCTCGATTAGTCTCTGTTATCTTTTATTAATCTGCTCTGTAATGTAATTACGCTGTCTTAGTGCCGTAATACCACCTTACTGTTATGACTACATTTTAATATAAGAAGACTCTGTTTTCCAACTTAATTTGTACTTGAAGATTGTTGCCAAGGCTGGTGTAGAGGGCCCCTGCTCAGCTAAGGTTTTGTGCATTAATGTATAGTTCTTATTTTATAATCCATTCACATGTTTATACATTGCATTTTTCATGATACATATGCTTCATTTCTGTTTATAAACTTTCCTACTTTCCATTTCACTTCTGTCTTTCATGTTTTATGTTATTAATCACTGATTAGTGTTCTTGTTTCAGGTTATAGATAGGCAGCCCGGGCATTTTCATAGCTTTTGACTAATGACATGGGATTAACATTGTTATGCTGCTAATTTTTTTTTCTTAGTTTCTGTTTAATTTCAGTACTGCTTTGTTTAATTCAGTTTTGCTTATTTGCTTCAGTAGTTAAATTTAGATATATTAAACTGCTCATAACATATTCAGTTGCCTCCGAAAGCCATAGCTGGACTGATGGTGAGGGATTGTATTATGAAATGTGTAGTTTAGTATTAGTTTCTTTTTTGCAAATTTAGATATATTAAACTGCTCATAACATCTTCAGTTGCCTCCGAAAGCCACAGCTGGACTGATGGTGAGGGATTGTATTATGAAATGTGTAGTTTGGTATTAGTTTCCTTTCTACAAGTTAGAAATGTTAAATTGTGCATGACATCTTCAGTTACCTCCGAAAGCCACAGCTGGACTGATGGTGAGGGATTGAATTATGAATGTATGGTTTGATATTAGTTTACTTTATGCAAGTTAGATATCAGTTACTCAAGTTGTTTATGGTTACTTCCGAAAATCATAGCTGGACTAATGATGAGGGATCAGAAGACAAGTTGATGTAAATTGATTTAGATTTACTTTATTGCAACTTTTGGATTTCTTTCAACATAATTTATTTTGTGTTTAGACAACAGCAAGAATAGTTTGGTTTCATGCTCACTAGTTCACTGTTTTGATTCATTAGACTAGCAGCACCTTTTCATTTCAGCAGCGCATTTTCATTTCCTTTCAAGTTTTGTCATTGTAATTTTCAAATTCCTTTTTAAGTTTCAAGTTGGTAAATCATTATAGAGGATATCATTTCCTTGAACAAACATAACCATACTTGTTTTCATTTTTAGAATTTCCATTTCATCTTAGAAAACCAAAAACGACAAAAAGTTAAGAAATAGGTTATCTTGCACATATAGTGCACCGCACTTCATCAGCTTACGAATCCCGGATTGAAAAATTAAATGCAGCAATTTAGGACACACTAAATTGACCAAACATTTTGGCGCCGTTGCCGGGGAAGTGTAACTAGGTAGCCAATTTCTTAAAAAAAAAACACAAAATTATAAAAGAAGGGAAAACTTGATAACTTCTTGAAGTATGCTCTCCTCTTGCACCTAGTGTGATCTGGAGGATCAGAAAAGAGAGTTATTGGTTTAGTAATTTCTTAAATATGCTCTCTTCTTGCACCTAGTGTGATCTGGAAGATCAGAAAGAGAATTATTAGCCCAACTTTTTAAAAAATAAAAAAAATGACATGCATAGAGCAAGAGATTCTAGGGAAAGGTTTATAGCTAAAGCCAAGAGTTCGATTTTCATAACTCCATCTTCTTCAAGGCATAGACCAGATTCACCACCATCTACCCCTAGCCTTAAGATTTTTGGAAGTCAAGGAACAACTGAATTAGAGGATTCTCCTATACCACCTACTAAAACCCATTTAGAAAACAAAGAGACTCTCTCTCATCCTCCCTTGGTAGAAAAACTAGAGGACTTTAAGGACTCTAAAGAAACTATCATGGCAGAGGAAGTAATAGATGGAGGTAGAGGTAGAGGTAGAAGAGGAGGAAACAATGGAGACAACAATGGTGAAGGAAATAATGGTAGAAATAGGGAGGGAGACAACTTGTTTGGATTCCCTATAGTTGATGAGGAAACTCATACAACGATGAAAAATATCTCACCATCTGTTCTCCCTAACTTTTATGGATTGTGAAGTGAGGATCCTGAAACATTTCTGTTTGAGTTTGAAGTTGTGTGCCGAACTTATGACTATATGGAAGATTCTCAAAAACTCAAACTGTTTCCTTCAACATTGAAGGGATCTGCTTTAAAATGGTTCATGGGATTAGCCACTCAATCTATCAGGACTTGGAATTAAATGAAACAAACATTTTTGGATAGATACTTGGACTATTGTATGCCCACCAATCACAAGGATGAGGTATTCAAAATGATGCAAAAAGAAGATGAAAATTTGAAAGATTTACTTGAAAGATTTCAATACAACTTGAAAAGAGCAAAGATGAGCAACTTAGATTATGAAACCTTGAAAGACCTCATATTAAAAGCCATTAGAGATGAATGGATAGATATTTTAAACATGATGGGGAAAGGAGACATTTCTCAACTTCCACTTCGTGATATAACAGAACTATGTGTCCATCTCTCAAGGGGAAAATCTAAAACTGGAAAAGGTCCTAGGGATCCTTCTCTTATTAGGGCTAACAAATCTGCAACTGGATCAGTAAGTAGGGTAGAGTTTGGTAATATGCTTGATGAGTTCAAAACTGATATCTTAGGGAGCCTTAGTGAACAACTAGACACCCTTAAAATCCAAAACAAGCAGAAAGCAGAAACAGATGCTTTAGCCATCTTTTGTCCAAAATGTAGGAAGAAACATGCTTTAAGGGAATGTCCCTTGGATGCAAAAGTTGTAGAAACATGTATTATTTTCTCAGAGAATCATGAGATCAAGGATTGTCCTTCAATTCCTGGACTCAAAGTTGTCTTTCAAGAAGACCCAAATTCAGTAGAATCTCTCTGTTTTGTTGCAAGAAGACCTTGGCGGGGACAACAAACTCAAGGGTTTAACAACCCTATGAATTTTCAAACCCCACCAAATTGGAATCCTTGGCAACAACCTTGGCCCCAACATCAGAATACATATCAGCCATGGGTACAAGGGATGAAAAATCCTTATGGGAGATTTGCTCAATTTTATCAATATCCTCCATCTTTTCAAAATCAACAAGCTCCACAACTTCCAAACCCAAATCCACAACTTTCATTGCCATTTCCACAACAACAACTTTCTCAACAAAATCCAAATCCTCAACTCATGCTCCCATACCAACAAAAGACAAATCAACTTCCAGCTCAGCCATTGCCAAATCCTAATAATAAGAATCCTCAGAATACTTACATGGTAGAAGGACAACAATTTCCTACCTATATGATTGTTCCTCTCAATGATGTACAACTCAGATCTGGTAGAGTTTTAGAAAAACCTTATATAGATATTCAAGAACAAGATACCTCTGAGGAGGACTCTCTTAAAGTCAATGAGGGTTCTGAGGAAGCATCTCTTCAAAATTCAAACATTCAAAAAGAAAAAGAAAAGTTAACACCCACAACTCCTATAGTTGAGCAACCTGCATCTTCATCTACACCTCCTTTTCTTGAAAGACTACAAATTGACAAGGGGGTGGAAAAACAAATCTTGTTGCCTAACTATGATTTTCTAGATGAATTGAAGAATGTTTGTATCAAGATTCCCTTGCTACAAGCCATTTGAGAGATTCCTATTCTAGAAAAAACAATAAAGGAGTTGAGTTTCAAAAGACCAGGAAGGAAACTAAAAGACATAAGAAGAATCCACCTGGTAGGAAAAATTGCAGATATCATGATGGGAAAAATTACCATGCAGAAGTATGTAGATCCAGGAAGTCCAATTGTCAAGACACATATAAATGGGATAGAAATTCCAAACACATTGATTGACTTAGGGGCTATCAACATTATGAGTAGACAGACTATGGACCAGCTAAAACTTCCTAACCTTCTTTTTACACCTACTTTACTGCAACTTGCAGATTGATCAATTATTAAACCAGATGGTGTATTAGAAGATATTTCAGTCTCCTTAGATTCTTGGGAATATCCAGTAGATTTTATGATTTTTACTCCCAAGAGTAATCTAGGAGGGCATCCACTTATCTTAGGAAGACCTTGGCTAGCCACAGCTGATCTTTTATTAGTTGTAGATCTGGGGACATGTAAATTTCTAATGGTAATTCGACAAAGAAATTCAATTTGTATCCTCCAGCAAAAGCAATCACAGAAGTAGGAGACAATGAAAGGGTCGATGATGAGGACACTATACAACCTGTCTTTACCATTTCTGAAATCAGTGAGGATAGTCAAATTCTGAACACATTAGAAAATTTTGAGACATCTTTAGAATATGACCCCACACAATTTCAATTGGAATCTGATATAGAATATTTATCATCAAGACAAATGTCTCTTTACTCTATGGAAGAGTTTGGTAGTTCTACTATTGAGATTTTTCCAGGAAAAACATTGAATATCAACAAACATTTGGAAAAGTCACAACAAGAAGAACTAACCAAAATCTTGCAAAAAAATTCTACTACATTTGCATGGGAGTATACTGACATGAAGGGTATTGATCCTAAGACTTGCATCCATCATATCTATATTGAGGAAAACAGTAGACCAATCAGACAACCTCAAAGAAGGATGAATCCAAATCTTAGGAAGATAGTGAAAGAAGAGCTCCAAAAACTTCTCAATGTAAACTTCATTTATCCAATTTCAGATAGCCGATGGGTTTCTCCTTTGGTTATAGTACCTAAAAAGAATGGTAAATGGAGGGTATGCATTGATTACAGAGAATTGAACAAAGCAACTTTGAAGGATCACTTTCCTTTGCCTTTTATCGATCAGGTATTAGACACATTAGTAGGTAAAAAGTACTTTTCATTTTTGGATGGTTTTAGTGGCTATAATCAAATTCAGGTAGCACCTGAGGATCAAGATAAGAACACATTTCCTTGTCCATGGGGAACTTTTGCCTACCGAGTGCTTCCTTTCGGGTTATGTAATGCACCTGCAACATTCCAAAGAGCATTACTAGGAATTTTTTCTAATCTAATCCATGATTGTGTAGAGGTTTATATGGATGATTTTACAGTTTATGGTAATTCATTTGAAGAGGCATTAGAAAATTTGGAAAAATTTCTTATAATATGTAAAGAAACAAACCTTTCATTAAGTCATGAAAAATTCTTTATGATGTTTACTGAAGGGATTGTTTTAGGACATCATATTTCAGGAGATGGGATTAAGGTTGATAGATCAAAAGTTGAAGTCATCTCCAAGTTGCCTATTCCAAATTGTCAAAGAGATGTTAGAAGTTTTCTAGGATTTACTAGTTACTATAGAAGATTTATAGAAAACTTCACTAAAATAGCATCTCCACTCTTCAAATTGCTTACAAAAGGTTGTGAATTCAAATGGGATCCTGATTGTCAATCAGCTTTTGAAACTTTGAAAACAAGAATATCTGAAGCACCTATCTTGAGAGGACCAAATTGGAAACTCCCTTTCCATATTTCTACGGATGCTTCAGATACAGCTCTAGGAGCTGTGTTGGGTCAAAAAGATTTAGTTCCTTATGCCATTTATTATACCGGTAAAAATTTGACTCCCACAGAGTTGAACTATACTGTGACTGAAAAAGAGTTTTTAGCTGTTGTTCATGCAATTAATAAGTTTAGACATTACATAATAGGCTATGAAACTTTTATTCATACTGACCATTCTGCAATTAGATATTTAATAAACAAACCTGTTACTAATGGCAGAGTGACAAGATGGCTCTTACTTTTGCAAGAATTCAATATTACTGTGTTGGATAGACCAGGAAAAAAAATACAGTAGCTGATTTCTTGTCTAGGATTCATAATACTAAAGAAGATTCTCCTATAGAGGATAAGTTTCCTGATGAATACTTGTTTGCAGTAACTATTAAGACTCATTGGTATGCAGATATTGCTAACTATTTGGTTACAGGGAAACTACCTTCACATTTATTTCCAAGTGAAAAACGAAAAATTATTCAGGAGAGTTCAAAATATTCATGGATTTCTAACGAATTGTTTAAAACGGGGCCAAATCTTGTGATTAGAAGATGTGTCAGGGAAGATGAAATGCCTGATATTCTTAAGGCATGTCATGATGAACCATGCGGCGGACACTTTGCAGACAAAAGGACGGCCTATAAAATCCTCTCTTTAGGATATTGTTGGCCTTCTCTCTTCAAAGATGCAAAACAATATGTCAAAAGGTGTGACAGCTACCAAAGAGTAGGGAAACCTACCCTTTCAAGTGAAATGCCATTGCAAACACAGGTACTCATTGAACCCTTTGAAAAATGGGCTTTACATTTCATTGGACCTATTAATCCACCATCTAAGAAAAATAAGTATATATTGGTTTGTACTGATTATGTTACTAAATGGGTAGAAGCCAAAGCATTAGTATCTGCTACTGAAAATTCAGTTGTTCATTTTCTTTATGAGGATATTTTTACTCGCTTTGGTGTTCCAAGAGAAATTGTGACAGATCAGGGGAGCCAATTCACATCCAATTTGGTGGAAAAGTTGATGGAAGAATACAAAATCAAGCACAGAAGATCTACTCCTTACCATCCGCAAGCAAATGGTCAAGTGGAGTCCACAAATAAAGTTCTTGAAAGTATCATCACCAAAACTGTTCATCTACATAGGAGAGATTGGGCAGAAAGGCTTCCTGAAGCCTTGTGGGCCTACAGAACTACATGGAGAAATACAACAGGACATTCTCCCTATGAACTTGTTTATGGGAAAGAAGTCTTGCTCCCATTGAGTTCCAAGTCAAGACCTTCAAGATAGAAGTTCAGTTGGGGATGGACTTATCAGAAGCCCAAAAGCATAGAATGGAGCAGTTGAATGAGCTAGATGAGATCAGACAAGAAGCAATTTTAAGAACTGATCTAGTTCAATATCAAAGAGCTAAATGGCATGACAAGTAAATCAAAGAGAAGAAGTTTCAAGAAGGAGATTGGGCATTGTTATTTGATTCCAAGTTTAAAGATTTCCAAGGAAAATTTCAGACTCATTGGCTTGGGCCATATGAGATTGACAAGATCTTTAGCAATGGAGTGGTAAGAATCAAAACCATTGATGAGTTTCAAACTCCTCTTATTGTGAATGGCCATAGATTGAAAATTTATCATAAGCCACTCTCAAAAGAGGATTTTTTCAAAATGTTTCAAGAAAGTTCTGCAATCAGGCTGGTACAGAAGAATTCTTCTTCTCTACCAACCTAGCTTTTGTTCTTTTCAGTTAAAAATAATAATAATAATAATAATAATAATTGTATAAGCCTGAAAACCAATCACTAATTGGCAGTCTTATACAGTAAATATAGGGTGAAAATCAGGGACACCTGACACTCGATATTTTCCAAAAAAAATCTCTCTTTCATTTCACAAGTTTTGTGACCACCCACTCCATTCCATTCCACTTCATTTCCATTTCATTTCACTTCATTTCACTCGATTTCACTTCATTTCATCCATTTCATTCCATTCCATCAATAAAATTATTTTTCATGACCATTTCCATCTGGTCATTTGTCATCTGTTCATCTCCATCCATCCAAATAATAGTTGTGTCAGTTTCCGCAGCTGACATCTGTTTCCGCAGCTGACTCCAGTTTCCGCAGCCAGAAGTAGATTCCGCAGCTATTTGAAAAGAATGTACAGCCAAATGTTATTTCCATAATTATGAAATAAAATGCAGGTGAGAGGATCAAAAATGAAGACATGGAGCATTCAAGACACAAATGAAGAGCAATTAGTTGAAGACCAAGGGAAAAGGCAAAGATTCCAAAGGTATGAATAAAATTTATTTCAAATAGCATTGAAAAACACATTTTTATATAGTTCTAAACCATGAGCTCTATCCATTATGTGCAATGATTATATTGACAATTCCGTAACCTTTCACGATCTCCATATTATCCTCTCGCATTCATTCTCAAACGGTTCCATCATTAAAACCCTCGATCTTCACTCATGTTCCAATATTCCACCAGTGACAATGAGACGTATTTGATTTGACCACGGACTCTTACAGCCACATAAATCCATAACCATTGTTGAAACGTGCTCATATTTATTGTGCAGCCACCAAAATTCAAAACGTTTCCGGATGTGTTATACTCTGTTAATCTCTCTGTCGTGCTCTCTGTTGTGCTCACGAAAGCCCCTCTCTGTTCTGTTCACTCCATTCCGCTCTCTATTACGTTATAATCTGTATACCCACTCTCTGACATTTACCCACATTCATTGTGCTCATCTCTGTGCATTCAACTGTTCTGTTTCCATTAAACCCTCATGTAGGCAAATTTGTGAAGAGCATAAAAGAAGAATGGGAAAATTGCTAAGAGCAGAACCGGAAGGACCTAAGTTTATGGAGGGATATCCGCAAGTAAGGGATATATTGAAGAAAGCAAATTGGCTGCATTTTATCCAGAAATTCAGAGGTTATCATAAAGAAGTGACGAAGGCATTTGCAAGGTCGTTTAATGGCTTGGAAGCAGAGATTGGAGACCTTAAGTTTGCGGTCAATGAAGCATCTATAGCAACAGCCACGGAACTTCTTCAGGAGGGTGAGCATTGGTTTAAGAATAAAAGCATCAGTAATGAAGCATGGAGAACAATCTTACGAAACCAAGGTATGGACATAACTGTTTTTAAAAGAGGAATTCATGTTCATGCATTGAAAGAGGAATGGGCTACTTTGCTACTAGTTGTTCAGAAATTCATTACATGTGAACGCCGTTTTGGGTCCATGTATATGTACCATACCAGGTTGCTGATGAATTTTCTAGATAATCAAACTCTCAATCTCCCATATTTTCTATTCAATAGTTTGAAGAAAATGTCCATGACTGTTCAGAAGCATTTAGGAGATGTAGAACCCCATCTATATCACCACGGCCTTGTAAAAATTTTGATTGAAAAGGAGTTAAAGGAAAAGAAAGACACATGGGAACAATTTTTGGTTAGAAATTTCTTTGAGGAACCTCAGGAAATTCCTGAAGGTAGTACAACAAGAAGGAGTAGAAGAAAAAGAGTAAATGATGAAACTCAAATTACTCCTACTCAGGAAATTTCTGAAGGTAGCACAACAAGAAGAAGTAGGAGAAAAAGAACAATTGATGAAATTCAAAATACTCCTACTACTACAATTGAAAATACTGATAGGGAAGAGAGAGTGTGAAAGAGGAAGAAGAAATAAATCAAGGGTAAGAAGCCAATAACACCAAAAGAAAGAAAAACTATTGAGGCTATACATAAAACCCCTTCTTCTTCTGAAGAAGATCATCAAGTGTTATCTGAAAGATTAGTTTATCTTCAAAAACAGTCATCCATAGCCAAGAAGACAGAGAAAGGAAAACAAAAACAAAAGGATAGTGTACCATAGCGTGTGAGAAGAAGCAGCAGACTTAAGGGGAAATTGAGGAAAACGCAAATTAAGGGTCCTCATTTCATTGATTTGGGAGAGGAGACATCTGAACAGTCCCCAACTGACCATAGTCCATCTCAGTCAGTTAGTGAACCTGGTTCATTTCATTCTTAGTCAGACATTGAACATAGTCCATCCCATTCTCAGCAAAATGTTGATGTGAGCCCTTCTCAGCCAGATTTTGAAGATAACTCTCCTTCACGGCATTTTGGAAATAGCCCAACAAAAATGACACCTGAAATAGACCTCAAGCAGCAGGAAGTATATGACTATATAGAATCTTTGGAAAAGGCAGCTACAGGTACCAGTACTTCGTCCGTTCAGCCTCATACAGTACAAGATGATTTAGTCCAATCACTAAAACAGGAAATCTTTGAGTTAGAGCTTTTAAATAGGCACATCAAAAATGAAAATGAGACATTGAAGGAACAAGGTAAATTGGACAAAATCATCCATGATAATACCATGCTACATCTGGGAATATGGCAGAATAAGAACAAGAAATTGAAAAGGAAATGCCAGAAGTTGAGCAGAGCACTGGTTAATATCAAATTTAGGTGCTTAATGAAGAAACCCAGAATGTTGGCAGCACCAAGGAAGAGGAGGAGAGGATTAGACGTGCTGGCTGAAGTGTCAAGGCATATGAGCTGAGGAAGGATTATCAAAATTTTGGTTGCATGAGGACATGCAACACCTTCACAGTGGGGGTATGTTGAGTCTCAATTCTGCATCTTTTCCATACACTTTTCTATACCTTTTTCACTCACCTGAACCTCCCAAGTTGTCAATATCATTGTATGTTAATTGCAAAAGAGTATCTAACATGGTTTTTAACTATATTTTTGTGTCTGCTGTTTGATTTAGATTTTTTTCATTTAGCTGCAGAATCTTGCCACTTTCCACAGCTGCTGCAACTTTCCGCAGCCATTTTGTGAAACTCTATGTTACAGGTGTCTACAGGAAAAACGAGCCACATGGACAAGTCAGAAATGATGTGGACATGGTTTTTGTCCTATTGGTTCGAGCAAACTCATCTAAAGAAGCCGCGGTCAAAGGCGTCCACATGGAAGTCAACCATGGAGTCTCACGGTGACAGGATTCTGTTTCGTGTCACGTGAAGGTTCATATGGCCGTTTCTGAGCTTGCGGAGGACAAGTCGACATCTGTACATGGCTCCATAGCCGAATTCAAGCATCCACTCCTCATATATTTACTTTCCAACACGGCCATGATCCTAGATCCGTGGACGTAATGGTCTACGTGTTCTCCACCAGCATAAACTTCAGGAGACAGTTATATTTCTTTTGTTATATATAACGCGTTTGCATACGCATATAGAGTTAGTCTCGATTAGTCTCTGTTATCTTTTATTAATATGCTCTGTAATGTAATTAGGCTGCCTTAGTGCCGTAATACCACCTTATTGTTATGACTACATTTTAATATAAGAAGACTCTGTTTTCCAACTTAATTCGTACTTGAAGATTGTTGCCAAGGCTGGTGTAGAGGGCCCCTGCTCAGCTAAGGTTTTGTGCATTAGTGTATAGTTCTTATTTTATAAGCCATTCACATGTTTATACATTGCATTTTTCATGATACATATGCTTCATTTCTGTTTATAAACTTTCCTGCTTTCCATTTCACTTCTGTCTTTCATGTTTTATGTTATTAGTCACTGATCAGTGTTCTTGTTTCAGGTTATAGATAGGCAGCCCGGGAATTTTCATAGCTTTTTGACTAATGACATGGGATTAACATTGTTCTGCTGCTAATTTGTTTTTCTTAGTTTCTGTTTAATTTCAGTACTGCTTTGTTTAATTCAGTTTTGCTTATTTGCTTCAGTACTTAAATTTAGATATATTAAACTGCACATAACATCTTCAGTTGCCTCCGAAAGCCACAGCTGGACTGATGGTGAGGGATTGTATTATGAAATGTGTAGTTTAGTATTAGTTTTTTTTCTGGAAATTTAGATATATTAAACTGCTCATAACATCTTCAGTTGCCTCCGAAAGCCACAGCTGGACTGATGGTGAGGGATTGTATTATGAAATGTGTAGTTTAGTATTAGTTTCTTTTCTGCAAATTTAGATATATTAAATTGTGCATGACTTTCTAAGCATTCGAAAGCCACAAAGCGAGACCGATGGTGAGGATTGAATTATGAATGTATGGTTTGATATTAGTTTACTTTCTCGTAAATTAGATATCAGCTACTCAAGTTGTTTATGGTTACTTCCGAAAATCATAGCTGGACTAATGATGAGGGATCAGAAGACAAGTTGATGTAAATTGATTTAGATTTACTTTATTGCAACTTTTGGATTTCTTTCAGCATAATTTATTTTGTGTTTAGACGGCAGCAAGAATAGTTTGGTTTCATGCTCACTAGTTCACTGTTTTGATTCATTAGACTAGCAGCACCTTTTCATTTCAGCAGCATATTTTCATTTCCTTCCAAGTTTTGTCATTGTAATTTTCAAATTCCTTTTTAAGTTTCAAGTTGGTAAATCATTATAGAGGATATCATTTCCTTGAAAAAACATAACCATACTTGTTTTCATTTTATAATTTCCATTTCATCTTAGAAAACCAAAAACGACAAAAAGTTAAGAAATAGGTTATCTTGCATATATAGTGCACCGCACTTCATCAGCTTACGAATCCCGGATTGACAAATTAAATGCAGCAATTTAGGACACACTAAATTGACCAAATAGGGCCTAGGTAGCGTTGG